>OZ057406.1:32003686-32075110 GCA_964056735.1 Allodiplogaster pararmata | reverse complement strand
TAAAACATTCTAAGGAATGTCTTAGAATGTGTTTCATTCAATGACTTCTTTAAGTTGTCTGGTGACTGCTTTGGAGCAAACAAGTTGTTTTAAAATCATTTTATTCATTTCGTTTAGACTCAAAGAGGGGGATAGAGATAGAGAGGGAGATTAAAATAGGCTCCTCTTTCATTTCCTTCCACCCTAACACCCCAATCTCGAACTGTTCCGTAGAAGCAGGAGATCGGAAAGCGCAAGGCAATAGGAAAACAAGTAGAGTCAGCCAACAAGAGACAGAGGGAGGGAGGGAGGAGAGAGAAAGAAAGGAAATTCGACAATAAAGTTGAAGAAAAATTGATAGAGCAAGACAATCCAATGGTTTTGAGAATAAGTGACTGCACACGAATGCAACAAACTTGGATTCTTAAAAAATCAGGTTCAAAAACGTTTTTTCTTCTTCTTCTGCCTCTCTCCTTTATCTGCCCTTCGAGAACCTGCAACAAAAAAATGCCTTGATCGAACTTCAAATTCAAATCAGAAAAAATTTTTTTACACAATTAATTTCTGCACTTTTTTGAGTTTAAGTATTCAGAATTAATTTTCGCGCTTTTTTAAATTAAAATTTTCAAAATTAATTTTCGCGCTTTTTTGAATTTAAAATTTCAAAATTAATTTTCGCGCTTTTTTGAATTTGAATTTTCAAAATCAATTTTCGCGCTTTTTTTGAAAATTTGAACTTCGCGCCATTTTTTTAAATCTATGCGCTTGAAAATCTTGGCGCGAATTCAAAAATCTATGCGCAAAATTTTTTAGTGCGGGTTGCAAGAAACACCCTGGTTTTGACATAGGAATTGAGAAAGTTGAGATGTAGTTTTTTCTCTGCTCTCTTTCTCTGCTCTCTTTCTCTGCTCTCTCTACCTGCTCTCTGTCCTGCTCGCCCCTTCTAATTCTCTCTTTCGGTCTGTATCTCTTTCTTTTTGTTTTTTCATCTCTTATCTGTCTATCTATAAAGCATCACTTCACTTATTTCCTGGTCCCTCCTCAATTAAGTTATAACAGAAGTCTGAATATATTGGCGAAAAATGACAAAGTCAGAAGTATGTATCATCATAATTTTTTTCGAGAATTGGCGACTACACATAACAAGCTTAATTTGACTTATCCTCGAACACCGCGTTTTCCGAGAATAAACGTATACCATTGACGTGCCACAAACCCAATCAAACGCTACAAAGATCTTGATAAACTTGCCTACGTGACGAGATAAGTCGTCCTCATTTGATATGCACTACTCGAATAATTGAAAACATCCGGAAGAAGAGTTTTTGGAATCCCAGGTGCATGAGAAATATGACCTTTACACAACTTACTTCCTGAAAAGATTGATTAGTGGTGGTTCAGTGGTAAGGTATATTGAGGTCAAGCCTCTTTGAAGTAAGGTGTAATGACTCGGAATCGATTGAACGATTTATTTTGAACAAACAAAACAAAAACGAAAAAGGACTTCAACTACAATAAAACCAACTTCGAAATTCCAACAATTTATTATTCCATAAATACTAAATTACGAACAATGAAATGTCTCCTAATATCCGAGTTAACAACATTGAGTTTGTTGTCACTCCCCCCACAAGAAAAAAAACATAAATTATTGCTAAAAAGCCGGAAGCATGAATTGCTTAATTTTTAAAATAAGCGAGCATTTAAGAATGCTGTGTTAAATAAAGAAGATCAGAAACTTGAGAAAGTTTGAAATATATATATATATGGTCAAACTAAATTTTAACTTGAGTCAAAATATTTAAGGTGGCGTGTGGCCATCACTGCAAAGAGACGCGTGATGACCGCCCTTGATCCCACAAAGGGGACAAAAAGCCATATTTACACAGTGATGATTATCATTGTTATAAGACAGACATTTATGGCACATGTTGAACTTCTCAATTATGACTCTACGATCCGGCAATGATAAGGGGCAAATAACTTCGTCATGTTGGTCTCTTCGGCAGATGCGGCAGACTTTTCTTTCTTCATCTCTTCTGACGGGCTGTGAGCGACCTCGGAAAGTTCCTCGTCCGTAGAATCCTCTTCTGTTGTCGCGGCGATGATCGTAAGACGGGGGAATCCTGTGCTCTCTTCTTCTATCCTCTTTCTTCCGCTCCAATTCTTCTTCCCAAGTTGACTTCTCGATCTGTTCTTCTGGCTGGTTATCTTCAAGTTTGTGGAGTTCATCAGACTCTTTCTTCGGAGACGAGAACCGAGTTCTCATTACTTCAAATCTTTCTTCAGTCTTTTGCTCAAAGACAGCCTGTTTTTTTTCAATTTCTCTAATATCTTTTTCAGTTTCGCCGCCTTTTTTATGAGAGCGTTCCATATGAACGGAAAGAACAGCGTTCTTCATATGTAGGTTGGCGGTTTCTTTGTTTTTCTCACACTCCTGATTACCAATCACAATGTGGCCAAACTTTGTGTTCATTAGTTTCAAACCACTTGGTAGAGTTTTCATGGGTCTACTAATTTGTAAGATTTCCCATAGTAGATTCATGCCAATTATGATCTTGGGCACAACCTTTTTGTCCTTTTCATAGCTGTCAGCGAGTAGAATGTTATTGCGCTTTATATACTCAATGTCCGAGTCAGAAATGCGCGTTACTGAAATCGGGCTGGTGATAGGTTCTTCATGAGCCAGTGCTATTCCCTTGATAGTGTAATTTTTGGATACGAGGGTGATTTCGAATTCATTATATAGCTCCGCTCCATCGGTTTTTCCTCCAAAACCATTGACTTGGCATCTCCGCGTTCCGATCTTTCTTAAATTGTGCTCCAGTGCATGTTGTTTGGAGATCAGGGTAATCGATGCTCCAGTATCAATTAAAAACGGCGTTCGCAATAGTTGTCCTTTTGGCAGTTGTATATTGACGTCTCCTGTGAGCAATCTTGATGAACCTGTGTTAGCGGTTGTAATGTTTTCTGAGTCTGATGAAATTTTAGCTTCTAGTTGATTGACAGTATTCTGCAATTCATCAGGATAAACATCATTTTGCTGAGCATCCTTTTCTTGATGGAAAGTGTTTACTGCTCCAACTCTTCCTGATAATCGGCGTGGAGGTTTCAGGTGGTAGCATAGGGCGATGTTATGTGGACCATCGCATATTGTGCAACACACGCTGCACTCCTTTGCTCCATGACCCTTTTGTAGGCACCGTACACAACGGCCTTGCTTTAGTGCTAGATTAGTTCTTTCTTTGCCTGTTTTAACTGTGAAGCACAGTGTAGATTTAGCGTGTTTACCACAAAAGACACATGCAGTAACTTCTGCTGAGCTAGACTTGGTTATTTCGCTGTGCGAATTTTCTGCTCTCGGCCGCCGGTATTCTCTCTTTTGAGAGCGTGGAGATTCTCTGGCTAAAGTCTGTTCTGGTATTACTACCTGTATAGTATGTTCTTTAGGGGTCTTCGGCATCACTACGTGGATATTCGGTTGTCGCTGTCTTTCAGGCTCATGTTTTAACCATCTTGTTCCTCCAGACTCAGGGAATGCAACCGCCGTGTACTCCTCCTTCGCTAAGAAGTTTCCGATTTCATTGATGTAGTGAGACAATGGAATGTTACGCAATCCACTGGTGTCTTTCATTGTGAATTCCCATTCTGCGATATGTCGCTTTGTTCGACTAGGAAATTTTCCCACCAATGACCTCGCCATTGATATATCGTTCTGGATGGACGACAGTTGGTTTATTCTGATTATGAGGCATCTCAGCTCGTTCAGTCCCTTGGTTTGAAAAGGGATACTTTCTCCTGGTAGACAATACTTCTCCCACTGGTCCAGTAGAAGTGGAAGCTCCGCATGTTTTCTGTCATAAACCACGTCAAGCATGCGTTTGGCTTCCTCGTATTACTCTCCGAGTGTTGGGAGAGATTGGATCAGTTCGAGAGCTTGTCCTTTCAGGCAGGATTTGAGGTGGAGCATTTTTTCCAGGTTCGAGATGTCCTGTCTTTTGTCCACCAAGAGTGCGAAATGTTCCACGAATGACCTGTAGCCCGCATGAACGCCGTGGAACTCTGGTAATCGGACTTCCACTTTGGGCAGGTTGTATTGCTGTGGTTGAAAATTCCGAGTTGTCCATGTCTTTGTTGGAGGTTGTCTTTGTTCGTGATGGAATCGGGGATTCATTCTGGAAAATTCGTTTGTTATCCCTTCCATAATAGGCTGGTTTCTCGTTCTCTCCGTTTCTCCTGATTCGTTGAGTCCATGTTGAGCATAGGATGAATTTTGTGGGGACCTTGGATTATCCTCGAAGCTTATCGGTGAAGATGCCAAGATCTGATTTTCTTTTTGATTGATTTTTCGTTCAAGAGTCATGATTGCAGTTTCTAGGTTCCTCTGTGTCTTGCCCGCTTCTCTTTTGAGAAAGAGTGGGCATCGTGCGGACTCTTCTTCGCTGATCCATTGGTTCCTGTGCTGGATAACTTCTTCATAATCGTCGTTCCCTTTGATTTTGTTGCTTGCTGTGATAAAACTGTTTTCTATTTTGGTCATTGCCAAGCAGTCTGTCTTTACAGCTTTCTCTTGATTCAGCAGCATTTGCTTCATATTTATCAGGGTTTCCTTATCAAAGGAATTCGAGTTTGAGCTGTTGAAGCTTTCCAGTGTTGCTTTCGCATCTTTCAGTGAAGTTGCGACAAATTTCGTTTGTCGTTTGAGGTCACTCAGACCTTGATGAGCTCTGGTGTAGTTTATGTCTGGTTTCGCAGTTCGCTCTGTGTCTTCCTTCTGTCTTGAGTGTTGTTTTGTTGAAATTGATTTCCTTTTTTCTTCCATGTTCCAGGAAGGGTTCTCCGGATTCGCAGTTTCTGGTACTCTTGCGGTGTCCATGCTCCTTCTTCTTGTTTTTATCACTCTCTTTGAGGTCGATCTCAACTCTTACTCTTGAGTTGAGTTTTTTCACAAGCGTCGACTTTCAACAGAAAGGATTTATCGCAGAACAACGTCGACTCGTCTAGAGGACTGGTTGTTCTGTATGTCGACTTCAACGATAAGGGAATGACAGCACAATACCGTCGACTCTTCAAGAGAGGAATAGGGTATTGTGTGTGTCGACCTTACGTGAAGGAAGTTTTTAGCTGCTCTTCGGGTCTTAATAGTGCCGATGCACCATTTACACAACTTACTTCCTGAAAAGATTGATTAGTGGTGGTTCAGTGGTAAGGTATATTGAGGTCAAGCCTCTTTGAAGTAAGGTGTAATGACTCGGAATCGATTAAACGATTTATTTTGAACAAACAAAACAAAAACTAAAAAGGACTTCAACTACAATAAAACCAACTTCGAAATTCCAACAATTTATTATTCCATAAATACTAAATTACGAACAATGAAATGTCTCCTAATATCCGAGTTAACAACATTGAGTTTGTTGTCATGACCCGATAGCTCGAGATTTCCGTCAATAATGTTGTGAGAGTCGTTAAATGGAACCTTGCATATTATTGGACAAAAAGTTGCCTTGTTTCTTTCGCAAAAACAAGAGGAAACCTCTAAAATTTGTTGAAAGGTACACCTTCCGGAAATCCTCATGTACTAAAAATCTGAAACAGGTCGGTTATTACAACGAAAATCACTCTCCCTGCAGGTCTCGGGCGTGTGCGCCTATGGTACAATTCCTCTCGTAAGCGGAGGGTTGAAATCGAAGTATATTAATATCGCTAGAAGATAATTGAAGACGTATCGCTCTTGTTATTCTGATCTGGCTTAGAATCTACAGGAAGATTTATCTTATTATGCTGAAAAGCTTTTGATTCTGTAGATATTCGATTGTTTAAATTGAATTCACTTGGTATCGTAGGGCCTGCACTTAAATTTATCTCTTCTTTTCTCAACTTCCGTAAACAATCAGTGATCATCGATGGTATCAACTCAGTACCAGCTTCAGTTTTAAGTGGTGTTCCTCAAGGTTCTTCAATGGGCCCGTTGTTGTTTTTACTGTTCATTGACGACATCAAGAAAGTTATCCATGCTACTATTAGCTTCAGTATTTTTGCCGATGATGTTAAGCTGCTAGCTCAAGTACCCTTATATTCAGATGACTTGCAAACTGCAGTCAACAATATATTTGACTCAGTGGAACCTTACTCTATCAACTTCTAAATGTACTGTTCTTCATCTAGGCAAGCAATCGGTGTTTTACCCCTACTCTATCAACCATATTCCATTGATTGTTGCCAACCAGGTTAAAGATTTAGGGGTTTTGTTAACTCATGATTTCAATTCTCATATTGACAAGATTTGCAAAAAAGCATCTTCTACTGCAAACCTTATTCTGAAGGCTTTCAAGACCAAATCATGCGAAATGCTCATGCTTGCTTTTAATTAAATTGTTTGGAATGGTTCACTATGTCTGTACAAGAAACCTGCTAAGTAATGTACCAAAGTCTGTTTTGCCCCTGCTCAGACAGACTTTGGTGCTCTCCGGGTGGTGGTGCTCATCAGTGAGTGCCCAGAGAGTGACTGATTGTAGTTAATGAATGTAATGAAGAAAGAAAATTACAAAAAATGTTTAAAAAAATGTTACAAAAACTAACTAACTACCGAAAACTAAATCAAAACATTTAAATAATGAGTAAATATGTGATGGCAGATCTCTCTGCCGTGGAACTCGTGGCTGAAAAAGAATGCCGAAAAATCAACTCTGATCAACCTTTTCCGACACATCGGATTGTCGATGCTCACATGGTTCCTCTCTCTCAGAATCGCACTCAATCCTCTTCATACTTGAGTCATCGTTACCGTCCTGATCCGCTTAAGAATTCGCCTTAGGCTATCGTTTCCAAGCCTTCAAATGTCCCGAACTGTACAGAATTGTCTTCTCGGACATATGCAACTGTCGCCTCTACGTCCTACGCTCGAATCAGCTCCTCTCTGCCTTCCTCCTCTGAAATCATGAATACTCCTGTCCTTTCTGCAACCCCACCTCGAGTTAGTCGACCTCCTCCTCGGCCTCGTCTGTCTCTAATTCCTCGGCCTCGCGTACCAGATGCACCGTCTAATCGACCTCACGGCAATCAGTCATTGACCACTACTGCATCGACCACTCTGAGACGGAGCACACGGAACAAGGCAGGCAAATTGATTTCTTATAAATAGGACAGAAAAGGAACGAGCTCTTTCCTCGAATGTTTGTCATTTAATGCCTGTTCCGTTAAAAATAAGCTTTATGACCTATATCATTTGCTAAGATCTTCTTCTGCTCGCAATTTCTTTGCATCTGAAACCTGGCTGTCGTCCCTCGAGCCTGATTCAATGCTTACCGATGGGCTTCCTTATTCTGTATTCCGTGCGGATCGACAAGATGGTGAACGAGGTGGCGGCTCTCTTCTTCTGATCAGCTCGAACTTCTCACCTGCTCTCGTTTCCACTTTCTCACAAGGATCCACGGAATGCGTCGTTGTTGACATATTTCCTAGCCCTTCCCTTTCCTTTACCTTTCCCACCATCCGACTCGTTTCATGTTACCGATCCCCTAATTCTTCCCATGATTCTATGAAACTATTCGTTGAGTTTCTAAGTTTACATACTTGCCTTCGTTTTCCTACAATAATTTGCGGAGATCTCAACCTCCCTAATGTAGATTGGGCGAACACATCTGCCCCAGTCAATTGTTCTCTTACTAACACTTTTCTTCAGTTCATGCGTGACTACCATTTAACCCAGTATGTACACACACCCACTCGCATATCAAACATCCTAGACTATGTTTTCTCTAACCAAGCAATCATTATGAACTGTAACACTCAGCCTCCTTTTTCTACCAGTGATCATGCCTCTATTTATTTCTCTATCACTAACAGTCGAGTCTCGCAATACCATCCCTTACATTGTCGACCTGATTGGAAGAAAGCCGATTGGATCTCTATCAATTCCGCTATTGTTCATATCGACTGGACCTTACTGTTTTCCTCTCTCACCATTGATGAATGCGTTGCATCACTAACGAATACTCTTAACAATCTCATATCTGATCAAGTCCCTAACAAACGATCGCTCAAACCTCATTTAGCGTATCCCAAAAAAATTCGACAGATTTAAAGCTATCTTTTGAGAAGTAAAAAGCGATCAGTAACATCTTCAATTACTTCTAGAGCTTGTCGTAAACTTCATAGGGAAGTTTTGAAATTTGGAAGTAAACGTGAGGAGAATCTAGCTATGCCTAAGAATTACAAGCTTTTCTTTCGTACGCTAGCAAATCGTATAAAAAAGAAACCAGTAAATTCCACCCTTATTATCGATGATGTTATCCTGACCAACTCTGTCGACAAAGCGAATGCTTTTTCGGAGTTTTTCAATTCTGTTGTTACTACTCCATTAGAAGGTCCACTTCCTCTGCCTAACTGCTCATCATTCCTCTTACCAACTCACATTGTGTCCCCATTGGAGATTCATAACTTGATCCGTAAAATGCTTCCCAAAGCCAACACTTCACCCGATGGCATACAAAATATATTCATTAAAAACTGCAACGAGTCCTTAACAATTCCTCTATCCATTATTTTCTCGAACTGTTTAACACTTGGATACTACCCTACTAACTGGAAAAAAGGTATCATTATACCCATTCACAAAAAAGGGAACAGTTCCATTGTTAACAATTTTAGACCCATAACTCTTGTTTGTTCTTTCTCTAAGCTTTTTGAAAAACATTTGTATAATATTATTTACACTCACCTCGAAACCAATAACCTTTTATGTTCCCGACAATCTGGTTTTAGAAAGAAACGTTCCACAATAACTTCTTTAGTTGAATCTCACTCACTCTGCCTTTCTCTCACTAACCGCAAGAAGCCTTTTGATATTTGCTTGATCGATTTCTCCAAAGCCTTTGATGTGGTTGAACACCGGTTTCTTATTCATAAACTCGCCTCACTAGGAATTAACTCCTCTCTTTTATCACTAATTCAATCATTTCTCAATAACAGAAGTTCGCAAGTCCTAACTGACTCAAGCTTATCCGATAGTAAATTGTATACCAACGGTGTACCCCAGGGCAGCTCACTCGGCCCTCTTTTCTTCACAATTTTCATTAATGACATTATTAGCATCATTCCTTCCAGTGTCCATGCCAACGACATTAAATTAATTTCCGATAATTCTACTCAGATGCAAATGGCCATTGATTCGATAGCAGATTATGCACATAACTGGTCTCTAACAATTTCAATTCTGAAATGTTCTGTTGTTTATTGTGGCTCTTCCAACAACAAAATAACGTACTCCATGAATAATATCAACCTGCCTTCATCAAACAATATCAAATATTTAGGTGTTTACTTCAATAATTCCTTTACTTTCTCTAACCATATTGATCAGGTTGTTAAAAAAACCATCGAAATGTGCGAATCTTATCCTTCGAGCCTTCAGAACATCGTCCATCACAGTTTTAATGCGAGCGTTTAAGTCATATATACTCCCTTTGCTTGAATATGGTAGTGAAGTTTGGTCACCATCATCGATAGGCCTTGTCAATGATTTGGAAAGAGTTCAACGTAGTTTCACTCGCCGTGTGATGTATAGAGCCGGTAGAACCGACCTAGATTACCCCTTACGTCTGAAGCTATTGAGTCTCTATACACTTGAGCACCGTAGGGCTATAACAGATCTTTGTTTCATACATAAGTGCATACATGGCCATTTTGAGCTTGATTACTCGACTTTGTTTGCCGTCAAACCGTGTCCTTACAATAATAGGAATTCACATCCTCTTCGCATTAGTCTACCCTTTAAATTATCGCTTTCGCACACTAATTGTGCCTCTCGTGCCATAAATTTGTGGAATGCTTTACCTATTCAAATAGTAACTATTTCTTCCTGCTCAGCTTCCAAGAAAATACTCATCAATTTGCCTATCGATTTCATTGTACCATTATCCCGCCTACGTTTGTGATACTTTTTTCTTTCTTGTAGAATTTAATCTCTCTATGAATATACTGTATTTTGCACTCACACTGATCTCACATTGTGACAGTTATCCGTTTTATGTCTGAAACATAACAACTGGAATAAAGATTGATTGTAAAGCGTATTTGAGGCGCGAAGTAAGATTTGGAAGTAGATCATTCATTAGTTGTTATTGAGGAGTGAGAGAAATGTTGACATAAGAAGACATGAGGTTATAGACTATATATTGACATGTGTGAGAAAAGAAGAAATATTGACATGTGTGAGAACATGTCTAATTGTTGACATAAGTGGACATGAGATTTTTAGAAGAAATATTGACATGTGTGAGAAGAAAAGTCTAATTATTGACCCAAGAAGACATGTGATTTTAGAGTATGTATTATGTCTAATTAATGAAATAAAAATACATGAGCGTGACCCTAATGTATGCGTTAGACCGATTCTCGAATACGAGACTGAAATTCGGTCCCCTACCACGGAATACCTCATCAACGATTTAGAATATGTACAGCGTAATTTTACTAGAAGGCTGTTATATAGATGTGGTAATGTAAGCCTGCCTTATTCTCAGAGATTGAAACTGCTCAAAACTGAGTCATTAGAATATCGTCGAGCATTCAAAGATCTATGTTTTTGCACAGATATTTACATAAAAACGCTCTCTCGATTTTTCTTTTCTATACATTTTATCTCCCCCCAAAGTATAATACAAGACAAGCGCACTCTCTCAGAATTCGTCTGCCTATCGTTTACCCGGCTAGGTTGTCTACGTTTGTCTCTAGATCAATAGCAATATGGAACTCCCTTCCGGAAGATCTCCTTTTATCGAAAGTTCTTCAAGTTTCGTGACAAGGGTAAAAAAATTCCATTCGAAGTTGTGCTTCCTTGTCCGAGTGTAACAGATTGACGATTATTTGTATTTACATATGTATTGGATACAATCTTCTGATTATAAATAACTATATATAGCTACTTCATATCATTTTTTATTATATGATATTTGGATTAGTTGAATGTCATTCAGGACTTTTGAATAAAAGATTGTTTTTTGGTCTTCCTATCCCACGCGTCCATGCTAATTGGAACTACCATTCATAGTTGTATTACTAGTTGTTCTTGCATGGAATAAAGGAATTGAAACTTTTTGTCGGGTTAAATACTAGGGTAGGGTTACGACTTGACGCAGGAATTTTTTTTTGATAAATACTTCGCCGCCTTTTAAATTAGAACGATCGAAGATTACAGCGCAATATTTCATCTTTTATGAAAGATCCTCGCATTTGCGATCAACATTAAAAATTTTTTTTTGTTTTACTGAGTTGCAGAACTCTCTGCATACAAGTTCACAATTCATCATCAGAGAGCGCTCTGGTCATAAGCGAAGTTCTACAGACTCACACCTCGATTTTTAATATGCTTAACTAACGAGAAATGTATCTATGTTATGTATAGCGAGTTGAATACGAGTTGAAACAATTTTTTTTCTTTGGCGATGACTTACAGAAGTCTTCAGTGAAGTTGAGCCTCGTCATTCCAATGCCCGGTCACAGGTCACGAATGAAACTTCACCAGAACGAAGTTTTAGATCACCTATATAGGTTCCATACGAAATTACGTTCCCCTTAGCATACATAATCACCTATATAGGTTCCATCCGATCACCATCTAGTCCGATCGAAGCGAAATCAACTAAAAGGCATTTGGAACATAAAGAGTAGGTCAAAAACTTGGTCGAGCATTTCATTTGCCGTCCAACCGCGTTCTTCCAATGAGGCATCAATAATGTACCAACATATGAGAAGGCAGAGGGTTATTTATGATTCGAGTGGATAGGTTTTTGATTGAAACTCCTAATTTTGGATTTAAAAGTTGAACAAACTTTTGAGTGAATGAATGAATGAATGAATGAATGAATGAATGAATGAATGAATGAATGAATGAATGAATGAATGAATGAATGAGTGAATGAATGAGTGAATGAATGAGTGAATGAATGAGTGAATGTATGATTAAAAACGATGAGAGGCTGTATCCATAAAGGTATGAATGAACTGACTGTTGGTAGAGTACGGTATGTATGAGTTTGTTGACAGCTATTTCATGGAAGACGTTCCCTTCATAAAACACCTGTCAAAAACTGGTTTCGTTCATAAACAAAAAAAGCCATTTTTCGTTGGTTTTGTTAAAAAAACAAGCCTTTTACGTCGATACCCAAACCAGTTTCATCTTCAAAAATTCAGATTAGGTATTCTTCAAATTTTTTTTGAAAAACTCAATCACTCCTATACAGGACCCGAGAAAACGTTTTTTTGTTGTTGAAGGGGTGTAACTGGAAGAAAAAGCCGATGCTTGTAATATGAGTCCGCTGTAGGGCTTAACAATCGTATCTTATTACTGAGAGAATGAGCGAATGTAGAATGAGCATTTGCTCTTTTCTATCGTGTGGGACTGACTATTACAAAGCGTTTTTTATCTCTCAATTTAGTGCCTTTGAACCGAACTGCACCTTCGAAAATTATGTTTTGTAATATTTACTATTCGACTGATTCAACTAACCTCAACGACTCACTTTTTTCAGAAGACTCAATATTTGTAACTGTATTACCCATACTCTTTTTAGAACAAAACCGTCTTTTAATTTTGTTTCGTTCAAAACTGAGCGCATTTTTGAAAAGACGGATGTAGATTTTTTTTTGTTGAAAAAAATACGTGTGAAGCTCATGTGTGAAAAATAAATTGCTCTGAGGCAAGCTTCTGGAAAATTTCGCGAAAACAGAAAAAAAAGTTTCAGAAGACGGTAGAAAAACCTATGAATGAATAGAATTGAATTTAGGGAAAACTTGAGACATATCCGAGATCCCTTCGAACGTTCTGAAAAATAACGGACGTCCATAATGTCGTAGTGATGAGACATGTTGGCAGCGGGCACATAATACCAATCACTCGCAATCCAACCGTCCTCAGTCAATATGTTCGTGTAAGCGTCATCGGGTGAGGTCGTGTTTATGAATCCCATGCGATAGGCCTGAGCATTTTTGAAAAGACATATGTAGATAATTTTTGAAAAAATACATGTGAAGCTCATGTGTAAAAAAAAGCTCTTAAGAGAATACAAAAATCTAAGTCACAACCTTCAGGAAAAGTGTTTTCCACACTATCCTATGAGTACTGCTCGTTCAATTCTTTCATCCTTAGTTAACTTAAAATTCGTCGAAAAATTTTGTGCGTTGAGAAAATGCGTGTGAGAACAAAATTTTATGTGAGAAAAAAAAATTTGTCGAGAAAATGCGACTAAATTACATACACGCGAACGGATAATTAGAGAAGAAACACGCAAACGGAGAACTAAACACGCAAACAGAGAACAAAGCACGCAAACGGATAACAAAGAAAAATGATGATAGAACCCCATAGCGGTATCGATCGATGGCATTTGCTCGTGTTGGGTCGAGAACGTATGGGTCCTGGCTTCTCTTCTTTTTAAGAACCTCGACAGTTCGTCGCATAGCAGCGTGACCTACGTTGGAAGCCCACCTCAACAGAAAATTTTTTTCTTCATCGAAATATGTGATAAAACTTCTGATTCTAAATTGAGGAACCCTAATTGAACAAAAAAGATGTTTATGTCTTAACTGGTTTTTTGAGACTGAATTACGTTTTATTGGGTCGTGAATCGTATGAGCACAAAGCAAGTCTAAGATGTTTCCAATCAATGCTATACACAATGCTCCTGATGTAATACGAGCGAAAATGAGACCGGAAAAAAGAATAAGGTTTGGACGGTGGGATCTCAGATGTCCTATTGGTGTAGAAACGACCGTTATTTTGCCGGAGCCAAACGTGCGCATTCAGAGCTCCCGGGTTACTAGTATAGTGCGCGGGGGGGGGGGGGGACCATAGCAGCAGTTTCTAATATGTTTGTTTCGACAAATAAGTGAAAGAAGGAGAATGAACGAACCACATACCGCCAGCCAGTCTTGCATTGTCGCACCAAATAGCATGGTTGAAGATATCTGGATTATACTTGTGCCAGAAATTGAAGATTGTATCATCCGACAACATGACATAACCTGGAATAACCGGGACTGAAGGGGATAATTGTTCCACTGTTTCCTTGCATATTCATCGCTATTTTCTTCCAGGATAGTTTTTTGTCGTGTTGGCTCACCTTATCTTTCAAAAAAATCCTGAATGATTCAATTGTGACTCGTTCAATTCCTGCGTTTTTCTAGCATTCTTCAAAAAACTAGTCTCAGTTTATCACCCAAATTAACTTTAACGGTTATTTCAATTTGTCTTGGTGAGTATTCAAGGAACTTTACCAAGAAAAAAAAGGGTTTCAGTTGCCAGTCAGAGTTGAAAACCTCTAGGCCCTATTGTTGAATCTATGCTGAATATCAAAGCTCTCTCGAATTTTCTAGTTTGACCTGAGAAATTATAAGCGGAATGTCTTGATTCAATGGCTTTTCCTCACACATGGTAGTGAAGCGTTTGAGCTGGAACTTGTGAACACATAAGATTGTCTCGACTAACAGTAAGAGGCAACGGAGGATATTAACTAAGTTCGAGAATATTATCATCATAGTCATGGTGCTCCTAGTCTGGGCGTGGCATAATGGTAGTCTATCGACTCCGGCTCTATCGACTATTGTGCGGAAAAACCCAAGGGTATACTCAACCTGGTAAAATTGGTGGCTGATCCCGGGTCACTGCTAGTGTGTTGAGCAGCAGTGGGGAGAGTCAGAATCGGGCAAGCACTACCGGAATTTCTTAAAATTCGGGTCGGAGAGCTTACACCTTGCGATCAATCCCCAAATACTTGCGCAGATTATCATTGCGCCACACCCAGCAGATGAATGTTTATGTCTATACGATTCTAATGCATAAAGCCTCGTAGAATACTGAAACTTTGTACAACACATATCTAAAGTAACAGTGTATATGGAGCTTGAAACTTGGTGTGTATCAAGTAAGACTTACCGTCAACATTTTGTAATCCTAGTTCGTAAACCTTGTTCATGCAAAGATAGGCCGACCCGCCTCCTTCCATTACTTTCGGGCTGATGTGTACGTAGTTGACAGGCGTTTTCTGGCCGAGCATGCCTTCTGAAGAGGTTTGAACGTAAATATGAAATTTTTTTCATACTCAATTTCTTCTTTAGCAGTGACCATAGTTAATCTGCCCCGGATAGTACGCGCCGCAAAAAATGACGACTGCGAAGAACGAGCGATACATCCGCTGCAGAATTCCCAAGTTCCTGCTGGTATGCCAACCCCAGTTGCTCGTCAGAATCATCACCTAGAAATATATATCGCGTAAAAAGTTATTATTATTTTTTTTAAAAATTTTTTTATTTAAAAAGCTCAACAAACTGTCTCCATAGAAGTATGAGGGTGACCGGGAGTTGAATAGTAATTGGACATGCTTTGTTGGCGTTTACTTTTATGTGCATTACCATTTTTTTTCTTACGTTCTACTTTACCTTTCTTCTACAACTCGTGAATTAGAATAGATTTGGCCCATGTGATGTAAACAAGAGCTTCCCTTTCAGTTTGAAACATGAAAACTTCTTTTTTCAAAATTATAAATTATTCAATATCTTTTATTCATTATTCAAATATGCTTTATGTTTTTTTCTTCAAATATCGGTTCAGTTTAACAGATGAAAGGAAATTTCACTCGAAACTTGATATATACTCGTAAGCTGAGATTGCACCACTTGTATTTACTAAAGCTGCTTAGAAAATACATCTCAACGTTTTCAAGAATGCTCAGGATTGAACAACCATCCTGATGCGATTTGTTGGAACTGTGCGTTGGAGATGCTTGTGTGCTAACTCTCTGATGCTAGTGTGCTAACTAAAAGATGCTAGTGTGCTAACTAAAAGTGTGCAAGATGCTAGATGCTAGTGTTCAAGATGCTGCTAACTCTCTCTTCCTCAACAGTAAGTGTTCCACGGAACAGTTTTACTAGATAAGGAATACATATATCACTCTAGCGAGCGCGTACCCTACCTATAGGCCAAGAAGATCCATTTTTTCATTATGTGCTTCTCGAATCAACTATCCCCAAAATGAAATTCTTCAAGAAAAAGTATTTTCTGAGTGCGCTGTTGAAGAGACAAGGTGGGTCCGAACGTTTCGCTTTATCAAAGCATCTTCAGCGAATATATATCATCTAAATAACAATGATGAGCACAGCAGCAGTGATGAGCACACACCCTCTAACTCTATAAACTCTGTCGAGCGTGTTACCATAGCTCAAAATGTCGATCTCCCAGTGAAATCCACTTCGATATTGGCATACGGACCTTCTTTTATTCCCAGTTGTGCTTTTCCACGTGACATCGAATTTAGTATGCAAGTTTCCCTACAACAATTGTACCAAACCTTGAGATGGCGAGCCTTATTTTCTCTTAACCCCTCGGAGACTTCTGATTCCGTCACTCGCAAACTAATTTCTACTCCATTCCCTCGCATGTTCACCTCCTTCCCTCCGAAATATACTCCTTCCGATAGAGCTGTACTAACATTGGCTTCTAAGATTCGTGATATACTCATCTCATCAACACAAGTCAACTTCTCAAAGAATTGCAGAACAATACTAGTGATAACATTGTTTATGAGACCTTCGATGTTGAATCACTGTACACTAATGTTTCAAACCATGATGCTGTTGATGCGGTTATAGATATAATAGAAAATAACAGTAACTCCTTCAACCTGCTAGGATTCGATATTCAGGATGTAAAAGACTTATTACACCTGTGCTTGTCATGTAATCACTTCTCGTTCGCTGGTATAATGTACTCACAAAACAGAGGCCTTGCCATGGGCAATCGTTTAGCCCCTTTACTAGCAGTATCATACATGCACCTCTTAGAGCGTGGAGCTCCTCGTAGAGACATTGTGCTTCTCAAACGATACATTGACGATTATATTGTGATAAGCAGGGACCAGGCAGCCATAAACAGTTTGTTCGAATACCTTAACAATCAGGCTGACCACATTCGTCTCACTAGAGAAGTTGATGTTAATAACTCTATTCCATTCTTGAATATTACACTAAGTTCTTCAGGAGAGCGCTTACTGACAAAATGGTATAGGAAGCCCACTAACAAAAACATTCTTCTGCACAGCAGTTCTAACCATCCTATGCATGTGAAACGTGCTATTATTAAAAACACTATTTCTACAGCATCGAAGGTTAGCTCTGTTGAACTCCGTTCTGCCTCTGTAGCTACTGCCAAAACTATTCTCAACCAAAATGGGTACACGTTTTCCAAGAAGCCTTACGGCCGAAGGATAAACATGCCCACAGAGCGGAACAACAGAGTTATCTTTACAATACCATTCATCTCGGATGCTTTTTCTAGAGATATTCGTCGTGCTGTTCATGATGTAGGGTTAGAAGATGTGGATGTTTTGGAGAAGTCACCAGCCTCTCTTCAATCATTGTTATGCAGAAATCGTAATCATGATAGAGTTTGTTATAACACTGAAGCCTGTATATTCTGCCCGATCGCAAAAGCTGGTGTCTGTTGCACATCAGGTGCAGTATACAAGATAACATGCTCATGTGGAATGTTCTATATCGGTCACACAGGCCGTCCAGTCCATACTAGGGCCATAGAACACATTCGTGCAGCTAAGAACCCTAAGGCCCGTTCATACGCAACCAACGCCTTTGCACAACATGTTCTTGCTTCTCATCCGACTGAAAAAGTTGTTCTCACCGGCTCTATTTTGCATGTCGAAACTAATGTTGTTCGCCGTAGGATTGCTGAAGCCTTGCTGATTGACACTCATAAACCCGATCTTAACAATAAGAGCGAAATGGCAGAAGAGCTCTCTCACCTCTCTCTCCTTCCTCTTTCATAAGATCACATTCCGCTCGCTCTGCTACTACTTATCGTTTTTTGTGTTTTCTGATAGTCTATATATTCTTCTACGGCGGTCTCTCATCTCTGACCCTTCATCATTATCATCATTCCTGGGTTCGTTTCTCGTATTTTCTTGTTTTCATATTGCTTGTTCATTGCCTCATTTCCTTTTTTTTGATTTTGACTTTTCGATGGATACTGCTGCTGTGCTCATCATTGTTATTTAGATGATATATATTCGCTGAAGATGCTTTGATAAAGCGAAACGTTCGGACCCACCTTGTCTCTTCAACAGCGCATTCAAAAAGGCACGACACAGCAAATAAGTGTATTGTCTTCTGGATACTCCTCGAATGCGTTTAACTCAGCACCAACTTTACATTATTTTCTGAGTTTTAAGAAGTTCTAAGACTTTTTTGAGTTCTAAGACCTGTCTCATTTTCTGCTTGATGTTTTCCCTTTTGTTCCACAACAAAGCGAGATTCTTGGGAGTCGGGAAAGAGGAAGCGGGAAGGTCGAAATCCTCTTCAGTGGAATTAAAAGTGTCAGGAACAGAAGTTAGTGTCGCATTCGATGTCATTGAAGTATATTTGTATTCGGTGCACCATTCGGCAAGCTCGCTGTAGTCTTCCACTGCCTGCTCGGCTCGCTTGATCGGCTACAATGTGTGTTTGTGAAAATGATGAAAACAAGCAAACTGAAAAAAGCGGCTAAAAGCCAGCCAAGCAATGGAAAACCAGGTACTTACAGATTCCACTCATTCGCTTTCATGTGGCACACAATATGCCTGAAATTTTTGACGTAATAAATCAAATCAAATCACTTCCATGAAGGAAAACCTAATGAAAACAGGTGTCAAGCAAACCAGAAGATGAAAAACGAGTTGAGAACTAGTTATATGGCGACGAATATACGAGGACCAGTCATATTATGAGAAAGTACATCAAGTCAGGACACCTATACAACATATATGAATCAGTTTTGGACAAATCAAATGAGGACAAAACGCGAAAAGACAATCCATACACTGCAAAACAAGAGGGTACAAAGCAAGCCAAGTAGAACATTTTTAAAACAGACAAATCTTCTATGAGGATAGAAACTGTTGATAAGCTATCATTGGGCCTATAAAAAAATTTTAAAACCCAGATGATAAGATACGACAAACTAAGGCCAGACAAAAGAGAAGATAATTATATATTTTCTAAAGTGAACCTAGTGAAGATAAACCAAGCGCACCCATTTGAGTCGAGGAAAAAAAACCATGAGTAAAACCGATTCAGCCTTTATTGATGAGAATCAACTAGAACAAGCAGTACCAAATAAATAGGTCCGGATATAGACAAACAGACTTGGGAGATGAATTACACTTCACAAACCAGTTCGGAATGATTTGCAGGAATGTCGATGAAGAGTTGGAGATCCATCCGACGGCAGTTCTGAAACCTTTCTTGTTCGTCGCTCAGCAAGTAATCAGTGGAATTGTCGCTTGAATCCTTCAGAGGAGGGAAATGATAACTGAAAACGCGGTTCAGTTGTCAATAGAACGAATGGTAACTCTCAAAGAGTTATTGTTCTGCTTGGAATCAATAAAGCTCATAACAAGTTTTGAAATCAATGAAGCTCTAATTTCTTTTGAATAAGCAGTTCGGTGAACTCGTTCCAACTTCATCGAAGGTTAAACCGATTTTGTAATTAACAGATTTAAAGTTCAAAGACATATGCAATTCATCGACTTACTCGATCCTTGAACTATTGAGAACAAAATGATTTTTTTACCTACCCTACAAACTTTAAAGATGAACCCGATTCTCTTCAGGTCTCGCAGCCAGTTCTTGGCTAGCAGCGCATCCTCGGTGCCCCAAAACTTGCGCTCGGCGAATGCCTCTGCTAATGACACGAAGCAGCTCTGAGCAGATCTTCAGGAACTTTGTTTTTCGATAAAACTTTGAAATAAGAATAAGTAACTTTTTTTGCATGTTCTAAAAAAACTTACTATCTGATGATTGTTGAACAGGCTCACACAAAGCAGTAAGTTCCGAGTAATTGGGGAATCGAGTTGAAACAATAATGTTTCGTCGAATTCACTTATTGATGTGTTCTCTTGACACACCACCACCAAGTCCAGTACTCAGCCCATACTGTATTACAAATTTGCTTGCATGACTTGAAAAATGCGCATGAAATGAAGGTTAAAATAATTAATAAATTTCTTATATTGAGCGTCCAGTACTCAAAAACCAAAAAAGTTTTCCTTATACATATTCATGTTATTCATTATTCATACATTCATCATAAAAATACCATATTCATTTTAAGGTTGTAGTTCTTTATTACCATAGGATAGCTTGTAAGGCCTTCGCTTATATGGAATCATGAAATAGGAAGGGGAATAATGAGGAATAAGACGGTCAATTTTCGTTGGTGTCCACTCTTGTTGTTGACAACAGAAAGTTCGGTAGGGCTATGACATTCTAGAGCCTTGCCGAATGTCTCGATATCTTGAATCTCTTTGAAATTATCTGTAACTTTATTCTATAAAGCAATTGCTCTAGAAAAAAAGAATGTGGATCATTGTATCGTTTAAAGTTCATCAGAGTTAATTTGGAGGTTCGGTCTGAAGTGCGGAGATTGGTTTCAGTTCTTAACTCCAGCTCTTTTTTGCACGTCTGACAATCCGCTCTATCAGAAAGTAGACGAAAAACTACCAATAAATCAAAAAGGATTCGTCGAATGATTAGTGGATCTAAATTGAATTCAGCGAGACGTTGGGGTAGCTCATTCTAATACTTCAACAACGAGAATAAGCTCTTTTTGTCTTCTTTTGCTCTATCAGCAGATCTATTCTAGAAAGTTAGTGAACCAACAAGGGGTTTGAGTCTGCTTGATCTGGTATTCAGTAGTGACTCTTTTATAATTTCTTCATGTATTGTTGATCCTCCTCTCCCTACATTAGATCACTGCTTTGTTCGTTTTTCGATTTCATCTGCTCCAGTTCCTCAGAAAAAGCTTTACTATTTAGACTATAAGAAAACAAACTTTGAGCTTGCTGTTTATCTCATTTCATCTTATGATTGGACCCAACTTCTCTCCTTTTCCGCCGACCCTAACATTCTTTATAATACCTTCCCTTCAATAATGCTTGACATTATAGGTCAAACAGGGCCTCGACGTTGTGTTCCATCTAAGAAGACTTCTTAATCTCAAGAGATAGTTGCATTGTTGCGTAAATGCCGTAAGCTTTACAAGCGTGCTTCCAAAATATGATATAGTTCATATTTCAAACACTCAATCAAGTTGCGTTATGCTATTCGCAAGTTTCAAGTCAAACAAGAATCTGAGATTGCCTTATCAAAGAACAAGAGGCGTTTCTTTTATTTTGTATATATTAAACTTAAACCATCGTTTTCTGTTGGACCTATAAAAGACCCATCGAATGGAATGAGAGTTGAGACAGACCTCGAAAATGCCGAAGTACTCGCTAGAATGTTCTCATCCTTTTTCACCGAGAAACCGCATAGGGAAGTGAACAGTCCCATCTCTCACACGGAAGCTACTATTGATTATATAGAGATAACTTCATCAATTGTTTATCATGTCTTGTCTAAGCTGAAAAATATCAATTCTATGTCCCCTGACATTCTTCCGTACTCATTTTTGAAAGGATCGGCCCAAGCTACACCTCTTTTTCTCTTCAATATTTTTCTTCTTCATGGCAATTGTTTTGATATTGGGTTCCGTACAGGATGCACCTAGTTATCGACATTTGAGCAAAGTATTTGAGAGAATATTGAGCACGTCAGTGCACTCTTACCCCTTTGATACATTACCTTTGAACCGTCTATTGCAGAAATTGTCAGCCCATGGTATATCTACATGGTTGTCTTCATAAATTAATTTGTTTTCTTATCTTTCTAACATGAGTCAGTGTGTAGTTTGATTCAACGATTCATTCTCTAGTAGCTATTTAGTTGGATGTCGGGTCCCGCAGGGATCTGTGTTAAGTCCATTGCTTTTCTTGTTTTAGTGCTTTACCGAAAGATGTTTATTGCACGTTGTATGCTGACGATGCAAAGCTTTTTACACTCAACAATTCCGGTCTAAAGCAGACAGCTCTGGATTCAGTATCTCAGTGGTCTGATAAATTGGTACTTACTATATCGAGCAGTAAGACAGTTGCTATGCAAATAAGAAGGGATAATCTAGATGTCTACTTTAATCTCAATTTGTCTTTTGAAGGAATACTTACTTGGCTAGACTGTGAAAGTCTTCAAAGACGCAGACATATTACTGGTGTGTTCACTCTGCATAGAATATTGTTTAAAAAGATTAAATATCACTTGCCTGATTTCTTAGCAATGTCTCATTGTACTAGAAATAGAGGATATCATTGGAAGTTTTTGTTGCCTTTGTGCCGCACGAACCGATACAATAAATTCTTCACAATTAGAGTTGTGAATCAATGGAACACTCTTCCTTCTCATTTTTTTCAATATGAGTGCATTGTCAGCTAAGAAGTTACTATTCCAGTACTTAGATTAGAATCCTGGTCAATTATTGGCTGTTGTTCATTTCATTTCTTTATCGTGGTAGGGGTGAGGTGAGGACAAAGGGAGGTATTGAACTGCTTCATTCGGCGTTGTATTGTCCATTGCACACGGTTTAAGAGGGTGTTACATAGGACGGTCAATGTCGTGGGTAAGGAGAAAGGTGGCCCCTCCGATGGAAGGTGGCCCAATAAACTGAGTCTATTGATTATTGAGGTTTCTAGTAAATACTTTAACTTATTAAATGAGCAATTTAAAAAAATCACTCGGGTAGCTCATTCCACATTGTTTCATTTCGATATGGTAAAAAATTCTTGACCTTTTTTTTTTACAAACCGGTAAAAGCAATTTGAATCTATGACCTCTAGTGAAACGATTCCTGGGTGCAAATTTAAGAAAGCTCTCTGATGTCTTTAGATTACCAAAAAACAGATTTGTAAATAATCTGCGAATCTATTGCTTTTCTAAGTGAATATAGAGTCCGTCCGTTTAGAAACTCAAGTCTTTGTTTGGTATATTGTATTGTTTACGTTTAAAACTTAAGCGGTAAATTGCTTTTGGATTTTTCTAGTTTTTTAAATAGAAAAGATGTCGCTAGGACTCCAAAACTCAGAGGCTAATTCAAGGATGGGTCTGGCGTATGTATTTGTCCGTTTTAAAATATTGATTACCATGTTGTAATCTCTCATCATCCGTTTTATGTGTTTTAACATGATTGTGTTTTTGTTTTACTGTTAATTTAACTGTAATATTTATGTAAAAATGGATAAACAAGTTCAATATGAATGTAAACGATATAGTTTGAGTTCGAAAGTGAAGAATAACAAGAATAAGTTGGGAAGTCAAGAAGAAAATGAAAGGTAGAATAATGGAGCGTTAGAATTCAACTTTTCACTTTGTCAAAGTAATCTCTGCAAAGTGATCTCGTTGAATGCTCCATTGTCTCACCACGAAATGCCGTGAGAAGGAAAATGGACTACGGTATTTTTTATATAATAACTTTTACTGTAGGTCGTAATTTTATATAAATTTAAAAGTTTCGTAGATCAGTTTCTTTCTCACGGCAAATCGTGGTGAGACATTGGAGCATTCAACGAGATCACTTTGCCGAGATTACTTTGACAAAGTGAAAAGTTGAATTCTAACGCTCCATAAGTTTAAAGATACGTTCTGAAAGTGTTGAAATGCTGCCAGACCAGAGAGCAAGTTTTTCGGTCTCTAGCAGGTTTGGACACTTTGAGACCGTATCATTCGAATAATTTTCTACATTTTCAATCCTTCCAATTCTCACTCACACATAATCAAGAACACGATGGATAGTGTACACTTCATGCCAACCGAACTGATCATGAAGCGAAAAAATAATGGAAGCCTAATGAAAAAAACATAAACATCGAATTATTGTTTGTATTTACTCAGTAATTTACTTAGCAAAGTCTCAAATACATCTTTCGAAGGCAGTGACGCCTGGTTGAGATGAAATTTGATTGAGTTGTCACACGTACGAGACGTCAAAACTAGTCCATGAAGCGTAATCGAACCCAGCCATCTTTTTTTATCATTGACCATGATAACTAATCATTTGATCATCATATTTTCATCAAATTGAAACTCTCAATACCTTTAAATCTTCATCCTCGCATGTCCAAACATCGATAAAGTTGATAATCTCTCCCGCATACTTATAAACATCCCTGAATCATAGATGGAAACACTCTTTGAAACTTAAATCTACTATTCAGAATGAATAACTTTGAAATGTTAATTTAATCCTCAATAATGTTTTCGAGTGTTTTTTCAACTCAAAATGCAGAAACCATTGGAAAAGTTCATCGATAATGATGAAAGTTTTCATTACGTTCTTATGTTTCCAACTTCTAAGTTGAAAGCGACTCGACTGCCCGGAAGGCATAATTTGTTTCCCAGA
Organism: Allodiplogaster pararmata; assembly: GCA_964056735.1. Taxonomy (NCBI): domain Eukaryota; kingdom Metazoa; phylum Nematoda; class Chromadorea; order Rhabditida; family Diplogasteridae; genus Allodiplogaster; species Allodiplogaster pararmata. Next base: position 32,050,818 of record OZ057406.1, on the reverse strand, counting down.
AACTTACGTATATCATCAACAACAAAAAAAACAACACAAAATTTGATTGGTTTTTTGAAGCTGTGAAAAAATCTCAAAGAAATGAAGAATTTAGTAAACGAACTTCTCACTTTCGAAGTCTTCCAAATAATCATGAGCGTTTCGGATTTGTATGGCATTCACTGGGACGAAAGCAACCTATACCGAACTTTTTGCATTTAAAACATTTTTAGAAACTAGTAAATATGCATTGAAACTTATAGTGTGCTGGAGTACGGTATTCCTACCTCTTCTCCAATCAGGTGCAACATTTTCTGAGCAAAGTAGCTTCGCCAGATATCTGTAGTCCGAAAAGACACCGATGTCGGGAGTAAAAGTGAGAAGAAGGAGCTCCGAGAGAAGAGCGTATTTTGCGAGTTCCAGGGGGCATATGTACCTGCAAATACAGACAAACCTTGGGTTTTGTAAAAGCGAGTCCGTGGGGAGGGTACCGAGCCACCTCTTGTACCGGGAGTGATGACGTAACTACTACCGAGGACCCTACGTTTCTTGATCTTCCTGAGCGTCTTCCGTCGGTCTTCTGCCTGTTTTACGCTTCAAGCACGACACAGCTGTTTGTGGGCATGTTTGTGTGCTGTTTTTATTCTCGTTGAGTGAGAAAGGGCTAAACTAGCTTTGGCCCAGAGAAGAACGACTTTACCGGCTTCCGTTCAGTAAGAAACCACTAGAGTAACTTCCGGAGATAAAGAGCTGGCTAGGCTAGCTTTTCCTGAGAGTACCGGCTAGACTACCTTCCGTTCCTGCTATACTTAGAATTATCAGCTTCTCAACCAGATATCTTGTATCCCAACCTTTTGACTGAGCACTGATTGTTTCCTTATATCATTATGTTCTTATAACTACATTCGAAAATTGTACTCACTAAACCACTTGAGGTGTCGTGACCCGATCCACTTAGAGTTTTTTTCAAAGCTTCTTTCTCATGCTGGATGACAAACCTCGTTTCCATATCTCCACAGCCTTGTTGTATCGCTTCAGCCCTTTCTCAAGCTTGCATGTTCGCATGCTCACACAATTCGTATTTTCAACTAGTTACTCCACTCTCGTAAATAAAACTATACCCTACTCCTCGTTGATCTCAAGCAACGGATTTTTATACCGAGCAGAGAAACGGATTTTTCAGAGAAACTTGTTCGAAAATTGTCTGGTGTGACGGGAACCGAACCCGCGAACTTCGCTTTCCGGGCGATGCTCTCACCCACTGAGCTACACACGCACATAATATAATACACATTTTAATGCCCAGATAACATACTTTACTCTGAATTCGCTTTTTTGACCTCTTTGATCTCTGACCTCTAGCCAGCGTTACTGCCGGAGTGAAGGGGTTGAATCGTTCGTTGAGGCCGGTATAGTCAGCGTGTAATATACGGTAGATGGCATCCACATCAGGGTCGTGGTACACCAAACCCTGGAAATGTTGCTGTGGGTGAAAACGAGAACAAGAGATGTGAGAGAGAGAGAGAGAGGAAGAAATGAAAGATAAAGGAACATAGAGAGAAAGAAAGAGAGGTGAAGTTAAAGAATGAGAGAGAGAATGAAATAAGTTGGAAAAGAGATAGGTGAAATTTCAAAACTGCCCAATTTGGAATTTCACTCAGGTCATGTAATGGTAACTCATCCGGTCGGTGAGATAGAGAATTTGAATTATAAAGTTTTGAACCTGTTGAACAGCAGCACGGACTTGTCGTTTGCATAGTCGGAGGTCTCCTTCGCGCGGATGGTAGCTCTGTATACATAACTATGAAAAAAAAATTATATATCTTACTGGCGCTCATATCCGCCTCTCGGAATGATACGCTCTTTAAAGAGAAGATACACATGCTTATCCTACCATTCTGGTGAAATCAGTAACTAATCCTCAGGTCAATGCTAGTAGTTTATGCAGCAGCGAGAGAGGTAGATTCGTGCGAGCACTATCAAAGTTACTCAACCTTCTTTAGCTGGGTGGGTTTTTCCTGGATGGGATCAGAACTTGAAGAGCTTCGCACAATAGTCGAGCTCACTACGATAATGCCATACATGGTGACTCTATTGAACTATAAAAAAAAGTTTTCTGTTAGAAACTTCAAAGGCCGTGACGTACTTGTAGACTTACGACACATTTGCTCAAAGATCATGCGTAACTAAGAGAGCTAGACATTCGAGCGTTTTATGAATGACCAAAGCAAACTGGCAATGAACCATTTTTATTATAATTGGTAACGCGATCGTAATACCTGTCCGAATAAGAGAATCTGCTGAGTTCAAGCCCACCCCGTGCCATAAATTCTGCGCGTATTGGAGCATATTGCGTAACCCCATTCCAAGGTCTTTTCTTCTACCGATAATTTTTGTTCTCGATGACTCTCTAAGTTTTTCTTGTTATGAAAGCACATTTTAAATCATTTTTCTTATTACTTAAGCTTTTTCTGTGGTTTCAAAACAAATATAACTATAAGTTCACAAATTAACTACTAAGTCCGAAGGTGTTTTGAAGCGTAATTGGATTTATACTGTATGATAAGAATATAAGACCCCGATTTAATAGAATATATTTATATACTGTAAATCTGAGCAGTAATTACTTACAAAAACATGCTTAGCTTCAGTTCTACAAACAATAATAAATTTACAGTTCTTTACATATGTTGATATTTTTTCGATTTAAATTACTTCAATCTCATTTCAATACATGATATCCGACTCGGACGAATATTTATGTTTGTCAGAAGAAAAAAACAACAGGAAGTAGACTGAATGGAAATGGGAAGAGAGGAACCTTGATTTGTTGGAGAGGAAAGCCCCTTGGCCACATGTCAACTTTACCAGCGAAAAAGTAAGGGTTGAACAAGCGCTGACTGTAACAGAGTTGTAAAAAATGATTGGATAAACAAAAAAAAAGTAAATGGAGCATCGAAAACATGTCTGCGGCACTGGTAAACAACAAATCGGTATCTCTTGTTTTTTTCTCGATTTTTGAGAGTAAATTGGAGAATCATCTTCATCAGTAAGAGGAATCCAAGCCCATCAAACTAGTAAACCCAGGTCGCTTTTCAAGTTCTTTGAATTTTTCTTTTATATCTAGCCTAAAATGTGTATTGATTAATGCTCGTTCCATTAGTAACAAATTACCTGCATTGCACACTTATTTATCTGTATTTAAACCCGATGTTTTTCTCATTTGTGAATCTTGGTTGAATAATTCGATTGGCGATTCTGAGTTGATTGCGGGCTTACCCTACCAGATTTTTCGCGCTGATAGAACTAGCAAACGTGGTGGAGGAGTTGCTATTTTGTGCAGGGATTTCTTACCCATTTCTGTTGTAGAAATTAAAGAAAAAACTTACTTCTGATATTCTCGCTATTGAAATCAATGTACCAGAAACAAATACTTCTATTCGTTTGATTCTAGTATATAGGCCACCTAACACAAGTACACAGCATAATGAACTCCTATTCCAAGTCCTATCGAACCTGTTTTCAGTCAAAGAAACCGTTGTAATGTGTGGTGATCTCAACTTATCAGTTGATTGGGAATTCCCTACTTCTGCTACAGGTCAAGAAAAAGCTCTAGTTGATCTCGTTCACGATTTTTCTTCCTATCAATTCGTTAATACTCCGACGCATGATGATAATGTACTTGACGTAGTAATTGGAAGACCCGAAACGATACTTAATTGTAGAACATCGGCCCCACTCACTGCTACTTGTGATCACGCTACTATAGTCTCATTCTCGATTGACCTGTTTTCTGTGAATGATTTACAGGAGCCGCGTCTTAACTATGTATTCGAAATGCGATTTCTCGTCGCTAATAAAAGATTTGTCTAAAATTTCATGGACATCTCTTTTTGATGATTTCATTGTCATCGACGATTTATGTGCTCGTTTTCTCGCTACTATACATCCTCTTATCATTGCTCACACTCCGATTGTTAGAAGTAAGTTGCCGTTCGAGAGTTATCCGTCTCATATCCGCCATATGCTCAAATACAAAACCGAACTATTCGAAAAACTTCATTGTAAACCTGTTTTCGATGAGTATGTGAGGATTTGTAAAAGATTGAGCAAAGAAATAATAAAGTTTAATATTTCGAAAGAGAAATTACTTCTGAGCTCGAACAAAAAACTGTATAAGTTCATAAACTCTAAGTTTTAAAAGTTCACGAAGATTGGTTGCATAGCTCAATCCGGAACTTTCCTGGTCTCCGACACATCTAAGGCAAAGGCCCTAGCTGACTTCTTCTCCTCTGTTTTCATTTGTGACAATGGTGTACAACCTAATCTATCTTCCCGTAGAATTGAACACGCTACAACTAACTGCTTGATTATGCCTCAACAGGTATTTTTTCATCTCAAAAATTTAAAGCCTTCCTGTTTCGTTCCAAATGATAACGTTCCCGCCATAATTTATCGCAAATGTGCACAGGTATTAAGTGAACCACTGTCGTACTTATTTAACATTTCATTGTCACTGGGCACCTTTCCGGAGTTGTGGAAACAAGGTATTGTGATCCCCATAAATAAAATACCCGCTCCTAAAATGCCCGAGCATTACCGACCAATAACTATCTGTCCAGCACCGTCCAAAGTTTTTGAAAGAATTGTTTGTGGCCACTTGACCCGCTGGTGCAGCAGATTCTCGCTAATTCCTGAAAACCAGCATAGTTTTCGGCGACATCGTTCTGTGATAACAATTTGTTGGAGTCCACCAATTCTTGGCACAGAGATCTAGATAAGGGAAATTCTGTTGATGTTTTATATTATGACTTCGCAAAAGCGTTTGACACCGTCTCGCACACAAAAGTTGCTATTTGTTCTCGATAACATAGGGATAAGAGGTGAACTCTGGAAATGGTTTGAATCCTTTCTTACTGGGAGATCATCTAAGGTCAGAGTAAATAACATGCATTCGCATGATTTTCTTACGACTTCCGGTGTCCCTCAGGGATCAGTACTTGCTCCCCTTTTATTCACTCTCTATATCTCCGAACTCTCACTTAAACTTTCCGTATTGCCGATGGTTACAACTCAACTATTTGGAGATGATTTGAAAATGTACACGTCTTATAACATCCAGAATTGTGATCACGCGCATGCTCAATTAACTAAAGCGACTAGACTCATAAATGAATTCTGTGATAAATGGCAGCTCTCAATTGCCAAACACAAATGTAATGCTCTCCATATGGGTAAAAAGAACCTAAAATTCCCTTATTTGGTTACGAACTCATCTCCAACATTCTGATGAATCATCATCAGAATCGCCAATTCGTGATTTAGGAGTTTATGTTGATAATGAGCTCTCATTTGTTTTCCATATTGAACAGGTAACAAGACGAGCATTGAAAATTGTCTATGACTTATTCAGATCACTATCGATAAAAATAGCAGCACCATATATTATATGCTTTAAAACCTATGTTCTGCCGGTGCTAGACTTTGCTTCCGTTGTTTGGTCTCCCCACAAAATTACCTTGATCAGGAAATTAGAGAATGTTCAACATGTGTTCACAAAAATACTACAGTTACGTTGTGTTGCACTAACGCAATGGTGCAATTATGAAAGTAGTTTGATAAGATTTAACCTGACATCTCTCTATGCAAGAAGATTAGAAGCTGTTATTCTTTTGGCTTTCAAAATTCTCAAAGGTTACTCTGACGTTCCTGTTTGTAAATTTTACACTTTTAAACAGTGTAACGGTCGCACCTCCTTTTATGCTTTCCATATAGGGCACACAAACAGAAACTCACTTTTTCACTCTTTCGCTTATCGGACATCTCGATTTTTTAATGAAATTACCGGTCAGTCTTCTCAGGATTCAAACCATTCTAAGTTTTCGGATAAATTTATCATTGCTGGATGTTCCAGAGTTCTTAAACATCGATTTAAGTTTATTATAGTCGTTCATTCTCGTTCTCGTTGTATTTTTTTCTTTTTCTTCTCTTTTTTTAGTTATTTTAATTATCCTTAGTTTTGTCAGCAGAGTCTTCCTCGTGTTGTTACGTTGCAAAATGTATTCCAAGAAATAAATAAAAAAATCACCTCTTTCTCCCTGTGAAACGTAATGCGTTCCCCTCATGGACTACCAAAATTTTGTATGAGACCAAAACCAAACGTTTGGCATTACCCTTGAAAGATAAATGAAAGCTTTTCGTTCGTAGTAAACCAGTTGGCGAGAAAAAAACACCTTGTTTTGGTTCTTGTTTTACTGCCAAAAAATTGTGTATGTATTTCAAAACAAGTTTCTTCATTCCAGGTTTTCATTTAGTAAAATGCTCATTATCAAAAATTAGTAAGACAAGCTTTCACGCTTTTGGTTCGGAATTTTCACACGGAATTGCAATATTCGTTCAATGGTATGATTGGTAACGCTCTCGCCCTCATGGTAAAAAAAGAGATCACTTGCTACCTTTTTTGCCGTATGGTTTCAGTCATACTCATTATAATAATAAAAACTTCATCTTCATACCTCGTATTGTATTCAGCCCCATCGGGATGTTGAAAGCGAATCCCCGACACATGATCTTCGTAAGAAAACTGATCAAGGCCTCTACCTTCAAAAAAAGGAGCAATTAAACCCTGATCTGCTATCGAAATTGTTCTCCTCGTAATTCCTTCATTGCTGTTTGCATTAAAATGTGTACTTCGTATTTTTTAAACAGCTCGAAAGAAATTTTGGATTTGAACTATATTGGAATAAAATTCATTTCATTCATTTTATTCCTTTGCACATGGTTGATATACAATGGATAACTGTCACAGGGTGATTCAGTTCGAGGCAATAAGATAATACATATGTATGTACATTAACCGTAATTTTTGCATTTACAATTACAATTGATCGAGAAGTTCAAGATGTGAGTTCATAATTAATAATTGGTGAGAAATACTCAAATACTATGTGAGTCTTAGTTTAGAAGAGGGTACAATTACATAATTGGTAAACTAAGAAGAGCATTTTTAAATTGTGACGAGGATGGCATTGAAACAAGAGGCGAGGGCAGGGAATTCCAAATATCAATACGGCGAGAAAACACACGTATCATGACCTTCGGGCATTTTGAAGGGCAGTATAAGTCTGAGAGTGTGGGAGATTCTTTGGCTGTAGGGGGAAGGCCTGATCACAAAGAGATGTGTGGTTCCAAGCACAACGTTATTGTGGATGGCTTTATGAATGAAAGATAGGTCAAGTATGGTGCGCCTATACTCCAAGGTGGTTAGGGTTAATAATTTTAGACGGGCAGAATAATTTTGAGAGATTTGGCCAGCTCTAGCGAGAATGCGTCTGGTGAAGTTTCTTTGTACCCGCTCTATGTCGTTAATGAGACCGACAGAGACAGGTGACCAGAGTTCGCATCCATATTCCAGAATTGGTAGAACGTAGGTTTTGTATGCGCAAAGTAAGACCGGGATGGAGGAGGTTTTTAAAGACCTAAGAAGAATATGTTTAATAGCTGTTCTGGCTTTTTGAATCATTGTAGTAATATGATGGTTAAATGAGAGAGAAGATTCGAAATGAATACCAAGGTCTTTAACGATTGATTGTGAGGGCAGGGTGTGGTTTTCTAAGGTGTAGGGTAAATCAGGGTTGTTAGGTCCGCAATGAACAATATAGCATTTATCTATTAGATTACTCTAATATGTTTTGATTTTCCATAAATTCGATCGTATTTTTTTGTTTATTTTTGCATCGAAAGATGTAAATAAAAATACATACAATTAATTCCATTCTACTTACTGATAAGCTACAACCAAAAAAACCTCAAAGACAGATCATTTCTAAGGAATTTGATCGACGTGCAAGGTATGAGAGAACTCTCAGCGGTAATTACCAAACAATGCACGCGTTGCAGGCCAGGTCTCCGTCGAATAGAGAAGCACTGAACGGATCGCTGTTTTATACATCTTTCCGCGTATGCCATCTGTGATATTTCCTATCACAAGGGACACTTGTAGCTTCTCTCCATTTCATCCAAGCTGCATTTACTCTTAGGCGTGCCGCTGCATTCGTTTGACGAGTCCGAGAAGATGACAGAACCAAGGTACTTTAATTCGGCTGTCTTCGTGAGCGGTTCACGGCTGATGTGAACAGTTCCAGTTGTTTGCGCTCCGATTTCCTGGTACTCGGTACTCTTGATAATGAGGCGTAAGCCAAAGTGTTTTTGATGTTGAGGCGTAAGTCATGTCTACTAAGAGTGTCATACCATTCTTAGGTTCGTTTCTCGATTTCGGCCCGTGTAGGGTCAGTAAGGAGAATGTCGCCGGCGTATGAGATGGTTGACGGAGACGGGAGTCAGTAAAGGACGTGTGACGGTATCCATAACCAGAATGAAGAAAAGGGGAGACAGAGAGCTCTCTTGGTGCACTCCTACGTTTTACTGCGAAAGGCTCTGATATGCCGAAAGGAGTTATGACATGTTGTATGGGCCTTAGAAATGAGCTTTATTAGGGACTCTGTCGAACGCCTTTTACAAATCAATGGAGAAGTGATATTTTATCTGCCTGCTTCTCGACGAGTGAACGGAGTGCAAATAGTGCTGATCGAGGATGGAAAAAGTATATAAAGAATTTTTACTTTACTTATCATCATTCTAAACAGTCAATAACATTTTCCTCATCGTTCAAGAACGATTTTTCTCACTCTTTTCCACGTCTTTCTGGTTGGAAAAAGTTTTGCATCGAGTTCTGTTCCTTTCGGAAAAAAACCAATTCAGTTTTTTAAAAAAAAACCAACCGTATGGTTTGTTGTCATCATCTGTGTCGTATATCCACTTAGCTCCATGTTCAATAGCGTACAGATAGCCAATGTTCTTGCGAGTGTAGCTCTCGAGCGGAATGTTAGCAAGGATATTGGAGCCAAGCTCTTTCTGTTTCTCAACAGATAGGAAGTGTACATCTGAAAACACAAGTTATCACCTCCAGGGTATGCCTAAAGACATCTGAAAAATGAGATAAATAATGATGAACTACTAGACAAGAAATTGAGAGAAATAGACGAATTGACATCTCTTAAGATTCTCAACCTGGGTGAGACCAGTCCCGGGGAGTTTTTAGTGTCTCCAACGACAACCAGAGTCCACTCCGGGAGTGCGGCTAAACGCTGCAATGTTTAGGAGTTTTATATTATCTGGTTTTCTTAGTCGGACTTATTACTACAACTAAGAAATTCTTTGAAGTACACAAAAAACTAAGTATCTCAATTTTCGAAGGCGAAAAAATGGCTGTGTTCACTTTTTCTAGGTTTTCTTATTTCGGTTTTTAGTGATACTCTTGGTGCGAATTCCAACTGGAAGTTTCAGAAAACATCAAGAGAAAAAGTAACAAATTACTCTCTTAGGGGTTTAGTGCTTCTATCTAGGACCTCTTAGGGGTTTAGTGCTTCTATCTAGAACTCTTAGGGGTTTAGTGCTTCTATCTAGAACTCTTAGGGGTTTAGTGCTTTTATCTAGAACTCTTCACCTATCTAGGAGAGATCACAACGAGACTGATGACCTTTCTTTTCGTTCTGCAATTTTTATCGAGTAAAATACCCGTGACCAGATCATCAAAAACGTCAAACAGTTTTCCAGTCCATCATCAGTTCCTCCAAATGCAATAGTCAACAAAGTCTCTACGATCGTCTCGGATACCTTGACCTTTGCCAAATACGGCCCTCCGCCTGTTGTTCCAAAAGGTATTTGGGAAACCATATCAAGGCTCCTCATCACCTTATCGACAACGATTGAACAGCTCTCATCTTCAACGTGCAGATGTACTGCAGATGTTTCTTCTAAGCTTGTCTCCGAAGAAGTAACTGCTGAAGCAGAAACGGACGTCGAAAAAACATATTCGTCTTCGATCACTGGTCGTCTGCGGACTGGTTGAGTGAAGTGGCTCCAACCCTTCCATTCGCATGAATCATGATGAAGAAGTCGTCGCTTCTCTCCTATCATCACTCAACATCGAAGCACGGGCCCAGACTGCTTTCCGTATGGGAAAAGTGAGCAGTCGACCCCGCCTGCTCAAAGTGATACTTCCAACCCGAGGGCATTTACTGCGAGCATTACAAGCTGCCTCTACTCTCAGGACCTACTCTCAATTCAATGGCATTTATCTCCGAAAAAAGTAGGACTCCAACTGAACGTGAAGATTGGCGTAAGATGCGTGTGCAGCTCTCTCTTTTCAAACAGTCGGTTTCCTGATCAAGAATGGACCATCTACCGTGATGAGCTGGGGAAGAAAAAGTGAAATAAGGACGAGAAGAAGAAGTACCATGCCACCTCCGATGACGCCCCACTCCTTCCACGACACCACTTCGTTCGAGTTCGTTAAACCAATCTCTCTAGGCTGTTTTTTCTCATCTTAAATGTGTTATCTTTAATGCTCGCTCAATAGTTAATAAGATTCAAGAGCTTCATACGTTTCTTTGTGTATTTAAATCTGATGTTCTCCTTGTTTGTGAGTCGTGGCTTAATAAAAGGATAAGTGATTCTGAACTAGTAGCTAAACTTCCTTATCTTGTTTTCCGTTCTGATAGACCGGGTAGAATTAATAAGGTGGTGTTGTGGCAATTCTTCGAGACTATCTCGCAATCTCGCCTGTTCCAATACATAAAAAGACTTCTTCTGATTGCATTGCTTTGGATGTTCACTCACCTTGTTCGATGAGTTCTCTCCGGATTGTACTGGTTTACAGGCCTCCAAAACATTAGTTCCGAACAGAATACTTTGTTATTCGAAGTTATCGCGGAGTTGCTATGTGTCCCATATACCGCCGTACTTTGTGGCGATCTAAAACCTAGCAATCGATCGGTCGAATATCTCTTCTACTAGAGGTCAGCCTAAGATACTAAGCGACTTAGTGTCTGATTTCTCGTTCACTCAGTTCGTTGGTGAGCCTACGCTTGGTGACAACATTCTTGACATATTGATCGGTCCTATTGATTCGGTAACTCATTGTTATGTGACTACTCCCTTTTCTTTGTTATGTGATTATTCGACCGTTTGTTTCAATATTTCCTACGAGTGTTCGACCACGCTCTATGAGCCTAGTCTCGATTGTTTCAATATTTCCCACGAGTGTTCGACCACGCTCTATGAGCCTAGTCTCGATTATATGCACTGCGATTTTTCTGCTCTCAATGTTGCCTCATCTTGCATTCCATGGACAAATCTGTTTGACAATTTTATCGATATGAATGACCTATATTCCCGTTTTCTTGATACTCTGCTCCCTCTTGTATCTGCTCACACCCCAGTCCAAAGGCGGAGACTACCATTCGAGTCATACCCTTCTCATATAGTCAAAATGATAATGTATAAACAGACACTCTTCCGTAAAATGAACTGCGCGCCAGTTGTTGTAGAGTACAAAAGAATATGCAAGCGTATAGAAATATAAGTTAAAAAGTTTAACATGTCATGTGAAAATAAACTTATTGAGTCTAGCAAGAACTTGCTTCGCTTTGTTAGAAATAAACTGAAAGATTCGACTCGAATTGGTTGTTTAACTGTTCAAGGGAAACCCATGATTAGTGAAATAGCGAAGGCTAATGCTTTGGCTTCCTAATTCTCTTCTGTGTTTACTAAGGAGAATGGTATCCCTCCCGTCATTCAATCTTGGAGTAGTGACTCGATATCAGATTGTATAATCGTGCCCTCCCAAGTACTCCATCGACTCAAGAGCCTAAAAGCTTCTTGCTCCTTACCTGCGGACTCAATTGCCCTCCATCATCCTCAAGAATTGTACCCGTGTTCTCGCTGAGCCTTTATCATTTATATTTAACTTTTTTTTTGATGCTAGGATCGATTCCTGATATCTGGAAAGAAGGAATAGTTGTCCCGATAAACAAGATTACCTTTCCTAGTATGCCTGAACATTTTCGCCCAATTACAATCACCCCAGTTGCTTCTAAGGTATTAGAACGTTGCTTTGAACCAACTTTAATCAATTGGTGCAACGTCTTTGATCTGATTCCCAACTGTCAGCATGGATTCCGTTCTCGTAGGTCAGTGGAGACGAATCTTTGAGTGTACTCAATTATGGCAGCGAGCTGTAGACTCTGATTATGCTGTTGATGTATTGTACTATGATCTGGCGAAAGCCTTCGATACGGTATCCCATGAAAAGCTGATACTGTTGTTAGAATCTGTTGGATTTAATCACAGCTTGTTAAGATGGTTCGAGTTTTTCCTTATAGGTCGTTATTCGCGTGTTCGTGTAGGTAATGCTCTATCGGACAGATTCACCATTATATCTGGCGTTCCACAATATACTACTGGCTTAACATCATCACTCACCAAATTTAATCATGTGTCTGTACCTTTATTTGCGGATGATATCAAGATGTTTGTTACCTTCTCCCCTGATGACCCTCTTTCTGCCGCGACATTAATCTCTCAAAAAAAGTTAAGCGATCGTGCGGTGTATCTGTAAAGATGACATCATTGCTCGATGAATGAGATCATCGAGTCAGTGTTATTATAACTGAAATATTCCACGATGAGATCATGGCTCTCGCATCTTCTTGGCCCAAAAATGTTGGATCAGTGAGGTACGAGATGATCTTGCGAGAGCACGCGAAATAATATATTAAAGTACGATAAGATGAGATTTCAAATGCCGTCTTTCTTTCCAAATGAATCTTAAAATACTAACTAATCGCAATCTATTTTGTTTCCGTACTTAAAAAAAGCATTTAACGTTTTTGGTTGAACATGAAGTATCGAGTCCGTGTAATAAGAAAAGGGCAGAGCGCAGACATTGACTCTGTCACTGGGTATGCCCGTGAGAAAAATATAATGAAACTTGACTGGTTTGTAATTTTGCTCTACTAACTTGATTGAAATTGAATTACGCGCTTAAGTTCTAAGAATGGAATTTCGTGCAGGACCTTTTATTTCCAAAAAAAGTTAGTCAAGGTGACATCATCTTTCAAAATTTTCGCCTAATTTGAATGGTATGAGGTCATCGCGCCAATTAATGTCGCGGCTGCTCACTCCCAACTCACATCACCTGCTCTGGCTCTACAATCCTTCTGCGAAGAATGGCAACTGACGGTGGCAAGCAGTAAATGCAGTGTCCTTCATCTGGGGAAGCGAAATCAACGTTTACCCTACTTCGTCACGGTATGTGATGGCAGAAGTGTCGCATTTGAAGCAGCATTATCACCGGTCCGAGATTTAGGGGTTTACATTGATTGCGATATGTCTTATGGATATCACATAGAGCAGATAACGAGACGTGCACTGAGAATGATATATGCTTTGTTCCGTTCATTGTGCATTAGGAATGCTCATCCATATATTCGGTGCCTAGAGAGATTGGTTTAACGAACTCGAACGAAGTGGTGTCGTGGAAGGAGTGGGCGTCATCGGAGGTGGCATGGTACTTCTTCTTCTCGTCCTTATTTCACTTTTCTTCCCCAGCTCATCACGGTAGATGGTCCATTCTTGATCAGGAAACGACTGTTTGAAAAGAGAGAGCTGCACACGCATCTTACGCCAATCTTCACGTTCAGTTGGAGTCCTACTTTTTCGGAGATAAATGCCATTGAATTGAGAGTAGGTCCTGAGAGTAGAGGCAGCTTGTAATGCTCGCAGTAAATGCCCTCGGGTTGGAAGTATCACTTTGAGCAGGCGGGGTCGACTGCTCACTTTTCCCATACGGAAAGCAGTCTGGGCCCGTGCTTCGATGTTGAGTGATGATAGGAGAGAAGCGACGACTTCTTCATCATGATTCATGCGAATGGAAGGGTTGGAGCCACTTCACTCAACCAGTCCGCAGACGACCAGTGATCGAAGACGAATATGTTTTTCGACGTCCGTTTCTGCTTCAGCAGTTACTTCTTCGGAGACAAGCTTAGAAGAAACATCTGCAGTACATCTGCACGTTGAAGATGAGAGCTGTTCAATCGTTGTCGATAAGGTGATGAGGAGCCTTGATATGGTTTCCCAAATACCTTTTGGAACAACAGGCGGAGGGCCGTTGTTGGCAAAGGTCAAGGTATCCGAGACGATCGTAGAGACTTTGTTGACTATTGCATTTGGAGGAACTGATGATGGACTGGAAACTGTTTGACGTTTTGATGATCTGGTCACGGGTATTTTACTCGATAAAATTGCAGAACGAAAAGAAAGGTCATCAGTCTCGTTGTGATCTCTCCTAGATAGGTGAAGAGTTCTAGATAGAAGCACTAAACCCCTAAGAGTTCTAGATAGAAGCACTAAACCCCTAAGAGTTCTAGATAGAAGCACTAAACCCCTAAGAGGTCCTAGATAGAAGCACTAAACCCCTAAGAGAGTTATTTGTTACTTTTTCTCTTGATGTTTTCTGAAACTTCCAGTTTGAATTCGCACCAAGAGTATCACTAAAAACCGAAATAAGAAACCTAGAAAAGTGAACACAGCCATTTTTCGCCTTCGAAAATTGAGATACTTAGTTTTTGTGTACTTCAAAGAATTTCTTAGTTGTAGTAATAAGTCCGACTAAGAAACCAGATAATATAAACTCCTAAACATTGCAGCGTTTAGCCGCACTCCCGGAGTGGACTCTGGTTGTCGTTGGAGACACTAAAACTCCCCGGGACTGGTCTCACCCAGGTTGAGAATCTTAAGAGATGTCAATTCGTCTATTTCTCTCAATTTCTTGTCTAGTAGTTCATCATTATTTATCTCATTTTTCAGATGTCTTTAGGCATACCCTGGAGGTGATAACTTGTGTTTTCAGATGTACACTTCCTATCTGTTGAGAAACAGAAAGAGCTTGGCTACAATATCCTTGCTAACATTCCGCTCGAGAGCTACACTCGCAAGAACATTGGCTATCTGTACGCTATTGAAAATGGAGCTAAGTGGATATACGACACAGATGATGACAACAAACCATACGGTTGGTTTTTAAAAAAAACTGAATTGGTTTTTTCCGAAAGGAACAGAACTCGATGCAAAACTTTTTCCAACCAGAAAGACGTGGAAAGAGTGAGAAAATCGTTCTTGAACGATGAGGAAAATGTTATTGACTGTTTAGAATGATGATAAGTAAAGTAAAATTCTTTATATACTTTTTCCATCCTCGATCAGCACTATTTGCACTCCGTTCACTCGTCGAGAAGCAGGCAGATAAAATATCACTTCTCCATTGATTTGTAAAAGGCGTTCGACAGAGTCCCTAATAAAGCTCATTTTAAGGCCCATACAACATGTCATAACTCCTTTCGGCATATCAGAGCCTTTCGCAGTAAACGTAGGAGTGCACCAAGAGAGCTCTCTGTCTCCCCTTTTCTTCATTCTGGTTATGGATACCGTCACACGTCCTTTACTGACTCCGTCTCCGTCAACCATCTCATACGCCGGCGACATTCTCCTTACTGACCCTACACGTGCCGAAATCGAGAAACGAACCTAAGAATGGTATGACACTCTTAGTAGACATGACTTACGCCTCAACATCAAAACACTTTGGCTTACGCCTCATTATCAAGAGTACCGAGTACCAGGAAATCGGAGCGCAAACTACTGGAACTGTTCACATCAGCCGTGAACCGCTCACGAAGACAGCCGAATTAAAGTACCTTGGTTCTGTCATCTTCTCGGACTCGTCAACGAATGCAGCGGCACGCCTAAGAGTAAATGCAGCTTGGATGAAATGGAGAGAGTTGTGACTGAATACATTATTGTAAGAATTTAACTTAATTTTTTATGAAGTGGCGATTAAATACATTGTTAGAATAATTTTTTTTTTAGCTTGCTAGTTTGTGAAGTAGGTAATGAATACATTGATATAGTAATTTTTAACTGACTAGTTTATATGAATTGGGAATTAAATACATTGTTGTAAGAATTTTTTTTAACTAACCAATTAACGAAGTGGTGATTAAATACATTGTTATAACAATTTTTTTAAATTTACTAATTTATGAAGTGATGATTGAATACATTGTTGTGAGAATTTTTTAAACTTGCTACTTTATGAAGTTGTGATTGAACACCTTATTAGAAAAAGTCTACAAAGGCGAAAGAATACATGACGTATTCTTTACCGCAAAGATTTCAAGTTGCGAGAGTAGGAGATGGCTTCCTTCCAAGATCGTATTCATATATTATGCGTGTATGAAAACAGTGATTATTGGAAACACATGATAAAAATTGTCTAATAAAAGATTCAAAAATACACACCGGAGAGAGTGTATAAAATGTGTGTCTTTCTGAGAAAGACTACACTGTAAGAGAAAAACGCTAGAGAGCGTAAAAGAAAATAACTTGTAATATTGAGAGACGCAGATAATAGCGTCATGGATGGTTATGTTTTTTTAAGGGATTCAGAGAAAAAATACCTGACAGAGTATAAAGAGAGAGAGATAAAGAAAGAGAGAGATAAAAGAGAGAGAAAGAAAGAGAGAGAAAGAGAGAGATAAAGAAAGAGAGAGATAAGGATCGGCTGGGGATTCTTTGCGGTAAGAGAAAAAGTCTCTCGATTTAACACACTATTAAAAATCGGTCACAGACGCATCCACAAAAATCGGTCACAGACGCATTCCTTGTTCAATTCCTCATTTCCTTATTTCTTGATTTTGACTCTTCCTGCTGTGCTCAACATTGTTATTTAGATGATATCTATTAGCTGAAGCGAAACGTTCGGACCCATCTTGTCTCTTCAAGTGCGCATTTAAAAAGGCACGACACAGCAAATAAGTGTATTCTCACTTTTATATGAAACCTAAATTCTTTAAATTATTATATAAATTTAATTATTTAGGTTTTTTTAATACCTCATTAATCTTTATAAATTTCCCTATATTTACTCTCATGGATCTCACTGATGAGCCCCGCCCAAAGAGCACAGAGTCTGTCTGAGCTGAACATCTTCCTCTCCACTAACACCATAACAATATGCGTATGATTTGAAGGATAAACATACAGTACCGTCCAGAAGTATACCAAAAAGGTATATTTTACAGTGTTTCTCGCATCTTTGTGATCTTTGTGACTGTCTTGCATCTTTGTGGTATAGAGGACATCACGATCATTGCAATAAACAGAAACAAATAAACAAGAACATATTTCAGAAATTTTGAAAAATACTGTTTTCAGAAGAAAATTGTTGAGCTAATCTGCTTTTTCAGAAACGGCTCCATTTTGTAACAGTATGATGTGAGTCACGAGCTACACAAAATGAAAAAAAATTGCGCCAGTGGGCGCAAAAACAGAAAAGTTATACGACAAAATATACTTAAATATACTTTTTGGTATACTTCTGGACGGTACAAATTCAATACAGGACATACAAGCTACGTCTTATAAGTTGATCAAGTTGATTCCCAAAAAATAAAATCATTTTAGGCGTGGCTTCATAATATCAATTTTCTGACTTTTAGTCTACATAGTCGATCTTAGATCAGTTGAACGCTCTGGAAAACGCCTAGAAGAAAATATTAAAAAACCTTTTCTTCCAGGCGTTTTAGTTCTTTCAAAAAGCTAAATTCTGATTGTTCTGACAGGCAGATAACACTTTCGGGATTTTCATGATGAGACAAAAAACGTTTTTTGAAGAAATAAACGAAACAGTTCTAAGTATGCGTATGATTTGAAGGATAAACATACATATGAAGTAAGACGAAAATCGCAAATGTCCCCTTTCTCTTCTCTCTAAACATCTTTCTATTTAAATCTCTTTTATCCCAATTCCTACCTTTCTACCTCTGTTGTATTTTCTTTTTCGTTCCCTATAAATTTTTCTCTTTTTCTTTTTCATGCTTCATCTCTCTTCCTTTTAACTGTCTTTTTGGTTTGCACAAATCGTAGAAATTTTTTTTAAAAAAAATGTTCTATTCGTTTCCTTGGTTTTTTTTATCAATGTGTTATTCAAAGTTTTGTTTCAGAGACTGAACATTAAATTTTCTGACTCGATTGTTTCGAAATTTTTGCTGTGATTTTCATTACTTTCTTTTTATCAAATAACGCTTGAAAATGGGGAGAGAGAAAAAGAAAGATAGAGAAGGAGAGAGAGAGAGAGAAAGAGAAAAAGAAGAAGAAAGAGAAAGAAATTAAAAAAAAAACACTAAAACAAAAAAAGAAGAAAAGGCAAAGAGTTGAAGAAAACAATTGAAAATCGAAATTTCAGCAAGCTGCTGATACTACATATAGCATTCAAAAAAGAGTGCACTTCGTTTTTCTCATCCTCAAGGGAAAGTAGAAAGAAAGAGAAGAATCCTGGAAAAACTACCTTCCATTCAGGGCTATACGATCTGCAGCTGTTCAAAAGATTAGAAGCACCAGACCCTCAGTTATCAAATCCCATCCCCGCGCCTTCGTCAGAGAATATCTCACTCGAACTGGATTGGATTTAGCAGTGTAGGCATGTGGCCAGAGAGAGGAATCTTCAAGCAGGGCAGGTCGAATGGACAGTCCGAGGTACGCAGCTACTCAAGCTCTCAAAGCCGAAGCCATTCAGAGAAGAGCAGAGCAGGACGTATGCTAATGTGAGTAAGAGAAGTTCTCGCTAGGTCAGTCGCAGTGTTAAGATTCCTTTCCACGTTTTTAGTATCAAAGCTTGTTTGTTCAACGATAGATCAATTCGCAATAAACTAGCCGATCTTTATTTCTTATTGAGTTCAAAAGCATTTGATGTATTACTCGTAACAGAGACATGGCTTACTTCTTTAGATACATACCGTGAGTTAATTAGAGAGTATTAATATGCTTTGTATCGTTGTGATCGTTCCCTAAATGACCCCATTCTAGGCGGTGGTACTGCTGTCTTTGTTTCCTCAAGTATTCCATCTCTTTTCGTGTCCTCATTTCGTGATAATGGCATAGAAGTGATATTTTTCGACATGCTCAACTCCCACTCTTTTTCACGTCTAATACGTTGTATTTTATATTCCGGTCGCCTAGTTGCCTTCTATCAACAATGATTAATTAGCTGGCTTACATAAAGTCACTATCATTCCCACTTCTTTGTCTCATTCCCACTTCTTTGTCTCATTCCCACTTCTTTGTCTCATTCCCACTTCTTTGTCTCCCGGAGAGAGGTCGCTTTGCTCTTCACTTTTGGAAGTCACTTTAAACAATTTTCTCAGTCTTCTCCTGTTAGTGCTGTTCTCGGACAGCAGGGCCGAGACTGTACAACCGTGTTTCAAGTTGGTCGGGGTCTGCCATTCTCAATTTACCATCAGCGGATATCGACAACTTGTTCACTGGATTAAAAGGCAGGAGAAGGCGAGTCGAAATTTTCAAAAAAGAGACGGAGTGGAGTGATTGACAAATAAGTCGATCACTGAGCCAAAAGCAGATTCTTTTTCTAGTCTTTTCTTCTCTCTCTTTTCTATTCATTTCAATTTTTTCAAGCATGGTAAGTACGAGAAAGGTGAAAGAAGTGAAGAAGACTTCTGCTGAGAAGAAGTCTGCAGAGGAGGCACCAGTCTCAAGTGCCGATCCCAAGTTATCCGAGGAAGGTACTTTCATCATGAATCAAGTTCTCCTCGTAATGAAGAACATTCAAAACGAGAACACGAACTCGATTAACGATATCAAAATTATAGTCGAAAACCAGGCCACTATGGTCAATCATCTAATGAGTGGCATTACCTCTCTGCTCAGAACAGTTGAAGAGCTAATCTCGGTGCAGAAAAGCTCACCAAAAATTCCCACTCCGCAGAAATCTTTTAACAGAGTTTCCACTTATTCTGAAGTAGCCTCCGCTGTTGCTAATGTGGTTTATTCTGACAGAAATATGTACGAAGAGAAATCTTTACGGGCCGTCCTTAAAGGATTTCCAGAACTTTCAACGAATGAAGAGACGGAAGAGAATGACATGAAGTTAATTACTTCCATCGTTCAAACCTCTGAAAATGTACAACTGATTTCTTGTTTAAACTCGGGTCAGATAAAAACTCATCGTCATGGAAATTCGGCCATGCGTTTGATAAAAATTCAGTTTCCATCTAATCCACTCAGAGATGCATTTCTGATGCACGCCCGCCACAAGAAACCTCTTGGTCTCAAGCCCTTCCCCCATGCCTATTTCCGCCGTGATCTGGTACCGGAGCAGATCATGCAAGAGACGGCTGCGCGTAAAGAAGCTGGAAGACTGAATGCAGAAGCTGGTGAACTCAGGTATGTCGTTAGAGATGAACGGGTGGTTCTACTCAAGAATCCCCGTCCACTTCCTCAGCGTTCAATCGATAACATTCGAAAGTTTCAAAATCCGAATTCTAGGCCTAATCCTCTTCCCCCGATAAATACTTCCAGAGTATTTGTCAATTCGGATCGTCAGAGATCTGCTCAGGAAGTGACTGAAAGACGCTCTCCGCATACAGCCCGAGTCACGCAGACCTCTTCAGCTGAGAAAGTTATCAGAAGCAGAAAAGCATTCACAGGGACTAGACTTCCTGCAGTATCTCTGAGGAGAACTAGACGAGTCGGAGGCACTATAAACAAGAGAAGGCGATCTAATCTCGCTGCCATTTCTGAAAAAGAAATCGACGATGAACCGAACCAAGAGTCAGTGACTACCTCTGATATTGTCCTAAGAGTTCCTAGTCTTCAGTCTCAACAGCAAACATAGGTAACTTCTGTTCAGGCAACTTTTCCTATCTCACAAACAAGTTGCTTTGAAAAACTCAATGGCATATCATGTATGCTGGTAAACTTTCGCTCTGTTCAAAATAAAAGGGATTTAGTTGACTTTTTAGTGTGTGAACACAGTTTAGATATTCTCTGCTGCACGGAAACGTGGGCTAATGGTGATAAAACCCCAGATAGTCTTTTATCTGTCAACGGTTATTTCAATGTATTTCGTAGCGATAGGATCTCCACGAGTTCAGGTGGCGGTGTTGCCCTATTAGTTTCTAAAAACTACGATTCAATTCTCATTTCATCAACTTCTTTTTCCGAATTCTGTCAACTAGTTACGTGCAAAATAAGTGGTAAGTCTAGTTTTATTCTTACCGTCGTTTACCGCAGTCCTAGATGTACCCGTGTTGATTTCCAGAATTGTATGACTCATATCAACTCACTTCTTCTCGAAAACAATATACCTTTTTTCGTAGTAGGTGACTTCAATTGTAATCAAATAGACTGGAATCTTATGACAACAAAAGTGTCTCTTTCTCATCCAGCATCACTTTTTCTGTCTTTCTGTTTATCAGCAGGACTCACTCAGCATGTTCACAATACAACAAGATTGGAGCATTGCTTGGATGTTGTGCTTTCTAGTCATGCTTCTTCTATAATAAACTGCTACACTATTCCTCCTTTACCTTCTCTGGATCACTGCTTGGTTTATTTCGAAATTCGAGCTTCGAAGCCCAAACCAGTCATTAAACACTTCCTAGACTTCAAAAATGCTAATTTTACTCTTGCTGAAATGTTAATATGTAAGGTTGACTGGGTGAATGTTCTAAATTTCAACACTGATCCAGATGTTCTATATAAAACTTTTTGTGAAATAATTAAAAAAGTCATAGAAAAAACTATACCATTGAAGTCTATACAAAATTCTTTAAAGAAAAAATATACTTCGAAAATCAGCAGACTTCTTCAAAAGAGTAGGAGACTATACAAGAGGGCTCGTTCAATTGGTTTAAACCCATACAAACGGGTCTCTAGACAACTCCGCAAAGAAATTCGTCTTTATAACTCTAAACAAGAAGCTTCTATTGCCAAATCTGGGCCTCGCCGTTTCTATTCTTTTGTAAATAAAAAACTAAAGTCGGATCACTCTATTGGCTCTCTTACAAATCCTTGTTCAGGTGAAACTGTAACTGATGACTCTGAAAAAGCATCCATCTTCAACCGAGTTTTCTCTTCTTCTTTTAACGATTATAATATGAATCAAACTTTAATATCCGAAAAAAAAGGTAACTTCTTCTATTGACTTTGTTGATATTAGCCCTCCACTTGTATACAGCTATTTGAAAAAACTTCCATCACGATGTTCCACATCACCTGATGGTATTCCTTATGCTTTTCTCAAGGGTACAGCTTGTGCCATCTCTTTGCCTCTTTCTCTTTTATACAACAGCTTTCTTTTACATGGCGTTTCCCCATCAATTTGGAAACATGCCATTGTGAAACCAATATATAAGCGTAAAGGAAGCCTACATGATCCTTATAATTATCGACCGATTTCTCTGACTTGTAGTACGAGTAAGGTATTCGAAAAAATAATACGTCATTCCTTGATCAATTATCTTGAAGCGCATGAGCTACTAACACCTCTGCAACATGGATTTCGCAGTCAGCGTTCTTGCTCTTCAGCCCTTCTCTCGACTCTTTCAGAATTTAACGTAACTCTAGACCAAAACAGTTACATAACGGCAGTTTTCATAGATTACAAAAAAGCCTTCGACTCCATCCCAATTAATCTCCTTTGTAATAAATTATCTTATTACGGCATTACTGGGTGTCTCCATTGGTGGATTTCTTCTTTTTTGAATAACCGAACTCAGAGCGTAGTTATCAACCATAGCTATTCACTGTCTTCTGTGGTTACTTCTGGAGTGCCCCAGGGGTCTGTTTTGGGCCCCCTCTTTTTTCTCCTTTTCATCAATGAGTTTCCCGAGTGCCTTCCTCCTGGTATTCAATGCTGTTTACACGCTGACGACGCTAAACTTTATTCTATAGGCAATCACCAACTTCTTCAGCAAGGATTAGATGCCCTTGCTTCCTGGTCTAGTAAGTGGGGACTCTCTAATTCAACTACTAAAACGGTTTTCATGCGAATCGGACAGTCTCATCCGACATGCAAGTTGTCCCTCTACGGTTCTGAGCTGCCTGAAGTAACAGTTTTCCGTGACTTAGGTGTCACCTACGATTCTAAATTGTGCTTTACAAAGCACATCTATAACATTTGTAACAAAGCTAGGTCTGTAAGTTTTCTCATTTTACGCTCTTTTCAAACACGAAATAAACATATCCTATGGAGCCTATTCAATACGTACGTCAGACCTATCCTCGAATTCTCTTCTGAGGTTTGGAGCCCAAGCGACGTTACTTCTATCAAGAAGATAGAAAACATTCAGAAGCAGTTCACTCGTTTAGTATTCAAACGTTCGTTACATCCCATCCTATGAACAGAGACTAAAAATACTCAAAGGGCGTACTTTACTATCGCGAAGAAATTCTATTGATTTGCTTACTGTATAAAAAGCTGTTTTCGGTCGCTTAAAAACATCGGAAAACTTTCTGAAGTTTGCACCTAACAGCCGTTTTACTAGAGGGCATAAATTCAAATTACTTTTACCAGTCTGCAAAAATAATAAACTAAAGAATTTTCTACCATTCCGAGTGGAAGCAGTATGGAATGCTTTACCCGAGTCATTCTTCAATTGCTCATATAACCACTTCAAAAATTTGATCCAAAACATATAATGTACCGACTCAGATATGCGAGTATTTTTTCCGGAAGAGTCTACACGGATCTACTCCAAGGAGCTAGTAGATGAACTTTCACGCGACATTGGCTGTTTTCTATAGCAGCCTCTCATCTCGTGTGCAAATGGACTATACAAACGCCAACTCTTATACCACAATTCCTATCCTGATCTTCCCCTGCCACGATAATAATAAATAAATTTACCAATAATCATAGCAGGAGATCTAAATCTACCATAAATCGACTGGGATAGCTTAAACACTTCGAATAATGAGAATGTTTCTTTATTTCTAGACTTTTCCTGTGACGAACAGTACGTTCAATTCGTAGCTGAACCTACACGTGGTCCAAATTTATTGGACATTGTACTTTGTAATAGTCAAGTTATATTCGATTGCTCTGTCTCCGCTCCGTTTGCAACGAGTGACCATTACACTGTCCAATTCAAAGTGACTTCCACGGCTACTCCTGACACCCTCAGCCCTCTCAGGAGGAATTAATATCTTGCTAACTGGGATTTGTTAACTGCCTCCCATGACTAGACTTTCGCTCTCGCTTCTCTCAACCCTGACGTAGCTAATCAATATATCGTCGACTTTCTTGTCTCTCTCATCGATCGTTTCGTACCTTATTCCTCAGATCATTCTAACTCAGAAAATATCCTCCAAAGCTACGTTAGATGTATCACAAACTCCAACGCTCTTGTCTTTGTTCCCCCAATTCAATGTATACCCATACTCTGTACAAAATTTTTTCTAATGAACTACATTTGTTTCAAATTCAACGAGAAGCTAAGCTTGTTGAAAAAAGTAACTTAAAACTTTTATACTCTGAATGTCGTAGTCAAACCAAAGGCCGTACACTCGGTTCCCGTCACACCACACGATTTTTGCACAGGTTTCTGCGAACAGTCCGCTCCTCTGCTCGGTATAAAAATCCGTTGCTTGAGATCAACGAGGAGTAGGGAATACTCTAATTTACACATATGCTTCATCAGGAGCGATTGGGGTTTGTTAAAGTTAAATGATGCCTGTAGTCGAAAAGCGGCCACGAATTTCTCTGAGCATTTAAAGCCATCCTCCAGCGCATTCCGAGAGCTTGTTTTTTGCTTTCATAGCGTACCGAAAGCAGATCGTTAATCAAAATGTACTTTTGCGTTGCGATAGCCAGGCTGCGGTTCAGATATTGAAAAGAGGCAGGTCTCGGAAACCGTTGCATAAACTGTAATTAGCAGTGAAAAAATTATGGAAGAAGTAAATGCTAAGGTTCAGTTTGTGTGGTTGCCCAGAGAGTTGAATTGTTAAGCGGATGAAGTTAGTAGATGGGTGGATCATGATGACTGGCGGATCAAAAAAGATATCTTCAATTTGTGTACAAGAAAATGGAGTCAGCAAGACCGGGATATTTTGCTGACGAGACTAAGTCTAAATGTGATGTCTTGTTCTCTAGAAGTAGCTGTCCAGGCTCGATGGTTTCGAACTTAGAAGTGATTGGAATAGAAGAAATGTTCTCTGGTTAGTTCCGCCACCATTTCTTATTTCGAAAACTTTGCGTGTTTCTAGTAATTGTTCTAGCAGGGCCATTCTGGGCACCCCTTTCTGGTCAACTCACACTGCTTTTTCCACTCTGAGACAAGAAAATACTTGGGCTTCTTATGTAAAAGATTCATTAATTTTCGGAAAAGGAGCAAATATTTCGATCACTACGTCTGGAAATGGAGGGGCTTTCGGAAATAGCAAAATTACCTCGGAATTCGTATTTCTGTAGTGTGATTGCGAAAATTTCAGCCTCTGAACAAGGTGCTTAACGCCTTTAGTTTGATAGCCTCGCAGTTGTTTGGTCAGAATAAAGCAAACTTCCTATTTGGTCATGCGAACACGGGGTTTAGCGAAAACGAAAGAAGCGTAGTGACTGTAGTTGTAGCTAAAACTGTATGTTTGCATGATTTAAACAGGGATTTGTCCGACCTGGGTTTAACCAATACCCCTTTTTGGCTGGAAAATAATTAAATCGCGGCGCCCTCTTCATTCTACGCTTTTTGCTGACCGGTTATCGGTGGTTTAAAAGCCCGATTCGCCACCCTAAACATCGGCACACTGACCGGGCGCTGCCTTGAGCTAGCGGACCTTCTCAAACGCCGCGGAATCGATATCGCATGCGTTCAGGAGATGAGATGGAAAGGGCAGAAGTCACGAAACATCGGTGAAGGATATAAGCTAATCTATCATGGAATGACGAAGTTCAACGGGGTCGCCATCGTAGTGAGTGAAGATCTTCAAAGCCGAATTTCAACGTCACTCTGACCACCTGATGTCTATTTCCATTGATGCCGACAACCGCCGTATCTAGATTTTCTCCGCATACGCCCCACAAACTGGATGTGATGAAGAGGATAAGGACAAGTTCTGGCAGGATCTACACGACCACGTTATGAACTGCCCCGCAAAAGATCTTCTGTTACTTGGATGAGATCTCAACGGACATGTCGGAGGAGAAAGCAGCAGATACAGTTGTCACGGTGGAAAAGGATATGGGAATAGGAACAGCGATGGATGCCGAATCCTCGACTTCGCAGAAGCAGCTGGTCTTGTCGTATCCAACACCTTCTTCCGAAGAAATGAGTCAAATGATCACGTATTCCAGCGGCCTCAACACAAGCCAAATAGACTTTATGTTGTTACGAAAACGAGACTTTCCGGTAGTGATCGACACGAAGGTGATTCCGTCCGAATGTCTCGCCCCTCAACACAATCTGGTCATAACTGACCTGCGTGTCAACGTGAAGAAGAGAGTACAAGTAACTGGCCCGGCAACCATCAAATGGTGGAAGCTTCAGGAATAAAAATCAGCCGTCGTCACTGGTTTAACCTTCCCTGAAATCGACCCGGAAGACATCAACAGAACATGGGCCTCGCTTCGAGATTCTGCAACCGCCAACGCGAGAAGAGTTCTAGGAAAGACGAAACCTGGACGCCGAAGAATCGACAAGCAGACATGGCTTTGGACAGACGAAGTGCAGCATGCAGTTCGAGCAAAGAACGCGGCTTACAAGAAATGGTTCATCGAGAAGAAAGACGAGAACTGGGAGTACAAGGCTGCGAAAAAAGAAGCAAAGCGAACCGTAGCCTCCGCACGCTCTGAACATCATCGTGAACTCTACGAACGCTTGGACACGAAGGAAGGAGAGAAGAGCATTTATCGGCTAGCGAAAGCGAGGAAAAATGCGACTCTTGACATCGAGCATTACAAATGTGTCAAGACGAAAGACGGGCGAAGGCTGCAGAATACTACAGAGATCCTCCGACGCTGGCAACAGCACTTCGAAGAGATTTCAAATGTAGAATTCCCACACCCGGGTGTTCCATAAGGCCCGAAATTAGCTGGCCCAGTCCCCTGGCTTACAGACTTCTTCAACGCGATAGTGGAAACTGGTCGAGCACCCGTAGATTGGTTGACAAGTGTCACGGTCCCGATTTTCAAGAACAAAGGAGATCCAGCAAACTGTACGAATTATCGACCGATACGCCTTCTTTGCCATACAATGAAAAACGATTTGTATTTCTGCTTCTTCATAAGTGTATACATATATACAGAGTGACCATAAATTACCTGGACAAATGTAAATGTCTGTATTTCCTTTCAAAACGAAATTAATATCATGGTATCATAACATACTTTATCACAATATATAACCAACAGTTATGCACAATCATGTTCGATATGGCCGCCTCTAGCGCGAACGCATGCCTTGAGACGACGCTCGTATCCACATGCCAGTGACCACAGGTAGTCATTGTCGAGTTCGTCACATACCTTCAGAAAGGCGGCACGCAGAGAATCGA
Source organism: Allodiplogaster pararmata (assembly GCA_964056735.1). Taxonomy (NCBI): domain Eukaryota; kingdom Metazoa; phylum Nematoda; class Chromadorea; order Rhabditida; family Diplogasteridae; genus Allodiplogaster; species Allodiplogaster pararmata. The sequence goes on along the minus strand of OZ057406.1, from coordinate 32,023,596 downwards.
GAGTGTGGTGGTGTATAGCTCCAACCTTTGCCTGCATGACGCTCCAGACGCTGAAATCGAGTGGGTTCAGGTCGGGGGAATTCGATGGCCATTCGAAAGTGCTTGTGAAGTTTGGGGTGTGTGTGCGCAACCACTCTTGTGCGATTTTAGTCTTGTGGGCAGGTGCCGAGTCCTGTTGAAAGGTCCAATCAGCTCCATTATAGTGTGTCCTACTCCAGGGCTCTACCACGTCTTCGAGGATCTTCTTTACGTAGAAGTTGGCATCTATCTTCACACCAGGGTCGACGAAAACCAACGGCGTTTTGCCCGTTGCGCAAACACCTCCCCAAACCATGAGGTACTTGGGGTGGCTGCTTCTTCCGACTGTGATTCCATGCTCAGCTGCTCCATTACTATCGTGAGCAAGTACTCTGTCGTTTTGAGAATTCACCGACATCTCATTGGTGAATATTTTTTCATCAGTCCATATCGTACGGAAATGCTCGGCCCACGCACATCGTTGCAACAGATCTTTGCACCGTTGATGTCGAAGAAGCGTCTGTCGAGCATCCAATCCATGTCGTTTCTACATCCTGTAGGGGTACATCCCGAGACGGTGTTTGATTATCAGTCGCGTTGATTCACGGGAGATACCGACCGACGAAGCGAGCTTCCTCATGGATCGTCGAGGAATGCGTGCGATGCGTTTCCGGAGAATGATCCTAATCTGGGGCGTGTCGGATGTCGGTGGACGACCTCTTCCTGCACGGTCCTTGCCATCGGCTGTCTCCTGAAGACGATCGATGGTGGCGTAAACAGTTGATCGTGGAGCATTGAGTCGTCGCGCGATGTCCGCTCTCGTGTGACCGGAGTTGTGCAGTGTAATGATCGCAGCACGAAGAGGACTTGATTTCACCATAACTGTACAAATAAAGCTAGAGTCAATAATCTTGAAACAAGAAACAACCAGTCTCAGAGCATTATCACGAAAAAAAATTAAAACAAATATCGGTCTACTGTGTCGCGCAATAGAGCGCGTTAAAAATTTATCCAGGTAATTTATGGTCACCCTGTAGAGCAACCTAAGTCAACCGGGTTTGATAATTGGATAAGTGCCAAGAAAAGGAAGGGAAGCCAGAAAGGCATACTTTTGAAGCTATTTTATTCACGAGTTGAATGTGTCCCTCTTCGGCATACTCTCATACTTACGCATCGGCACGTCTAGGAATACTTATTAAGTATTATCAAAGTCTTTATGTTTTTTTTAGCATTCTTCCCAAAATGTATACTTATTTTTGTGTGTACGTTTTTTTTCCAAAGATTAGACAAAAGATGAATGAGCTAATGCACAGAGAGTAGCCATAGCTAGTTCAAAAGCCCGGTTCAAACAGACAAGTCTGTCTGAGCCGGGACGAAATGGACTTTCCGGAATCGATATTGTTTGGATTGAATCAATGTAATCTCATGGTGTTTATTAGTTAACTCTCTACAAGCCCCGGTTAGGCAGCGGAGGTTCGGTTCCCAGCCGAGTGCCAATTTTTGCCCGTGCGAAGGATTTCATTCTTAATGATCTCATGATGAAGCGAGTCAAGGACTTTAGTTTTATTTGTCATTTTAGATGCAGATTGCAAAAACAAAACATAAAAATGGAAGGTTTATCCAAGAAAAAAATCATAAGTTTAAATGCACAATATTAACCGACGACATCGTCCTTTTCTGTAGTTTCAAATGAGGAAAAACAAAAAAAGGGAATGGAAATGGATTCAGAGAAGTTAAATGCTATGTTTTACAGTCTACTAAATTTTCTAAAAAAAAAACTAGAATGATAATGATTCTCATTGCGAATACGTATTGAACTTTCATGATTAACCGATATATAATAATCTTTAAAAAAATCAAAACATGGAAATTATTTTGAAATCATTCATGTAAAAAAAGGTTGAATATTTTTTCTGATGGCTTATACTTTATTTCTAATACCAAATCCAACAATTTCTTCTGAAAATTACAATTTTCGGTGAGTGAAGACAAGAGATTCGTAGGAATAAGACGGCTTAAAGCATTCAGAAAAGTTCCCAATTTCCAGAGAAAAAAACAATTTCCAAGATAGAACTATTAAGTAAAAGCATAAGAAGCTTTTTTCATAAGAAAAGCTCCATAATAAGACGTAGTGAAAAGCGAGGTAAGAATTCTGTTTTCATTACAAATTTCAGTACTTGAAGACATGAAATTGGTTCATATTTATACAAGTGGTCGAATAGCATTATTATAAGTTGGTTCATATTTAAGTTAAAACTTGAAAACCTTTGACTTGTTTAGTAAAGTATTGTATTTATGATTCTCTTTTTATGATTTAACTTTTATACATTATGAAACAAAAAATATTCAAAAAGTTAGAATGCATCGTTACTCTAATCTCCCCTCAATTCAAAACACTCAATAAAACCATCCAATTCGGATCTTCTTACTAACTTCGCTTTCGTCTCACAGGGGAATTCTTCAGAAGCAAAGTAAATACAATTATGAAAGTTATAAACGTTATATAATTTTAAATGACCTTGTTCTTATCGTGAGCGGTCGTCATTCCCTGTCTTGAATCAGCGGTCGTCATTCCCTGTCTTGAAATGCCTAGTTAATACGTCGAACCCTGTACATTTATACATTTCACCTATGTAAAGCTAGCTAAATATTTACTTCAATATAAGGTCATAACTTCTTTTCATGTCAAGATTACTTCTATCTACAGGGTGGGCCATAAATAGAGTTACAAATGTTTTAGAACATTTCCTGGGGAAATGACTGCACGTATAAGTCACTTTTCTTGTTTTTCCGATTCTCCGTAATTTTTTATACGTGTTAAGTTCTCTGTTTTATAACAATTCCAATTTGTAACACTATTAATGGCCAGCCAGTATGAGGCAAAATTAGCGGCTTACGAATGTAGACAAATAATTGAACCACAAGAAAAGTCACTTATTCAATCTCCTGACAGAAGTATAATGATTTTTCTTTCGAATGAAATCACTACTAATTACTCATTTGGGCATTGCGAGTTGTGTCTGTCCATAGCGTTCGCTGGAGTTATGTGGACAAACACGACTGAATATTATAGTTTCCATGGACAAATGAGTCAAGCTATTATAGTTTTCGCGGCCCAATCAGACAGTCAAACGCATTTACGTGATTCGAAGAGAAAATAATTCAGCTAGTAGCTATACATACAAATTTCAGTCAAAAAAAAGAAAAAAAACTACAATCAGAGTTTCTGCAAACAAACGAAACAAGATGATCAATTTTTTTCTGATCTTGGTTAATCGTTTTAAGCAAAGATGGGTGACACTACAAAGAATGAAATTCATCGGACTTCATTCATTATAGTCTCGATGGATTTCATTCGAAACAAGCTGACTAAGCTAGCTTTCACGGACAAACGGGTCAAGATTAAAGAGTTTGCGTGGGCAAACGGGTTAAGCTAACATAGTTTCTATGTCTAAATAACAGAGCCCCCCTCCATAAACGAGAGGAGAAATCAATAAATTCATGATAAAAACTCACACCTGGATGCACGATCCCTAATCACAAACACAAGTCAATCACTCTCGTAATCTCCTTTTATCTCTCTCTCTCTTTTTCTTTCTTTCTCTCATTAATTTCCTCTCTCTCTTCACCTTTCTCCTTCTTTTTCTCCCTCGTGGTCATTTGCTCTCATACTCTCTTCTCTTCTTTTCTCAAACTCGGTAATAAGACAAGACAAACGCCAAACTACTGAGTAAGGCTATGAGGAGAGAAGATAAGGACGGCAATGCGGTTCCCTCATTGCACAGGTTTCCATAACAGCAGCAAGCCGAGAGTATACTCGTCGCGTTGATGCAGATTGAACTGGGGTTCATCATTCCCATCTGGTTCTGCAAGCAGAAGGGTTCATGATTACTTTACTATTCCTGGATCAACTTCACTTCTGGTCAGACCAGACACAAATGTATATACCAAGATGTTGTTAGTTGATTGATACTTATAAGCCGTATGGCCTCAATAGCCTGAACTTTGCCCTAGCAGAGATATATTGAAAAAGTAAAAAAGCAAAATTGTCATAGCGCAGACAGCCAGAGTGCACGCGATCTAGCAGGATGCGAAGAGAACCCCATTTCCAAGGTGAGATATATCATTCTCACTCTTTCGAATGCTTCATGGTCCTCTCGTCTCCGTCCTCTTATTCTTTCAAAAATTGATACCCCTCTTCATAAAGACATCAAACCCGGTAGTTTTTGCTACTGTGTTACCCTTCTATGTATTTGCTAGACTACCACTTTTCGTAAAACATAGCGGCCATTCTGTGGAATCATCAAGAATTGGTCCTTCAGTAGTTTCGCATTTGTCGAACATGTCAGTGTTATCCGTTAACAAGCGATCATTTGGTGATAGAGTTATTCACTCATTCATTCAGACACACAAAAAACAGACTTGTGGAAGAAAAAGGATCCAGTTATTAATAATAGTTATTAATAATTAGTCCTAAACTTCCAAATTTAATAATAAAACTCATAAGTGCAACGGCACAGTTGCTAATTTTTCTGTGTTTGCAAGTTGCTTTCTTTTTGAAACTTTCTCAATCATTTTAGTGGTTACTCTTAAACTGTTATTCTCTGAGTTTAATATAGACTATACAATCGCATGGGGAAAAGGCGGTTCATCGGGCGGGAGCGAAACCGGTCATATCTTCTCAATCCGGGAGCGAAACCGGTCATATCTTCTCAATCCGGGAGCGAAACCGGTCATATCTTCTCAATCCGGGAGCGAAACCGGTCATATCTTCTCAATCCGGGAGCGAAACCGGTCATATCTTCTCAATCCGGGAGCGAAACCGGTCATATCTTCTCAATCCGGGAGCGAAACCGGTCATATCTTCTCAATCCGGGAGCGAAACCGGTCATATCTTCTCAATCCGGGAACATGCGCGTTACCAATACACCCCGATGACACATTTCTCTTAGTAGATTAAATGCTGAATTACCTTGCTCTTTCGATACAGTTTCGAGTAACAGTAGAGTTCTATCTTAAAGTAACCGTGCAGTTGAGGACCGATCCACATCCCTTTGTGATCGTCATTTGCTGATAGTTCGTGGTCTTGAGACAAGTGAAGGAGGAGTCACAGTTGATGGGAATCCCCTGCATTGGATTCATCAGACTCGCGCTCACGACCGAATAGCACTGGATGGAAGCGGATACTGAGTGGACGAGTGACCATGACAGCAGGAGGATTGATAGCATCTCAAGCAATTACAACTGAAAATGTACTGAGCAATGACAACAATGTACTGTATATTATACGAAAATCATGTAATGAAAAATAATTGAACATTTAATTTGGTGATTCAGTCACGAGAACCAAAAGATAGAACCGAGTGTAGTCCAATCTAAATCACGGTGTGGTTATTCAGTGACAGGAGCAGAAATTATGGGAGACATGATAATGCCGGAAGCAGTCTTTAGGAGGATTGGCACTACTCCATGCAACAACTGAAGTAGTGTTATCAAAAAAGTTTCATCAAAGTGATGTGGTCACAAAAAGAACAGAAGCACGGCAAGATATTTGAAGACAAAATGAATTAATTTCGGTCATAAATCTGTCAATATTAAAAATTTCGAACAGAAAAAGTGTCATTTATGGTTCAATAACCAATCGTCTTGGCAAGCGACACAAGTCAACATTCTCATCTCCCTATCAAGTATCGAAATTTAATTCAATTCAATTGAATTCTTTATTCCGTGCACAAAAAGGGTGGAGGTAAAGGGAAACGAAGAATAAGATGCAGCGAAGCACTGACTGGTTCTGCTTGATAAAAGTCGGCACCTGAAAGGCTGTTGGCCAGTGGGGCAGTGGTACTTTACATATTTAATGAGAAGTCAATTTAAAAACTGTCTTCGTTGCAATATCTAAACAAAAAACTCTTAGTCTTTCACAATCGGTTTCGGAAGAAGTGAACTGAAGGGAAGCTTACGGAAAGGAAGCCTTACTGGAAGGGAACCGAAGGGAAGCCTAACGGCAAAGGCATCGCTATTAGTTATTGAAACTAATTTCATAAGGGATGTTGTTCCATACATTACTGGCTCTGGAGGCAAAGGTTGATTTAATATACATTTTTTGATTTTAGGAAGTGATAATCTCAAACAATGAGTATTTTTCAAGTTTATATAAAGAGGAGATATTTTGAAAAGAGATAAGTAATCTTTTTTGTATTGGAATGATGACATTTATGTAAAAACATAACTTAAGATGGATTCGTTCGATGAACGGCACTTCATGTCTCATAAGGAAGAAAATGAAGCGTTTGAACTTGAACTTCATATCGCTATCAACTCTTTCACGAAGGCCTCTGAAGTCATATGTACAGGGTGTTTCAAAAGTACTGGTACAAAGATTTTACCTTCTATTTTCATTCAGTATCAGCGAATCAGGTTGATATAATTTTTAAAAAAAGTTTATCAACAACTTCAACAATTATGTTTTACAACAGTCACTCAATATGATTTCCTTTGGCCTTAATGGTAGCATTGAGACGGCGAGGGTATGCCTCGATGGTTGCCCGCAGTATCTCTTGTGGAATAGCATCACATGCTCGGGTAAGGGAGACTTTAAGCGCTTCCAAATTTTTGTGAGATTTTGCACAAGCCTTTGCCTCAAAATAGCCCAGATGGAGAAGTCGAGTGGATTGAGGTCAGGGCTCTTAGCCGGCCATTCATTGGCCGGTATAAAGTCGTGCAGATGATGTTTGCACCACTTTTGAGTCTTCTTGGCTCTGTGTGTTATACAATTAATTTCTTTTTTCTCTCATTAAATAATTTTGGTGACTTGAAAGTAATTTTGATCATGCGCCTCTTTATCAGTATTAGTTATTCGGTATCACGACACTTCGTACCACGACATTTCGTACCCGCGACACTTCGTGTGCTGGGACACCGTCCTGTTCATAAGTATAGTTGTTTGTTCTGAAGTGAGCCTGTGACCAAGGTAGAAGATGATTCTCAAGAATTTCATCAATGTACGCGTTAGTATTGATTTTGGCGCCTTTCGGCACAAAAACGAGAGGAGTGCGACCACTGGAGGAGACTGCCGCCCAAACCATGACTTGTGCAGGATGAGAATTGCATTCGATGACGTGACATGCATCGTTCACTTGATGTGAACTCTCCGCGAGTATTCTGGAGTTTTGGCGGTTGTAATGAGCATCTACTGTAAAAAGCTTCTCATCTGAGAAAACCGTTGTCAAATGGTCTCCGTTTTCGGCCCGCGCAAGTAGCAAGCGACATATTTTACCGTCTTCTCTTTCTCTGAGCTTCAGTCAAGCCATGTCTTTTTTGGAACTTGTAGGGAAACTTCTTGAGCTTTTTTCTGACGACTCGGAACATCGATGCTAACTGAGACATGGAGCTCAGCGGCCATTTTCATCTTGCTTCTCTTTGCGTTATATCAGCTTCTGGACAATTTTCGTGATACGAGAAGAAGTAGCGATGACCGGTCTACCGGAGCGTGGACGATCCTCTTGAGTTCCACGTTTGATAGTGTGGTAGACGGTTCGACGAGGAACATCCAGCATGTTACTGATCTCAGAAGGTTTGCGTAATAAATGCGTAATAATGCGTAATAACACGACAATAATAAAGCAAATTAATACACTCGATTTATCTGTGATGACTCAATCGGTTGTGAAATGGGGTATCACTTCAAGAAATGGGGTATCACTTCAAGAAATGGGGTATCACTTCAAGAAATGGGGTATCATTTCAAGAAATGGGGTATCACTTCAAGAAATGGGGTATCACTTCAAGAAATGGGGTATCACTTCAAGAAATGGTGTATCATTTCAAGAAATGGGGTATCACTTCAAGAAATGGGTTATCACTTCAAGAGCTGGACAATCAAAACGCGTGAGCTCAGTTCCCTTGCTGATCGGAAAAACATTGTTTTTCGACATTCGCTCTTCAATCCACTCATCAGAATAGTTGAATTCCGTCTTAACCATGATTTGGACACCTTGAGACCCTACCTTAACCATGATTTGGACACCTTGAGACCCTACCTTAACCATGATTTGGACACCTTGAGACCCTACCGTCCAAACCATTGATATACATATTCTTTTGTCTCCACTTTCAACGTTCTCGCTCGTACTTTATCAGGAATAACATACGTAGCATAGCTAAGTTAAATTGGTATTTTTGTGATGCTCTATGTTTATGGTATTTATAAGAAAGGGAAAACATTTCACAATGCCAAAGACCACAAACATATTGCAGGAGGCGCACATACGTAAACGCCACACTACTTTAACTAAAGATTGTCAGGAAATTGGCATAATAGTAGTGTTCGAACCTTCGTTCCTACAAATCCATGCAAATAGAGATGTTCAAGATATGTTTTGAGTGCTTGAAAACAATTCACAAACTGAAACGGTGACTCGAGAAACCTATGGTTTAACCAGGATAGGTCATATAATCTCATAAGATCGCTTACCCTGTCACAAGGCTGAAATAAACCCAAGGAAGACTTTATCGCTGGCTAAAAACGGCCCTCTTCATTTTTCTCCCATCTCATTAGAAGCGGTGACGACTAAAGCCAACGTGGTGACGATGCCTACCAGCGGCTTCAAGTTACTCTCCGTTCCCAAAAGTACCAAATCAGGTATTTAATTTTCAGTTTAAAAGTATAACTTTATACTGCCAGTTAATAAGCTTCCCTGAAAAAAATGCATTGTTCATAGGGTGCTTTTTTTCCAATTGTGTGTCAGCATTCAAGTTTGTCCAACCTAAGGTATCAACGATCACTTTTTTTTAAGCAGAACAATCAATGAATCGTAAGTTTGCCAAGTTTGTCCAACCTGTAGTATCAACGATCACTTATTTTTTAAGCAGGACAATCAATGAATCGTAAGTTTGCCAAGTTTGTCCAACCTATAGTATCAACGATCACTTCTTTTTTAAGCAGAACAATCAATGAATCGTAAGTTTGCCTAGTTTGTCCAACCTATAGTATCAACGATCACTTCTTTTTTAAGCAGAACAATCAATGAATCGTAAGTTTGCCAAGTTTGTCCAACCTATAGTATCAACGATCACTTCTTTTTTAAGCAGAACAATCAATGAATCGTAAGTTTGCCAAGTTTGTCCAACCTATGTATAGTATCAGCGATCACTTCTTTTTTTAAGCAGAACAATCAATGAATCGTAAGTTTGCCAAGTTTGTCCAACCTATAGTATCAGCGATCACTTCTTTTTTAAGCAGAACAATCAATGAATCGTAAGTTTGCCAAGTTTGTCCAACCTATAGTATCAACGATCACTTCTTTTTTAGGCAGAACAATCAATGAATCGTAAGTTTTGCTTTATTCAAACAATCACTTGAAGTTATTTTTAACAATACTTTTTATTGATTGTGAAGTTCAGAAGAACCAGCGCAGTTTTAACAAAGTAGACGCACGAAGCTTTATTTTTTTCGTTCAGAGTTATAATTAAAAAAAGGAACATTCATACATAAAAGAGAGAAAGAATTGATGAGACAGACGAAGTTTGAGAGATGAGAGAGAGAGAGAGACAAAGAGAGAAAGAGAGAGGAGAAAGAAAACGAGACAAACAAGAAAGAGAAAATAACACGTGAGAGAGATGAAAAAAGAGTAAAAGACAGAGAAAAAAAGAGGGAGAGAGAAAGAGAAAGAGAGAGTGTGTGTGAGAGAGAGAGTGAGCATAACATCTGCTGACTGTTTCTGAGTTATGAAACATATCATCACACTAACCATAGTAGGAAATTGCTCTAACATAAATAGAAAATATGAAAAAAAATCTATTTCATGTTTTGATGCCCTGAACACTGCGCAAAGAAGTAGAGCTGGGCAGTAAAAAGAAGAAAAAATAGACTCACGAGCCCATTGTCATGGCGACATCCGATAGACAAGTGATACATAAAGAACTACTCACATACTTGGGCTTCTACTGATACATAAAAAAATTCACATTCACTTCTCAGTAAATGATAATCAGAGAGTGAGAGACAGAGAGAGAGAGAGTGAGAGAGAAAAGGGGGAATGAACACACAGGTAGTGAAAGGACAGACAAAAGATGTCGTGTGAGTCAGAGTTTAGAAGTAACAGAGTAGAGAAAGATGAAATAAGGTCGCATTCAATAGCGCAAAGCAAAAAAAAGAAAAGTACTAAGACAATTTTGCGAGAGCTTGGCGAAATAGACTAAAACTACATTCAAAAACATTCATAGATTACCAGTATGTTGACTTCCCAAGACTTAAATGCGCACATGACATTAACACTGCTACTTCTCGAGCGTTTAGTTTTCTCAAAGTCGATTGGAGCAGTACGTTGACTACAGCTCAAACAAGCGAACTATCAGCAGACTACACTCATTATCACCGGTTATGTCCTCTGTAGTGTCGTGGTAACATGCTCTACCACCGGTCAGACTAGAAGATATACGACTGGGTTCGATCCTGTTCCAAGGACTAGCTTTTTTCCGTGCGGTAGTTATCTCATATTTCATCTTGAAATCAAAAAAATCTCTTGTCGGAATGTACCAAACATGCCGCAGTTGATCACATACATCAACACGTTTTTCATTCCATGTTTATCATTTGATCTCTCATGTCATCTGAGAGAAAAAAACTAGTTCCGGACGATGCCTTTCATCCAGGAATATTGTTTTACAACCTCAGGTGACGACAAATTTTCGAATAATAATGCTTGAAAACTGCCTATTTCTTGAGTTTGAATAGAAAACAGTATTCGGCGTATTGAGGAAAGAGGGAATTCTTCACATGAATCAAATAGACGCAATCTTGTTACGAGGTATACCAATGTTTTTTTACTCATAAGCTAAAAAAGGTGTTAGTATTCTCTAGACGGGGGGGGGGGGGGGGCTACGATATTTTAATAAAAATAATATGTTCTTGGAAAAATCTAAGAAAACATCGAATTCTTTAAGTCACCACCTGGTACGACCACCTGGTACCACCTGGAAAGATACCACCTGGTACGAAATCCTTTGGTGAAAAAACCAGGACTTTTTTTCTGAAACCAAGATCAGCACACTCGAGGTTACGTTAAAAACTAAATGGAGATAAATTCCTGAGCAGTATTTGAAAGATTTATGGAGCGTTAGAATTCAACTTTTCACTTTGAAAAGTGATTTTCTGCTAATTGATTTCTATGAACGCTCCAATGTCTCACCACGAAAACATGGACTACGGTAAAAATAAAGAACACATGCATTCTAATGGAGCGTTAGAATTTGCGAAAACATAATGAAACATAACGATATCCCGTTTTTTTCGAATTGCATGAACGTCTTGTTCTAACCTAAAATGTGTACAATTAGTGAGAGAAATATAACGTTCGAGACATGAGCAGCGATGTCTTTTTTTCTTGCAGCGAGAGAGTTCAAAATTTTCTAAAAAAACTTGAGGTTAGAACAAGACGTTCACGCAATTCGAAAAAAAACGGGATATCGTTATGTTTCATTATGTTTTCGCGAATTCTAACGCTCCATTAATTATCGTTCTGCAGTCTAAGCTTTATATATATATATATATTTTATCTACACTTTTCAGTGCAAAAAAAGAAAAAGCATTCGATAATGACAGAGAACACATCAATTCATGATATAAAAATGAAATCTTGTGACAGTTGAAATTCAAAGTTCTTGTGGGGACTATGACAATACACGCTGACTCAGCACGCATTGATAACAAAAAATAAGAGAAGAAAAAGAAGTTTGAAATAAAATAAAATAAAAACTAGAGTGTACAAACAGCATCGGTGACAAATTTTCTGAAAACATGTTCACTAGGAATATCCAACACATCTTTTGAAAGTCTGGAGAACATACGAGCTACCCTCAGCGAAAAACAATGAGAACGAGCTAAATTCTGTGTTGTTTTTAAAAATTCTAAAGCCATTTGGATTTGTGCGTGTCTGTCTTTCAGCAGAATGGAAGATTACTCATTGTGTATTCACCAAAAACGCTCTGACAGTAATCATAACAAAAACATCAAAGAATTCTCTTGTCGGAATAAAGGTTAACTCATCGTTTTTAAACGAGTATCAAGCCATTCGGCCTAAAAACGGTCTATATCTCGCCTTCGATGGTGCTACAGCCCACAAGTTCACACCATCGCATGGAACCGTTTTATCCTCATCGGTATCGAGTGCGTCCTCTGGTGCAGGATCGCGGGATGTCTCTTTGCGCAAGTGCATTGAAGATAGCGTGCTTGCCCGTCGCCGACCGAAATTGTATAGTATAGTTCGTTAAAGGAGGGCGGCCGGACTGGCCTGGGCATGTCACTCGATAAAGCATCAGCCGTTACTCCCATATACTTTGTAATGACGAGTCGATGCGCCAGTAAAAGAATCTATTGCCTTTTTCCGGTTAGCGAAGTGGTTTCGCTAACAAGATCGCTGACTGCGGTGCGAGTGTAGACGGAGAAAATTTCTCCGGACTCAAAAATATCCTCACCAAACTATCCCAATGGACTCCCCTCGGCAGGACCTATGGGCAAAAAAAACAACATAAAACACTGATACGGAAATAACTTCTTGAAGTGCGATCGATATACAGAAAAATGAAAAAAAACCTACCATATAAAAAGAAAAACTACCCTGTTGTGGAAAAACCACCTTAACTGACGAAAAGGAATAATATCTTTTAAATTCCTGAAAAAATAGATGCAAAATTACATGATTAGATGATAGTTCGCGTGGAAATGTATGAAATTGATAAAAATGTATGAAATTGATAAACACATTTCAAGTTTAAAAATGAAAAAAAGGAGAAAGCAAAACAGCTATCGAGTCCAGCTCGGATTTTAAACTCTCTCTCTCGAAGGTGAATGTCAAGAGTCAAGATAATTGAATGCTCTTCCGCTGGATTATGTGAAACAATCGATGTATAATACTATGTATAAATACGATTTTCTATGAAACATGGTTGCATCAAATGACTAACACGTTCATAATGTATAACCAAGTTATACATTTATCTATGACCAAGTTATACATTCTACGAATTACACGTTTAGTATGTGAAAGATCAAACCATGTGAAAGATGATTGCAATGTCTGAAAAACACGTTCACGTATGTAAAACATGAGTGAATAAGTACATCGCACATGACAAGATCGCGCAATTAGTAAACACTTCTATACAATTGTTACGAAACTTTTCTCCGAGCGTGAGTAACGCAAGCTTATCACAGAATGAGAAAGAGTAGCAAATTGAGTGTTCTAGTAGTTAGGCATATATATATACATATATCAATCTATCTGATCTCTGAGTCTCTGCTCTCTAGGTAATCTCTGATAACCTTTTCCTCTCCATAGTTTTGCCTCTCTTTGTTGCGTACTTTTGTCGCTCTACCTCTCTTCTTCTTGTAACTCTTTCTCTCTTTTCTTTCTATTTCTTCTTTATATCTCTATTTCTTCCTCTCAGTTAGTAGCCTTATCTCTGTTTCTCTTTCACTGTCTCACTCTCTTAACATCTTTTTCCATTTTTTCCTCTTCTTCATCATTTGATTTTCTTATTCTATTAATAATTTCAATTATCCTTCAACTTTAAATCTTTCAATATCAAATTGTCTCTCTCTCTCTCTTTCTCTCTCTCTCTTTATGGCTCTTTGCTATTTTTTCTTTTTTCTTTTTTCTTTCTCTTTTCCTTATTACTATTTTCTTTCTACTTTTGCTTCTGTCTCTCACCCTATATCCTGTCTTTTTGTTTGCATCTCCTACCCTCTGCTCTATAATTTACTTTTGTTGTATGTTGAACTTAAACCTTAGTGAAAGAGTAAATAAAGTCCGGACCCGATAAAACGTATTGGCACTTATCTAATTAGGCGGGATTCTCCGAGCACGCGATACCTGGTTTCTTTGGATTTCAACAAGTTTAAAGCGCTGTACGGGAGTCAGTCGTACACAGAACTCGTTAAAAATTCGTTTAAAAAATATTAAATTACTAAAAAAATTACAGAACTAAAATTCGATATGCGATCTTTTTACACCTTTTGTAATCTTAAGTCTTCCTCTCCAAGAATCGGACAAATAGAGAAGTGCGAATCTCAAAAAGCAGAGATTGGCGAGGATAGATAGAAAAGTATGACTTTTTATAGTTCAGTCAGTTTCATGACTATTCCATGACTTTCTGGAGTAAAAATCACTAAAGTAGTTCAGCTAAATTTGATAATACGAAAGTGTTTTCTGTTTTCGCTGCGAAAAAATGGCGTCAAGATGTAAAAGATGTTCCAGTTGCGTAAGAAAACATTAAAAATTAAGCGCTTGCATTGAAAATTTTCGTTGCATTGTCTGAGGAAAAAATTTCGTTTAAAAAGTTTGCATAGCTTTTCTTCAGACGAATCCTTCAAGAGGAGTCTTTCAGAAAAAAAGTTGTATAATAAAAGGCTAAATTATAATTACGATAAAAAAGCAATACAACAAATGGCATTACAAACAATTCACCCAAATATTTATATATACATATGTAAATGTATGTATATATGAAATATTTTCAAGTTCTAAGTTACACAGTTTAAAGGTATTGACGCCTGGTTAAGATGACAAATGAAAGTAGTGGTAACGCGCGCTCCCGGCTTGAGTCGAGATGGCTCGGTTCGATCCCGCCCGGTGGACTAGCTTTTTCCATGCGATAGTTCATTTTTATATGAAATACATGGAACGCCATGCATGAAGAAAACTTTTATTTCTGTTGAGAGGGTGAGGAAGTTCTAGTTGGTCTCGATGAAACCTCCTTAAGTAAACAAAAATAATTTTTAAATTTTATTAGTAGTGCTTGAATCATCGAATTACCGAAGTAAAACGTGAATGAGGTAACATGCTCAGTCTAAAAGTGCACGAAAAATATTTCACTCAGTTTTTATGATTAGTCTGTTACTCATTTTTTGTCTCACTCGACCTAGTCGAACTTTCTTAACCCTCGAACTCATACAGAGAAAACGTCGAGCGATGTAGTTTGAAGTTTTATTACGCAAAGTATTTTGAAACATCACGTGTGAAAACATAAGTCAGAGGGAAGATAGATGGTTTCTGGGACATAGGGGAAAAGAGGAATTTAGGGTTTCAGAGGTGTTTTCCGATGAGAGTCCCTACGGAGAGATTCGAGTTAGGAAATCGAGAATGGAAAGAATCATCGTATACCAGCCGCTCAGATTGCCGCAAAAGGGAAAATTACAAGAAGTGGGGAGAGTTGTTACATGACGGCCGCTCAGGAGAATGAGAAAAGGCAAGAATGTACCGAAAATGTACCGAAACGTGTAGATTTTACCGATGGAAGAAAATACCGGAATGGAAGAATGTACCGAAACTCTTCAGTGCAAAAAACAAAAGCAGCTTATTCCTCATCCCTACTTTCTCTTTGTACTTACAGCCCCCTCCTTCAATTATACCATGTCAGTGTTGACTCACAACAATTTTTTCATTGGATTTGAAAAAAAATCATCACAAGTATCAGAATTTCATCTAAGATGTAATAAAAATTCAGTTATATAAAATGACAATTGATTGAACTTGAAATGACAATTGAAATGACAATTGATTGAAAATGACAATTGTAACTCAGCATTTGAAGAATTATGTAACAAAAAGTTTTAATATAGTCTACCGAGCGCTTTTTTTCTTTTTTCTTGAACTATCTGTGAAGAAGTGTACTATTTCTCACATCGGCACAAATCCGCTAAAAGATTATCTTTTAAATGACCATGTAATAACGACATCTTTCGTTGGACTTAGGAGTGATTTTTTTCTCTCGAATAATATTAACTGTATAATCTCTAACAATTTGAGAATGTAGTTAAGAAATCTACCAATCTCGCGAATTTGTTTCTTCGTACTTTTAAGACAACATCTCTAGACGTGCTTACAAAAGCTTCTGATTTACATTAGGCCTGTTCTTGAATATGCCACAGTCGTTTGGTCTCCTACTATGGGATTGACATGGGACATTGAAAAGGTTCAACGAAATTATAGCAGACGAAAATAAGAATACGGTCTTTCAACCTTACTTATCCTGAAAGACTTCAAATGCTTGAATTGGAGTCTCTTGAACTTCGAAGTATGATTGCGGATTTGTCATTATTTCATTGAAGAAAAAAATTTCATTGTATATCTGATTTCGATTCGTCTCGACTATTCTCTCCACTTTCTATAGCCCTCCGTAATTCTAACCCGTTCTGAATCGCATTACCTTTCATTATTCTTTCATCCCGGTTTTCTACGTTTGCCTAAATCTGGAATTATCTGCCTTCCAAAAGCGATTCCTTTTCCAGATATTTTCTTTAAGAAAATTAGAGAGCTGCCCTTTGAATTTTTTCAGAGTAGAGATGCTCGTGTTCTTTCCCCTCCGGTGGACTGGCTTTTTGCCGTGTGATGGTTTAATCACACCCAAAAAAGTTCCCGTGTTTTTGAATTTTAACGCTCGACAATAATGGAAGAAATCGAGCGAGAAGATTTATAACCCGTTACAGCGTTCCAGTTCCCGGAATGATTCATAACATCTTAGTAGTCTAATTCCTGCTCAGTAACACAGTTCAAAGGCAGCGTCGCCTAGCTAAGAATACCATTGATTGAACATTCACACGCCAAAAAGCTAGTTCAACGAACGGTATCTTGTATCAGGCTCGAACTAGCAGATGAAGATCTGCCGCGACATTAATCTCTGAACGATGAGATCATCGGTGCGATGACCTCATGTCATTCAAATTAGGCGAAAATTTTGAAAAATGTTGGAAGAAAAAAGTGGTAACAAGAAGAAAAAATGTTGGGTACAAAGTTTCGGGGTACGAAATGTCGCGGTAAGAAGTGTCGAGAATACAACAAAAAAACAAAAATTTTAATGAAATGTTCAACAAAAAAAGTGAAATGATTTTTAAGTACGGAAACAAATTAGATTGCGATTAGTTAGTATTTTAAGATTCATTTGGAGAGCAAGACGACATGTGAAATCTCATTTTCTCGTACTTTAAGATGTTATTTCGCGTGCTCTCGCAAGATCATCTCATACCTCACTGATCCAACATTTTTTGCCTAAAAAGTGCAAGAGCCATGATCTCATCGTGAAAAATTTCAGTTGTATTAACACTGACTCGATGATCTCATTCATCGAGCAATGATGTCATCTTTACAGATACATCGTCGATCACTCAACCTTTTCCGAGAGATTAATGTCGCAGCTGAAAATTGGCTGGGTTCGATCCCGCCCGATGTAGTAGTTTTTTTTTACCATGTCATAGTTCAATCAAAATTTGTTGTCGCATAATGGCTGGCTAGGTTCCTCGCTTGAATTGCGGTCACCTTTTTTCACCTTTTTATTCGAGAACGAAAAAACTTGTCCAGATGGACAAGCGGATACATTGCAAAGCGAAACTTGAGGAGTGCTGAATATAACAACGTCATAAATCGGAAGAAAACGGGAAATCAGAGTAAAAGCATCATAGAAAAGCCAACGAGTAACAAATACATATTTCCAGAGGCAAAGCAAAGGAGCAACCGAATCTGAAGGTTTTTCGACTTCAATGTGGATGATGAGTGCACAGGCTTCAAGTGTCTAATTTTGAAATCAGGATTAAATAACAAGGTCGTAATTGAATCGAATACTCGGTCACTTGTTAATAGTCGAGTTCCAACGTCGTTAAACCAGTTATCAAGTCTTGCCGCACGTTCAATCTCTGTTTCAACTAGGTGAACGGTCGTCGACCGGTCACCTAGCTTTTTGCTCGCGACATACTTAAACTTTTGCTTTTCTCAGTGTAATCATTACAGAAGAAATTCAGAGGTCCTACAAGAGAGCGTGAGCTCATTGTTTCGTTCACGAACTCACTCTAAAACTACGACGTGAACAACGATCAGTGCGAGATAACGAAAAAAACCGCATAAAGTAAGAGAACTAGAGATTTCATATGCCAGCCTATTTTTCATTACGAACATAATGCGAGATGTTAACAGGCTGTAATTAGTAGCAGTTTGTACAATAAAAAAAAAAACAACAACATTGGGTCCGCTTACAGCAAATGCACTAAAACAGTGTGAAAACGAACGTTTCACTGTCATTCGAGCTTGAATACTCATGAAAACTTGCGTTTAATTTATAAAGCAGAGAATTAGAACAAACCATTTTTAAGGGTTTAAAATTTGCTTTTGCTTTTAAACTTTTTTCTTCTGTTTTCGAAAGATTGTTGAGAAGTGTCACAGAAGTCTTCATCACAATTATGTCTCGAAGTTCAAAAAGGCAAAGTTTTTTCCGCATCTGGTGATCTAAGACTCATGCCTAATCATGATTGAACTTGGAAAATTTAAGAAAATAAACTTCAAATGTTTATCAGTTGTATTGTTTTCCCTGAAATTTTAACTTTTTCTCTCATGCTTCTTAGATTTTTTCTACCAATTATGTTTGTTTTCAATCGTTTCCCTCGATTGTTCATTTCTTTAAGAAGAGTTTTGCTCAGTTTTTAAAGAGAAAAAATATTATTCGGGTCTTTTTTCGAGTAAATGCTCCGAAAAATTTCGTTAAGATCTTGGCAATATTTACTATTAAAAGGGGTACAAATTTAGTTCAAACTACAAAAAATCCAATTAAGGAGTTAGTAAAACGGATTTAAAACCCAATGAACGTGTCCAAATTGAACACTTCTAAACGTAAACCGAATATCAAAACTGGAAAAGTCTGTTCAGGACTCCATGGTGGATAATTTTTGGTATAAATTGATTTTTTTTCTCGAGGTGACATGAGGTCACTATAGTAGATTAAACGTGAGGCTGATTCCTCAACTTCATCTCCTTTGGTCATACGTTCGCATCTCTTTTCAAATCTTTTTCTATCTCCTCTCTTTCTTTTTCTTACTTTCTATCTCCTCTCTTTTTTCTTACTTTATATCTCCTCTCTTCCTTTTTCTTACTTTCTATCTTCTCTCTTTCTTTTTCTTACTTTCTTTCTCCTCTCTTTTTTTCTTACTTCCTATCTCCTCTCTTCCTTTTTCTTACTTTCTATTTTCTCTCTTTCTTTTTCTTACTTTCTATATCCTCTCTCTCTCTATCTCTTCCATTCTATCTACCCTTCCTGTTTCTCACTGTTTCTATCTTTTTTGCTTGCCTCTTTTCTTCTCTCTCTAGTGTTTCTATAATTACTACCTAGTCAGTTCAACTATTCATCGCTCAGAGATGAGCGATAAATGGTTAAGCTGTCCATTAGGTGTGATTGATACATAAACGCCTTAGCTATACCAACTACTAATTAAGAATTTCCGTTTGTGCTTTTCGTATTCTGCGTATCTTTGACAAAGGATAGTCAAAATAAATAACCGTATAAGCTTATTTGAGGTCTTTCGGAAGCTCAGTTTCCTCGGTTCTTCGGGATTGGGTTCAAAAAATGGGAAATTTTTTTGCTTGGTATTTTTGAGGGTCTGGCCGAAATTTCCACTCATTTTAACAAAAACTCTAGTTTGAGCATCTCATGGAAATTCTACACACAGAGCATGAGTTTACTGAAATATACTTTCCATGTTATGACGCGGAACGCGATAGAGCGGGCCATGAGTATGCAATAGAAATTTCATACTTCATAGTCACTTGAAACTTCCATATATGGGGTAAAAAAGCACGGAGAAAACGATGGTCAATTTTATTTTTCACGATCTGTACTTCATTATGATGAAATTTGTCTCTTAAAAAAATAGGTGTTGAAAATCGTGTCATACACTATTTTGAAGATAACTAAGCTGAATGAAGAGCTTATAACTTCATTTTTGGGCACGTCGTAGCCAACTGGATGTATTACATGTGCGTTGATGTCATTAATCGGATAACTTATTCTCACAGGTTTTTTGAGTCCTTTATTGGTCAACGCAAATGTTTAATATTCACTAAATCTTCAATTTT
>OZ057406.1:31703492-32003486 GCA_964056735.1 Allodiplogaster pararmata | reverse complement strand
CCGAGTTCTCTAAATAAAACTCCAGAAAAAGTTTGATAATTGGATTTCGGGCTGATTTCTTTGACGGAAAACCAGTTCCAGAACGTGGCGACGGCGACTTTGTCGACCCCTCAACTTTTTGGGAATCAAGATACACAAAAAATCACATATAAAACTGGAATCATGGAATTTTCCTGAGTTTGAGGCATTCTGATTGAAATTCAAAGATTTCTGTTATCACAAAGTCTTCAGAATTCTATTGCTTCGATCCTTTGTTAGTCTTCATTGAGGAAAATTCAATTTGTGCAAGCTGATAAATGCCCATAGAAAACGAAATGCAAGACTTACTCTTAAAATTGAGTGAATGTTTTATTTATTTTTCTTCAGTTTTCTAACGATGATCTGAAGCTCAGAAATAAAACCTATGCAAAATTCTCTCACAGAGCGTTTGAATTTGTGCTTTGATTTGTTTACCTCATCAGCTCGTTCACAACTTTTTTTCAGAAACGTTCCTGTTTCATATAGAAGTTCTCAAACTTTTTCAACGCTTCATGTGATAATTTAATGAAATGTTTCATTTTTCAGAATCAGTGATCTCGATTCAAATTTTTTTGTTGAGAAGCAATGCCTGAGAGAATTTATGAAAATGTCCTTATTGCCATTCTATGTTTCAATAACTCATATCACACTTGATTGATTTAAGTTGTTGACTTAATAAAACATAATCGTTCAAGAGAGTAAATCAGATTCTATCCTTTCAATATTGTGCAATATGCAGAGCAAAAAATCGTGACTCGAAAGTTTTTTGAGCTGTTGATGGGTAAACCGGAAGAAGTATGAAAACTTGCCTTAACGAGAAAAGTAGCACCGTGTGCGTGTAGAAGAGCTTTTAGGAAAGCGGCAGTCTCTTCTACCGGTGGACGTGTTGCTGAAACTCGACTTCTGAACCCATTTTAATCTTTTAATAATCCAATTTCGTTATGAAGGCAAGTGTCGGATACAAATTTCCTATGCACAGAAATGATGAACTTTCCTCTGTCATGCAGCAAGTCGCGAGACCGTAGTTATTCATCGCGAGACCGTAGTTATTCATCGCAAGACCGTAGCTATTGCGAGACCAAAGTCATTCACTTCGAGACAATATTACATATACTTCACAGAGATTGATGCACAAGAGAAAAAAAGCCATTTGAAACCCTAGAGAAAAAAAAGTAAACTCATAATATGCAAAATATTTAGATTCGCACATTGCTTCATTTCCGGTAAAGAAGGAGATTGATCAAACGGGACCGTCCTGGAGTCTCTTTCCAAGTAAAGGCTTCTAGACCTTACCAGACATTAACAAACAGTTTTAAAAACTTGTTTATCTCCTCTATAGTATTCATTGATGGAAATCATCATTCTTTCTGTTGCTACATTGTATTCCTGTATTCTATCATCGTATTACTGTATTCTATCATTGTATTACTGTATTCTATCATTGTATTACTGTATTCTATCATTGTATTACTGTATTCTATCATTGTATTACTGTATTCTATCCCAAAAATGTTTCAAAACCGAATCCAAATAGCTTGAAAAATGTGTGAAAAATGGGATTTTCTCTGAATAGTCTTTTTTCTGGAGTAAATATTGTGTGTCATGCAGTCTTTCTCGACCTTTGCGTGTTATGACCGCTCTACTAAGTTATCGCGTTCAGAATTCCAATTAGAAAACGCGGGAATACTTTAACCACATTCCGGTTTGACAGTTGTGACATTCTCTCTCCATTCGGGTATGACAGTTGTGTCTTTCTCTCTCCATTCGATGTTCACACAATTTTCAGATTAGAGTACACACAAAAACTAATTTTCAGATTAGAGTACCGGAGCACTTAAAAGTTCGCAGAGTAAACTTCAGCCCAAGTGATGAGTTTTTATGACTCACTTATTATAATTTCACGTTCTTTCTCAGTATATTTTCGTTCTCCATGTTTATTATTTTTACTAGTTTTTTTTTTACTACTTTCTCATTATTTTTTACTAGTTTTTATATTCATTGTTTTTTCTTTCATCTCAAACCTACATCTAGTCTGGTCCTACGTTAGGCAAGCTCTCATATATATGAATATATACATACATATATATATATATATATATATATATATATATATATATATTTTCTCTCTCTCATATATATATATATATATATATATATATATATATATATATATATATATATATATATATATATATATATAACATATATATCGTCAAAGCCCTCTCGCTCGCTCGCTCGCTCTCTCTCTCTCTCTCTCTCTCTCTCTCTCTCTCTCTCTCTCTCTCTCTCTCTCTCTCTCTCTTTCTCTCCCTCCATCTCTCTCTCCCTCCCTCTCTCTCTCTCTTTCTCTCTCTCTCTCTGCTTTTACCTTTGTCTCTCTTTTTCTCTTTCTCTGTTTTCTCTCTCTATGTTTTGAAATTACTATTTCACTCTCACTCAACTCAAATTTGTCTTTTTGTTTCTCTCTTTTCCTCTTCTACTTCTTAGTATATTTTTCTCTCAACCTAACTCTCATGAGAATGTTTTCTCTACTTTTCTTTCCACCTGAGGAATCAAGGAAAGTTTTTACGAAAAGTTTTCAGTTTTCACGTTTCCACGTCATTCACGCCAATGAACTTGGGATTTTTATCTGTGTGTTAACTGTGAAACTGCTTACGTAAATGCTTATAAGTTTACCTAACATAGTCGAAGCAAGATGAGATGAAATCAACTACATACATATGTATGTAAAAGCAAACTACTTCAGATCTTGAAACAAAAGACAGTTCAATGATGAACATGATGCTTAGAGTAATACTAATGATAACAATGAAAAAAATGAATAAAAAATAATAATAATAAATAATAATGATAATAATAATAAATAATAATGATAATAAAAAAAAAATAATAATAATAATATTAATAATAATAATAATAATAATAATAATAATAATAATAATAATAATAATAATAATAATAATAATAATAATAATAATAATAATAATTATAATAATAATAATAATAATAATAATAATAATAATAATATTAATAATAATAATAATAATAATAACAATAATAATGAAAATATTAATAATAATAATAACGTTAATAATAGAAATAATAACAACAAGAATAATAATAATAAATGAAGAAGAATATAGAAGAACAATGCTTGCTAAAGGATAGCTTTGGATGAATAAAGAAACCGAGATCGCGAACGCTATAAACGTAAGGTATTGGGATACAATTGAGGGAGTACGGATAGTGAGGGCTTCTGATGTAACCAATTTTTAAGCATGAACATTTCTTTGGGGCTAAACTGAGCTGCCAAGTGTTCGACCATTCGTTCACAAAGTCTATGGCGAGCTGTAAAGACTGATGATTGTCTGCTTTCTTGAAAGATCTAAAGATTTTCATATCATCTGCGTACAACATTATTCGACAATCTAAGTCAATAATTGGTTTTACTATATCAACGGTGTATATTATAAAAAAAAATGAACCTAATACACTACCTTGGGGTACTCCGCTAATGACGGGAAGGGACTCAGATAAAGAATCATTTACTTTAACTTGAAAGGTTCTGTTACTCAGGTATGCTTCAATCCACTTTACTATTTTTATCGGAAAATTATACCCCTTTAGTATAACTTAGTATGAGAGACCTTATCGAAAGCCTTGGCAAAATCAAAGTAAATAACATCAATAAAACGTTTTCTGTCTAATTCATTAGTACAGTAATCTAAAAATAATAACATCAATTGCTCTATTGAACGTTTTCTTCTAAAACCATATTGTTCATCAGGTATTATCTCATTCGATTCACAATGAAAACAAATGTAACTGGCAAGAATCTTCTCAAATACTCTACAGAAGAATGAAGTTATGGAAATAGGACGATAGTTAGTGGGCTGGCAAAAAGGTGGTTTCTTTTTAACAGGAGTCACTAGGGAATGACGCCATTTGTCAGGAACTTGACTTCGACTGAATGACTCATTGAATATTATCTCTAGAGGTATAGCTAAAGGAACAGCTATTTTTTTGATGAAAAATATATTGAGATTGTCTGGAGTTTTGGAAGAAGATTTCTTCCATTTTTCAATCAAAGAGCGAATGAGATGTCTAGGAAACAGCATTTCATCATTTTTAAGAGTACAATTAGGAAAAGAAGGATTGAAAAAAGGAGTTAAATTATCATCAATAATAAATATAATAGTATATATTTTTATATAATATAATATTTAATATCCTAAAACATAATATTTTTTAATATATATTTATATCCTTTTATATAATATAATATTTAATATCTTAAAACAATCGGAAGATTCGTTAAAGCTTTAGCAAATTATGGTTCAATAACTATGGTACCTTTAATAGAAAAGCTTGCACTTTCGATCAGTTAAAATTTGACCCGATATTTAATGAAAAAAAACAAACAATTTCCTCGAAGTCATTTTCAATGCACAACAACCACAAGTATCCTTCAAAAAACGATCCTCTTCTACATTACTGGGTCATTTTAGTTATATCTTGTACATAATAATTGAGCTGAATTTTTATAACAAAAAATAGCTTATTCAACAAATAACAACAAAGGAAGTTTTTCAGTAGTGTCTCATGCATACTAACCAATTTGGACTCTTTTTGAAGTAATATATTATTGAAACGTACAGCCAGTGGTTTCATCCTTTTCATGGAAGTTTTCAGAATCGACCAACCAGCGGTGCACATGCTCTTGTTCTCATCGTATTCATCTGAGCAGTCCGGAGAGCCATCGCACAGGTACTTGATTGGCACACACTCGCCGGAGGGACACTCGAATGGGTGCCAAGTTGGACATTGTGCTAAAACGAAGAATTTTTGAAACTAAGTTGGGGAGCTATTGCATGTTTTTCGGTGCCAAGCTTTGAAAAATCGATTTTCGAAGAACAGGGTTTAGGAAAATCGGGTTTGAGTATATGGTATACGAGAAACCGAGTTTTTGAGAAAATGGTTTGAGAAATGGGTTTGGAAAAACAGAGCTCTGTTAAACTGGGTTTGGGGGAACAGGGTTTTAAAAAACTGGGTTTTAGTAACTCGGTTTTCAGAAAAGCTTTTTTTTTGAAAATTCAAGTAGTAGTCTTAAAGAGAGAGAGTTACACATGAGAAGCTAGAAAATGACGAATCTAGACATTTATAGATTTTCTTCTCGGCGCTAGAACCAGTTTGAGACAATGTGCTTGTGCTCTATAAACTGAAAAAAACAGTTCCGAAACCGTGGAACAATTGGGTGCTTCGTGGATTGCTGTTAATGAGCGTATCAGAAAAAAGGATTCACCGACTCGGTCGGATTATTCGATAACGGTCGATGTCAAAATTGCAATGTAAGGTTCAATTGGAAAGACCGGCACAAGTTCACTTGGGGGGGGCTCCGCTTCACTTGGGGGGGGGGGTACTTTTCGGTGCGTTCAAAAAAAGTATTTTTTTTAACAAAATACATAAAATGTAAATTCAGCCTTCGCGGTCTCTTTTGCCTAAGCCGTAAGGCCTCGTTAGCGTAAACTTTTTCCTAAGCCTAAGCATTTTTGAATTTAAAAATAATCTTTGAAAAAACCCTTCACCCAAGTGAAGGGGAGCCCCCCCCAAAGGTAAAAAGAACCGAAAGACCTTGAACATAGATATGTTGAACGTAAGCACGCAGGTGTTAATTCCAAAGGCACTTTGACTTCGTTAGATTTCATGCTTGAAGAAATTTTCAAAACCCAGCTCAGTGGAAGTGTATTGAAAAAAGAAAAGTAGTACTCAATAGGAGAAATTAGGACAAACAAGAGAAAGAAAAAAAAAACGCGCACAATCATGGCTTTTTTCTCGCGTTCAAGCACAACAACATTATAAGATTCGTCTAATCCTCCTTTTCTACGCGATCTATCCGCACAAATCACGCACACTCCATCTATTATACTTCTACCCGACGAACTTGTCGATGAACTCGTAGAGTTCTTTGTAGTCGCCTGCGTGGCTAGTCGAGGGCGCTGGACACCCGGGAAGTGCACTACTAAAGAGAACCTCGTCATCAAAGAGAGACTCGTCATTAAAAACAGTCTAGTCATTGAAATTTTTTCTGTGAATGAAGAGATTGTCGTCAAGAGTTAACTTATTCTGTTGCAAAATGAAGAGCAACCGCTCTTCGAACAAAATGCTTTTAATAATTATAAGCGAGTAAGTCTTCTCAGCGCTGGCTTCGAAAAATACATGACCCTCTCTGCTATATCGTTCCACTCTAGCTCGCTTATTGTTCCAGATTATCTCCTGCACTTAAAGCTGCTTTTTTCAATACATGTTATTCGAGTAACTGGGCTCCTTTCCCGGTAAAAAAAAGGAAAATGACAGCTGAAACTGAGAAAACTTGTGCTGAAAATTTGCTAAAGTTCCGAGCGTGTGTGCGTGGTGCAGATTTCAATGCACAATTATTAACTTCAATGCACAAATCAATCCTCAGTCAGGCGTTCAAAAAGTGCTTTAAGCCCATCGAAGTACAGCTACTCAATTTTTGGTTGAATCACTAGCTTGGTTAAAATGATATAAACTCAAGTGCAAACATTGGAAACTTCATCAAGTTTAAATAAGTAAACGGGAAGCGTTTTGAAAGTCACACGAATAGACATAAAAAAATACATGGAAATATGTCGATTGTGAAATGAATGATGTTAGTTGTCATGGTGCGAAATATCATGATACCATGAATATATACATATTGTTCAGTGATGGCACACTGAGGACGTCGAAAAATGTATCAAAACTAATCAATATGCGTGAATCTTTTTTGGGATCAATTTTTCTCTTTGTGTGGAAACTCTTCTAGTTTTTTCTACCTAAACGCAGTTCAATGACATTTCATGTATTAAAAACTAGGAACTCCATTTTTTCACATCAAATTTATTAATTCCAATTATTTAGACCTGTAAATACAAAGAACTAGTTCTGAATGGGACTCGGAAACCAAAGTTTTCCACTATACAGTCCAAGACTAAGATTATCCGAGACCTAGACTAGACTGACTTGGAGCTGAAGGATCCGCTCGTTTTCCAGTTACCCGTACCAGCTCCCGAATCGAAAAGGCAGATGTAGGTGACAGGGGGAGGAGAAGAGAGAAGAGTAGAAGGAAAGACGGCCAGGCTCGCCAGGACAGCTGATAACGAGACGAATCAAAGACTAGGATTCTTAATATTCTACGGGCTTAAGTTATTTCACGTTGTAGGAGCAGAACCAGCCCTATTTTCTATCACCGACAACGAGCAAGCTAGCCCAACACTACTAGAGACCTTCATGATTCGATTTTATTGAGCTGATTCGATTTCAGTGAACTAAAATAAGAAACACTGTTCATATATGTATATACATGTACAGTACCGTCCAGAAGTATACCAAAAAGTATATTTTACAGTCTTTCTTGCATCTTTGTGATCTTTGTGACTGTCTTTCATTTTTATGATTATAAATTGATCAAACCACCGCACGGAAAAAAGCTAGTTTTTTTCCGTGCGGTGGTTTGATCAATTTGTCTTCTCTACCAGGCGTCACTGCCTTAAAACTGTGTAACTGAGCATTTGAAGATTTTATGATTATCATTAGTGAGTGACTGGCTTGCATCTTTGTGGTATAGAGGCCATCACGATCATTGCAATAAACAGAAACAAATAAACAAGAACATATTTCAGAAATCTCGAAAAACACTGTTTTCAGAAAAAAAAATGCTGAGCTGTTCTGCTTTTTCAGAAACGGCTCCAGTTTTTTAACAGTATGATTTGAGTCACGAGCTACACAACATATAAAAAAATTGCGCCAGTGGGCGCAAAAACAGGAAAGTTATACGACAAAATATATTTACATGGTGCGGCAAAAGTCCAGGTGTCTGACTTTGTCACTTTGCATCTTTTTTGTTTGGTGTAGCGGTCGTGTGATTTTTCGGTTGTATCTTATCCATAATGTTGCTAACACACTCTGAAAAAATCAGAATGATAACTCTTTTCGTTTTCCGGTAATGCTCTCTGATATGGACCGAGGTTACATTCTGTGCTTGAGCCAGTCCGGGCACATTCAAAAGCACATCGCCAGAACCACTGGATTCTCCCACAGGACCATAGAAAACACAATACGTCGCTTTCTTGAGGCAGGTACAACAAATGACCGTCCCAGGAGCGGCAGACCAGTGACCGCGACCACTTCCTTCAACATGAGAAGCATCCGAGACAAGATTCGATATAACCCCAAGCGGAGTCTCAGAAAACTCGCGAAAGAGCTGAATATCTCGGCTAGTTCTGTTCAGACGATCGTCAAATCCCGCATGGGACTTCGCCCCATCAAGCTGCAGAAGAATCACGCATTGACGGACCAGATGAAGGCGATCCGTCTTCGGAGATGTCGTGAACTGTCAAAGCGGTTCAAGCCGGTGGACTGTTTGGATATTCTCTTCACCGATGAGAAGTTGTTCAATATTGAGCAGTCCTTCAACGACCAGAACAATAGGATTTGGTCGAAATCGGTCAACGAGGCCAATAAGAGTGGTCGCTACGTTTCGAGAAAGGGCCATCTCGCTTCTGTCATGATCTGGGCCGGGATCTGCGCGACTGGCAAGACTCCACTCGTTTTCGTCGAGCAGGGAATCAAAATGAATGCCAATAACTACCTGAACGACATTCTCAATAAGAAAGTATTTCCCTGGAGCCAGGCTCACTTCGCGGGACGCAAATGGACGTTCCAGCAGGACTCTGCGCCCGCCCACAAGGCTAAAGTGGTGCAAGACTGGTGCAAGAGCAATTTCCCCTCCATGATAACATCCGCCGAATGGCCTCCGTACTCACCTGATTTGAATCCTCTGGACTTCTCTGTGTGGTCGGTTCTTGAGAGCAAGGCCTGTGCTTCCCAACACAAGAATTTGGAAAGTTTGAAGCGTGCCCTACAGAAGGCGTGGGATAATCTTGACGTCGCTTACCTGTCCACCACGGTGGGTGCCTTCCACAAGCGACTCAGCGCCTGTGTCAAGGAGAAAGGAGGGCTGTTTGAAATTTGAAAACGCAGTAATATCCCAAACTATTTGAATAAACTTTGATGAAAATTTTGTTTGATTTGCTCAATCCGTTAAGTTTTTATCGGAAAAATAATACACACCTGGACTTTTGCCGCACCCTGTAAATAGACTTTTTGGTATACTTCTGGACGGCGGTACTGTATGTGCATAGAAAATCGCACCTACGCCATCTATTTCACGATTCGGAATGAACCTTTTTTTTCTACACCAAACTGACGCGTTAAAACTGAACAACCGAGGACTAGAATTCATAAGCCTTCCTAAACTGTTAGCTGAGTACAAACATTGCTGCATTATTTTCCTGTTCACAAAATTTTCTGACCGACCGTTTTTCAAGTTCTAATCGATGAAGCCTTTTCAAGAGTAATGCCGATAACCGCTTGAATCCCGCAAAGTTCTTCTCGAGGTCCTTTTTTCATGATTCCCATTAATTCGGAGAAAAAAGATTGCCCAAAAACTTATTTTAAATAAAAAAACAACTCGTACCACATTCAGCTCTAGTGTCAACAAATAGTATATTTCCCACAAGTTGACTTTTCCTCCAGCCAAGTCACCGTAGTTTCTTATTCGTTTTCTTATCTCTAACCAACGTGTCCCATCAAGAACTATTTAGTCAATGAAATTTCCAAAACTAAGAATCCATTCGCTCACTTCATTTCGTCTTGATATGGCTCTCATCTAAAAAGTGACTGAAAAAGAACCACGTTCTAACTCCTCAGAGCAGTCTATGGGATATTATTTTTACTACTACCGTTTATCATTTGTTATTTTATTGAGGAGAAGCATCCAACTATTTTAGAGAAGTGTTTGAAAATCTATGCGTTTTCAGACCTAGAGATTTTTTGATGTTTTGTCAATTGTATGTATTGTATTTGATATTTTTATTATAAAGACTACATTTTCAGATGCGGATAAAATATGAACAAAAAGACTTTTGTTCAGCAGACAGTCGCCGCATTCTCTCTATCCCTTTCTCGACTTTTCTTCTCTATCTCACTCTCTCACCCGCTCTAACTAATTCTTCCACTCTCTCATCC
This sequence comes from Allodiplogaster pararmata, assembly GCA_964056735.1. Classification (NCBI taxonomy): domain Eukaryota; kingdom Metazoa; phylum Nematoda; class Chromadorea; order Rhabditida; family Diplogasteridae; genus Allodiplogaster; species Allodiplogaster pararmata. The sequence goes on along the minus strand of OZ057406.1, from coordinate 31,993,379 downwards.
ATTCTCTCATCCACTCTTTATCTCTCAATGTTTTCACTCTCTCACCCGACCTCCATTTTTCACTCTTTACCTACTCTCTCCTTTTTTCTCTTTTTCTCTCTCTCTATCTCTCTCTTTCTTCAAACCAATCTCTTAAACTCTCACTATTTCAAACCCACTCTTTCTTCCTCACACACACACTGTCTAGCTTCCTACTACATAGAACACACACTGCGTGAGAAGCCCGTATGCTTTCATGACAAGTTATTTAGAATGCATAAGTTCGAGTGTTATTCGAGCTCAAGTTTGAACCCTTTTCTAAGAAGTTCCGCATAGGACTGAGTGATGTTATCCTGGATAAATATCCCGCAAGCTTAGCCCGATCTTGGCTTCAAAATCCAAAATTCCTGGAATATACCGATCACAAACCTGGGTGTATTTCTGAGAGATGCCGTCATTCATACTTGGCTTCATTCTAGCGAAGCGTGTAAGAAGAGGGATGATCAGTATTTAGACTCCCACACGGATGGCGTCGATACGGTGAGTCGACTACCGTATGCCCTCGTTTGAACTGAGTCAGAAAATAGATCAACGAAGAAAAATGAAAAAGTTCTAATCCGATTACATCGTATTGAGAGGTTAAAAAAACTAAAAAAATTATTATGAGAAAAGTACAGGGATAATGAGAAAAAAGATTAATTTTGATGTGTGGAAGATTCTGTGAGCACACAATAGCACACAATAGTAGTTATTTACTTTATTTCTCTTTTGTAATGATCAGGGGCCATAATCAAAGTCACTGGGTAGGGGTGCGGTACCCGAGTAGGGCACTCAGGTGACTACGAAAAGGGTCCCAAGACGGGTGCTTCATCGCTCCATTATCATAAAAAGCTTTCGATGACCTCCTGAACATAGGAAAAAGTTACTACCTAAACGCTTCGTTATTCTTTCAAATTTACCGAGTAGTGATCGCCAAATAACCAAGTTCACGTTAAACACAAAGAAAGTGAAGGCTTCCGCGGGTTTTCTTTGTTTCCGCGGAATGCTTCCGCGGGCTTTCTTTGTTTCCGCGGAATGCTTCCGCGTGAAACAAAGAAACAAGCGCGAAAGCTTTTGAAGATTCTTATGAACATTAACAGGTTTTTTCAACATTAAGACCTCGAAGGCCGTTGATGTTCTTTATTAACATCACGAGTATAATTATCTCAATGTAATACACTTACAAGAGGTTGATATTAATATAGTCACTCAATATAATAGTTTTTTTTCGATATGGTAGTAACTCGATGTAATAGTTACTCGATGATTGATGAGAACTGGAACGCATAAAAAACTATTAAAGTACTCATCGAAATTGATTATGAACATCCTTCGCATGATTATCGTAAGTTTTGCTCTACATTTCATTTCACCTTGGAATGAACGACAAAAGTGAGTGAATATGAGAGCTCTCTGATAAAAGCGATTTTTCAGACTACAACACATATAAACATATTAAAGATGTCAACCAGCTGTGTAAACAAGATTGCAATAACGGGACAGAAACATGAATAAACGTGTTTGCAAATCTAGAGCAGATTTTTCTTGCTTTTCATGAGCAAATTTACTCGGAGTTTTCTCAAAAAAGATCTCAACATACATACATATATGCAGTTTTCACACGACTCTCGCATCATTCGCACTCTTTATTTTTGTTCTTGACTCTTTCTAAGTTTTCCATTGCAACCCTATTTCACAACTCTTTTTCCAGGTCTTACTTTTCAAATTCTTGGCTCTTTTTCTTGCTCTCTGTCTCTCTCTGTCACTGTCTCTCTCTCTCTCTGTCACTTTCTCTCTCTGTCACTTTCTCTCTCTGTCACTTTCGCTCTCTGTCACTTTCTCTCTCTGTCAGTTTCTCTCTCTGTCACTGTCTCTCTCTGTCACTTTCTCTCTCTGTCACTTTCTCTCTGTCACTTTCTCTCTCTGTCACTTTCTCTCTCTGTCACTTTCTCTCTCTGTCACTTTCTCTCTCTGTCACTTTCTCTCTCTGTCACTTTCTCTCTCTGTCACTTTCTCTCTGTGTCACTTTCTCTCTCTGTCACGTTCTCTCTGTCTGTCACTTTCTCTCTCGGTCAGTTTCTATCTCTGTCACTTTCTCTCTCTGTCACTTTCTCTCTCTCTTTTTCTCTCTCGCTCTCTCTGTATATTTCTCTCTTTCTTTTCTGTCTTACGCTCTCTCTCTCAATTTTTCTCTTTCTCTCATTTTTTACCAATCTGTCTTTATCTCTCCTTGACACTTGCCAATAACTCGATGATGATATATGCATAAAGTATTTCTACTGATCTGAGTAAATGAAAAACACATGGCTTTGATAAATCTACCTCTCCATGTCCATGTCCCAATTTTCAAGCTCTCGGGGCTTATAAGTACATCAGAACGGAAGAAAATATTTCAATAATATTAATAGAGTAAATTCATTGAAAGAAATTTCGGCTAAGTTCTAGGTCATGACTCACGAGTCAGTTTTTTCAGAGAGAATAACCGAGCAACTGAATGACTAGCACTACTTCAATGATAAAATCAATGTAATGGTGTAATGGTAACACGCACTCCCGGTTTGAGTCGAGATGGTTTGGGTTCGATCCCTCCCGGTGAAATTATTTTTTAAAAAAAGAAAAGAAATGAAAGAGAAAAGAAGAAAGAAAGAGAAAAAAAGAAAGAAAAAATTCAGGGGCCGCGACGCGGGCCACGACGCAAAGGGGGCCGCGACGCGCCTACCAGACGAAGTAAAAAAAGTACCAATGTTGTTAGTAAAAAGAGACAAAGCAACCTTCTAATGTGTTTTCTGAAACCCACTCTATTGATTCATACTCACAAGATCACTGCTTTGCTTTTCAATTCAAGAATCAACCAAATTGTTGTTGTCTATAAAAACCGACTTCGTTTTCAGAGCACAACAACCTCAGTGGCCTTTTTTAAGAGTCCCAGTTACAATGAAATCAGAAAACGGAGACAGTCATTGCTGTGACATGAATTTTGATCTTTGGAGACGAAAGAAAGAGAAAAAAGAAAGAAAAAAATCAAGGGCCGCGACGCGGGCCGCGACGCAAAGGGGGCCGCGACGCGCCTACCAGACGAAGTAAAAAAGTACCAATGTTGTTAGTAAAGAGAGACAAAGCAACCTTCTTTTAACTCTTGTGTCTTATGGGAACGAAACAGTAATGCAAAAAACTTTTATCAAAAGTTATAGAGGTAACTGAACTTCTAATGATCATACTTCTCCACATCGTCCAAAGTTCTCCTGAGCCGGCTGAATATGAAGTGCACCCAGGTGTCAAAATGCATGCGAGAGACTTTTTTGACAATCTCGACGAAATCACTCAGGCCTTGAGGGTTTTCCTTATGAGCCACTGCAAAGAACTTCGCCGAGTTCTGCATGACGTTCTCCTGTGCAGACGAGTCCCCGAGGTGCTTCAGCATCTCATCCGAGTAAGCGCCGTAGGCTCGAATTGCTTCGACTGTGAATCCGACGCCAAATTCGTCCGAAAATGGTAGAAGAAGGTCGGAGAGGCTTCCGAGTGTCGCCCTGTTCACGTCATCGTAGGTACGCGCCTCGCTAAGAGCGTCCTCGATGTCGACTTTGTCTAGTTTGGTTGAGTGAACTGGGACGAGGAAGCAGAGAAGAAGAAAAAGAGAAGAGACCGTTCCGGGCGACTGCATCTTCATCAAATGATAGTACTTTTCCTTGAGATCCTAAGAAGGAAGCTTTTTCACCTTCCTCTGACTTAGTGTCAAGAAATCGGATGAACGAGTTCACACCTCAATGAACGAGTTCCACGTATTTAACAAAAGAGTTCTCATTTTACTGCACGAGTTCCCCTTTCATTGTTCGATTTTTTTCTTTTTGTTTCTACAATGACGTGCAGAAATTTTCCGTTGCTGATCGTGGTTACGGTACTTTTTTCCAAGTGTGTCAGTCACATTTGTCTTTTTTTAAAAAAAATGAATTTTCAAATGCGGTCTCTTTCCTAAGGCCTCGTTAGCGTAACCTTTGCCTAAGCATAAGCGAAAAACAGTGATTAATAGCTGAAAACAGCTAAGCCAATTCACTCAATTAGACTGAAAACAACTGGGCCAATTTATTTTATTTGACTGAATAAAACTTTTTAAAAAACTGTGTATAATTTTTCTATACATTGTGTATAATCGTTCCTAAGCCGTACGGCCTTGTAAGCATACATTTTAACTAAGCCTAAGCGAAAAAAATCAGTGAAAAATAACCTGCCCCCCAAAGTAAAGTGCTGATACTTTTCCGAAGTAGACGAAGAACACTAATAAGATTAACAATGAAGAAAATAAAACAAGAAAATATAAGAAGAAAGACAAATGTATGACACACTTGGAAAAAGTACCGTTACCACAATCTTGCTGATTAGTACCGAAAGCTGAAAATTTCACAAGTATCACAATAGGACTGAAAAAATTTCACAAGTATTACAATAGTTCAATCATTTGTCATCTTAACCAGGCGTCACTGCCTTTAAACTGTGTAACTTAGCATTTGAAGAATTATCATCCAAATTCCATCTCTCTTCTGTTTTAATCGTGAGTTCTGGAGTTACGCTCCATTCATGACGCAATCGCTTGATAAGCATGCGTGACTAAGAGAACAAGGCATATGAGCCTTTCATATAACACTATCGCACGGAATAGCATTGTGTCCCCGAGGTGTAATGGTAACACGTGGTCCCGGTTGCTTCAGAGATGGTTGGGTTCGATCCCGCCCGGTGGACTAGCTTTCTTCTGTGCGGTAGTTCAATAAATTTTTACAATGTTTTATAGAAAGACCCTTTATGTTTGAAGCACTCGCTAAACGGAAACTCTCGAAGAAAACGGAAACCTAATAAAATTTATGTGAAATCTACACATTGGAGCTCTGACAAAAAGCTTTCCGGACAAGATTCGCGAAGGAAAAACTTAGTTATTCATTGCTTAGAAGAAACGAATCTACACAGTGGTATCACTTTCAAAATAAGGAAGTCGTTAGCAGCTGAAAGGTATCAAGGTAGGGAATACATATTTTTATGTATAAATACAAATAACTAACTTATAAGAATAATCAGACTGAATTTGACGATGCGATGTAAAACTTCTGAAGATCAGCCGCACATTTTATATAGTATATATATATATATATATATGAGGTCATCTCAGAGAAAAAAGGTCGTAGTTCCATTTTGAAAATCATCGACCTGAGAGCCTTACACAGATTTTCTTTTAATGAATTCGGTGTAAGACGAAAACTCGGCAAGTGTCACAGGGAGGAAAAAAAGAAGTCTAAAGGCCGGGAGGCCAAGAAGCCGTTTGTTATTTGTATTAAACAAGAAACACATTCATAACAGACTTAATATTTAAAACAATGGATAACACTTTCAGTTGTTATGGCAGCTATACTTGAAATTACTGTGGTATGAGTGTGTTGCTTGTTGGTTACAAATAACAAAAGGCCTTTTGACATATTTGACAATCGTACGAGAAGCTACTAATTGCGGACTGTTAACACATTACACAATAAACGTTATAAAAGTAGGCTAGCGAAATCTCTACTTCTCCGACTTTATGGTCTATTTTTCATTCTCTCACACCACTCGTTGTTAACGTCGTAGATTTAAAGAAAGCTCGTAAAGTAAACATTGAGCTCACGCTCTCTTGTGTGACCTTCCAACTTTTTCTGTGCTATTAACACTGAGAAAAACAAAAGTTCATGTGTCAGATAACGAGCTAGGTGGCCGGTCCACGACCGGTCACCTAGGAAAAACAGAGATTGAACGTGCGGCAGGACGATTGTCCCACAACATTGTTAACTAGCTTCTCACGATCGTATTTGATTCTAACACTAGAAGGGCACAAATAATAATTTGAAGATCACTTGGTAAGACCTTAACGCAAAAACTTTCTGGAAAATCGTTTCTCTATAACTTCATGGTCGAGTAGATTGCTTGACGTTAAAAGAATCATAGTGATATTGTCCCGCCATTCGTCTTGAAATTTTCGCAGAGGCCTTAAAATATCATTTTCGACCGAACATGCTCCGATGAATAGGATGCGGTATTCATGAATTTCTACTTAAAAAGCGCATTTTTAGGCCTTTTAGGGCTCTTATAAGAAGAGCAAAACATCATTAACATAGAACTAGGTGGTTTATTGATCGCCGAATGCTTATCGCCGGCTGAAGGTAATGAAAAATCAAAAGTCTACCTCTATTCCCTTTAAGGTAAGAAAATCTACATTGCATTAACGTTCTCTGTTAAAGTTTTTCTTCTTATTGTTTGACAAGCCTTATTAGTAACCTTATACGTATATAAAGTAACCTTATTAGTAACCTTATACGTAGATAAAGTAACCTTATTAGTAAACTTATACGTAGATTAAAGTAGGAAAGAACCCCGTCTTCTGATTTATGAGGCCATTCATTAGATAGTAAGGACTCTTCAAATATATGAATGGTTCTACAAACTGGAACGATGTTGCTTCGTTGTTGCTTATTTATGAAGAAACATCGAGAACGCAAAAAATTTCTCAAAGCACAATATTTACATTTTCCGGGGAAAAAACTTCAAGTTTTTTTTTCAAACACTCAAACCACTGAATGATTGTCTTTCAACATGCGAAGCATCGGAATGTTCCTTCGGCAAAAAAAGAAAAAAAAACTTGAGAGGCGTCCTTAAACTTTTTCCCGTTATCTTCCTCAGAAACGAGAGAGTTGAGCTAAAGATAAGAAGCTCAAGGGCAGAGAAAAACTTCCTTATGCGGGAAATTGAAGGTTCGGCGGAGGCTCTATGAAAAAAGGACCCAGCGGTCAACCAGGAGTGAGAGATTGTATGAACAGAAACTTTCTAGCCGCAAGATGAAATAGTTTCATTCGGAGACAACGAAGTTTTTGGGACCCATTCCCAAGTTAAATAGGTACCCGTCCAAACTCTAAAAAAAGCCCGCCCAGAAGTGGTCGAGTCTGCCATTAACCCAGGAATTGAGAAATTTACTTTCCGCCGCACCCTCTAGGAGAAAGTACAGTTAATCACATGGAGAAATTACAACTTTCGCATGTGTAGAGAACTGATAGTGAGTAAGAAAGATCAAGAGTCATCTAGAGTAAGAAAAAATTTGAAAAGAGACAGAGAGATACAGAAAGAGAGAAAGATAGAGGAGAAAGAGTTAGAGACGGAGAGTCAGAAAAATTGAAGTAAGAAGTTGGATCTTAACCTTTTAGTCAGGAGTAACTCTGACGTGGTTAAAAACAGATTGAAGTGGTTGGAAATTCTTAGTTTCATTGTATAATCCTGCATATATTTTCCCCTTGAAACTAAGTCTTACGATGCAACTGAGAACTTTAATAGTGAAACATTTTTCAATAACCGAAAAATTCAATTTGTGAATCACAATTTAAAAGAAAAAGACAAATGAACTTTTTATGAACAACATTGAAATCCAAAGCTTGAGCAGCAGAGTAGTTTCGATTTTTCCCTCAACATTTTTATCCTTTAAAAGATGTTTTACCAAGAATCATCGGGTATGTGAATGGGAGTACTTTATAGGAATGCTCTAGAAATTTTATGAGTACCATAGAAGTTTCGATTAATGCTCAGTAGAGCCATTGAAATCATGAATTCTGGATTTTCGAAGAAATTGTAGGTAATTGAGTCCAGTATGTATTAAAAGTAGAAGAAATATAACGAAAAAAGGGAGGAAAAAGCAGAAATTAAAGATGAGAAAATGAAATGGTTATTTTGAAAATGCGAGAACCTTTAGTGAACAAAAAAAAAACGGTTAGACCTCAGCCTGAAAAGGTATGTACTTAGAAGCCGTGTTGAGTACAAGCATTGGTAAAGCCGTGTTGAGTACAAGCATTGGTAAAGCCGTGTTGAGTACAAGCATTGGTAAAGCCGTGTTGAGTACAAGCATTGGTAAAGCCGTGTTGAGTACAAGCATTGGTAAAGCCGTGTTGAGTACAAGCATTGGTAAAGCCGTGTTGAGTACAAGCATTGGTAAAGCCGTGTTGAGTACAAGCATTGGTAAAGCCGTGTTGAGTACAAGCATTGGTAAAGCCGTGTTGAGTACAAGCATTGGTAAAGCCGTGTTGAGTACAAGCATTGGTAAAGCCGTGTTGAGTACAAGCATTGGTAAAGCCGTGTTGAGTACAAGCATTGGTAAAGCCGTGTTGAGTACAAGCATTGGTAAAGCCGTGTTGAGTACAAGCATTGGTAAAGCCGTGTTGAGTACAAGCATTGGTAAAGCCGTGTTGAGTACAAGCATTGGTAAAGCCGTGTTGAGTACAAGCATTGGTAAAGCCGTGTTGAGTACAAGCATTGGTAAAGCCGTGGTGTATGGAAGTTATAACTCCGGTTAGCTTATGAGAGGTAAATTTCTCAGAATTTATCATACACATACTTCAAATAGCTTTCTCATTCAATTACCCGATACGTTTAATGGATAGGACTTTTGTCAAGAAACAAACTTATACATAAGGATGACCATTGGTTAATGAATAAGAATCGAATGACTTCTAGAGGTTAAATGTTTCTCATAATTCCCACAAGTCAATAGGATCATATGTGTTAACCAATGTTTCAATACACATTTTGAAGGCAGTGATGCCTGGTTAAGATATATGTTTAAACAATGACAAAAGCTAGTTCAAGATGCGGGATCGTACCAATAACACGTTTACTTTCGGTAAAGGAAAGAGATGTCTGGGTTCCATTCCGCTCCGTGTCTAGTTTTTTCATGTAGTAACTGATGATTAATTTTTCTGAGTTAGGGTGAATGGAAAGAAAAAACATTGAGATAGTACATATACTGAGATTGAGGTCTTTTCCTCACTCAATGGTGGTCTATTCTATCTATCTATCGATTTAATGAGAGGAGGGCCTTTCCTCACTCACACAAACCTTCTATCTAGATAATGATCGCCTGCCACGCCTTTTAATTCCAATATTCAATCCCTTGAGAGAATAAATTCAATTTATCGGCCACTTAGGCAAAGATCAATCAAACAAACAAGAAATCAGCAAACAATGATGACAAAGATAACTCACTTCAATTAATATTAGGACGTCTTCACAAATTAGGACGTCTTCACAAAATAGGACGTCTTCACAAAAGGCTGAGTCGTGATTGAGCCGCAGAAGAGGTAGTACACACAACTGTAGTAGTACACTTTCTACTCTTACTGCCAGCTATCAAAGCTTATTTTTAAATCTATTTTAGCGGCTCGTAAATTACACCAAAATATATAAACTCAATATTACCGTAACGAGAATTTCCAGGCGAGAAATATTATTATATGAAATTCCGTAATTAGAATATTATAGTCTCACTAAAATATAAGGGTATTCGTATAACGAATACATTGGGGGCGGCGAGAGAACCGCTTGTAAAGAACATTAAACATGCACATGAACTCGGACCAAAAAAGACATCATTTGATGTTTTTGAAGAAGATTGGATTCATCGGGCAGATCGCGATGTTATGGAGTCCTTGGCACATTGAGCAAGGACGGATGGGGCACGCCTTGCCGATGTGTGGAAACTTCAGACATTGAGAGCATCGGTCTTTAGTGATGAGAATGCGCTGTCGTCCATGAGATCGAAGATCGACGATGTTCTCGCAAGAAGAGGCGATGTGTCCGGTCCTGTCACACAAGAGACATGCAGTGGCTGGTTTCTTGACGCTTCTTTCTTCGAACTTCGTAGGAGCCCTTGCGTCCGAATGTTTACGACGACGAGACTGCCGATGCTCATATTGTTGCGGTCCTTTCACAGTGTCTTCTCTCTCAGATTCGACAAACTTGTCCAATCTATTCGAGATCTCAGCAAGGGAGCTTTCTATCAACTCTATACTAGCCAGACAATGATCGACCCTTTCTGCGGTCTTTCTAACTGTCGCTAGAGTCCTCTCTTCCAACTTCTTCATTCTTTCTTCCAATCCTTTGACGTGAGCGATTACCTTCAGCTCACTGTTCGTTATGTGCGCATTGATGCTCTGGCTCACGTCCAATAGACTGGCGGCACTTCTATCAATCGTACGATCTTCTTCACCAAGGAGTTCAACTTCGTCCAGAGCTTCCATCATCTCAACAAACACAGTTGTTTTTGATGAAAACGATTCGAACCAATTACTATGTACAAACTATAGGGTCACCTCTAGGTGAGAAAGCTCATGAGTCCACCAAACAAATTTCTAATGCACAATCAATAGGTCGCCTCTGGGAAAGAAGCCCCTTTACTTATGTACAAACTATAAGGTCACCTCTAGGTGAGAGTGCCCCTCTCCAATCGATTTCTATCATTTGCGCAGCAGGCGCCAGTAAGCGGGATCTCTTGCAAGAGATTTGCATGCTCTCATAGGTCTATTCGATGGTATGTGAGTTTCTTCACTTCTGGAAGGCTCTTCATGTATCTCTTTGGTCTCCGCACTGGCCTCGAATTCGGGTGCGTCAGTTAATTCCGTGTTAGGGTAAACTTTCAAAGGCACCAGCAAGTTTAGTGGCCTTCTGACCATTGCTCCATTACTAGTTCTCACAACTGCCTCCCGTTCTCTACATTCCACAATGCGTGCTAGCGGCCATGAGCCGCGCGGCGTGATTTCTTCTTCCATGAGGACTAGTTCACCGACTATCGGGCCCCGCGCATTCGAACGTCCTGGTTTCAAAGACATTGCTTGTCTGCCCTTCAGCGAAGTTATGTACGATGTGTTGAACAGTTCCCAGCAATGTTGAAGCCTTCTCTCAATATCTTCATGCTGAGATCGGATCTTCTTTGCTTCACTGTTGGGGCGGTATTCTTGGTCTGTGGAAGACTCTATTACTGCAATACCGGTCTTGGTTCCCATTGGCATCAACATATCTATCGGTCGCAGTATTCTATCGTCATCCCTTCTGTCATCAGACAGTTTCATCAACGGTCTACTATTCAAAACAGCTTCGACTTCTACTATCATGCTTTCGAATTCTTCTAAGTTGAGGATGTTTCTGCCAATTGTCCTCACTAAGCAGTTCTTCATCAGGCCAACCATTCTCTCATATAAGCCTCCTTGCCATGGTGCATGAGGGGCTGAGAACGACCAATCTATTCCTTTGTGGGCCACATACGAAGTGAACAGTTCATCTTCCATAAAACCACTTTCTCGAAGAGTGTCCTTTGCCCAATGGAAAGTGGGCGCGTTATCCGAAAAAACCTTCTCTGGAACGCCTCTTCTCGAAACAAATTTTCTGAATCCTGCTAGGAAGGATTTTGCTGAAAGGCTCTTTGTGACCTCGAGATGCACTGCCCGTGTTGCCATACACGTTATCAGTAGCACGTGCACCTTTGCCAACTCTTCGTTGGCTCTCACCCGGAACGGTCCCGCGTAGTCCAATCCAACGTTTTGGAATGGTCTGCTCTGAGTCACGCGTTTTTCCGGGAGGTCTGGTGCTTCAGGATATCGAAAGGGCAACGACAATGCCTTTCTACACGGAACGCACCTTTTCAGAACCCTTTGGACCTTTCGTCGTCCCTTGACTATCCAATACTTGCGTCTTACGGAGTCCAATGTGTGGTTTTCTCCTGAGTGTAACACATCCAGATGTGCCGATTCAATTATGAGCCGCACAAATGAACTGTCATCACCTCCTGGCACAAATATCGGGTACTTGCTATCGTAGGGTAACTTCGAGTTGCTCAACCGACAATGCCCACAACGATAGACTCCATTCTTATCGAGGAAGAGTCTTAACTCTCTGTTGCCCGGGTCCTTGATCGACTGCTCATTGGCCATCTGGTGGGTCCTGATGACGCAGATCTCAGCCCTTTCTATTTCTTCAGCTGTTAAGGGACCCTTCACTGGTCCCTCACTTACAAGACGATGGAGTCTTGCCTTACAATCACCCTCGAGTCTCGAAAATCGTCTTCTGAGATGTCGCAGAACCTGCGCCATGACTCGCTTCATACGGATGAGGCTCGAAAATCTATTCGCATCGAGCAGGGGTCTGCTCATCGGACGCTGTGTGATCGCAAGTACTGGCTGTGGTGTGTTCAGCTCCTTGGCCTTCTCAAGAACTTCAGGAGGTGTGTCTTCGGGGTTAAAACGTGCCTGGCTTAGGACCCCATCAATGGTCAGCCAACTCGGACCTGACCACCAAAGACTGTCCTTTAACATCAACCTTTTGGAGCAAACACCCCTTGTGGCCAAGTCTGCCGGGTTGTCTCCAGTTCGGACATGCTTCAGAATCACACACTCCTCCACAGCAGAGCACACATTTTCATGATATTCTCGACAAATTGCCTTCCTTTCTAAGGCTATTTTCTGAACCAGGTTCATGATCGAACGATTCCCTCGAACCGAGTTGTGCTTGACTCTTCCAACCACCCAGTGCAACGCGATCGTACTATCCGAGAACATGTGTGTTTCATCCACCCTGCGGAGATGAGTCTTCGTAACACTTGTTATCACAAATCTCAACAACTTGGCCGCAAGGAGTATTGCTTTGAGCTCCAACATTGGGATAGTGAGCTTGTTCTTCAACGGGGCGAGTTGGGAGCGAGCCATTGCCACGCTAGCGCCTGATTCACCGACCACATACACCACTGCTGCCATGGACTTCGCCGATGCGTCGGCAAATGCGACCAACATCAGTCCTTTCTGATTTTGTCCAAAACGACGTGGAATGCAGTGTTGAAATGTCGAAGCATCATTTTCGATTTTCAGCCACTCTTGCTTGTCTTCCTCCAATATCGGACTATCCCAGCCATACTTCTTGTTCCACAACTGCTGAACGAACAATTTGGCTGGTAAGAGTATAGGTGCCATCAAACCAAGGGGATCGAAAGTAGATGCCAGTTTGCTTAATATGCTTCTCTTGGTCAGACTACACGTGGTGACCGGCATATTAGTTTTCAGAGCAAACTCATCCCTTTCGGAACACCAGTGCATTCCTAGGACTTTCTGCATGCCCACCTTGCCCCGATCCGCACATGGGAGTGATTCTATGAATGGGCCGTATTCGGAAGAAAACTCTCTCAAATTCATTCCAATCATCGCGAAGATTCTTTTAGATTCTCGATAAAGTTCCCTTTTATCGGTACTAGCTTCACACTCCAGTACGAAATTGTCTACATACAAGTTCTCTTGAAGTTGTTCGAGTACGGTATTTGTGGCAACATCATCACTCGTAGGGCTCGACAAACTTCTTGTGAGCTCCACATGGTATCGAATGGAAGACTCGAGCCGGTATGGGCTCTGTGAAACCCCAAATGGAGCCACCTTGAACCTCATGTGCACAATATTCTCATCGTGCATGGGTTTGTCAACGTTCTTCAACGACAAGAATCTCAAAAAATCTCTCTGATCTGGAGAGATCCCAATTTGCAAGAACGCGGCTTCTACATCGCTGAGCAGTATACTATGTGCACATCTTGTGCGGAGAAGAAGGGCTGGTATACGCTCGAGGCGTACTTGAGCATCTCTCAAACACTCATTCAGAGATATCCTTCCTCTTTCTTTGGCGGATGCGTCGAAAACTATACGAATCGATTTTTCGGGCTTATCTACCCTGAAAACTGAATGGTGCAGGAGATAGCTGAAACGATCCCTCTCTGAAGGGGGCTTCACGATTTCCACGTAACTCTTTGTGAGGTGCTCTTTGATTTTCTCATCGTAAGCGTTGAGCATCCCTTTGGATCTCAAGCTTGATAGAACATTGCGCATTCTCGCGTGAGCGCACTGCCAATTTGTCGATAGCTTATCGAGACATTCTTCCTTGATACAGTACCTAGTATGGACCTTTCCATTCTCTATATGGACATTATCGCGGAGATAGCCATCGACATCAAAGGCTTTTGTTTCAACCTCGTCCAATTCTCCTTTCACGCATTCTTCCAAAGCCAAGAACTTCTGCAGAGGTTCCTTCAACTCCTTCATAGCACTGCTCTTGCTAATTACATGTGCCACTGTTTGCTTGCGTGTATCTTGCTCTTCTCCCCCTGTTGCGATCCAACCGAGGAGTGATGGCAATAGGACAGTACCACTGCTCAAGTAGATTCTATGCTGCTTCACACGAGTTATCAACAGATAATCTCTGTTTCCAAGCAGTAGCAGAGTTATGGCAGAAGCGTAACCGTTTGCCGTAACAGGAAACTGGTTTAAAGCCACCTTAGCTACTCCCTGCACACATGCCAACAAGTAGCTCATCTTTTCTGAGTCCGAAATGTCTGTCCTCGCATGAACCATTTCTTCAAAACGTTCATACCAATCGTGGAACTCGAGGTTGTCTCCTGAGAACACTGGCAGTGGGAGAGAAGGAAGGCGCGGAAGTCTCGAGGAAGCCTGCGCTTCACTGTGACTCGGCTCTCTTATCCGACTCTCTTCTACTCTTGCCACATCGCTGGGGTCTGGAATTCTCTCCTGTGACGTTTCCAACTCCGGATCATCATGTACCAAACTATCTGCCACATCAATTTTCAATTCTTCAATCAAAAATTCCAAGTCCGCCACAGTGATGTCTGTCTTCCTCTTTAAAGTGCCCAAGAAACGGTTTTGATCTGTCTTCAACCAATCTTCAAAACTTTTTCGGTGATGAGCCTTCGCTGCTCTGTCTTCAACCTTGTTGACCGCCTTTGTCAACTCGTTATAAGCAATCGCATAATGCTTGGAGTCGACCGAAAGTCTATTCAGCAGCAGCTTGACCTTTCTCGTGCTTGCTTTTCTATCGGAGTCTTCCAAAATCGATGAAGACATCAAGTTCTCAGCGGCAACAAAATGGCTCGTCACATTGTAAAACTGAATTTCAAGATGAGTTCTCTCAGAGAGCTCATCCACAACCAATCGATCTTGCACATCAAGAGATTCTTCATCATTCTTTGCCATCCTGGGGCCGATGCACCATATACTGAGATTGAGGTCTTTTCCTCACTCAATGGTGGTCTATTCTATCTATCTATCGATTTAATGAGAGGAGGGCCTTTCCTCACTCACACAAACCTTCTATCTAGATAATGATCGCCTGCCACGCCTTTTAATTCCAATATTCAATCCCTTGAGAGAATAAATTCAATTTATCGGCCACTTAGGCAAAGATCAATCAAACAAACAAGAAATCAGCAAACAATGATGACAAAGATAACTCACTTCAATTAATATTAGGACGTCTTCACAAATTAGGACGTCTTCACAAAATAGGACGTCTTCACAAAAGGCTGAGTCGTGATTGAGCCGCAGAAGAGGTAGTACACACAACTGTAGTAGTACACTTTCTACTCTTACTGCCAGCTATCAAAGCTTATTTTTAAATCTATTTTAGCGGCTCGTAAATTACACCAAAATATATAAACTCAATATTACCGTAACGAGAATTTCCAGGCGAGAAATATTATTATATGAAATTCCGTAATTAGAATATTATAGTCTCACTAAAATATAAGGGTATTCGTATAACGAATACAGTACACTTCTGTTCTCGTTTGATAACCGCTGCTTGCCTAAGTTTCCACGTTAAATTGTGTAGATCCTTAAAAATGATTCATAACAATAAGAATGAATGAAATCCATCGAACGGGCAAAAATTGGCACTCGACCGGGACCGAAGCTCCGCTGCCTAACCGGGGCTTGTAGAGTGTTACCAATACACCAACCGAGCACACATTGTCAAATGCGATTTCTTGCTATGTCTAAGGCACGATGACCCTTCTTTCTACTATGACAATATGCATGATTCATGGCATTATTCGTTAATAGAACCCCAGAGCTGGGTGTTTAGAAAAAAACTTGAAAAAACTTGAACTCATCATATATCATCAAGCTTCTCTACATAACAATTTCTTCCCACTTTTTCTCTTCTGTTCGACTCTGATAGAGTATTCAAAAAGCTTCTTACCTTGATAATGTTTATTTTCTCCCTTAGTCTACCCTTTCTATCTTTATTGACCACTCTCCTGAAAAAACCTTTTTCTATTTAGGTGTTTTTGTTGGTTATATTGCTTCCTTTCTCTTCGTCTCTCTATATTATACTCTGTCTCTCTGACTGTCTGCCTGTCGTTTTCTGTCTATCTAGTTTTCCCTTCCTCACACTCCATCCTTTTCTAGACTCAAACAAGCTCTTATCTTTGGCTGTCCCACCTTTTAGCATAACTAGATTAGTAGCCGGAAACATCAATCTATGAAAAACATGTACAGCCAGCTGAAATGATGGCGTGTGAGGGGTTTGTGATGTAAAGAGCTAGATAAAACAAGAGAGGCAGGTTTCGCGAGAAGAAAGTTACATATTTCTGAGTAAAATTGAGGCCTATGTTGGATGATAAGAACACCAGGGTAGCTTAACTTGGTTGAACACAAATTCGGGCGGAGAATCTTATGTTAGCATGAATGAAATTAGCCGGAGAGTTGCCTTGAGGGTATCCTAGCCAGATACTATGGGTGGATACTTCGGAGGGAAACGACGTCTTACCCTTTATATGACTGCATTCTGATATGGGTTCCCGTCACTTTCATGCTTGAGTCGAACCTTTTTTTCAACCGCTCTCTCTATCTTTCTTTCTCTCTTTTCCTCTCTCTTCTTCCTCTTTCTCTCTCTCCCTCTCTCTCCTCCTCTCTCTCTCTCTCTCTCTCTCTCTCTCTCTCTCTCTCTCTCTCTCTCTCTCTCTCTCTCTCTCTTTCTTGCTCTACCTCTTTCTCTATTTTTATCATTCTTTTTCACACTATCTCTCTTTCTCTTATTTTCTCTCTGTTTTCCTCTCTTATTATTTTTTACTTTCTCCCGGTCTCTGTATCTACTTTTTCCTCTTCTTGCTTCTGCTCCCTTGTCCCTTTTTCATATTATTTTCATAGCCATCTCATTCCTAATTACGTTCTATCACTCGTTCTCTCTCTAAAAATGTTTTTAATATTTGCATTACGAAATAACTTCCTACTTTTCTTCTAGTAATCAAAACCTGTTTTCTAATAACCAAGTTCAGAATTTTCCACCCTAAAATAAGTTATTAGATCAGTAGATAAATTCTCACGGAAAACAAAAAAATCATGAAAAAAGTCCCAATACTAGGTATCACGAATGCATGAAAAAAGGGAATGACTAAAATCTTAATAAATTATCAAAACCTAGTGCCCTGTACAGCATAAAAAAGCGTGTTCTCTGGAAGGCATGATCTCACAAGAATATGTATGTGAATAGCATCTATGAAAAGTGCTACTGATGAGCCCCACCCAGAGAGCACAGAAGTCTTTCTGAGCGGGGGCGAAACAGATTTTTGTGATTAGCGTCATCACAGTGATCGATAGTGATAGTGCTTGTATATTCTATCCTTTCATTCTTAAACACTCATAATAACTAATGCAGGATGTCTTGAGATTAAATTCCATCAGAAAATAGGTCTACGTTACCAATTTTATACCAATTTTGGTGTATTTCTTGGAGATAATTACTAAATCACTCCAAATGATGTCCGGTACGGTACAGACACCCCAAAAAACTTCTGTGGAAATTTGAGCTTTGAATTTTATCTTTGAAAAAAGTTATGTTCAATAATTCAATATATGTTAACATTTTGGGCGGTACTGTAGTTTTTTCGACCTTTTCAATTCAAAGAAGACAGTATATCAAACTCTCTCTATCTCCCTAGTTTTCCCCTCTTCATCTCTCTCTTTCTCTGTCTCTTCTTTCTCTATTACTCTCTAAGTCTCGTTTCGTTTCTTTTTTTTTCGCGCTCTCTCTCTCTGTCTCTAGCAATCTCTCTCGCCCTTTCTCTCTCTCTCTCTCTCTCTCTCTCTCTCTCTCTCTCTCTCTCTCTCTCTCAATCCCTCTATATTTTCTCCAAGTTCATATCAGGAGCAAATGATTGAATCCCACGCGAGTTAGTAAGATGAAAGCTTGGGCATAGAAAGAAAATAGAATTTCGACACGCTTTCATCTACGACGGAATTGAACGTGCCTGGTCGTAAATTAGAATCAAGTTCAAGTGGATAGGGGTTAGAGTTTATGTAAATTGTTTAGGCGCATTGAAACCCTGCCCCTACTTAATCAATCAATCATTGAAACCCTGCCCCTACTTAATCAATCAATCATTGAAACCCTGCCCCTACTTAATCAATCAATCATTGAAACCCTGCCCCTACTTAATCAATCAATCATTTATTCCAATTCACATGATAGAATAGCACGTACTACATACAAACATTGTTAAACTTGGATCGCTGTCACGGATATTTTCCCTACATGATTAGTAACGGGGTGGAAATTCGGTCGCATACAGCTTCCAAGCATTTCCTATTGGAAAGGAATCGCATTGTTTAGGTGCTGTCTCGAAGCCGTATCAAAGCCCGCCCCACTTCCCTCCTCACCAAGTATGTATATACGGAATGACTCCACCGCCCATGGCATCAATAATCTTTTATTGCATTGGCGTGACCCGATTCGGCATTACAAAATATAATAAAAAACTCAGAGAATAACATGAAATCAGAATAATTTGTCAGGAGGTAAAGTTTGGCTCGGAATGGCTGCGCTCAATGTGTAATTTGTTATGATGTTGCCCGACAGCTACAGTACTAACTTATTTTTTACATAAAACTTATTTACACAAAGATTCACTTTCGTAAAAGTGCTCTCTATAGACTCACTCACTATTCCCCTGTTCCACATACTTATAACTCAAATTAAGTCTTATTAGGCTGGATTTTACGAGCAAGGGTTGAGTTAATAATTCATCATGTTCTTCTTCTGTCATAGTCATTGACATAGTCTTCTTTCATAGTCATAGTCTTCTGTCATAGTCAACATGTCATAAAGTTCAGAAGCTCATTTTTTACAGGTTGAGGAAATCAGTGATCGAGTGATGATTAACTGTATTTGAAATGAGTTTTAAAAAACTTCACATTTTAAGATAAATGGTGCTCTTGAATTTTGTCTGTGATTTAATATGACGAAATGTCCAGTAGACAATATAATATCACGAAAAATGGAGTGAAACAGAAAGAGCCGTTCAAATTGTTCTTTAAATAATCATGACAAGTCCATGGCTTCAAAGGCTATTACCGTAAACATGCTCGAAGAGAGCACCTCAATTAATTAATTAAATAACTAATTATTTTATAAGTAAGAGGATTACAAATTTAAAAATAATTTTTTCGTTAGCTAGTGATCGAGTGATGATGAAGTTTTAATAAAAATCTTAACACTTTAAGAGAAAGAGGTGCTTTTGAATTTTGTCTTTTTTTGTATATATATATATATATATATATATATATATATATATATATATCTGCTGGTATACTGACAAATGGGTTCAAAAATACCCAATGTAACAGCAACCTTACTTTTCAAGGCCATCACTAGAAAAATTCTTTAAAGGGTTCCTAACCCCTGATCTTCTCTGAGACAACCAGGGCAAACATGCTTGAAAAGCGGTGTCTCATCCCATTCTCTCTTTCGTCAACTGGGCCTTTAGGCGAAAAAACAATCCAAATTTACTACGCAAAAGAACGAATCAAGGCTACTACTTCCTGACCGCGAAGAAGGTGCTTGGTTCCAGTTGAGTTGGCTTCTATTGGTTTTCTCTCCTCTTTTGCCTTTATTTTTTATGTACCAGCCCCCGCCCTTCCGATGTTTCTCTGGCTATGTATCTATTATCTCTATCTCTCCGTCTCACCTCTCCCTTTCTCTCTCTCTCTCTCGATTCAACTCTAATGTATCTTTCTTATTCCCTTAAACTCTAAATCTCAAGCTCTCTTTTTGTACTGTCATTTTTCTTCTGGCACTTCACTCCATTTGCTCTTGGAAATCTTTTTTTCTATCTCTTTTTTTTTGTCTTTCTCTTCTTTCATCTTCCATTTCTTTCTTCTTTTCCTTCTCTCTAATTCTTTCTTTTTTCATTCTTTATTCATCTTTTCCCCTTATCATCCACGATATCTCTTCACAAATTCTCCCAACTGCGTCTTTCTATTCAAATCGTGCTCGTTCACGAATTTTCTGGGTTTTTTTCAGAGATACCAATTACATCTAAAACAATCTCTGTTTTGAGATGAGCTAGAACAAAAAGTTTTGTCGGGAAATTCATTGCAAGGAAAGAGACTGAATTCTCACAAAAGGAAGTTCTTGTTTTTAAACCTCAACTCATCTGGATGTTTTTGAAAGGAGACTGACATCAGCAAGAGTCATACCTCTGTAACTTGGTTTCACGGAGACGAGAATTTAAAAAAAAATGGTTTAGAATGCTATGAACGTGACATTCAATCAATTACTAAATTAAAACTCGTTTAATTGTGATTCATTCTGATGTTTTTTTGATAAATAAACGACTAATCACTATTTCGTTGCATAATTTAAAGTGTCTGATCGGGATTCAGGATTCTTCAGAATTTTGTACATGTTGATTTTCGTATTTTTTTGTCGAAAGTTGTTCGGGAGAACTACAGCACTAAAAAATCCATCGAAAAAAAGATTTAAAAAACTCCTTACGTTCGAAGTACTGAAAGATTCTTCAGTGCTCCAAGGAAATTTGTGCGAAAAAGTTAAACTTTTGCATAAAGGATACTCTACTTTACGTCCTTTTTCCGATTCTCGTTTCTATTCCGTTCCGTCTTTCTTTGCGGTAATGCCATAGTGATACTCTAATTCCGTTGCAATTTGCATTCACAAGTATCCAACAATGACGGAACAGTAGAAAACCAACGCAGCCAAGAAGTCGAGGCAAAGCGATGAGAGTTTAAACGATGAGTATGGAAAAGAGAAGAAATAGAAAATATAAAAAAGGGAAATGATGATACAAGCAGAAGAGACAGGGGAAAAGACAGTTGAGTAAAAAAATAAAAGTAAACTCGAGAGAAAGCGGGAAATAAAGATGAAACTCGACAAAGAAAAAATAGAGTGCGAGAAGGGATAGAGAGCAGGAGAGAGACAGAGAGAGACAAGGAGAAAGAGAGAATTAGAGAGAGAGAAGAAGAAGAGAGAGAAACGTATATCGAAAACAGAAGAAGAAGGTGTGGTGTTGAAGAAAACCAGAAAAAAAATTGAATAGAAAGCCATCCAAGAAACTTTTTCAGTGATATGAAATTTTATCGCAGGAAATTTAACGACAATAATTATTATCCATGAATTTGTTCTTTTACGCAAAAAAGGGAAATTTCGAGAAGAAGAACATTTTTTACAATAAAACGTGTGTGCTTCTTTGTGAACTCGAGCTCCCTCGCATGAAGTGAGCCCGAGATTTCCTGAAACTCGTGGCTCCTTCAGAAGACGAATTTCGATGAAGAAGAATCACATCGAAGAGATGCCAAGAAATGTGACCGACATCTTGATACACGCTCCTGAAATGGAACTGAGCAAGAAACGCCCGTAAGGCGAAACAAAGACTAGATAGATTAACCAAGACTTTGCCTTGAGAGACTTTTTGTTTATCGCATATATATTACTTAATAAAATTCAACTAATTCGAACAAAGGTATGTTTGTTGCCTAATTTACAAGATGAGTTTCTTTACTGAGCAAAAAAATTTTTCAATGATGTTTCTGACTCGGCCATTTTATCATGGTCGCTCCCTACAATCGGGAGAGTCTAATCGCAAGTGAATTTCCATTCGTTTGCACATTCAACAAACAGAATGAAGAAACGAACGGAGGGTGGAGATTCATTTACAAGGTATACTGCTTCATTGAGTGGTCGCGTTCTCTTCTGTCTCTGTCCAAGTCTACTTTTTCGTAGACAGCTAACGACGTTGACGAAGGATAACAAGATCAACTTTGGCGCTAGTCGATCCTCTCGTTGATCGAAGATATCAAGAATGGCTCCGAATCAACTAATCATGTCAATTTATTGAAATTCTTTATTACCATAGGATAGCTTGTAAGGCCATCGCTTATATGGAATCATGAGATAGGAAGGGAAATAATGTGGAATAATGGGGAATAAGATAATCAATTTTCATTGGTGTAAACTCTTGTTGTTGACAACAGATAGTTCGGTAGGGCTATGAGATTTGAGAGGTCGATCTCTTCTAGAGCCTGACCGAATGCTTCGATATCTTGAATCTCTTTGAAATTATCTGTAACTTTGTTCCATAAAGCAATTGCTCTAAAAAAGAAAGAATGTGGGTCATTGTATCGTTTAAAGTTCATAAGAGTTAAGTTGAAGGTTCGGTCTCAAGTGCGGAGATTGGTTTCAGTTCTTAAATTCAGCTCCTTTTTGCATGTTTACTTACTTAAGAATTTTTTTCTATCTCACTTTATATCGCTGTTTTTAAGCTTATATCTTTTAACCCACTCTGGCTGCCTGCGCTCTAAAAACTATGCTTCTTACCACTCTCTCTCTCTAAATTTATGCTCAACTCAAGGCAATGTTTATGCAAACGAGGCCATAAAAAATTATGCAAACGAGGCCATACATCAAAAAAGAGACCGCCTCATACAACTAACCTCAATTCAGTATGCAAACCGATTTTAAGCTGTTTTAGTGGTAACTATAGTAGGTCAAATGGCACTTTTTTTACTTCGTCTGGTAGTCGCGTCGCGGCCCCCTTCGCGTAGCGGCTTTTATTTATTCACTTTATTTATTAATGAAAACTCCCTTCCCCGTTTCTCCTTAGGCCCCCCCTTCCCCCTCCCCCCTCTCCCCTCTTTAGGACCCCTATCCCCTTGCTTAGGTAGGGCCCTCTTCCTCCCCCCTTCCCCCTTTAGGGCCCCCCTCCCTTTCCTGCTTAGGTGAATCCCCTCCCCCCTCCCCCCTTTCCTTTCCCCAGAAATTATAAAGATAATTTAAAAAGAAAGGAAAAGAAAAGAAAGAGAAAGAATAAAGAAAGAAAGAGAACAAGTAAGAAAAAAGAAAGAGAACCGCGACGCGAAAGGGGCCGCGACGCGACTACCAGACGAAGTAAAAAAGTACCGGTCAAATCAGACTACTTACAATATACGTTTCAGGTTGATACTCGGTGCACTGCTGTGTTCACAAGTCATCTCGCTAACGACGTCGAAGGTTACCCTTCCAAATTCGAGGGACAGAAAATATTTGAAAAATTTAAAGTTAAGAATAATTTAGTAAAGTTAAGCTAAAAATGCTCGATTTCTCGATGAAAGCTATGCTCTGAGTCATAGCTCACCAGGACTTGTCGGAGAATTTAAAACTCACAGCTCGTCCGAGCGGGGGCCTAGAATAATGATAAGGAAAAAAGTCGTGAAAAAGGGCAGTAAGAGGAAAGTTTCATTATTCTAAGCCCCGGCTTGTATGAACGGTCATTCAAAAAATTTTTGACATTTGCTGATGAGCTATGCCCTAAGTAGCTGAGTATCAGAAGTCAGTTCAAAGTCGACCATCTTTTATCCCTTTTGACACCATCCTTAAATACGGGTCATCTAACTATTCTAAAAGTAATTTTCTAACAACTGAAACAATTCAGTAAGCTTTTGATTGAAAAAGCTTACTAAATTCAGTTGTTTTGTGAATTCTTCACTCATTGCTATAAGTAGGTTAAAACGTTATGCTACGCCAATACCGTTCAATGAAATAAGGAACGAGGTTTTTTCGAGTTATTTGACAACAGATACCAGTCGACCCGGAACGAATTTATATTATTTGAATTATTTTTATTGAATTCAAATTTAATCATTAAAAATTTTCAGGCTAAGCGGCAAGCCGTTTCTTTGAAGACTACAAAGGTAGATAGATAAATTTTATTCCTTGCAAATAGATCTTGAATATTTACAAAGGAGGACTGTCGCATGTGCGAGTTCAGTTATACCACATCAAAAAGGTGTTTTCTCTGAAGAGCAGGAGTTGATTTGATGCGGGAGCTTGGGAGCCGACATGAGTTCTTAAGAATTTAGAGTAGAAGGACGAGGAGTCGAAAACTTGAGTAGAGTGAAGTGAAGTCATGATGTGGAGGAGAGGGGAACGATGGTATGAACCAATTTTTTGAGAATACCAATTCTAAATTTTTCACATAATCTTTATTGATACAGATCAAATAGCGCAATAATATTTCAGCTTCGTTAGTCGATGTTCTAAAAACAACATCATCATAGTTTTAACAGTAACAGTTAGAAGACAAGTGTACGGGCGTGGCATAAGTGCGCTCGACTATTATGCGAAGAGTCCCGAGTTCGACGCCCTCCCCGGACAGATCCACCCAAACCAAGGGGGTTTAGAAATGTTGGTATAGCTCATGCATGAATCTGACTCTCCTCATTGTTGCTACTCACACTAGCAGTGATCTAGCGGGCAGCCACTGGGTTACCAGGATAGGTCTGTTCCGCATCTCAGGGGAGCGCGTACCCTGCAGCGAGGCGACAACAAGCGCGAGGAAGAATAGAGACATCTAAATGCGTTAGTCAGTGTTCCAATAAGAACATCGTCGTAGTTTTAATAGCATTCGTCAAATGAAGAAAAAAATAGCTACGAAATCTGGGAACCCTTTCTCCAGTTATCAAGAAAAAACTATAAATTCCTCGTCAAAGCCCTGGCCATAGCTCACCAGCAATGACAGACAAGCGAGAGCTCAAGGGCAACAAAATAAGAGATTTATTATTCTAAGCCCTTCGCCCGGAGGACCGGTCATTTTTTAAAAAAATTTACAAGTTCTGGTGAGCTATGGCCCTAGCCCAGAAATTTAATTTGTTGGGCACAACGTCAAATTTATCCGTTCAAACAAAATGCTCGAAGCTGAATTATATCATCAGGCATCAGCTTGCTGACTGGTGCGTTTTGTTGTTGTTGTTTTTCTACGCTTTTTTGATATTCAAAATCAACACTATGCAACTTGCTTCTAAAAAACTGACTTAACGGCGCGGTCAACCTGTCTCCTCATTTTATTGTCTCTTTTTAAAACACCGAAGTAACCACTTTCTGCGATTTACTATTTCTCTGTTCTTCTGAATCAAAAACCTACCACTTTTGTTTCTAATGGAGTTTTGAAATTTGAAAAAAAGTGAAAGTTAAGTAGAATGCCGATTTCGTACCTTTTTAAGTCTCACCACGAAATGCCGTGAAATGTCATAAGATTACGGTGTTTTGTTATTGCTTTATCTTGTTTAAAAGGAATTGCTCCGTTCAAAAAAGAATCAACATTTAAAAAACACGGCATTCTATTGAAAAAGGTACAAAGTTGGTGCTCCACTTATCTTTCACTGTTTTTGAATTCTAATCGCAGTAAAAGTAAGTTAATCACAGACAGTCGTTACTTTTAGTATTTTTAAAAAGACAAGAAATTCTGGAGACAGGTTGAACTTGCCGCCAATGGTCAAAATATTCTTCAAAACAGGAGCAGCAGAGGGCTCCGGAATTCTGAAAAAAAAAACTTGAGAAATGACCACTTGGCGAAACTTTAATATATATATACATATAGATCTATGAATTTTGAACATGTACATGTGACTTATGGTAGGCCATGGTAAAACAATTGAATTTGAAGCCTCCACTTACGCGCGCTACATTCACGACCACGCCAACAACAACGACCACACCCACCGTTAGCATTTTCAAAGCCCCTTAATAATAATCATACGAAAAAAAAAGTCGAAGCGCTTTGGTGTTTTTCAAGTTTAAATATTTTAGCAGGGTCAATATGACAAACTTGGAGTTTTTCAAATAAAGTAATAAAAAAAATAGAGAGAAACAGAAAAAAAATAGAAGAGAAAAAGACCCAGAGGTTAAGACAGTTAAATGTAGAGAAAAGAGAGAGAATAAGAGAGACAAAGGAAGCGTATTGGAAAAGAGCAAAACTTTTGAAGCCTCTCGAAAAGTTCGACGTCACTAAGATGGTACTGGGGAAAAATGAAGTCAAAGGTTTGAATACTACGGTAAAGGGAAATTTTGTGACTCGGCTTTTCCAAAACATGGAAAAGGGCTTTTGAACAACTTTTTATGGTTTTTGCAGACGACAACACCACCATCAACACCCGACTATGAGGCAAACATTTATTTGACGTCAATTGAAAACTGTAAAAAACTTTTGAGAGTCATTTTTATCATCAATTCACATCAGTAGTTTTTGCACCTCATAGATTTTCAGGATAATTTTTTTTCCAATCGAAGAGGGAAACTTAAAATATAGTAGATCTAACCTGGTACAACCAGGTACTGCTCTCTGGTTCACTTCTCGTGTGTACAGCAGCAGTGGGTAGATTCCAATTTTTACAAGAGCACTACCAATTTTTTTGAGGTTCGGGTGATTTTGCACCGGGTGTTTCAGCTTCAGGCCCATTCGTCCGATAGTTGCGCAAACTATGATTATGTCGCGCCCGGAAACGTTTCAAACTACAAAAACATTCTATATAACAATCAGTAATTATTTCAGCGAGCAAAAAAAGAATCGGTTATACACAAGAATCGGTTGAAAAACACTTTGTTTGGCAATCTCTCAATTTTGTGGGTCGGATTCATAGCTCACCAGCACTTGTCAAAATTTTTAAACCGGTCTTCCGAGCGGGGGGCTTAGAATAATGATTCTCTTATTTTACTGCCGTTTTCAGCTCTCGCTTGCTTCTCATTTGTCTAAGCCCCCCGCTCGGCCGAGCGGTCGTTTTTTGAATTTTTCGAAAAGTTCTGATGAGTTATGGTCAGACTGAGGTGAAATTGGAGCTTGAGCTTGAGTTTCAAAATAGTCGCCGACTATTCCATCACACTTGGACTTCGTGAGATCAGCCGCGACATTAATCTCTGAACGATGAGATCATCGGTGCGATGACCTCATGTCATTCAAATTAGGCGAAAATTTGGAAAAATGTTTGAAGAAAAAAGTGGTAACAAGAAGAAAAAATGTTGGGTACAAAGTTTCGGGGTACGAAATGTCGCGGTACGAAGTGTCGAGAATACAACAAAAAAACACTAAAATTTTAATGAAATGTTCAACAAAAAAAAGTGAAATGATTTTTAAGTACGGAAACAAATTAGATTGCGATTAGTTAGTATTTTAAGATTCATTTGGAGAGCAAGACGACATGTGAAATCTTATTTTCTCGTACTTTAAGATGTTATTTCGCGTGCTCTCGCAAGATCATCTCATACCTCACTGATCCAACATTTTTTTGCCTAAAAAGTGCGAGAGCCATGATCTCATCGTGAAAAATTTCAGTTGTATTAACACTGACTCGATGATCTCATTCATCGAGCAATGATGTCATCTTTACAGATACATCGTCGATCACTCAACTTTTTTTGAGAGATTAATGTCGCGGCAGAAACATATTATTCATATGAACATAAATAAATAAATAATAAATAAACATGACACTCAATTCCAGGCGATAAGAAAAGAGGAAGCGCGAGTGAAGAACCTCAAGCTCGGTATTGTTTACGTTCTGTTTGTTTCCTTCATTCAACTATAGTTTCATCGTAAACATTCGTAAACATTCATCGTAAACATCAACAAGAATTTTTGTTTTTTTAATTTTTTAACAAAATTGAGCGAAAAATTATCATTAGTAGTGTAAAATTTTCATCACATAACTATTTTGATTTTTTGATCATGATAGTAGAGCTTTCCGATGCGAGGTGAACATTAGTTGGCTAAAATTGAAAGTCAAGCATGTGAATATGTACTGTATAAACCTATGTTAATGTATAAATATGTGAATGTATAACTGGTGTTATTCAGCAAGTATCATCTCCTACGGCGCTATAGCACTCGCCATCGTAGCTCTCATTTTCGGAATCATCGGGATGGTGATGTACTCGAAGTGGCGCAGCAAGGTCGCAGACGGCGCCGAGAAGACTAAGGGATAAGGAAAAGAGAATGTTCAATTACAGGCATATATGTATTAATATATGTAAATTATGGAGAGGAGCAAAAAAGAGAAGCTTAAAGACTGAGTGTTCGTTCTGAGTTGATACACTTTTTAAAACTTGTCTCTTCCCCTTCTTTCTGTCTCTTTGTCTTTTTTCGCCGTCAGTCTCTCTCTTACTTTTTTTACTTCGGTCTAATCTTGTTTCATTTCGCACTCTATTACTCCTTTTCCTGTCTCTCAAGAATGTTTTTATACATATACTACCTCTTTCCATGGATGTTCTTTTTTCTTACTCTTGCCCTTCTTTCTTGAGCAACTTCAAGCTTCACTTTTTTGAAGACCATTAAATTTTTATCAACCCCGATGACAAATGAAGCATTAAAAAAGTTGTCTTCATGTTATAAGTTAAACAGTTCAGAGACAGTGACGCCAGTTTGAAAAGACAAGTTATTAATCCATCCCACGAAATTTTCCACTGGGCGGCATCGAACCCAGTCATGTTTCTTACCGGGAATGCGAGCCTGTAACCGTCGAAACCCGGAGAGACCCTGCTATTAGATAATAGAGTGCTTTAAAAGGCTGAATTGCCCCCTCTCAGTCTCGCAGACTCATTAAACGAATGCGTCTTAAATCGAGCATAAGTCCAGAATTTACAAATAAAACAGAAGAGTGATGGAAGTTGGATGATGAATTCTCAAATTCAAAGTTACACAATTTAAGGCAATTTATCAGACAAGAAAAATCAGACGTAATAAATCAAATCAAATCAAGAACGCGAAGTAAAAGCTAATGAGAGATGACTGGATTGAATCGTGTACGGTAGACTGGTTTTTTTTTCTCGTTTGAAAGTGCTTTCAATAGTTTTTTTTTGAACTTCAGGCAATTTTATTATACAAAACTCTTTGTGTTTTTGTTGGAAAGTATCGGTAACTTACCTCTAAAACACACCGAGCAACGAACCAAATGTACAAGACACAAAAGAGGCTATGCGGTGGCCGGTACAATACCCACTTTATTCTTAACAGCTCTCGCGTTTTTTTTTTTGTTGAAAAAAGGGCACAATTATTTACTTGCGATTTTTTTCTATTGTTTTTGATTTTACATGTTAATCATTGCTAACTAACTAACTAACTAATTATGAGCAATATGTTTCCTGAAAACTAAATTTATAGAGGAGAAGTATAACTTCAACATTTTTATTTTATTTTATGATCTTCGAGTAGGAAAAAATCGAAAACTTGGCCCTAAAAATGATTTGAACATACAGTATTCGGCAACCAATTTTCGGCTTTTATAATTCAATTTATAGTGTACGCTAAGCATCAATTTTAACATATGTTTTTCTCACATGTGTTTTCATCACATGGTCGAATTTTCGTTTCATTTGATCAATTCTCAAAATAATGGTGGCTGCTCATAGAGCAAGCTCTATCATTGTGAACTTGCACAAACTTGGTCGATCGAATTGGAATATTGACTGGAATGAGTTAGCTGTAACCCGCAGTTCTACAGAAGCTCTATTGGCAGACTTCGTTGCTACCCATTCACTGTCTCAAGCAATAACTTTCCCAACCAGAGTAGACATCAATGGGGCAAGTTCTCTTCTGGATATATTACTTACAGATAAAGAAGATAACGTAGTGAAATTAGAGTCGGGGCCTCCTCTTTTAAATTCTGATTACATCTCAATAATTTTTGTATTGAACACTTTAGGAATTCTTCAAAAGAGTCGCAACAATAATACGAACGAATCCGAAGTAGATGTAGACTTTCGTAATGGTAACTTCGAGGATATGAATATATACTTAGACAGCTTGCCTTGGGAACATATTCTCTCAACATTGGCAGATACTCAGGCTAAGTATGATTTCATACAAGCAATTCATGAAGCTATCCGCAAATTCTGCCCAATCAAGAATCGCAGGAATCAGAAGAAAAATTGTCCAGAAATCCTTCGTAGGCTATTTATTTAGAAGAAAAAACTGTGGCAAACAAAGAGCTTCAACCCATTAGTTCGTTCAGAATACAAATCTGTTCAAAAGCTTATAAAAGCGACACAACCTGAGCAGCTACGGAAGAATGGGACGAAGGCTCTGGAGTCTGCTGGTGACATCCATCGCTGGGTTAAACTCACGTTGAAGCCATCGAACGGCCTTCTTCTAATGAAATACGGAGAAGACTAAATTTCAGATAACAAAAAGAAAGCCCTTCTTTTTGCTAAAGAATTCTCCAGAAATTACTCCCACGAAGGCAGTGCAGAAATAATTTCTTCGAGCTTTTCTGATACCGCAACCGATCTGTGCGTAGATTTCTCACCGCATATTATTTACTATGTTCTCAAGAACTTACCTAATAAGTTCACCAAGTTTTCAGAAGGCATAAATCAATTTCTTTTGAAGAAATGTGCCCTGGCACTTGCTTTCCCACTTTCCCTACTATTCGAAGACTCTTTCAAACGATGCTCAATTCCTAATAAATGGAAATCCGGAGAAGTCATCCCAGTCTACAAACGTGAAGGTGATCGAACGAATTTCAGCAATTATCGCTCTATCACTGTGACTTCCGCGGTCTGTCGAGTTTTCGAGAGCATTTTATCTAATCACGTCAGACTTAACCACAGAAACTTCTTCTCCAAGTCCCAATATGGCTTCATATCCAGAAGAAGTTGTGAGTTGCAACTTTTAAAATCTATCAGTGAGTGGGAAATATCTCTTCAGAAACATCAAGCACTAGATGTTGTATATTTTGATTTCGCGAGGGCTTTCGACAAGGTCTCACATTCAGAGTTGATCAAAAAGCTTCATTTCATGGGACTTCATGTTGCTAAATCTTCAAATTCTAAGTTACACAGTTTAAAGGCAGTGACGCCTAGTTTAGATGACAAATGATTGAACTATCGCACAGAAAAAAGCTAGTCCACCGGGCGGGATCGAACCCAGACCATCTCGACTCAAACCGGGAGCGCGTGTTACCATTACACCACGGGGACACATTGCTATTCCGTGCGATAGTGTTATATGAAAGGCTCATATGCCTGCATGCTTATCAAGCGTGTAACTGTGTAACTTAGAATTTGAAGATTTATCATCCATCTTCCATCTCTCTTCTGTCTTAATCGTGAACTCTGGAGTTACGTTCCATTCATGACGCAATCGCTTGATAATCATGCGTGACTAAGAGAACAAGGCATATGAGCCTTTCATATGTATAACACTTTCGCACGGAATAGCAATGTGTCCCCGAGGTGTAACAAGATTGAGGCCGTGTGGAAGCAAGTCGGTCGAAATGTTAGGCGTAGCATGAACAAAATGGCCTCAGAGACGAAGTTATCACGCACGACTCTTCAAAGAATTGTTAAAGAGGATTTGAGGCTCACTCCATGTCGTACTAAAAAAGCTGCCATCTGAAATCTGAAGAACAAGGAGGAAAGACTCAAAAGGTGCTGCGCCCTAATCCTCCGGACGCGCGAAAATTCTCACCTTAGGACAGTCTTCTCGGAGGATAAACTTTTAACTGTGGAAGAGGCCTAAAACCCTCAAAATTGGCGAGTGCTTGCTCGGCACTCACAGGCAGCCAATGAAGCCGGTAGAATCGTTCATAGAACTTTCCATCCTGCACATGTCATGGTTTGGGCCGGAGTGTCCGCCACCGGCAAAACTCCTCTTGTTTTTGTCGAACCAGGAGTCGAAACTGACCAGGAATACTACCGCCAGCAAATTCTTCAGAAATTATTGCTTCCTTGGTCTGCTTCCCACTACCGTAATATATCTTGGGTCTATCAGCAAAATTCTGCGCCTGCTCACAAGGCTATCGGAACACAGGCCTGGTGCAAGGCTCATTTTCCCGGCTTCATCCTCAGCGCAGAATGGCCCTCCTCATCGCCCGACCTTAATCCGTTGGACTATTCCGTGTGGTCCTAACTGGAGAGCAAAGTCGTTGCTCATCCCCACTTGAAGATATAGTCTCTAGAAAAATCCATGCGGGAGGAGTGGTCGACAATCAACGTCAAGTCCAGTGATCGAAGCGTTCCCAAAGCGACCCCGGGCTGTCGTTCGTGCCAAAGGAGAGCGAATCGAATGATTTTCTGACCCAATGTTTTTATCAGTGTGAGCTAATAAATGTATGAATTTGAACACTCTTGATCACTTGTGCATTGAGATACACGTTTGTGAACACGTTGCCGAATACATGAGCTACCCTGTAAACTGTTGCTTCTTTAAATTAGATCAGGCGAAACAGGTTTTATCAAAACATTTTCAAATGAAAATTCGGAGTATCACAGGAATAAGTAGAAAATGTTCAAATACGCTACAAGTTCTCCTTGAAAATGAACTCTAAACTGAAAAATGAAATTTAAACACGAAAAGTTTTTATAGTACAATTGTAGTACAGTTAAAAAAATGTTCTGATTACTGTCGTTATCAACTCGAAAATTTAGAGTTAAAATTACCAGGGAAAAAGTTTTGATAATGTTTTTTGTAGTTGAAGTCATTGGTGTGCTTTCGAAAAAAAAAGATTTAACATATGACCATGAACATATTAATGTGTATCTGCGTTTCGCGCTCGTCAATAATCCACTTCGCGCTCGTCGATTAATCTCTTTGCACTCGTCAATGATGTGCTTCGAGGTCGTCTATGAACTGCTGACAATCCCACACAGCGCGGAAGCCATCTCCATCATTATCCGTCCTGGCGTCCGATTGGAAACGAATGCGGAAATCACTCGCCGTTGGTAAGGGAAGGCGGTAGGGAAGAGACAACTGAAAGACGGCTTATGAGATAGCGCTATTTTTTTAGCTTCATACCCTGCTCTGGTGTTTTTTCCCTCTAATTTGGTAACAATTGTAACGGTACTACTTTCTCAATCGGTAATCTTTTTTTGGCGCTACTTTATATGTTGGTTATCTTCCACTACTTTTTCATCTGTGGTCTATGCTCCCCTCTATAATTATATATGTAATCCAAAAACCTATGTTTATATCACCTTGAACGTCGTTCGCCTTCCTAATCAATAATATATGTATTTATGGGTAGCCCGTTTACTCGGCAACCAATCTTTCGACGTTTATAATTCAACTTATAGTGTACGCTGAAATTTAGTTTCGACATATGTTATTCTCGAGTGTGTTTTCATTACGTGTTTGAAATTTT
Organism: Allodiplogaster pararmata; assembly: GCA_964056735.1. Lineage (NCBI taxonomy): Eukaryota > Metazoa > Nematoda > Chromadorea > Rhabditida > Diplogasteridae > Allodiplogaster > Allodiplogaster pararmata. The sequence continues at coordinate 31,960,533 of OZ057406.1, read as the reverse complement.
TCCCTATTTGATCAAATCTCAGAAAAATATCCTATCTCAGAAAAATAAAAAAACTATTTGCTTCTCCTAGAGCACGCTTTATCGTTGTCGAATTGTATAAAATTGATCGTTCGAATATGGGCTTTGCTAAATATTCAAACTTTTCTGGGAAGCTTGTTTGGAAAACAATCAAACTGTACGAAAAGGTCGGTACACATGCTGAATAGCTTAGGAGGGGTGGTCCTTGATTTTTGCGCACCTCTTACAAGATAGAGGCCGTGAGAAAGCGAGTTGATCGAAATGATAGTCGAAGTATGAACAAAATGGCTTGAACTTATCACGCGCGATTCTTCGAATAGTCGCTGATGAGGATTCGAGAATCACTCCATATGTTACTAAAAAGCTGCCATTCTACTACTTTTTTGGACGTGCGACGATTCTTACGTTAGAACAGTTTCCTCGGATGAGAAGCTTTTCATTGTTGAAGAGGCCTACAACCCTTGAAGTACGCGAGTGCTTGCGCGAGAGTACCATAAAGCTAATTAGGCAGGTAGAACCGTTTATAGAGCTTCTCTTCCTGCACAAGTCATGATTGGGGCAGGAGTGTCCGTCACTGGTAAAACAAGTCATGATTGGGGCAGGAGTGTCCGTCACTGGTAAAACTACGCTCGTTTTCATCGAACCAGGTGGCAAAAATGGCATGGGATACTACTGCTAGCCTAATCTTCAGAAATTACTGCGTCCAAACTAGATTCCTTCAAAAATTCAATGCTAAAATGTGTTTGAAGAATAACAAAAAGTGCTTTCGTCCAGTTAACGAAGCGTACTCACAACGACTCCGAGTTTATACCAACAAAAAAGGAATATATTGTTCTCCGATACAATGTTTTTGGTGATTTTGACGATTGAACGTTCAAATTTGAACACTCGTCCTCAAATATTAATTCAGATAGACGTTTGTAAACGCGTTCCCGAGTACATGGGCTACCCTGTATATATTTTTTCCATTTGAGTTTTTTCCCAAAAATTTCAGGTTTATGTCGAATTTCATCAATATTGATTGATATGAGGAATACAGATTATGAAGAATATCGTCCTCTACAGTTTAGACCGTTAGAAGTACCCACCCTTTTAACAGTAGTTGAAATGTTGTACCTGTTCTTGACATGGTGAGAAGTTCTCCACCGTCTTCTTATTCGTTTGCGGGTTTATGAAGCTTATCTCGATAAATTCATCTGAAAATCTCAAATGATAAAAAAGCGGTTAACAAGTTGGCCGGATGAGTTACTATTTTTTTCAATTTTCAATTTAAACGCTTTATCAAGATCAGCAAGCCACATCGGTAATATAACATCATCGATTATGGGATCTGTTGCGACATGTGACGACTCCACTCCTCAGCGTGCTCTGCCTTCCTTGGGAATTGGGGACTAACGGCTTTTACACAGTAGTTCCTCCATCTCATTATTCTGTCGCTCATGATGGCGCTACGATCCCGGAGCGCCAAATCTTCTCGGGAAAGGACTCTCACAGACGAGGGAAGAGACGGTGCAAAGAGCAACCGTGCACGGAGGGAGACGAATGAGAGAATGAGTTACTATGGATGAGTTAAATTACCGCAAAACGCGTGCCCCAAGAAAAGAACGGAAATTGAGGTCTTGAACTTACCGTAAAGCACGATTTTTTGAACCGATAATTTAAGCCTAACGTGCTCTTTATAATTTTAAGGGTGGACTAGCCTTCGTTCTGTGTTATAGATTGATAAATAAATTATTTCAGCGTTTTGAGTGAACAAAGTTGTTAACCTTGCTCACAAAGTCATGCAAAAAGATTGTGCGGTATTAAACCCGTGTCTTAGTTTTCTGATGTTCTGTTCCACTGAGAAACTCATACACAAAACGTTTTAATTTTGCAAGTTTTTTTTATACACCAGATTCTAGCTTCCTCGTTATCAGAACCTTTTATGAAGTTTATGTCAATATATAACCTTCTCCACACTTCCCATCGACTTTGTGGTTTAAATCCAAGCTGATAATTTGAAACGTGCAATAGTGAGCTTTCGGGCTTGAGATTGTCCAACTGGAAAAAATTATAATCTTGAAAAGGTTCGAGGTTTACATCTACTAGTCGAAATACTACTTTTTCGTTTATTCATACATCAAATCATCTATTCACTTTTGAAAGTACCGGTTCTAGTATTTGAAGTTGGCCACAAAGGGTACAAAAAATAAACCCATATAACTAAAATTTATCAATTGGAAGTTTTATCACTATGATAACAAAAGTTGTACAGAAAAGTATGACTGTGCCTCTGTAATTAATAATCCCACCTTAATTATGATATTCATAATTAATACTTTTCATCGGTTTCAATCATATTAATCATCGCGAAAGAACAAAATGAGATGGAAGGGATGATAATAATGTTCAATGGATCTACGGGCAACGCTTTGTAAGAGAATTCCGGGTTTTTAAACGCTAATGAAGTTTCCCATAAAAAGTGTAAAGCTTATAACGACTGACAGATAAGAAGAGCTGCTCTAATAGCCTTTGGGGAATCCTGGATTGACCAAACTGACAGATAAGAAGAGCTGCTCTGATAGCCTTTGGGGAATCCTGGATTGACCAAACTGACAGATAAGAAGAGCTGCTCTGATAGCCTTTGGGGAATCCTGGATTGACCAAAGTGCCCGAAAGGTCTTTGGAAGTGCTGAAGATCACCGTGTTTTCTGGAAAAAATTATACGCTTTTTAAGCATCTTCGACTCGGCAAGAGGCATTCACGCGAGGGCGAGTAAAAATATACCCCAGCTTCTGTCCAACAAAATGGAAATTAAAAAAAAATTATTAAAAATTTTAACTGAGGGGAGATATGGTTTATCTGAGAACATCTTCGAATGTGTTATACTTACTGTCAATGAACTCGGCCGTGTAGTAAGTCGCTTCATATCCCAGAAGATGCACGTCTTGATCAGTTGTAAAGAAGATGCTGAGAGTGTTCCCACTGAAAGAATAGTTTTCTTTGAGAAGCTCTACACTCGTTTCCCTGGAGCACTTTACAAATGTCAACTCTTGAACCTAAATCAGTCTTATTTAAAAAAAAGTTGTTATTCACCTCAATACTCTGACTGTATTACATTCTCACTCAACTCAGTGTATCATCGGATGCCTTACTCCGGGAATACATATTTGTTTGCCTACATTGTCATGAATACATATTTGTTTGCCTACATTGTCATGAAACTCATTGAATCAAGCAACAAAAAACCCCTAGTTTCCAATGTGACTTATCCATATGATGAATAGTATACCTGCTCATAACCGGTTCGGGGAGACGAGTGCCGCATATTTTCTTGGCCTCTGCAGCACTGGAGTTCGAATCGATCACCTGTTTGAAAGTCATTAGATTACATAGCTTCATCTAAACGTGAGTGACTAAAACACCTAATTTCTAACACTTCGAATTGGGAGAGAGGGAGAGAGAGAGGGAGAAAAAGAAAGAAAGAGAGAAAGAGAGAAAATTAACATGTCGAAAAGTTGTGGACGTATCACCTATGCAACGGCTGTTAATCAAAAAAGGCCGGGACGGAACGGGTAAGGGTATAAAGAATTATCGAAAACTTTGTTAACATTGTTTCTCTCCGAACAATGGACAAGGGGAAACAAAAATTAGGTACTTTCTGCAAAAAAATTAGGTACTTTCTGCAGCGGAGGACCGGATCGAGAATAAATTTTGATGGTATCGAGAATAAACATTATTGAATTTAAATCTCGCATCTGTAACAAGAAAAAATTGTATTAGGATGCTATGAAAAGACTAAGAGAGCGAAAAAGCTAAATTAACGAAGTCTAAGCCTTAAACAACAAATATTTTTTTAACACCCCACCCTGAAATCGAAAACCTTATAACGACATGGACTGGCACAGAACTTCGTTAAAGGGAGAACATGGGAGATACCTGAGCATAGTCGAACTCACAGGAACTGGTCGTCTCGAGTATTCTCCGACCATCCGCCCAATCACGGTTACCTTTTACGATGGTGCGACCTTGCTCTAACCAGAAGATCCTGAGCATCAAAACTTGCGCATCAAAACTTCCTTTTCTTTTCTTTTCTTTTCGGGACTCTTAGAAAATAACGTTTCGATAATGAAAGCGTCTGATATTAGATCGTTCTTTATACGGCCATGGACGATGAAAACTGTTTATCTCCGTACTAAAAGGTATTAAACCAGAAGATATGAAAGTAACGGGGCGGTTCTGTGGAATTTGTTCAGTTTCTTTCTTATAGATTCTATTATCTATCAAAGAGCGTTACGTTTAGAGAGGATTGATTAATCGATAGTTGAGTTCGCCCGGTGAGATAACGCCACGAATTGGTCTCGCCACGAATTGGTCTCTTGTTTAATTTCTCAAGTACTCACACATTTAACTGATTTCTTCACGAGTTTTTATAAACTCAACGTTCTTTTCTCTGTATTTTTTCATTGCGATTTTTACCTTTTCTTCTCATGCAATGGCTCATTTATCATCATTCTTCACGTTCTCCAAAATGGTTGCCTTTACTCCAAATTTTCTTCTCTCATCTTTTTTCGCCACTTGTTTTCTCACATATTCTCACCAAATTTTTGGTAATGTAGAGAAATCGCACAGAACTTCGCGTAATGAACAATTATGTTCCCTCAGACCTCGTTGTGTGATTTGAAGAAGAAAACATACAGTTTTTTTTCTAACCTGAAAACTAAGAAGATGCGTTTTTTATCGGGGACTTGGATGCTGGTGAGACATGATATGTTGGATGGATAGGGGTTGGGGTAGTTGGGCGAGGAGAGGCGACCCGAAGACATACCCGGGACTCGCGCGTCTACTGTTCGGTTGCAGGCTGAACAGTGGACACTTGGTTATCAATCGATTATCTAAGGTTATTTCCGATTAGAAAACCTATTCGAATCTTTAATACAGCAGTTAAACTCCGTGAGATCTTATGTGGATTTCATTGGAATATTTATATTATGTTAGTCATGGGAGTTTTGTAACAGTGGTTATAGTGTATATGTACATGTCAAATATGTCAAATAGTGTAAAGGCAACAATCGGTTTGATGAGAAGAAGAAAAAGAACTCGCAGGGGCAAAATTGAACAACGGGTCGGGTCGAACCGAACCGTTGTCGGTTTGATGAGAAGGAGAAAAAGAACTCGCAGGGGCAAAACCACGGGTTGGGGTCGAACCAAACCTTTGTTGTTACCAGGAGCAAGTACATTATATAATAACTGCAAAACTGAAGAAAAAACCTACCTAGAGCTGGTAATCTACATCTAGCGTATTTCCATAGCAATTATAATGTTAACAGAAGGGCAGCCTCGAAGGTTTCGGTAAGCTTTGAAGCTCTAAATCAAATTTTCAAACACAGCAAATAAAGCAGATCTAAAAAAAATTTTCTTAGCTTCTCTCTGAGTAGGAATAATTATGACCAACCGTCAAGTAAATAGTATTCCATGACGAATCGAGATGTGCTTCCCTCCATTATCCTGGCCGAAGTGGAAACCTGACGTATGTATGTATGTACAGCATGTATTTATTTCGATCAGTGTAACCTAGCGGTCGAGTTACCAATCAGGCTGTAGCAAGGTTGAAACTCAACAATATCATGAATGATAAAGAGGAAAACAATTTCACTGCTAAAGAAACTATTCCTTATTTATCAAGGTTTTTTGTTGTTGGAAATTTCAGCTAGCTGAGAAACATTATATTTCGCTGGAGGCTTGAAAAATACATAATTTTTTTTTCTTTTTTCTTCTTCCCTTTTCTTTTTTTTTTCTTTCTCCTGAGCGGCTTCCCTTTTCTCATTCTTTTTTTTCTTCTCATTCTTCCCTTTTCTCATTCTCCTGAGCGGCCGTCATGTAACAACTCTCCCCACTTCTCCTAATTTTTCCTTTTGCGTCATTCTGAGCGGCTGGTATGCAATGATTCATTCCATCCTTGAGTTTCTAATTCGGATCCCTCTGAAGTGACTTCCATTGAAAAAACTCTGAATTCTAAAATTTTCTTCTCTTCTATGCCCCAGAAAGCCTCTTTCCTCCCTCTGACTTTTATGCATTTCCCACGTGATGTTTCAAAACACTTTGCGTAATAAAAGTTCAATAATATGTGTATTGAAAAATTTCCGAAAATAGTGACTAGCCAATGAAAAACAGATCTCTGCATTGTGCAATGCTACAGTGATTGCCATAAAATCACGTTCCGTACCAGAAGGTGTACTACTGAAACAATACACAATATCATGAATCAGGTCGTTACCGTACCTGAACTGCCATGGTATTTGAGATGAAGGGTACGGTATCCGTTTGTTCCTTACAGAAGCGTGTAATTTTCTTCGCAGATTCTTTGAGCGCGCAAGCAGGATGCGTACATTGCTAGAACAAAAACATATTTTTGCTCCCCTTCGTTTTTTGCTCCCCTTGCTCCCCTTCTGCTCCCTAGCGCCCTCCCCTTCGTTGCTCAACCCTTCGACATAAGATGTTTCCCCTCAATTCCAAGATTCCCGTATAACTTACCACGCATTATTTTCATGCGTAATAAATTCATCCATTCATTCATTCATATTTATTCTCAAAAAAAGTCATAAAATTTTCGTTTTTTTGCGAAATTTTTTTTCGAAAGTTTTTTCGAAATTTGGGAAAATAACTCTCTCTTTTTTGGTATTTCGTCTCTCACTCTCTTTATTTTTTCTCCCGTCGCTCTTACTTTTTCTATTTCGGCTTTCTTTATATGCGTTTCGATTCTCAAATAATTACCTTGAGAATGCCAACATCTCGAACTTCGGCAAATGTGTGGTCGCAGCTATTTCCTTCATGATCGAATCGGAAAACTCTGAGGAAGAAACATAGTGTGAAAGTTTGCATCAACATTCAATAACTTAATCCAAGTTTTCTGAAATGTCTTTTTCACATTCACTGGACCATTGTCACAAAATGAACTATTTTACGTATTCAAACATATGTATGTATGTACAGGGTGGTCAGTATATTTGGTGAAAATCTTTGGGCACGTTTAGAGGGTGAGCTGAGTCGATCCGAAGATTTCAAATGACATCATCGATTTCGTTAACCTTTGATCTACCTATAACCAAAATTTCAGTTTTCGAAATTTGTTACTCGCGAATTGGTGCGTTCTCTTCCTAGTCGGGGCGCAATATTGTCGCTGAGTAGTGCTTGGCCGCAACACCCCCTTTCAGAGTTCTCTCGTCGGCTGGCAGTCGCCTGTCAGACTGTGCAACGAACTCTCAAACGAGGTAAAATCACTGACCGTCGACTTACGCTGCCACTTCGCGTATCAAAAATATCGTCAAGCAACGCCTGGACCACAACAAAGGCAGGAGCATCAGAAAAATGGCTGCCCAACTGGATATCTCATACGGTACGATGTGGAATGTTGTTCGAAATAAGCTTGGTATGAAGTCATACAAGTATCAAAAGCGTCATGGTCTCATTCCTAAGCAGCAGGAAGCACGGCGCGATGAATGCCCTGTTCTCCTTGCTCGGACCGCAACCGGAGAGCATCTCATGATCCTCTTTACCCATGAGAAGACGTTTACGGTTCAACAAATGAAATGATAGGGTGCTTGCTCAGTCCTCTGAAGGCCGAACAGTCTCACGTTCTTCCCATCCGAAACCTTTCATGATTTTCGCTGACATCCGCTCCACCGGTCGAACTCGTCTTTTTTGTCAGAAAAGAAGCCAAATTAAATACGCAAGTGTACATCTCGGAGATCCTCGAACATCACGTGAAGCATTGGTCTCAGAGATACTTCAGAGACACATGGCAGCAGGCGCTTCTGCTCATACCAGCAAGAAGACACAAAAGTGGATATCACAAAACTTCTCTTTTGTCACAGCCAAAGAACGACCTGCTAATATTCCAGATTTGAATCAAATTGACTACTCCATCTGGTCCATCCTGGAGAGTTGAGCTTGCGCTTAAACCCACATCTCGTTGTCCGGTCTCAAAACTTCGCTTGAGCGAGCATGGGACCGAATTGCCCAGGAAGTTTTGCCGTACACGGTGTCTGCTCATCCCCGTCTTTTGAAAAAGAGGTCATTTCGAGTGAAAGTTATAGATCAAGAGGTCATTTCGAGTGAAAGTTATAGATCAAGAGGTCATTTCGAGTGAAAGTTATAGATCAAGAGGTCATTTAGAGTGAAAGTTATAGATCAAGAGGTCATTTCGAGTGAAAGTTATCGATCAAGAGGTCATTTCGAGTGAAAGTTATAGATCAAGAGGTCATTTCGAGTGAAAGTTATAGATCAAGAGGTCATTTCGAGTGAAAGTTATAGATCAAGAGGTCATTTCGAGTGAAAGTTATAGATCAAGAGGTCATTTCGAGTGAAAGTTATAGATCAAGAGGTCATTTCGAGTGAAAGTTATAGATCAAGAGGTCATTTCGAGTGAAAGTTATAGATCAAGAGGTCATTTCGAGTGAAAGTTATAGATCAAGAGGTCATTTCGAGTGAAAGTTATAGATCAAGAGGTCATTTCGAGTGAAAGTTATAGATCAAGAGGTCATTTCGAGTGAAAGTTATAGATCAAGAGGTCATTTCGAGTAAAAGTTATAGATCAAGAGGTCATTTCGAGTGAAAGTTATAGATCAAGAGGTCATTTCGAGTGAAAGTTATAGATCAAGAGGTCATTTCGAGTGAAAGTTATAGATCAAGAGGTCATTTCTAGTGAAAGTTATAGATCAAGAGGTCATTTCGAGTGAAAGTTATAGATCAAGAGGTCATTTCGAGTGAAAGTTATAGATCAAGAGGTCATTTCGAGTGAAAGTTATAGATCAAGAGGTCATTTCGAGTGAAAGTTATAGATCAAGAGGTCATTTCGAGTGAAAGTTATAGATCAAGAGGTCATTTCGAGTGAAAGTTATAGATCAAGAGGTCATTTCGAGTGAAAGTTATAGATCAAGAGGTCATTTCGAGTGAAAGTTATAGATCAAGAGGTCATTTCGAGTGAAAGTTATAGATCAAGAGGTCATTTCGAGTGAAAGTTATAGATCAAGAGGTCATTTCGAGTGAAAGTTATAGATCAAGAGGTCATTTCGAGTGAAAGTTATAGATCAAGAGGTCATTTCGAGTGAAAGTTATAGATCAAGAGGTCATTTCGAGTGAAAGTTATAGATCAAGAGGTCATTTCGAGTGAAAGTTATAGATCAAGAGGTCATTTCGAGTGAAAGTTATAGATCAAGAGGTCATTTCTAGTGAAAGTTATAGATCAAGAGGTCATTTCGAGTGAAAGTTATAGATCAAGAGGTCATTTCGAGTGAAAGTTATAGATCAAGAGGTCATTTCGAGTGAAAGTTATAGATCAAGAGGTCATTTCGAGTGAAAGTTATAGATCAAGAGGTCATTTCGAGTGAAAGTTATAGATCAAGAGGTCATTTCGAGTGAAAGTTATAGATCAAGAGGTCATTTCGAGTGAAAGTTATAGATCAAGAGGTCATTTCGAGTGAAAGTTATAGATCAAGAGGTCATTTCGAGTGAAAGTTATAGATCAAGAGGTCATTTCGAGTGAAAGTTATAGATCAAGAGGTCATTTCGAGTGAAAGTTATAGATCAAGAGGTCATTTCGAGTGAAAGTTATAGATCAAGAGGTCATTTCGAGTGAAAGTTATAGATCAAGAGGTCATTTCGAGTGAAAGTTATAGATCAAGAGGTCATTTCGAGTGAAAGTTATAGATCAAGAGGTCATTTCGAGTGAAAGTTATAGATCAAGAGGTCATTTCGAGTGAAAGTTATAGATCAAGAGGTCATTTCGAGTGAAAGTTATAGATCAAGAGGTCATTTCGAGTGAAAGTTATAGATCAAGAGGTCATTTCGAGTGAAAGTTATAGATCAAGAGGTCATTTCGAGTGAAAGTTATAGATCAAGAGGTCATTTCGAGTGATAGTTATATATCATATGACGAATAACTAAATTTGTTGAGAATAAAGTAAAAATTCCGCTCACATGAAAGAAAAAATGTGCAATAAAATACGTGTGATAAAAGTATGTTGATGTGAATTTGCTCCTTTTCATCTTTTTAGCTTTTGTGCCTTTTAGAGCTTTAATTGCCTTTCCTTTTTATATTATATATGTACATTCAACAAAAATCTTCAGTTTGCCGACGTAAACCAGAAAGAATAGTGAACAAAGATATTCGGGATAACCTGTCGATGCGTTCTCTTTTAAATTTTTCTCCCTTTTTTCTTCAAGTTTTCTAATAATTCGCGCTTTTTCATTTCTTAATTCATGTATTTTAACATTACAATTATGTATGGATGAATGAGTGAACATTGTAGGATTGTAAATAAGAGTATTCCCTACTCATCGTTGATCTCAAACAACGGATTTTTATACCGAGCAGAGGAGTGGATTGTTCGCAGAAACTTGTGCAAAAATCGTGTGGTGTGACGGGAACCGAACCCGTGACCCTTCGCATTCCGGACGAATGCTCTCCCTACTGAGCTACACACGCACACAGGATAATGCACATTTTAATCATTTTTTTTATTAATCGCAACTTCGACAAATCTCCATTGTATGCATATGTTTATGTGTCTTCAAGGAATAAAGAATTGCATTAAAATGAATTTTAAGACCCATACAACAATGATATCAGACTGAACGCACAAGAATCGAATCCAGATGGGTGCCTGTTCGCGAGCACGGATGACCCAGCGGCATCTTTGAAAAGTCTGTCCTTGAAGCCCTTCTGGAATGAAATTTTCATAAAGTCATCGTAGTAAAACTTTTGTTTTACTTTTTTGAACAATCGTTTTTTTACTTTCGAACACTTGAGAAAGTAATTTTTGTTGCAGTGTTGACAAAATCGCTTACTTGGGATTGCTTCTTTATTCGCTATTTTCTAATGAATTTCCCAATTAAAAACAAAAACTGTAAGTAGTTTATTTTTTAAAGAGACAGCTTTCTCATCAAATACAAAGGACACTATTGTAGTGTTTTTATTCTTGGAAACACAATGAAACATAACGACATTCCGTTTTTTTCGAATTGCTTGAACGTCTTGTTCTAACCTAAAATTTGTACAATTAGTGAGAGATATATAAACGATGTTTTTTTTCTGGCGGCGAAAGAGTACGAAAATTGTACAAATTTTATGTTAGAACAAGACGTTTACGCGATTCGAAAAAAACGGGATTTCGTTATGTTCCAGTATGTTTTCGCAAATAAAACAGTACATAACTCATGAGTTTAATTTCCGATAGGAAAAAAACTTTCTCGCCCCTGTTTCCCTGCTGGAATAAAAGTTACTGTCAAAAGATATTTGACTTACCTGACAGAGTTCACTGTCAAAAGATAGTTGATTGGCATGAAAAAAATCATTTTCATTAGTTTAGCCTTCCAATAATAAATCAACCCAATCTCAGTCAGAAAAACCTATTGCTTACAACAATGAAAATTGAGTTGATTCACTGCTCTGAAAAAAAAGCCATGAGACACGGTTAAGAGAAGTAAAAGTCATCTATAAAAATAAATCTTAGTGATGTCACATAAAGTATAAGTCATGTCAACAAAGTCAAATTCATCTCACAAGAAGCGTCAATGTTACGTCACACATGTCAAAGTCATTAGATGTCGAAGTCATTAGATGTCGAAGTCATTAGATGTCGATGTCATAAGATGTCGAAGTCATATGAAACCAACCAGATGTTGTTTCGTAGCTCACGGTCTGTCGCTCTTCTGTCGCGGTCAGCCAACCGCCGCAGACGGCTAAAAGCTGTTTTTTTTATCGTTTATTCGGTGTTGCATATATGTATATAGCAAAAGCAAAAAGTTACGGAAAACACGTCATCAACCAACATTTTGTAACTTTAGTTTTCACAATGAATAACCCTTCGAAGAGTACTGTTTGATGATTATGTTGGATCAACAGGGAAATGGTAACTAATGGAGCGTTAGAATTCAACTTTTCACTTTGCAAAGTAATTTTCTGCAAAGTGAAAAGTTGAATTCTAACGCTCCATAAGACTGTAACATCCCTTGAAAAAGTTCACTGAATTAGAAAAAAAAGAAGAAAGAGCCAACCATCCGTGGAACGGTACTCCAGCTCGAATCCCTCGGCCACCCCGGAGTGATCCGTGGAAAAGAAGACTGTCGCCAGCCGGTGGCTGGAGAAGTACCCAGGTTATTTATAAATCAACACTTATAAAATTTAAATCTTTATGAGTCTTAATACATTTTTATTTATAAATCAACAGTTATTTATAAATCAACCCTTATAAGTGTTGATTTACTTATTCATCCATTCTTTTCTATTTCATTAATTGTTTCCTACTGATGTTCATGATTGCGAGAAGGTGAATGTCTTCGTCGAGCTCAATTCCCGCCCAGTGGCATGGTTGAAACAGGTTGCTGGCTTATTGACTTGAAGGTTCCGGCACTACGGTCAATCTTGCTATTAGAAAACGAGATTTTAGGAAGCTCGAGAGAAATCGAAATTATAACAGTAATAACACAAATTTCCACTTGGTTTGAAAATTCGAAATTCCGCCGAAAAAGATACGGAAGGTTTATTTTTTTTTAAAATCCGAGGTTATGGCAAAGAAGATTACGGAGGTTTGTAAAAGTAGAATACCGAAGGTTTGCCGGGTAAAAACATACCAGAGGTTTGCCAGAAACAAAATTTCCAAGCTCCGTCAAACATAAATACAGTTGGTTTGTAGAAAAAATATTGAAGTTTGGAAAAAAACGAAAGTTACATCGAAGAAAAATATTCGAGGTTCGTCGAAGAAAGATACCCAAGGTTTGTTAGAAAAAGATACCCAAGGTTGGCGAAAAAAGTACCGAAGGTTCGTAATACGATTATTCTTACCTAGTATGCCACGTGGCAGGGAGCGTGAGTGCATCGGCCTCGCATAAGTCGGCAGCGAGAACCGGTGAATACTGCTTGAGCCCATCATAAATCTGAGAAAGCGTTCTCTGGAGAAACTATCATTCTAACCTTCTGCAAGGGTTTTGAACGGTCTCGTCTCATTTTAAAAAAAATTAAATGAATCCAAGTAAAGGCCTTCACGAATTACTCACGGAATATGTATTATAAAACTGCTTTATTCATTGCCAGTTATAAAACGAAACGAGTAGACTGGCACAACTTATGTAAGTTCGAGACTTGGTGTTTACATAAAGTGGAGTTGGTCTTAAAGAGGCCACAGTCTACGATAATGGTCAACTCCAATTTCTGAGTTTGAATTTTGTTCACGCAGGGATAGCTATTGTTTGAGTTTAAAAAAAGTTATTCTTTCCTTTCTTTCTTTACCTGTTACAATGGGTCTTCTTCCTGTCTTCCGGAGATCTTTTCAGCGTAGCGATAAAGTTCTTTCTTTCTATCTCAGTCTCTCTCTCCTTCTTTCTTTCTATCTCAGTCTCTCTCTCCTTCTTTCTTTCTATCTCAGTCTCTCTCTCCTTCTTTCTTTCTATCTCAGTCTCTCTCTCCTTCTTTCTTTCTATCTCAGTCTCTCTCTCCTTCTTTCTTTCTATCTCAGTCTCTCTCTCCTTCTTTCTTTCTATCTCAGTCTCTCTCCTTCTTTCTTTCTATCTCAGTCTCTCTCTCCCTTTTGTCTCTCTCCTTCTTTCTTTCTATGTAAGTCTCTCTCTCCCTTTTGTCTCTCTCCTTCTTTCTTTCTATCTCAGTCTCTCTCTCCTTCTTTCTTTCTATCTCAGTCTCTCTCTCCTTCTTTCTTTCTATCTCAGTCTCTCTCCTTCTTTCTATCTCAGTCTCTCTCTCCCTTTTGTCTCTCTCCTTCTTTCTTTCTATCTCAGTCTCTCTCTCCTTCTTTCTTTCTATCTCAGTCTCTCTCTCCTTCTTTCTTTCTATCTCAGTCTCTCTCTCCTTCTTTCTTTCTATCTCAGTCTCTCTCTCTCCTTCTTTCTTTCTATCTCAGTCTCTCTCCTTCTTTCTTTCTATCTCAGTCTCTCTCTCCCTTTTGTCTCTCTCCTTCTTTCTTTCTATCTCAGTCTCTCTCTCCCTTTTGTCTCTCTCCTTCTTTCTTTCTATCTCAGTCTCTCTCTCCTTCTTTCTTTCTATCTCAGTCTCTCTCTCCTTCTTTCTTTCTATCTCAGTCTCTCTCTCCTTCTTTCTTTCTATCTCAGTCTCTCTCCTTCTTTCTTTCTATCTCAGTCTCTCTCTCCCTTTTGTCTCTCTCCTTCTTTCTTTCTATCTCAGTCTCTCTCTCCCTTTTGTCTCTCTCCTTCTTTCTTTCTATCTCAGTCTCTCTCTCCTTCTTTCTTTCTATCTCAGTCTCTCTCTCCTTCTTTCTTTCTATCTCAGTCTCTCTCTCCTTCTTTCTTTCTATCTCAGTCTCTCTCTCCTTCTTTCTTTCTATCTCAGTCTCTCTCTCCCTTTTGTCTCTCTCCTTCTTTCTTTCTATCTCAGTCTCTCTCTCCCTTTTGTCTCTCTCCTTCTTTCTTTCTATCTCAGTCTCTCTCTCCCTTTTGTCTCTCCTGTCTCTCACTGCTAGACTAACTCGTGAAATAATTCATGAAGAAAAGCATTTTTTTGTTCTTCATGTACTCCTATAAAACTCAAAATAAAAGTCAAAGTCAAATTCATCAAGCTCATTTCACACAAACCTGAAGATAGTCGACGCAATTCGAGATTCTTAGGCCTGCGGCGTGGAAAGAATTGGTTGGTTGTATCTCGGTATTCAATTTTGTCAATTTGAACTCCAGTAGAGAATTGTCTTCGCCCTGAACGCTTTGCAGTACAAATACTCGACTTTTAAGCTCTACATGTATCTATATATCTTCAAATGTTCATCAATTCATTCAAATCTTGACTTCGCGGTACAGGAAATTTGACTGATGATCAGAATAAATAAAACTAGTTCTTGAGTTTTTGAGGTAAACTGGTTGGTATTCTTTCGAGACTAATGAACAGAACCGCCCTTTAAACTTGGAAACTTGGGTTTTTTCGCAACAACTGTGTATATACAAATATATGTACCTGCTGACGGGCAAAACATCGGTCATCTAACCCCGCTCCTAATTCATCCTCTTATCGGCATGATAGAACTCAGTCAGTATCTAGCGAAATTTGGACACTTCTCAACCGTATCTTACTCATCTTACTCACCATCTTCTGCATTCTCACCATCTTACTCACCATCTGATTCTATGTTCTAATTTCTCGATTTTTCACATGAGGAACATGAATGATGGTGAAAATTTGTAAAAGACATGTTATGTATGTTGCGCTACATTTCAATGACATCGTTCATTAAAGACTAATAAAAGTTACGCCCGTGAGCTTTTGATTTCCAGAGGAAAACTTTTCTCCCAAAAGTTTATCAGTGCTCGATAATTCCTTGCCTTATGACGATAAAATTGAATGCGTAGATGGACCTTGACATGGTATGGTACATGGTATGGTACACCTTGACATGGTATGGTACATGGTATGGTACACCTTAACATGGTACAATACACTAATCGTGGATCGAAGAGGATTCGTATTCTCGATGTTCACTTCGTCTAAAAAAACATCATTAAGCTACTAAATCTCATTGCAATCGTGTACATACCTTCCCACAAAGTTCAAATTATTTTGTTCTCCTGTTTCTAATTCAGTGTAATGGACTTGAAACCTCACAATTCATGAAATCAAACTGTGTTCTACTATCATTCATGTTCTTGATGAAGTATGAGCGAGAACGTCGAACAGAGATACGATAATGTAAAATTTTAACGGAACGGTCTTGAAGTGTCCGAATCTTGATGAAGACCGAATAATACATCTTTCCGAAGTCATATGTTCCCACCTTGACAAGCCATGAGCACTTGAGGTCATTGTAGTACATGCCCTTCTCATCGAGAGGGGGTCTGAGTGTTTTCCAATCGCCGGAAGCTTCAAGTGTTCCACCACAACCAGCCTTGGGTCCTTGAAACGAAGAACTTGAAAAGTTCTGTAGTTTTTAGGAAAAAAAACTTCTGAGTTTGACCAAGTCTGTAGACAAGAATTTTCCAGGAAAAATTGATCGTATACAGGGTGGCTACAAAGTACACAGTCCGAAAGTCAAACGCTTTTGTATCGTAATCAATAATCCAATTCCTCTCAATTCAACATATTTTATTCTCAACATATATATGTACAACTGGGTGAAGTCAGTTTTCAATGCGGCCGCCCTTGGCGCGGATGACGCGACGGAGACGCTTGGGGAAAGCATCAGTCGTGGCACGCAGGTAATCAACGTCGATTTCCTCCCAAGCTTTGAGCAGGGCCTTCTTCAGAGACGCCAAGTTGGGGTGGGGACGAGCCGAGGCTTTCGCCTCGAGGACCGACCATACGGAATAGTCGAGCGGATTGAGATCCGGCGAGTAGGCGGGCCACTGCTTACTCGTTATGAAGGCGGGCAAGTTGTTCGCACACCACTCTTGCGTCACAACGGCCTTGTGATCGGGCGCGGAGTCCTGTTGGAAGCAGAAAGGGCGGCCAGCGAAGTGCTTACGGGTCCAGGGAATCAAGGCGCCTTCGAGAATGTCTTTGATATAGTTCTGCTTGTTGATCTTCACGCCCTGATCAACGAAGACTAGCGGAGACTTACCCGAAGCGCACACAGCCGCCCAGACCATCAACTGAGCTGGATGAGAGGTGCGGTTGACGACTCTTCCGTTGCGATCGGCTTCCTCAGGATCTCTGGCGATAACCCGCACGTTTTGGGAGTTTAAGGCCTCCTCGATCGTGAACAACTTCTCGTCTCAGAAGACTATCTCGTCGGCACCAGGTGCGGCCGTGTCGCGAAGCAAGGCCCGACTTCTCTTCACGCGCTCTGCCTTGTTCTTGGCAGACAACAAGGCACCCTTGCGAGTACGATAAGGGCGCATGCCGAGGTCATCCCTGACGATGGTCTGAGCCGACCGGCGGGATATTCCGATCTCCTGGGACATCTTGTTAATGCTCCGCTTGGAGTTTCGGCGTATTCTCTCCCTCACTGCTTTTATCTTCGCCGCCGTCCGAGCAGATCAAGGTCGGCCAGTTTTTGGACGGTCCTCAAGATTTCCGAGCTCGCGGTAACGTTTGATGGCATTCCAGACAAGATCTCGACGGACGACGAGGCTTTTCGCGATGTCGGAGTTGGAGTACCCGCGCTGGTGCAAATCGACGATAGCGGCACGCTGGAGATGGGGACCCGTCATTACCGCGAGGCTGCAATCTAATCACTACGGCTGCAATCCGATCCCGCCTTTTCGCGGTTCAGCCAACACCCATCCACGACGGAGGGTGCAAAGGGATCGAAAACTACTCCCCCCGATTCGTCATCACGAATGGCCGAACACCATCTCATCATCATCATCTCCATTTTTTCGCTTCCGAAGTCGCACATGCCGGCCACGCTACTCCGTATCCTCCTAATCCGCGCCGGCATCGAACCCAATCCTGGACCTCCACGATGGCCTTGCCCAACATGCGGACGCAACGCATCTCACGGCTCCTTCCAATGCTCCAGCTGCCTAAACTGGACACACTGCAAGCCGAAGTGCAGTCACCTCACCAAAGTCTCTCTCTATGATCAGCAAACATACAGATGTCCTCCATGCAAAGCCGCTTCTTCCAACCAAAAGTCGCCTCCTCAGCCTATGAATCTTATCCGGTCCGCTCCGCCTCCCACGCCTCTCGCACGCTCCGCTCCGCCGCCTCCTATCCAATCATCTGCCACTCCAACTACACAGAACGCTACCAGCAGCCCACAACAGCAACCATCTCACATTTCCATCCTACAATGGAATGCCAATGGCCTTGCCGGGAAAGCCTCCCAACTCTCCGACTTCTTGCAGTCACACAACATCAATGTCGCTGCCATACAGGAGACCAAATTCGGACCGAAAAGTAAAATCCCCAGCTTCCCTGGTTATGCTCTGATAAGGAAGGATCGCACATCCCTAGGCGGCGGCCTAGCCATGCTCATTCACCACAGTATCAACTTCACGGAAATAGACGTGACAAACACTTCTGGAGACATCACCACTGAAGTACAGCAGGCACTAATCAAAACCGGAGACAGCTAGCTTCGAGTAACTAATATTTACATCCCGCCAACCAGCAGCTGCCCCCAAGGATATCTTCCATCAATTGCCAATCTTCTCACCACGGACGACACCCTAATACTAGGAGATTTTAACGCCCACCACGATATGTGGTTCTCAAACATTGAAGACACTCATGGCCGAGGAGAACATCTCGCTGCAGAAATCACTAACTCAGACTTCGGCATCCTCAACGAGAATTCTCCCACCCGTCTCCCATCGTCTGGCTCTCCCTCCTCCCCAGACATATCCATCTGCTCCCCGTCACTAATCTTATCGGCAGCATGGTCCGTTGAGACAGCCTTGCCCTCTGATCACCTCCCCATTCTCATCAACCTCGTCACCACCACCAATCTTGCTCTCTCGACCAACCGCGGAACATTCACCAACCTAGCTAAAGCCAACTGGAAGAAGTTTGAAGACGAAACAGAATCCATACTCGCTGAAATGGATCTTTCCATGCGCCCTCATCTCAAGGTCACTCTACTCGAAAAATTCTTCAGACATGCGATAAACACCGCCTCCAAACACTGCATCCCTTCAGGCAGACGGAAACAACCAATATCCGGTCTCTCCCAAGAAGCCAGGACTCTTATTGCAAAAAGAGATGATCTGAGAATACAAGACCCTCAATCTCCAGAGCTAGCCCCGCTCTGCTACGAAATAAACAAAATCATAGCACAAAACAAGCAAGACATATGGCGAGACAAAATCGAGGCAATCGATCCGAGAAGCACCAAAGGCGTAAAAGAACTCTGGTCCCTCATCCGTACACTAGAAGACAAACCCAGGCCAATCCCAAACATGGCCATATCCTTTGACAACCGTGGCACTTTCTCCAACAACATAGACATTAGCAATCAGCTCAATAGACAATTTACCACAATTCGCACACATGCCAGCGACAAACGAGCGAGGATAATCACACGAAACATCCAGAAACGTTCCAAAGAAGATATTCCCTCATTCTCTCAAGAAGAAGTTCGCATCGCACTACACAAGTCCAGAAAGTCCAAAGCCTTGGGACCCGACTCTATTTCCATCATACACCTACAGCACTTGGGACCAGTGGGTCTCAGATTCCTCACCAATCTTCTCAACACCTCCCTTGAACAGTGCTACATACCCGCCATTTGGAAAAAGTCAATCATCATCCCACTCCTCAAACCAGGAAAGGACCCAAAGCTCAGCAGCTCATACCGCCCCATCTCTCTTCTCTGTCCCACAGCGAAACTACTCGAACGCCTCTTACTTCCGTCTCTACAAAAACATTTGGAGCCCGCCACCCATCAGCACGGCTTCAGAGCAAAGCATTCGACGACGACAGCCCTACTACAACTATCGACACACATCGCAAACGGCTTCAATCAAAAGAAGCCGTCGCACAGAACAGTACTCGTGGCACTCGATCTATCCAAAGCTTTTGACGCGGTCGACATAAATATACTACTTGAATCTCTATACGAGTCAACCCTACCATCCGGCACCACCAGATGGCTTGCATCCTACCTGCGAGGCAGACAATCTCACACCCTATTCAGAGATAACCTGTCGAGAAGCCGAATCATACGTACCGGAGTGCCCCAAGGAAGCGTGATATCGCCGACTCTCTTCAATCTATACATGAGAGATCTTCCAAAGCCCCCGGAAGACATTCAAGTAGTCACATATGCGGACGATATAACTGTATACGCTACTGGCCCTTGCCCCGGAGGTAATTACGACAGTCTGGTACACAAGATCGCGAACTACCTCCCCTCAGTCGAGAACTTCTTCAAGAACAGAAAATTAACTATATCAGCAGCAAAATCAACAGTCACACTGTTTACCCCATGGACGAAGCAAGCAAAAGATCACCCTATCATTAAAATAAACAACACACCCCTTCCGCTCGAAAACAAGCCCAAAATCCTCGGAGTAACCTTCGACTCGATGCTAACCTTTGCCGAACACGCCAATAAACAACAAGGAAAAGTATCCAGAAGAAACAATCTACTCCGTGCACTCACGGGCACCACTTGGGGTCAACAAAAAGAAACCGTGATCAACACCTTCAAAGCAATCGGCCGCTCCGTCCTAAACTACGCTGCACCTATCTGGACCCCTACTCTCTCTAGCACTGGCTTCGAAAGACTACAGCGTACTCAAAACGCTGCTATGCGCACAGCAACTGGATGCCACCTAATGTCCTCATCTGATCATCTACATCAAGAAACTCTCATGCTACCCATCAGAGATCACTGCAACATGCTGTCAAACCAATTCTATGCTGCGTGTCTAGACACAGCACACCCTACTCATTGGCTAACTCAACAACCTCCACCACCCAGGATGATGAAACCTACACTTCAAGAACTTTCCAACCACATCTCACAAAGTGGAATCTCTACGAAAGAACTACAAAAAGAAATCCACACTACAGCGGTCAACAAAGCCTTGAAGTCCTACAAGCCTAATCCAATACTAGGAACATCACCCCCTCCGATAGCAGCCAATGAAAGACAACTACCAAGGGCAACACGCACAAGACTCAGCCAACTTTGCTCGGGTTACTGTAATCTCCTGAATGATTACAAAAACCGAATAGATCCGAATATTCCGAACAAATGTCCTGACTGCTCTGCAACGCCACACAACGTAATTCATGCGCTATCATGCCCGAAACTACCGACTCAATGCCATCCCTCAGAACTCTGGACCAACCCAGGAAAAATAGCCAAAGCGCTAAACCTCTAACGATGATGATGATGATCGTTTTAATTGTTTACTATGTAAACTGTGTTCGCCAACTCGCCACAAGATGACCTTTTCGCCCAAGGGGCAACAACAACAACAACAACCCGTCATTACCTTCAAATTTAAACAATCGTTGTGAAACTTCAACACAATGTTTAAAACACAATAAACTTCGAAAATCAAAAAAAAATGAATCGGTGCGTGCACGAAATAGTGCGTAGCACACTCCTAAACCACGGACTGCGTACTTTGTAGCCACCCTGTAATTTTGAAAAACCATGCCTCACTACTTTCATAAACTGAGAAGTTACCGAGTGCATTTTCTTGACCAGCTCTAAGCTTGAGAAATTTCAATCGAAAATTTCAAGTAAGTACTATAATGCTGTTTTTTCTGGATTTTCCCGGCGCATAGGTCGTTTTTTTCCTGTTCGGGAATCAAACACCTCTGGCTTCACGAAAACTATTACAGAATATTCCATGACTCAACTACCATAATCCGGAATGGCCTCAAACTATCCTCGGAACAAAAGTAATTGTTAAATAGACAGTGAAAGTCTTTGTCGTGCCAGTCTAGAGATGCGGCGTGGTTTCGTGCAAAGAGTTTGGGCAATTCGCTTTAATTAAAGCATCATCAGCGATATGTAACTACTCTTAAACTTGGGTAATTGAACCTTTTGTTTTATGACTGCTTTCCGAAAATTCAAGAAATACCGAGGGAAGCAGTGATGAATATGAGAAATCCTTTCTTGGAAACAGATCTGTCCGTCGAAAATCGAACAAGAATGTGGGAAGAGGGAATCAGGAGACGTTGACTCGGAGAACTGTAACAGACACGAGCCGTTACGAGCCATCTACCTCGCTACGAGCCGTCTAATCAGGACGGCTTGTAACGAGGTTAGGCGAGGCCTGCCGAGCTAGTTCAAGTGGAACTAGCGGTAAATGGTTTAGTAAGACTTTCACCTGTGAAAAAATAGTGAACAAATGTACAGTACCGCCCAAAATGTTATAATATATAGGGTTATTGAAAATAACTTTTTTCAAAGATAAAATTCAAAGCTCAAATTTTCACAGAAGTTTTTTTGGGTGTCTGTACTGTAGTTCATCTGTGAAAAAAATCTCTTTCACTTTGCAGAACTGAAGCAATGTGGCAACTAGAAATTTAAACTTCATTTTGTATTTTTTCCCGAAAGTTTCACATGCATAAATTGCCGCAGCCTTAAATTGATCACTATTGCGCTGATTAGCAATATTGGCTATGAATCTTTTACAGCTGAAAAAACATGTGATTCGAGATGAGACCTTTGAGAATAGAGAGATCCAATAATCAATTGGGGATAGATAAAGTCAATGAGGAGGGAGGACAGAGTCTCAAGAAAACCAATCTGAACCGTCTTCATTGTGAACGAGTCTCCGTGCGCATACAAAAGAAAAAAACAACAATCGACTAACTCGCTGCTGCAATATCTCTCGACATCTGTTCCATTGGAGATGACGCCATTCTTGTGTATTTCGAGAACGTCCAACTCGCAGTTCTCCGACTCTTCGATGTCAATCGAATCGAACCTGTCATTTGTTATAATTTTTTTCTCAATCGAATGACTTTCGTCATTTGTCAATCAACTTCATTCGAACTCATTTATCCGTCACTCAATGTCAATCGATTCAATTATTTCATTCAAAAACCGTATTTCTCTTCAAATCATCACACCGCAAAAAAAAGAAAAGTTAAAACTATTTGTAATGCTTCCGAGAACTTCCACGGCCTTAGGACACCCACTCACTTGATGCTGAAAATGCGGTCGGACGACGTCGTGATATTCCAGACACATTCCAACTGGTCGTGGTATGGCTGTGGAAAACCGGGAGAAGAGAGGCTCTGCAGTTTCCCGCTTATTTGTCAGACGAACTGTGTTTCTTTCAGACAAACTGTCTTTTTGTGAGACTATTCATCCTTTGTCAGAAAAAATTTCCTTCTTAAAACTAGATCCGTAGTAATCATTATTTAAATATTACTTTTTTTTCGAAAAGAGAGTCGAAAGGTGAACCACGATTAAGCGCTTATGGCAAGGTTTTTTGAAAAGTTGTTAATCGTGGTATAGGATAATAAAAAAAGATATTCTTCTATTTCAAAATGATTAAAGCTTGTGTATTGACAAAATATGACCAAATAGTGTGAATATAATTTACTTGTCGAAAAAGAAGAGCCCCGTTCTCGTGATTTCCGACTTACAAATACAATAAAAAGTGTATTGACATACAAAGTTGGATTTTCATCAAATCTCCTCTTGTTCACGAAAATCTTCACAACAACATTTGAATGTTCAGAGTGAATCTTTTTGAAGTCTTCCGGATTCTCAACTTTAAATGTGGCTCAAAATCGTTGAGAAGCTTAACTAGTTTCGAGATTTGCAAATCTCATAACATTTGGCAGGCAGTTTGAGTCAGAATTTCGCTTTCAGTATATGTTGAATTGAACTCAAATCATCAATCTATCTTCTTCTTCTTCTTCCTCGCGCTTGTTCCCGCCTCGCGGCAGGGTACGCGCTCCCCTGAGATGCAGGACAGACCTATCCTGGTAGAACCAGTGGCTGCCTGCTAGATCACTGCTAGTGTGATTAGCAGCAGTGGGGAGAATCTGACATTCGTGCATGAGCACTACCAACATTTCTTAACCCCCTTGGTTTGGGTGGATCTGTCCGGGGTGGGAGTCGAACTCGGGACTCTTCGCACAATGGTCTATCACACTACCACTATGCCACGCCCGGACATTCAAATCATCAATCTACCATACCATACAAATAATATACTTCAAAAATTGACCTATAAACAACTTTTAAGAAGTAACAAAGAACTTACTTGAGTGTACTCATTCGGTAACAAAGAACTTACTTGAGTGTACTCATTCGGTAACAAAGAACTTACTTGAGTGTACTCATTCGGTAACAAAGAACTTACTTGAGTGTACTCATTCGGTCCGAAGTTTATGTCTCCTCCGCATTCTGGAACGAGTTTTCTTCAGTTTCTATACTGGGCCCATCACAGAAAATTGTCTGATCAGCATCGTCTATACAATTTTTTTGACAATTTAAACGCTTTATCAAGATCATTCTTTCATTCGTCTCCCTCCGTGAACGGTTGTTCCCCGCACCGTCTCTTCCCTCGTCTGTGAGAATCCTTTCCCGAGAAGATTTGGCGCTCCGGGATCGTAGCGCCATCATGAGCGACAGAAGATGGAGGGTTGGTCCCCAATTCCTAAGGAAGGCAGAGAACGCTGAGGAGTGGAGTCGTCACATGTCGCAACAGATCCCATAATCGATGATATTATATCTCCGATGTGGCTTGCTGATCTTGATAAAGCGTTTAAATTGAATTGAAATTGAAAATTCAATCAAGATCAACTAGCCACATCGGGAATATAACATCATCGATTATGGGATCTGAGCGTTGAGCGGAGGTTGAGCGAGGCAAGCAGTAGCGATCGAAGTGCTACTCTTCCTCTTCTGTCGCTCATTTCTGTCATCTATACTTCTGTCGTCACTCAGTTTAAAAAGGGTGAAGTCTTCTCTACAGCAGAAATGAATGAACATAGAAACGAGGCTCCCATTCTGAGCAGAGCGGTTATTTTTCTACACACAATCTTCTTCCTCCACTCATGTGCTCAGTCTCTAACAAGATTTGAACACCTTGGGACTTCGCCCAAACCAAAGCTCGTACTTTATCATTAACATGATTGATAGTACATTTTACGAATTATAACGCTTCATGTCTATGAAATCGTTTAAAAAACAAAAAACATTTTAAAAAAAACATGAAGTCATCTCTAGCCGAATTTATTTTCTGTTCCGCTCGTGAGCTTGTGAAAATAAAGAAGTTGTGGTGAGCATCCTATCTCATCTGGGTTCAGATATATATTTATATCGCGTCGAAACGAAGTCTTTTCTAATGAATCGAACTTCTGCTCCACTTGTGAAGTTAATCAATATTGTTTCGAATGAAACGTATTCTCCAACCTACATGATAGAATTCATGGAAAAATAGCGCTGCTAGGCTTTCGACATATTGAATGATAATTTTCTCGAATCTTGTCTACATCTTGATGAATATTATATATGTATATGTAGTTACTTTGCTTTTCGATTTGTTTTCTAGAAGCCTAAATTTCTAATAAGCGAGTTCGGTTCGGATTTTTCTCGATCGCAACTAACTATTGAGTGCATAGGTGAACTTGAATCCTCTCACGAGCTTGGGTCCCATCAGAGCATAAGTGGTGTTGGTAACGAAACGGATTCCGATTGGTCCCTGGTGACAATAAAAAATCTTCGAAGTCAGGTTTCGAGAAAAAAGTTGATTTTTCAAGAATTAGGTTTCGAGAAAACCAACTTCAGCACCATAAAATAGCAGAGTTCGCTGTACACTCAACTACAAGAAGTGCCCCATAACTTCTCTTGGTCTTAGAAAAAAACGCGATAATCTTCTTCATAGGTCTTTCAAAAATCTAAAACAATTGTTCCCTTCGACATCAGTTCACTTCTATGAATCTGGGAAAACCGGATTCCTAGCTACTGAGAACTCTTAGAACTTGTATCAGTCCGGGTGCGTACTTCCTCGTTTAATCCTCACTTGATTGTTTTTTTCTTCATCAGGCTGTCGCTTTGAGAAAGTCAGTCAGTAAAAGGTTTTAATTTTTTTTTGTTATCACTCAAGTGTGTCGCATCATAAATCATGATGTATTACTCGGTCAATCATGACTTAGAGCTCATTCATTTTTGATTTATGAGTGAGTCAATCCTAATGTACGACTCATTCAATCATGATGTGTGACTCTCATATAATCTCGATGTATGACTCTGGCATTCATGATGTATGACTCAGTTAGTCATGATGTCTGACTCGGTGGATAAACTAACCTTAACAGAGAGAGTGACCGATTCATCCGTCGGTTCCAGTTCTTCTCTTGAAGATCCATAACCGCAAATGGTGTGAATCACCCGCCTATTCAGGACGTCACTGATCTCAACGAAATCTCCCCGACAGGGCTGTCGATTGTAGGCAGCTTGAAGGAGAGATTGAGAATTAGAAAACGATAAAAATGTGCTTGTCTGTTTCACATATGTATGACATCTACATATTTTTCATATATGAAGTTACGAGAGATGAAAAAAGAGACGGACATACATACATATGTTATTATTATAATGACTCACTCAGTTTTCCATATTTATATACATGGAATTGTGTTATTAAAATTTCAATTTTGAAACTTCTATTCAAATTTCAGACAAAAGCTGTTTTAGGTTAGGGAATAGTGATCTCGCCAAGTTAGGCAATTGAAAAAATATATACTTAAATTAGAGAATGCATTTTTGGAATTCATAATAACAAAACTACCGTGATTTTGCTTAGCCTTAAGTATGAACCAGGGAGGAATGGGAATCAAGGCCGAGGTACAAATCTTATTATGGAATAACTCAGAGTGTTTTCCATTGAAGTATGATTCTTCCTCTCTAACTCACTCATGGAATTGGACAGTTGCACATCTCGAATGGAGAGCATCACTATGCGCGTCCCTTCTGCCTCAGGGTCAATGAGATAGTTGCATTCCTAAGAAAACCAACTTATTAATACATTTTTCTTTCCCTAGAAATGTATTTATACATGATCAAGTCATTTTTTATTCATTCATTAAGTAATCGTTTCTGCATAGGAACTCATGAAGTAAGTAAGTGGTCTACGTAGATTGCACATGAGTATCAAGACAGAGATATTACAAGCTATTTAATTTTCATGAAAGAACCATAATACCTTTGGAAATATTGAGAGCTCAGCCTTTTATATGTACATATGTGTTGTGAAGAAATAAATTTGAGGACTTGCATGAAGCTTTCATTTAACTTTAAGCTTTATTATGTATAAGTTGAAGCGTTTAAATAAAGATGAAGGTAAATAATATCATTCGTCAGTTTTACATGGTTCAAAGACTAATATGTCAGCGAAATACATGTGTCTTGTTTAGTTATGTTTTATTTTTGATCATCGTCTCGCCTTTCGAGAGATTGGTGTAAAAGTGCACAACGGTCAAACTTGTACGACGTCGTGCGGAAAAAAACCTAGTCGACTGGGAAAGATCGAACCCAGCCATTTATCATACCTATCTCTTACCTGGGGTTCGAGCGCGTTATCATTACACCTGTATCTTCCATCTTCACTTGTTTTGCACCGGTGTTCGCAGCGTATATGCACATAAACAATTGAATCACAAGCAAATTGAGTCCTAAATAACTCAATTATTTTTGTTCTCTTTGATTCACTTACATCATATTTAGGGTGTAAAAATATAATAAGAAAATAATAACCTGGTCAATGTTCGGGTAGAATTCCGGATAATTGGGGGAAGTTACAACACCGTGAGAGAGGCGGTAAATTGTCCCGCATTCTGTAAAGAAAGTGGTGGAATTTTGTCGAACACGTAGTTTCAGTAAGTGCTTCAGAATTTTTTTCAAATAAAATTAGTACAGGATAAGCACAGAACAAATACGCTTCATCGAATGCGCTTTTTCCTGTATTGAGTTTTATTATTTTTTAAACAATGAATGCGAAGCATCCCATATTAACAGAGTTTGTAATGGAACGTGAAAGTTTATAAACTGTATAATTTTTTTCTTCTGTCGAAAATCAAAATTCTTAACAGCCTAACAATCAATAATTGAAGCTAACACAACAAAAAAAGGTACAATTTGAAAAAAAACTCGAGTAAATGACTCAATGAAAGTTAAGGAAATGATTTTTTTTGCAAACAAAATTACGAATAGCTTCTTATGGAAATAATAAAGATTGAACGGTCAGGATTTGATCTTGGAGACACGTACATCATATTATCAGTCAAGTATAGATGTATAGGCTACAGTACCCGGAAAAAGCTGATGTGCATGCTTGAGTACCTGCATTCCACGTCGCCTGGAAGCCCTTGCCTTGTATACGGTCATCAGAAGTGAAGTTGAGGCGAATCCGATTGGACTCTGAGACGAAGTCAGGCGGTCGCTCGATGGCGCAATATGGCGCATGTAACTGAAAAGAAGGTCGGTTTAAACCCTTATTCACAGTAGGCATCTGGACAAACTTTAACCGTATCTACAGTAAGAATCTGGAATATATGAGTCTGTTTCATAATGAGCATCAGTACACAGATACTTTTGAGGACTATAAGATATACCAGAAACCTGATTCAATTTCATTTTCCGTAACATCACCGAAGGATAACTTGTTAAATTACCACTAGTACAGTGAGATTAATAAATTTGGTTATAGAACAAAGTAATATAAAAACTCGACATCGGACGAACTATGAGATCAAACAAAAATTTGGTCAATCTAAAAACAATGACAGAAGCATTCTCATGGGGTGACATCGAACCCAATCAACAATGACAGAAGCATTCTCATGGGGAGACATCGAACCCAATCAACAATGACAGAAGCATTCTCATGGGGTGACATCGAACCCAATCAACAATGACAGAAGCATTCTCATGGGGTGACATTGAACCCAATCAACAATGACAGAAGCATTCTCATGGGGTGACATCGAACCCAATCAACAATGACAGAAGCATTCTCATGGGGTGACATCGAACCCAATCAACAATGACAGAAGCATTCTCATGGGGTGACATCGAACCCAATCAACAATGACAGAAGCATTCTCATGGGGTGACATCGAACCCAATCAACAATGACAGAAGCATTCTCATGGGGTGACATCGAACCCAATCAACAATGACAGAAGCATTCTCATGGGGTGACATCGAACCCAATCAACAATGACAGAAGCATTCTCATGGGGTGACATCGAACCCAATCAACAATGACAGAAGCATTCTCACGGGCTGACATCGAGCCCAATCAACAATGACAGAAGCATTCTCACGGGCTGACATCGAACCCAATCAACAATGACAGAAACATTTTCACGGTTTGACATTGAACCCAATCAACAATGACAGAAGCATTCTCATGGGGTGACATCGAACCCAATCAACAATGACAGAAGCATTCTCACGGGGTGACATCGAACCCAATCATCTCTTTCGCTAAAGCTCGACCGCGAAATCAGTAAAACATTCGAAGAAAAGCTTACTGTCTTCGCCTTGCTGAACAGAGATTCAGAATTACTGGGACGAAATAACTATTGAGGTATTTTCAATTCATTTCTGACTCTCAAATTTATCACATCATTTTCTTATAAGTCTGATTGTCCCGTCATAATTTAACATGACCTTAACTATGTAGTTTCAGTTAACCGGAATAGGTTCATTTTTTTAAAACTGGTTTTTTTAATTATAAATTTTTGTTATTTACAGAGAAATGATCACGACTTCCAAGGTTAAACTCGGAAATAAAATCAGTATTTTACATAGTAATTTTGAAGTTTGAATTTTTCATAAACTCATTCAATTTAACTTTAACCCACTCCTAACCCTTTCGTTGTTCCATCATTGTGCTATAATAATGAAATCTCTCAAATTTGGCCTGTTCAGATAAAGAAACGAAACCCACTCATCAAATAGATGAATGAATGAATGAAAGCATAATCAGAAAAGTGGGAATTCCTTCTTCAAAACTTTTTAATTTCTTGAAGACGATACCTGTTCTTCGTTGAACACAAAGTAATAAAAGCCTGAAGGGGCCCAGTCTCGAGAAGAGTGCTCTTGAGAGATCTGGTAAAAAAATACTTCTTTTTTTCAATCAATATTTCGTTCATTCAATCAATATCTCGTTCAATAACTTTCTCTTAAACTCATTCATTTTATTGACTTGTTAATTTATTCTTGAACTGATTCATTCGTTTTTTTATGAAGATTTTGTTGTATTTTCCATGACTGAACGAATATACAGTTCGAATGGTTTACAATGTGAGTTCCATTCGGTCCCAAACGATCTTTTCGAACCTTTTTTTTTGATTTTTTTTGCTGTTACAGCTTCTGGTTTCTCGTTGTGCTTTCAATTTACAGCTTTTCATTCACCTTTTGCTCTTTCTCATCTCATCGTCTCTTCCTTTCTCTCTGAATACTTTATTCTCCCTCACTATTTTTGACCTCAAACTTTTGATCTACCTTTATTCCTTCTAGACCCTCGCAATGTTCATACAATCTCTGCTTTCTCTCTCTCTCTCTCTCTCTCTCGCTCTCTCTCGCTCTCTCTCTCGCAAACTCTGTTAAAGCTTCCGTTATTCCCACAAACTTTGTTTGTCAAACTGAACACCTTTAGAGTCTACAAGAGAGAGAGAGAGAGAGAGAGAGAGAGAGAGAGAGAGAGAGATAGAGAGAGAGAGAGAGAGAGAGAGAGAGAGAGAGAGAGAGAAAGAGAACGAGAGAGAGAAAGAGAGAGAGAAAGAGAGAGAGAAAGAGAGAGAAAGAAAGAGAGAGAGAGACAGATAGGAGATATAGAGAAAGGGTCGAAGAGAAAGAGCGAGAGAAAGATTAAGAGGCACAGATGTAAAAAAGGAAGAGAAAAGGAAGAGAGAGCTTTTTCCTGCGAAACTGTTTCCTACATCCTCTTGGCTTGAGCTCCTGTTTACCCCGCCATTTGAAACGACGATGAGAGACAACAAGTTGTAAAGAGATCAAACCGCTTTAATGAACTTGTCTTGCAGTTTCTCTCTTTTTCTCTCACTTTCTCTCTATCTCTCCTTCTCTCTCTCGTTCTCTATCTAAATCTCTAGTAAAATCTTTCTCTCTCTATCTTTCTCTGTCTTTATTTTCTCTGTCACTTTGGGTGGTTAGAATTTAATTACTTCTCCACGAAGTCTATATGACTGATCTATTAGCGTAGAAACAGACTGTCGCGCCTTTAATCTAGTCAAGGGTGAGATTAGAGATCGCATGATTTATTTCATACATCCATCTATGCTTCAATGAATGGGATCATCGTATCAGTGTTATTATAACTGAAAAATTGAGATGCGATTATCGCTCTCAAACCTCTCGCGCGGCAGAATGGATTGATCCGGGAACTATGCGATGACATGGAGAGAGAAAGTGAAATAGTATGTCAAAGTAAGAGAAGAAAGGATTTCATATCCTGTCTACCTTTCCAAACTTCTCCCCCCTGCCTTCGATGATCGCATACTTACCCCCCTGCCTTTGATGATCACATCCTTCTCCAAATAGTGCTCGAAAGAACCTACCGTATTTATTGCCTTTTCGTAATCTAATAATGAAAATTGAATATCCTAAACAAACAAAAGCACGAGTTTGTTTTCTAATTTTCCATTTACAATTTTTGTATAAGTTATTTGAAATATATATTTTTATTGAGTATTATTATTCTGCGCATAAACATTAGATAAATTGACACTTGATGAGTTTATTAGCGATTTTTGTTGTTTTTCTCAACTTTTTTGTACAATTTATCTTTTCTTTGATGCCTAAGCAGTAGCAGATTTGCGTGGATACTTGTTGTTTTTTCATATTATTTTCTTTCAATTTTTTTCAATTCTTTTCTTTTTCTTTTTCTTTTTCTTCTTTTTCTTTTTTTCTTTTTTTTTCTTTCTTTCTTTTTATCTTCACTTTTTCTCTTCACAACTCTCCACTTTTTCATTCTTCAAAACAATCAAGGTTCTAATAACTTATAATAAAAAATTGTAATAAAAAAATTAATTAACAAACTCGTGCGTTTGTACACTACAAAAAAACACCACGCGCTGAAAATCTTACGCGTTTTTAGGTTTAAATCAAAGGCAAGACAAATATAAAGATTTCTGTTGTTGGCAAACAGATGAGCATACCGATAATGTGATCTTTTTTTTTTTAAATCAACGAGGTCATCTCTGCGATGATCTGATCTCGTATAGATTAAAGGCGCGGCTGATCTATTTGTAATTTAATTCTCCTAATAACTTCTCTACAATAATAAGAAATTGCATCGTCCTCGAAGAATGTTTAACAGGTTCCTAGTACCGGAAAATGTGTTATGGTCTTGTATGTTCTTAGTCTAGGCGAACACGCTATTGAGGCATGGGAATGGAAACTTGTGCAATGGAGTTAGGACAGCTTGATTGAAGAACTTTTAGATATATGGAAAGTTTCTGTGAAAAATACTTGACTCTCTGAGAATTGATCTAGCGAGACTGGTTTTTTGTGGAAGGATCCTGTCAACCTCTTTTTTCGAAAAAAAACTCTGCATTCACGGGTTTGATGTATGTTTATGCACTGATTTTGACTTCTGCTCTCCCAAATAGTCTTACTACACTACAATGTTTCATGTTTACCTACTTCTGGCCAGAAAACATTCAAAACTCTCAAAAACACAGTGGAAGAAGTACTCTCTGTGACCAGATACAGGGGTTTATTTATTTTCTAGCAACCGGCAAAAAAAAGTGGTCCGTGTGGGAGCCAGCTTGAACACAGTTGTCAATTACATAGAATAAAATAAATGCATAAATCATACATTCAAGTTTTTTTTTCATATTTTCTCAATCCTTCCTGAACTTTAAAGGCTGCTCATTCAAAAATTGCACCGGCAAAAGATAACTAGTGTACCGAGATAACTAGTGCACTAACTAGTGCACCGGCAAAAGATAACTAGTGTACCGAGATAACTAGTGCACTAACTAGTGCACCGGCAAAAGATAACTAGTGTACCGAGATAACTAGTGCACTGCACCGAAAACAGATTACCAGTGCAAAAGATTTTTTAAAAAAACTAGTTAACTGAGAAATTTGTAATTTTCATATGTGGAGAATTTATCGAAACGTTTTTGATCCGGGAGTCTGTAGTAATGAGAAATGAGCTACATACAGCTGAAGGACAAAGAAGGCAGAGCTTCTTAGATTTCTAGACTCCCCCGCTCAAAGAACGGCAGTTTTTCAAAAACCTCAACAGTACTGAAAACTCATGAGAGAAATTAACAATTGCTCAGTTTCAAACCTTTGGAAAAAATTTGTGGCTAGCAAAGACGAGCTATGAGATAACTAGTGCACCTGCAAAGGATAACTAGTGTACCGAGATAACTAGTGCACTGCACCGAAAACAGATTACCAGTGCAAAGGATTTAAAAAAACTAGTGCACCGGCAAAAGCCATTCAGCACAGTGGAAGCTGAGTCAGCCGTATTCTTTATACTCCCTCTTCCATATGATCAGGTTTGTTTTGACTGCAAGAAAAAACCGAAAGTAATAATACCAGAAGGCGGTCAGCTGAGCAGTTAATGGTTTGCTGGATGTCCATGGAATCGAAATGAAGCCGAATGTGATATCCAAGAGGAACCTCAATTTTTCTCAGTCTAGAGTAACGTTCCCGGTATTCCACTCCACTTGTTCCCAGTTTTGTTACCGGTATCCAAAGAGCCCCCCAACAATGATGTACGGAAAGTGCTTTTAAAGAAGAGGAAACTGCCGCGATCTCTAAACGATGAGATCATCGGCGCGATGATTATGAGCGCTCACATGACTTTGAGGTCTAAGAAAAGAGCTTCCTGGGTACGAGCTCGGCTGAATTTTTGTTTTAAGACTATTTCAACCACGCGCTTGAAGAATCTGAATTTATCTGCCGCGACATTAATCTCTAAACAATGAGATCATCGCGCCGATGATCTCATCGTTTAGAGATTAATGTCGCGGCTGGTAGCTCGACCTACATAGTCGTCTCTTTCTGAGAGCTTTTTAGTATTTTTGAGACTTGGACCAGAATGAAATTTAGCATTTCCGAGAAAAAATGGACAGAGATAACAGTTTATCCTGGTGATAAGTATGATTGAATTGTTTTGATGTTTTGGTGCTCGAAAATTAGGCTTGAGTGCAACACCGCTAACCGAGATATCCCAGAGACATTCGAGATTGGGTGAGTAGTCGGCGGACGGGTGACCGTGAGTGTGAATGACACCCGTTATTTCAGTAGAAGAAAAGCCGCAATCTGAACAGAAAAAGATTTCAGGGCCCGACCCCCTCCCCAATAAATAACTTTATCAAAAGGACAATCAACCTTTTTGGTGACCTCAACGAATCTTGCAAAAGTTCTCCGACTATGATTAACCATGTCAGATTTCGAAGTCATTGCAACAATTTTATTCGATACGATACTGTTGTTACCTTGCCTGCTAGTAACATATGAAAATGTCAAACAAAAAACCAATCGCGTCCGGCTGTGTCAATATGGTATAGTTTGAGTGTATTTTAAGGAAGGAGTCAATTTCGACCCCACCCGTGACGAATATGCACAAGGGGGGGTCAAGAAATAGTGGTAGTGCTTTTCACCTTCTCGCTACTGCTATACAGACTAGCAGTAACCCAAGAAACAGCCTGTGGTTCTCCGTTTCATGTCGTTCTACTAGGATCGGTTCACTAGGATTACTCTCCGTTTCATGTCGAGGGAATGCACATCCTGCTAAAAGCTCACGAAAAACGTGAGGAAGATTGTTTTATAGATTTAACTCTACAGCGAAACCTCAGACTGTCAATCGTCCTACTGCTTGACCGAGTAGTATCTATTCTCCGCTTCATTGACGAAACTGACCAGCTGTTGGGTTGACGAATTCATACTGTAACTGCCATCCTTCATACTGAACGGTGGCGTCAGTCTCCCATGTTAATTGAAAGACGCGGCTACGGGAGAGGAACACCTGAAAACCATTAGCCTAAGCTCAAGCTCAGGTTCCCAGAAGAAGAAAAACCCAAAAAATAATCAAAACTTTCAGAAGAGAGTATTGGAGAATACTTTAGAGGAGAAATTTACAAAACATTCAGTTCATCTCGACTATCTTATGATTATATGTAGGAGTCGAGTCTTCAACCTAAAGTTAGAGAAAGTCGAAGCTACAAGTGTGGCTTATCAAATGAATGAATGAATAAATAATTGAATGATTGAATGAACGATTGAATG
Source organism: Allodiplogaster pararmata (assembly GCA_964056735.1). Classification (NCBI taxonomy): domain Eukaryota; kingdom Metazoa; phylum Nematoda; class Chromadorea; order Rhabditida; family Diplogasteridae; genus Allodiplogaster; species Allodiplogaster pararmata. The sequence continues at coordinate 31,925,875 of OZ057406.1, read as the reverse complement.
ATTAAATGGATGAGTAAAAGAAGATGTAACCTTGTGCCTATCAGGTAAAGTGTCAAAAGAGTCGTTGGTGGGTGAGCTGTGTCGATAGCACAATCGCTGCAGTACATTACCAGACTCGCCTTGAACAGATTTGATTTTTTCTTCTCACACTCTTTTTATTCCTTTGTTAAACTTCTTCTTTACTTTACAATTTTCTCATCCATCATATTTCACTCGATATTCTACTCGGACTCACATCACTATTTTTCTAGCACTATTTTATATTACTATTCTAGTACTAGTCTAGTACTCTAGTCTAGTCTAGTCTAGTCTAGTAGTAGTACTATTTTACTCTTATTTTTTCAGTTTCTTCACTATTGTACTATTCTTTCTCAGCTATTGAAATTGGTTCAGTCTTTTTTATATATCCTATAACATTCATTTATCACAGTACACAGCAAAGTCAGCTCCATCTAAATGTCCGTGAAATGAGGGGCCGTAAAAGAATCATCTTCAGGTGTTTTATTCTTCTTTCATGAAGATGTTGAACTGATTTGGAGGATATGAACTCAGGGTGACTGATTTCTGTCTAACTGGTCGATGGATTAAGGGTATCAAAGAGGGTATAGAATGAGGACAACTACAATACAAACGTCGCTAACCAGTAAAAAATTTAGCCCCTGGAATCAACATCCAAATTTCAGTTTTTCAATTTTTTTCTCGAATATCAATTGCCGATTTCCGGTTTTGAGAGATTCTCACAAATATAATTCTGAACTTCTTTGGATTATCAAGTTTGTTAGCATATGAGCATTACTCTTCAGCTTTTCAGACTAGTTCTCTTGTTTTCAAGCCTATCATGTTAGTACGCGGGCTCATCAAACGAGGTCTCTGTTCAGTTGACTCTTACTTGATTGAAAAGTCACACATACTGACTATGTCAACCATGTCTATGTGAAATTAGGGTTTCGAAATCTTTGTTCACCGAAGCGCTCAAAACTTCAATCAAGTAAAATGGTAACCTTCTGCGATGTAGAGCCCGTCCTTTCCACATTCAAAGTCATACTCGACATCGAGTTGCAAAATCGTCAACTGAAAACAACCTATAAATTTGTGGGGCCTTTGCTGGCCACACATTTTTCTTTGTTTGGGGGCCTTCTAGTCGATTATGCAGCTTTTAACTCTCACTTTCCCCGCAGTAGAATATCGTCTATACTTTTTTTCCTCAAAGTTCTTATATGTTTATATTATGTGATAATTTCATCGTATTATGAAGAACTGGTTTAAAAAAAGCGTGAAATTATTCTTAGCACGATTCGAAAGGCCACCACAGCAGGCGGCCAATGCTCAACAACTTTATCTATTACTTGTACTCAGACACACTCATTAGTCTTATGCATAATCAGTGACGCATATAATAATCATATAATTAATTTCACAGAAAACTGTTGCCAATCTATTAACGTTGAGTCTAATTTGGCAAATATTAGTCTCAACCACGTTGAGCATTGACACAACTCTCCAAATTCAAGTGCTTTATACTCAACATTGAATATGCGAAGGCATCGTACCCAGCGAGTTCTTCTTTTGCAAGCTTGTCTGAGGAATCCGCTTCAACGCAGCGCGTAAAGTCATTTCTTCATCGTTCATATATGCACGTGATGAATCAGAAGTAATACATACTACTTCTACGTGTGTACTGAAACTCTGTAGTCCATGTGAAGTGTTTGCCCTCGCTTCTTCTACCCGCACCCGCAACACCTCAATTCCCCCCTCTATCTTCACTGCTCATCTTGTTTTGCAACCAAGCAGCCGAATTACCTCTCAGTCTCTCTCTCTCTCTCTCTCTCTCTCTCTCTCTCTCTCTCTCTCTCTCTCTCTCTCTCTCTCTCTCTCTCTCTCTCTCTATTTCTTTCTCTATGTTTCCATCTCTTTCATTTCCTATCTTTCTCTCTCTCTTTCTTGACTCTCTACCATTCCCTCTATCTTTCTCTTCTTACCTGTTTGCTCATCTCTTCCAGTGTTTGCCGATCACTTTAAAAATGACATTTTTTTCTCGCTTTCGGAACATCGCTAGGTTCACGGATTGGCCAAGCATCACGCAGAGATCTACCACATTGTTGTTTACCTGTCAACCTCTCTCTTTCTCTCTCTCTCTCTCTCTCTCTCTCTCTCTCTCTCTCTCTCTCTCTCTCTCTCTCTCTCTCTCTCTCTCTCTCTTTCTCTCTCTCTCAGTCACTCTCTCAGTCTCTCTCTCTTTCTCTCACTCGCTTCTTCTCGCTATTTCTTTCTGACCGTCTCTATGTATTCTCGACCTCTTCTGAACTTGCTTCCTCTTCTTCCTCAATAGGTTTCTCTCTGTTAGTTGTTCCGAATTCTCCCAGAGAGCATTCTCGAACCTTGCACTCACAACAGTTTAGTGTCCGCTCAACTAATGAGAAGAAATAATCCTCGGAGAAGAGCAAACTCAGAGAAATCGCTCGAGAAAGAGAGCAAGAGCAAGCTCGGAGAGAAGTTTCCAGAATACAGTAACAAGGGTCAAAGTTGCTTGTTTACCGATTCTCTGGAAAACGTTGTCGCCGGTTAAAGAATGTTCAAGTGTGACTGAGTATTGCAATGCTCCTCCTGCGAGTTTTGCCAATATAAAAGAGCGCTGGCGAGCGAGAGCAGTCACGATCCTATTCCGAGTGTGATCAAGTGAACGAAGAATGTCTTCCCTGCTGAGCCTCTTCCTCCTTCTCGTCGTCGTCCTCTGCGCGCTCGTCTCCTACACCGACGCGCAGTGGGGTTACTATGTAAGTTCAAGGGCAAAGGGAAGGCGGATCAAGCCTTAAGCTAGCATATTCCACTCATTTCACTTTTTCTGGGCAGCTTCCTTTTCTGGGCAAACTCCAGTCAGAGGTCCAAAGGTGAATTCCAATCTAATTTCTGCATGAAAACTAGTCTGAAGCACAATGCGCGGGATGGTATCGACTGACTAAGCTATGTGTTATAGATAATACAGGTTAGGGACCAATATAGGAATGAGTTGTGGTCATGGACAATCGAGCCTCTTCAAACAAAAATAAAAAAAAACAAAAAAGGTCTGAAGAAAGGTGCTGAAAATGGGATCAAATTACTTCAATCAAATTACGTAAAATTCTAAGACCAATAGGGCATAAGCAGATACTAGATATACTTTTTCCTATTCACCAAAGTCACAGCGAAATTTCAAACCAGTTATAGACAAAAATTTGTATGCTTGTGGCAAGCTTCAAAAAAGAAAAATTTGAGCTTGTGGCGAGCTTCAATCAAATCCACAACTCCATTTTCAGTACCCATACTACGGCGGATACTACGGTTACTGGGGCAAACGCGAGGCGGGCTTCGGCCCTGGCGCTGCCCCACTCCAGCACTGAGCGAGCCCACTGATGAATCTGTCTCGCGAACACACAGCTCACGATCACTTTTTAGAACCAGATAATCGTTCGAGCTACAATATTCCCCTGTAACATGACCTTATAAAAACCTTTGCAATACTACGGATCAAACCCAGAAACTATCTCTATGAATCTTTTTTGCAATATTAAGTATTCTCGATTGAGATAGAAACTCATTTTATCGACTTTAAAACCGGTAATGAAAATGTATTGAACGATTCCAAAGCTTTTGAATAAAGATTCTCATTAGCAAAAATGTCCGATTTATACAATACTTCAAAAGAATTTCAATTTTTTTTTCAATTTAAACGCTTTATCAAGATCAGCAAGCCACATCGGTAATATAACATCATCGATTATGGGATCTGTTGCGACATGTGACGACTCCACTCGTCAGCGTTCTCTGCCTTCCTTAGGAATTGGGGACTAACGGCTTTGACAACGTAGTCCTTCCATCTCATTCTTCTGTCGCTCATGATGGCGCTACGATCCCGGAGCGCCAAATCTTCTCGGGAAAGGACTCTCACAGACAAGGGAAGAGACGGTGCGAGGAGCAACCGTGCACGGAGGGAGACGAATGAGAGAATGAGATAGATTGAGATAGAATGATTTTAAAAGAATTTTAAAAGAATTTTCAAAAGAATGATTTTAAAAAATCAAAGAATCTTTGAAAAATTTGTTAGATTAGTCAGTCAAACGGTTCAAACTGTGTCCCCCTAGTCCCCCTAGATCCCCCTAGTCCCCCTAGTCCACCTAGGCTGTGTTCCCCTAGCTCGTGAGCATGAAATTTCATGCTTGCCTAGAAGTAATGGGATAAGTTTCAGCGTCAATTCTTTTCTAACCACAAGGAAAAACTTTGACGCTACAGAGAATCTCGCAAAAACTACAGGGTTTGTGCTATATACTGTTTCGTAAAAAAATTGCCCTGATCTTTCGCACCCCGAATATCCGTGATTACGGTACTTGTTACAATTTTTCAGGGCAATAATTTCAACTTCTACAAAGACAAACGAGCTTTGAAAAAAAAAAATCATTCGCATTTCACGGCATCTTGTGCCGAAACAAATCGTGCTTCATGAGGAACTATAAAATATCCTTCGCAACCTCTCTTCAGACTATTCACTGAGCTCTCCAAAACGAAGCTTTTAAATTAAATCTAACCCAAACTACAAATTCCCTATCTCGATCTAAGATTTTTAAAAAAGCTTTAAGACAATGAACAAAGCTTCCTTAACACAGTATCAAGATATTAACACTCTGTTGACTGACACAAATGAAAATGAAACATCGGGTGTGATCAAACCCAGCCTTCTCTTCTATAATCTCTAACCGGGAGTCTGAGCGCGTTACCAATTGCAATAGTTGATCACCACGGAGGACTAGTTGATATAACGTACGTTAGTGCTATGTGGAAGGAATAAAGGCCTAGCTTTATCCCAATGTCAGGAATGGGAAGCGTCGAAGATTCCAAGTGTTGGTTGTAAAATAGTCGGTTTTAAATGATACAAATGATTTATTTTCTGCTGGAAGCCAGCCTTCATCATTGCGTAAAGTAGATAATGAAGTTCTGTGAAATACTGCAATTGGACTGCTTTGAAAAGTGATAACCTTATTGAACCCCATTCAAAAAAGAAAGTTCTAAGAAAACAACAGAAGCCGAACTTTTTTGGAGAATAAAGCAAAAAGCTGGCGTTATTCACAATAGAAGTTTGACGATCAGATGTGCGAATGAATTTTTTTAAAAATTGGATCAAGAAGTTGAGACAAAGATATAATCGATAAGACTGGACGAACTGGCATCAAAAATATCCATGAAAGAAAGATACGTAATAAAATCCCAGTCTTTTTAAGGTATAAATCATTGCCATGAATTCACATTCTCATCCTTTTCTTTCATGATGAGCAGTGATGATTCTAAAAGCTCTCTTATCTCTCCCAGCCATCTGTCTTTAATATTTTCATCACCAGCGTCAAATACCACTGATATTCGTCATACAGAAAAATATTTGCCCTCGGATTGGAGCAAAGCTATACTTCTTGACAAAAAGAAGAAGAAGTTCCCCACACCAACAACTTTGGACTTGGCAACGGTTCATGCTGATCTCCAGACCATGCTGATCAGAATCAACAGAAAAATCGTTCAGCTTATGGAAGAAAATGAAAAACTTCATTCGGTCGTCAATGAATTGAGAGTCAAGGTGGATGCACTTACGGAGCAATGTTCTATTCCAAGTACCAATCCTCAACCATGGATTCCTGTGAGAACAGCCGTCAGAGAAGCATTCCGTGAGCGAGAGAATGACAGCGAACGCCAGAGAAGAGTTTTCCTAAGAGTCCCCGAGAGAGACGATGCTGAAACTGTGTCGAACTTGATTGCTAACTGTAGTGGTGACCAAGCAGTCAAAACTTTTCGGATTGGCAAGGAGAGGCATGGAGAAGTGGAGCCGAGAACACTTGTAGTGGTATTCCACTCCCGCGAGAGTGCACTCAATTTCCTGCAGAAGTTCCACATTCATCGCCGAGAGCACTCCACAGCAATCACTGCTCGACCAGACTACAATGCAGCCGATCTGCTAGTCTACAAACAAGCATGGGCGGAAGCCATCCAACGAAACGACAAAGCAGGGAAAAGGATCTTCACTGTGAGGAATTTGCGACTGACACAGCTGCCGACGGAGAGAGAAGACTGGAAGAAAGAAGAACGAACGAGAGACAGCATCAAATCCAGACAGAAAGAAGCTCCCATCCTTCTTTGAAAAAGTTTGTTATATTACAAGCAAATGTTCAATCTATCCGTAACAAAATTTCCCCTTTTCTTTGTTCACTAGATCAGCAAAATGTTTCTATAGCTTCAGTATGTGAAACATGGCTCTCTGATATTGTTCCTGACTCGTTTGTTTTTTCGAATAATTATTCCATTATTAGAAATGATCGCAACATCAAAGGCGGAGGTGTTGCTATTTATCTCCATAAAATGTCATGTTTGCAGAAATTCCCTGTTCTCGAATTCCCTTTCATGAAAAACTAGAAATATTAGCCATTGAAACTTCTATTCCTATTGCTATTCGCTTTGTTTCAATTTATCATGCTAATCACAGTTCGAGTAACTTGGAATTGCTCCAGTGTCTCTCTCAATTCATTTCTTCTTCTTCTCTGCCTTGTATCATATCCGGGGACTTTAACTGCCCGCATATCGACTGGTACACTCTTTCTCTCAAGACTGCATGCATTCAATGCCGAAACCTTTTGCACTTTGCAATCTCTCACGGCTTTTCTCAATGCGTTTCAAGTCCCACTCGAGGCTCTAATCTCTTAGATCTCATGTTTATTAGTGACTCATCTCTTGTCTCTGATTGTGAAGTAAAAGCAGGCCTAGCTGATCATGCTGACGTATATCTTTCTCTTTCCCTTTCTTATAATGTTGGAAGAGACAGAAAAATTCTAGCACGTGCATGGAAGAGAGGAGATTACGTAACTGCCAACATTATGATAGCTAACATAGATTGGGTCAAAGCACTCGGCTTAGGAGACATTGTAACTAACATGTATGATCGCTTCCTCAATGCTATTCACACAGTAATTGATTCATGCGTTCCGCTAGTCAACTTTTCAACAAAAACTCACTCTTCACAAGTTAAAAAATTGATGAAGAAAAAGCATATTTTAAGGAAAGCTGGAGCATATATTTCAAACCTTTCGGATTACTCCAAAACATGCAAAAAAACTTCGTCGTGCAATCAGGCGTGAGATAGTACATAAAGAAAAAAAATTGTTTGAGAAAGGTGCAAATGGAATTTTCAAACATATGCGCTCGGTCTATAACAAACAAATCATTTTCCCTTCATTAACACGTCACGATAATTCCTTGGCTATTTCTTCATTAGAGAAAGCTGAAACTTTTTCCGATCAATTTTCTTCAATCTTTGTGAATGATAATAATTGCACTCCTCTCTTTGTGAATAGAACTAACAGTGTTTGTGAAAACATAGATTTTTCCCCATTTATCGTTGAAAAATTTCTCAAAAACATGGCCTCTAAAACTTCTCTATCCTTTGATAAAATTCCTTCCATCTTATTGAAAAAGTGCTGCACATCACTCGCATTTCCTCTCTCGCTTATATTCTCCGCCTCTTTCGAATCTGTACATTTACCCAATGCATGGAGACAAGCAATAGTCAAGCCAATATTCAAAAAAGGCAGTAAAAACAATCCAGAAAACTACAGACCCATTTCAATAACAAGCAGTATTGGTAAATGCCTCGAGCGGATGATAAAGCATGAAATCACTAAATTTTTGAACGAAAATTCTCTGCTTTCGCCGTATCAATATGGTTTTCGTGAAAATAGAAGCACAGTCCTCATACTCCTCTCTTTTCAGAATCTTTTGCACAAACTTCACTCACAAAACGTTTGCTGTGACGTACTTTATTTCGATTTTTCTAAAGCTTTCGATACAGTGAGCCATATAAAACTTCTGCAAAAACTATCGTCTTATGGTATAAGCGGCAAATTGCTCAATTGGCTCAATGTATGGCTTGTTGATAGAGTGCAAAGTGTACAAGTAGATGATGCACTTTCTTCTTCTGTTCCGGTTATCTCGGGAGTGCCCCAGGGTAGTGTTCTTGGTCCTCTTCTCTTTCTTATATTCATCAATGACATTGCTGACTCATTACCTGCTATACCTTTTCTTTTTGCAGATGACTTGAAACTCTTGGTAGTCGTTGATGATAATTCGTCCTATATTAAAATTTTCGATTGTCTAAGAATCATAGAAAACTGGCTTACTGCGTGGCAAATGACTGTTAACGTTTCTAAATGCGCTGTATTACATTTCGGAAAATCGAATCCACGCACCTCCTATACTTTTGTAGGGCAGCCATTGCACACACCTGGGTTTATTAAAGATCTTGGAGTGATAATTTCAGAGAACCATTCTTTTTCTAATCATATTACTGACATAGTTAATAAAGCAACTAAACGTGTAAACTTTCTTTTTATAGCAATAAAATCGTGTAATCCCATAGTTTTGACACATGTTTACAAAGCTTACATACGTTCTATTTTAGAGTATGCTTCCCCTGTATATGATCCACACTTGTTATACGAGAAGCGTATGCTTGAAAATGTCCAGTATCAGTTTTTAAGACGCCTTTTCTTTCGCTGTAATATACCATGGACTTGTTATAGACTAGCTTGTGAAATGTTTGATTTGCAATCTTTACTGGATAGAAGACAAATAGCAACTTTTCGATTACTACATTCTATTTTGATCGGCTCATCCGATGTTTTGATCACTGATTTTTTCTCTATCAAAGAATCAAATACTCGTCGCCTCTCAAAAAAGCTTTTTCCGCTTGTTAAAGCTAGTGACAAAATTACTGCTCATTCGTTTTTTGATCGTACGTATGCAATAGTCAACAACATGAATGATAGCATTCTTAACATTTCTTCTGAATCATTTTCTAACCGTGTATTGTTGATAATTCCACGTCAGTATTTAAGATAAGATTTTGTTTACAACTTTAATTGGAATTTCATTTCATTTCATTCAATACTATTTTTATTTATAAACGAAAGCAATGTGAGTGCGATGCCTTTTGCTGGATACTTTGTGATTGTTTGTAAAATCTGTAATGATCACGAGATAAAGATGATGATGAAAAGCATTTAGTAAATAACTCTATTACCTGAAAGATGGCTATCGACCTCGCAAGAAATTTAAAAATATCATTTTATCATTCGTTCACTCATTTCTCTCATGAGATTAGACTCGTGAGGTTATCTGTATTAAGGAGAAAAAAAAATATTTTTTTCAAATTCATGGTCGAACAGAGATGGTCCATGGTCCGGGCGTGGCATAATCGTAGTGTGTTCGACTATTGTGCGAAGAGTCCCTAGTTCGACTCCCACCCCCGGACAGATTCACCCAAACCAAGGGGGTTAAGAAATGTTGGTAGTGCTCATGCACGAATCTGACTCTCCCCATTGCTGCTACTCACACTAGCAGTTATCTAGCAGGCAGCTACTGGTTCTACCAGGATAGGTCTGTCCTGCTCCTTAGGGGAGCGCGTACCCTGCCGCAAGGCGGGAGGGGAGCGCGTACCCTGCCGCGAGGCGCGAACATGCGCGAGGAAGATTATTATTATTGTTATTATTATTATTATTAGTGTAGAACAGAGATAAACTCTTGTAATTTTGTGGCGTTAACGAAGAATGATCGACCAGGCATATATTTATATTTTATCTACATTTTTCAATGCAAAAACAGTTTCCAGAGAATTAATTAACAACTCATAAAGTGTGACATTATGAACATCATGTAAACAGCGGAGAATGAAGTTCTCAAAAGAAAGAACATTTTCTTTTAATCAACAAAATGAATATTGAATAACTCAGCCATACTTTCTAAAAATGATGATTTCTCCAGAAAACTTCTAAAGGCAGCGAAAGATGTATTCAGCAAAACTTCTCTAGGTAATTGAGCGAACATACGTGAAACTCTAAGAGTGAAAGAATGGAAACGAGCCGCGTTTTACGTACTTTCTACAAAAATGCCGCTAGGGTTTGTACGCGTTGGTTTAACATGTTTAAAGATTCGGTCTCTTTCGATTATTGACAGGTTATTATAAATTTTCCAACCCATTTTCATGTCAGCTTGAATTCTTCTCAAATAAAGGGGCGAAAGATTGAGGCTAGCTCATCTATCTTTGTATGATGGGAGAGAATGTGGGTAATTGGAGTCGGGAAAACAACGATAGAAGACAATGCGTGTAAAGTAATTCAGAAGTTTCATCTTATGGTCTGTTTGGAAGAGCTAAGTAAGTTGCGTAACTGGTTTAGCATTTAAAAAGCAATACCAACTCAAAACTAGGGATAAGGAATCATCAGATCGTGATGATCAATTTTCTGGGTCTATACGGATAATTACTCGACTGAACCTTGATTTTATTTAAATTTTGATGGCTTGGTTATTAACACCAACTGAACTGATCTTTGAACCACCCGGAAGACAGCTTAATGGAATCGAAAACCGTTAATAACTCAGACTTCGACTTGCTAGAGCTTTCGATCTCATCCTGAATTCTCTGGCGTTCCTTTCTCATGATCAGTGTACGGAACTCGCTTTCAAAGCTTTCGAACTTTAGGAATGAAATCCGTGACAACATCTCTGACTTAAATTATCTGCTTCTTTCTTTCAAAGTAATAGCTTACGTTATTCTTCCATAAATTTTGCACGTTATGACAATTTGTTTGAAGTGACAATTCAGTTCCGCTGAAGTGACATTCAATGTTTGAAGTGACATTCAATTTGTTTGAAGTGAAAATTCAGTTCCACTGATTTCTGTATTCTCATAGCCCAAGAAATAACAGTTGTGGTGATTTGCATATTTCCTTTCCTATGAAAGTCTAAACGAACTATGCAGTGGAGTTCCTCACTTTGCGTTTTTAGAAAACTTTTTTTCCCAAAGTCCAGAACTCATTCTTGAATTGATTCAAAACTTTTGCTCACTCCAGAATAAGAAATGTTCATCAAAATGGTTCTTCTTTCTGTTTATCAGAACGATGCGAAAGAGAAATGCTCGAAAGTTCTGCAAAGCTTCGATACTTATTTCAGTTGAACGAATTTTTTAAAAATAAAGAAGCTTTTATGAACAGTAATTATGCGAAATTCACGGAGTAGTTTTGTTTCAGAAGAAATTATATACAGTCCTGAAAGTTGAGAAGAATAAAAGAAAATCACGAGTATAGGAGGTATAGTTTTGCAACGGTTCGATTAAATTTGAGTAAAGATATAATCATTCAAGAGAAAAAACTTCACTTCAATTAAATCAAAATAAATCTTTTTTGAGCTTCAAAGCTCAAATATCCTTTCAATGTTTTTACGATTCAGTCTTTGGGTCATCTAAATTCATTCTTTATTGATGTTTCTATTCCAAGAAGCAAGTAATTGTGAGTTTTTCTTCAGTAAAGAGGGCTGAGGGGCTATTTAAATTCAGGTAATAGACGTTAGACTAGAGGTGTTCGTGAAAATTATCATGGGAAGGTTAAATAAGAGAGGAGTTTTAGTGGTTCCTGGAGTTTTAGTGGTTCCTTCTTTGAAAAGAAACAGCGCAATCCTAGACCGAGTCACGAAAGCTACTAGAACTAGAGCTGCCATGCTCCGCGGTATTTTTATAATTGATTCACAGGTACTTGTAGAGTGTTTTTAGACATTTGTTTTTCCGCATTTAGACTTCGCATCATGCTTTTGGAATCCAATTTATAAGAAAGACTCAGATTCATTGGAAAAGGTACCGAGATCGTTCACTACATAGAATCGTATTTACAGATGCTTTCCAAAACCCGATTACCCTTTCAGCCTACCATGTTACAATGATCGCCTACGTTTTTTTCGCCTTAAAACTCTTTCTCAGAGACGATTTATGGCGGATCTAGCTATGGGCTGGAATATTCTAAATAAGCACTCTCTGATCGAAAGGTTGAGAATCTTCAAGGCAGCTCATCGTACTCGAACAAATACTAATGGATCGAAAGGTTGAGAATCTTCAAGGCAGCTCATCGTACTCGAACAAATACTAATGGATCGAAAGGTTGAGAATCTTCAAGGCAGCTCATCGTACTCGAACAAATACTAATGGATCGAAAGGTTGAGAATCTTCAAGGCAGCTCATCGTACTCGAACAAATACTAATGGATCCAAAGGTTGAGAATCTTCAAGGCAGCTCATCGTACTCGAACAAATACTAATGATATGTGTACTGAAAGTAAATCATCCACGGTTCGATTAAACTGCTTCGGCTTGCGTGTGTCTCGCCTCATTCCTAGAATATCTAATTCTCTGGTGGAGTCGGTCTCGGTAAATAAATTTCTTTATTAAATCGAAAGAGCCAAATTGCTTCTTTCTTAGCTAACAAATTCTACTCCATTAAAACCTTTTTTCATTCCCCCATTTTCACTGTTTCACTAAAATCAGCAAACCAAAGAAGAAGATGAATGACATTTCGTTCCAGAACCCCGAAATGAACGAACTTAACTGCCGACTCACGACTCTTTACATGCATCGGTAATACATTGCATACATTGCATGTATGAAGAGAGAAGCTAAGATAGCCGTAGCGAAGACACGCTCTGCAGCCATTCAAAAAATCTACAGTAAGCTCAACACGCCTCAAGGGGAGAAGGAAATTTTCCGGATTTGTAAAGCACGAGCCACAGCAGCAAAAGACCTTTCTCACGTGAGGACAATCAAGAACCGGGACGGCATACTCCTCCGATCCAATGTCGGAATTTGCCAGCGATGGAGAGAACAATTCGAGGAAATCTCGAACATCGAGTTAGACCACCCTCCCATCCCACTGTCCCTACCAGTAGAAGGACCAGTTCCCACCATCTCAGAGATTGAACTAAGAGAAGCCCTTCAGAAAATGAAGCATGGAAAGACATGTGGGCCAGATGATCTCGCCGCCTCTGCATGGAGACTCGCAGGTGATTGTGGACTTTTCCATCTTACGACCCTCTTTCAAAAAGCATCTGCTCGCCTGGAGTATCCCGAAGACTGGAGTAGATCATCTACAATACCCATCTACAAAGGGAAAGGACATGTCACAATATGCTCCAACTACCGACCGATAAGAATCATTCCTCATAGCACAATGATCTTGGAGAAGATTATCGAAGCACGGCTCCGCAAAATTGTAAGCACAACCGTCAATCAGTGTGGCTTCGTCAAAGGAAGTGGAACAACGAATGCTATTTTCGCCATTCGTCTTTATCTAGAGAAACACAGGGAAAAGGCGAAATCAGTCCATTGCGCTTTCGACCGCGTGCCTCATGAGCTGATATGGTTCTCTCTTCGAGACCACCTAGTCCCAGAAGAGTACTTAAGATGGATTCAAATGATGTACGCTGACCCTAGAAGTACCGTAAGAAGTCCAGCGGGTACTTCGGAGTCATTCAAGGTTGCTGTAGGAGTTCATCAAGGTTCCGCGCTTTCCCCTTTGCTCTTTATACTGATAATGGACACGATCACCAGAGATCTACAAAAAAAGTCCTCCGAAAATTCAACTGTATGCTGACGACGTTGTGTTATGTTCCAACACATCATAGGACTTGGAGAGACAGCTAGGAGAGTGGAACGAACGCTTCAATGACTATGGTCTACGACTAAACCTCCAAAAGACCGAGTACTTGGAATTGGGAAAGAGTACTTCGAATACCTCGAATACCATCAAAGTCAAGAACACCGAACTCCGGAAAGTGGATGGCTTCAATTACCTCGGATCCTACATCACCTCAGACCTAGACCCCAAGGCTACAGTTGAAGTGAGAGTCAATGCTGCCTGGCTCAAATGGAGAGAATCAACTGGTGTACCATTCGACAAGCGAATGCCTGACAGACTGAAAAGTAAAATTTACCGATCAGTTGTCAGACACGTCGCGTTGTACGGCCTCGAATGTGCTCCAAGCACAGCAAAGACTCTACAGATGCTGCATGTTATGGAGATGAAAATGCTGAGATGGAGCCTCGGACTCATTCGTATAGACATGGTGCGAAATGAAACCATCCGAGATCGTCTGTGCATCGCCCCTATATCTGAAAAGCTCCGAGAGTCAAGGCTGAGATGATATGGGCACGTGATGAGGTCAAATCTCCATTTTGTTTCTCAATCGTCCTGGAATCTCGAAGTAGAGGGCAAAAGACCCAGAGGCAGACCCAAAACTAGGTGGCGAGACTGCATCGAAGTAGACATGAAGACGACCGGGCTGAAGACTGAAGACCTAGCTGATCGGGTGAAATGGCGTGGTGCAGTCTACAAAGCGGACCCTGCCCGACGGCGGGTTAAACGCTAGGAAGAAGAAGAAGGTAATACATTACATATACTTTTTTGCGTCAGATGTGTGATTCAATTTGAGTTTTTCTTTGTATACAGATGTTTGTATAAATGTAAGCATCATTGTCCTTTGAATGATTTAGATAACAAAGTGCTGATAATTTAATTATGTTTTGAAAAGTATTTGTTTTTTGTGAGATGAATTTGAACTGTTTTTCTTCAGAATACTTAATCCAGCTCCTGGCGGAAAAGAGACCGAGAGATAAAGAGAACAAGTGAGAGGAGAAAAGAAAGATAAACGAAGGAAATGAAAAAGAAAAGTAGGTAGAGAGATAAAAAATAGAGAGAGGGAAGAGAAGAGAGAATTTTTTTTTAAAAAAAACACAGAAACAGAGAGAGAGAGAGAGAGAGAGAGAGAGAGAGAGAGAGAGAGAGAGAGAGAGAGAGAGAGAGAGAAAAAGAGTGAAAGAGAAAGTAGATTTGCAATTATTGTACTACATATCTTTAGAGATAAGTTAACTGGAGAAGGAAGAGAACGAGCTCAAACAAAGTTTTTTCTTTCAACACTTTATCACTCCGAACAGTCTCTAACACGCGTTTACTTTGTTTAAACCAGCTCCTAGGGATCAGAAAGTACACAGCGTTCGCGGCAAGACATAGTAAAGAGGACTAGTGAGGAAGTTGAGAGGAGGAAGAGGAAAAAGAGAAGATGAGAGAAAATGAAGAGAAATAAAAATTTTAAAAAATTATAGAAATATAACTTTACAACAAGAGAAACGGTAAAAAAAGATAAAGAAAGAGGTAGTAAAAGAAGCTTCGAGAAGAACAGTCAAATCTCTCCGACCTGTAGTATATAAGCCCTCGTCAGTTCCTCCCAACCAACTTCTGCTGCGAGTTCCCAGCCTCCAGAATGTCTTCCCTCATCACCCTCTTCCTCGCTCTCGTCGTTGTCCTATGCGCCTTTGTCGCTAACTCTGACGCCCAGTATTGGGGATATCCCGCATATGGATATGGATATGTTAGTTTTTGAATTCAGCTCCGTGATAATCAATGTGTAGAAAAGCTTGGAAAGTCAACGATTAGTCTTATCTGAACGATGACGGTTTCAACCCTTACATGAAGTTAGGGTACCCTAGAATACCCTATAATACCCTAGAATAGACAGTTGAACGATGAAAGATTTAGTGAAGGTTGAACATTTTTGTTGCATCTAATGTCTACAACATATTGTTCATGAAAAATTTAGTGAAGGTTGAACATTTTTGTTGCATCTAATGTCTAAAACATATTGTTCATGAACGAATCTTCCATGCCTAGTTTCTTATACAAATTACAAAGGATGAGCGTGAGAAACTTTTTAGCGTTGAATTGGCATTAAGAATACAGTATTTGAATAACGAAAAACTTGGATAAATGATATCTGTCTCAAGAAGTTTCGAGCCTAAATTAATATTCTTCTTTTCAGGCCTACCCTTCTTACTACGGCTACTACGGCAAGCGTGAGGCTGGATTCGGTCCTGCACCACTTCAACAATAAATCAATCGATATTTTCTATCTCAATCAATATCTTCCGCTCTGCACTAATCTATAATTAGAAAGAAGGCAGTGATATCTCGAATAATCTCATCTTCATTGCAACTATGCAATGCCAGCAACTGCCACATGCTGTTATGAAGCTTTACAAATGTTTTTCCGATAAATGATTCAACTCTCATTTTGATCGGAAGACATAAAAGGGCAAAGACGCACGGAAAACAGTTTTTGAGGATATCCAACACTTCAAGTGTTGGATATCCTCAAGTGTGCTTTTTAAAAGTTAACATAAGAGAGCTGCTTATAAGAGAGAGTTCACTGGAACCGAGAAAGCATCCAAAGTTCTACGAACAATGTTTAGAAATAAAAAAATAGCACAAGAAAGGAGAAGAAATTATCCATGTACTATCACTGATCAAAGTCCTCTTAAAACGAATCTTAGCCATAAATTAAGCCCAGTAGACAAGTGGCCTTTTCTTAAACAGCTAACAGCTTTGAGGTATTTGAAAGAGGAACACAGAAGACTAAAATTTTCTTCGTGAGTTTCAAAGACGCTTTTGTTTGGGTGAAATATCATCTCATGAAGTGAACTAAATTAAGAGCATTCAGTTTCTAAAATTTAGAACAGAAACTCCATGCCCATTGCACTCTAATGATTAACCCGAGCTTTTAAACATACATTTTAGAATATTTAAATTCGTGAAACCATGAAAAAACAATTTTCACCTAAAAAGACGTTATGTTTTATTTTTTCATTATTTTCTTATCTGGCAAGAGCTAACGGAACAAAAACAGAAAAAAAGATTGATTTAAAAGGGAAAAACAGTCATTTAAAACTTCACCCTGGCAGCTGTTGGACCCCAGCGAATGAGCCCAAACATTTTGTTGTTTCTTACACGCATGGGTTTTTGTTGGTGGTGAAGGGAAAAATTCACCAGGTTTTTTTCGTGGCCGAGCTTATCTTTGAATTCATATCCTCTCTTTTTTCTTTTCTTTTCGCATTCTTTACATCATTACAAATTTCTTGATCCTTTCGTTATCAAATCTTTTCCCATTTTCCATTTACAATGAAATGCGCGTCAGTAACAAATCTGCAACAAAGTTCTATTGTTCTAAGGCTCACAACGAGAATTAAACAACAGTAAAATGGTGTGTATTCCATCTTTACGGCGGAAAAAAACTAGGCCTCAGATGATGATAATGATGATGATGATCTATCCCGGCCTCAGATGCAAAAAAAAAACATGGCGCGAAAGGAACTCATTCGAAAACATCTGGTGAGAGTATTCTAAGATCCTGAAGAAATGAGGCTGAAAAAATCATTAAAAAAATCTGTAAATCATACTATAGCCTGTAAGATCATAGCAAAAGAATAAAAGATAGACCCAAAACGATGTGTCGAGACTGTATGTAAATATATTTGGTGTTGTGGTGGAGGGGGAAGAAACCTCTGACTGAGTCAAGTTTTGTGGTCAAGTTTCTGTGGAGAAAATTGCTCAGTGGCGTGATACAATAAGAGCCTAAGTAAAATGATGTTCATAAGTATGGGGCTGACAAGACCCATCCAGTCAAGGCCTAACAAGACTCACAAAGTCATTTCCTGGCAAGACCCATCCACTCATGGCCTGGCAATATTCTTCTAGTGATGGCTTTATAAGACTCCCCATCCATTCCCTGACCAAGCTCACCCAGTCATGGGACTGACTAAACTTACCCAGTCAGGGCCTGACAAGACTCACTCAGTAATGGCCTGGCAAGACTCACCCAGTCATGGCATGAACAAGCTTACCCAGTCATGGCCTGAAAGATTCACCCAGTCAGGGCCTGACAAAACTCACCCAGTTATGGCCTGGCAACCTTCACTCATTTTTCTGCATCTTTGAATTCCAGTACCCTTCACCAAGTTCAGCTTTTTAATCATTTTAACTTTGTCTCACAATTTGTTTTTTTGTTGTATTCTCATGTTGCCACAGGCACCTGGAATCTCTCATCATGTTTAGTTGAAAACCAAGAGACTAATTGAGCCTGATAAATTTTTGGTATTCACTATATCATTGTCCTATGTTTTTACGTCCCAATGACGCTCTCATATCATATTGCGGACTCGTTCGGAAAATGAGGTTTTTCGGTCTACGAAGGCTTTTCAGGGCGATAAAACATTTATTTTTCCTTAATTCATGTTTTCACTTTTACAGAACCTTCTCTGCCAACCTTGTTAACAAGCACTTAAAAAAACTACCCTCGATTGATGAAGCCTACTGTAACACCAAAAGTTCTGAAAAATCTATGTTGGTATTGAAGTTCAGAAAGATGTCAAGTCCTTGCAATGACAAAAGCTCTGAATGATAAAAACAACTGCATATATTTATTGATAAACCTGTAAAGCCTACTGTAACATCAAAAGTTTGAAAACTTGAAACAAAAACTCTTCTAAATATTCAAGAAAAGCATTAACTACTGTTATGAATTTTTGTAGAACTTCTATGTACATTTCCAATATAAAATTATTAACAATAGTATTATTAAATATATCCATCGCACGGGCAAAAATCTGGCACTCGGCTAGGACCGAACCTCCGCTGCCTAACCGGAGTTATCAAAGATCAAATAATTGTTCTCATATATCATACGAGACCTCCGCCAAAAAGGAACGTAAAAATAACTAAGAATATCTACTTTTTTCATGTTAATTCGAATTATAAACAGATTCGTATTCGTTCCTGTGCTTAAATACGTTAAAAAGTGAACTACTGCAAGTTATTTTTGATACATATCTATATCAATTGATGAACAGAACAGACACAAACTAAAGGTTTAATAGTTCAAATAAAATCTTAATTTCCATTTCAAACATCTTCCTGTTTTTTTGCACAAATTTTTTCGAATGCACATTTTGTCTTGAATACTTAGAAGAGTTTTTCGTTTGAAGTGGTTACCTTTCACTACTTTTTCATCCTTCTCAAGTCTAGCCTGAAGGAAGCTAAAAAGAACATTCAGATATACAGAAAGCTAGAGAAAAAAAAACTCAGGTAAGTGTATTCATGAGCGGCACAGGAAAAACAGGAGAAAATTAAAAATGAGAAAAGAATATGAGAGAAAACGGAGAAAACCAAGTAAGAAATACAGAGAGAAAGAGAGCGAGAAAAAGGGGAGGGAACACAGCGAGAGAGAGAGAAAGAAAGAGAGAGAGAGAGATAGAGAAAGAGAGAGAGAATGGAAAACAGAAAGAGAGAGAAGTAACACAAAGAGAAGAGAAGAGAAGAGAGAAAAAAGGAATGACCGAGACAGAGAGAGTGAAGAAAAGAAAAGCTGTTGCAAAATGCAGCACCTAATCTCAACAAGTTCCCGTTTTTGAAACCATAATCGACTTTTCTGTGTCAGTTGCGGTCCGTGACGGTCCGCAACAAGCAATAGTAGTGATTTTAAGAGAAGAATAATACCGAAAAACTCCTACTTTTTATTTTATCCGGATAAACCGTTTCGGGAAACATGATGTGGCCCGTAGATTTCGTTCAGTTTGGCTTTTGACCCTGGTGTTTGTGTTGGTCCAGCTGGCTGTACAAGTCTGTGTTATGGCATTAAATGATCAATGAACAATAAGATAGATGTTTGGCCATGATTTCAAACCGACATTGTTTTTTACACAAGAATATTTGAAGGAGGAGTACCTGAGGGCACATCGAACAAATGAAGACTAAAGACTTACTACTACTCTCAAACAGATCAATAAAACCGAAAACATAAATTAGGAAACAATTCCATTGCCATTCGATTGATGGAATGATTGATTGTCACTCAGGCAGTATATCGAGTGAAACATTGATCTGATCTACCAGGAAACATACTTCACTACATAGTTCATCATGGTATGTATGTTTATGACATAATTGAATTGTTGGAAAACGATGCACAGGAATTCGATTTTAGCAATGAGTTTGTTTTTGAAGTCCTATTCATCGTCCTTCTTTCAGTCCTAATCATCGTCCCGAGAAACTTTTTAAAGCCCGACAGTGGAATCAAATTGTTTGATGTTTTGACTGCATCATCCGATGAACGTTCAGCTTCAACGTTTGATCCAACGGACAGTGTTTATTATGAATAACCAATCGATCCTCATTTTACGAACTCTGTTGACCGAGTTCATAGAAATGGGGAACAATCATGAAGCTTGGGCGAAAGAAGAGTATAAACCAATAGGATTACATATGTACTAATAAGATCACATCGAGAGTGTCACAAAAAGCGAAAAGAGAATCGCTTACTTGAGCTCGTAGAAACTTCGAATAACCAAAACACAAACAAAAGCCCCAGAGAGAAATTGACTACCGAAGTTCGGAGCGGATAAAAAATCTTTTTAAAAAATACACACACAGAGCAAAAAATACAGGGTCACAATGGGAAGGAAAGCAGAAAACTACGAAAAACTTCGAATTTGGGGAAAAGGGATCGGAATTTGTTTTGAAAATCAATTTTGCTAAGCACACGAAAGGGTCTCTCTCATCAGTAATAACCTATTATGTAGTTTAGTGATTACCCTCTAGCTTTTTCCTCGCTTGAACTGCTTGAACCGCTTTTCCCCTGTCTTTTCTGAGTGAGAGGAGGTGAGCGAAAAAAAGGATGAACAAACTTTATCAACGGCAGTTAAAAAAGAGTGTCAGGGAGAGGAGAAAAGAGCAAAAAGGGATAAGAGAAAGAGAGATGGAGAAAGTGGAATAGAGGATGAGAAGATGAAAAGAGAGGAATGGAAAATGAGAAAAAAAATCTCAAATACTGCCACACCTCTCTAATCATCTAAGATGTTCCTGTATAAAAGCACATGTCAGTTCCTCCCAACCATTTTACTGCTGCGAGTTCCCAGTCTCCAGAATGCCTTCCCTCATCACCCTCTTCCTCGCTCTCGTCGTTGTCCTATGCGCCTTTGTCGCTAACTCCGACGCCCAGTATTGGGGATATCCAGCATATGGATATGGATATGTTAGTTTTTTTAAACAGAATCTTGAAGAAAAAAACTGAAGAAAAAAAACTGATTCGTTATCTTAGATAGATAATGAGGAAAAATATGTACTTTCCTCCCATGTCTCTACCAGTTCTAACTAAATAATACTAGTCTTTGAAGGCCGCCTACCCTTACTACGGCTACTACGGAAAGCGCGAAGCTGGATTTGGTCCGTCTGCAATCGATCGATAATTCTTTCGATTATTCTTCGATGCAGTTATTTTCGAGAGGACAATCAAACTTCAATGATATACTGGGCTCCGAGCGATTTCATTCTGCTATTTTCAAACAAGAAATGTATGTACTTGTGCTGAATAAAAGGAGATAAGCCTTACTCAGACCGAATCAAATGAAAGTTGGATATGCAGCGAGGAACACTATACAGAACTCAACTAGATTTTATATTATCACACAAGCACCGCATATGTTGTGATTTCAATTGAACGATGTGAAAGAGAAACAAAAAAGTACTAGCAGTGGGGAACTGCTTCACATCTAATTGTTTACAGAAGTGTAAACTCATTCCAGCTGCTCATAAGTCATCTAATTTTTCTGAATTGACTTACAATGGGGGTTGAAATATTTCGTACAGAGCGCTGACATCAAGTCTCAAGACCAAGACTAGTGATACAAAGTTGTTATACATACTTATTATAATGAAACAAAACTTGATGTTTGCATAGGATCGAACTTGACTGGTTACATTATTCCGGAATAGAAGGAGGAAGTTACCCTATTCACTAATTTTTAAAGTCTAACGTATTACTTCATTATGACCCACAGGAAAAGGCCAAAAGCTTAACATCTTCAAAGACTGATATCTTCAGAGAGAAGAGTGAGAAACATTGATTTAATACAAACAATGCGTAATCACCTAACAGAGTGGTAATCACCTAACAATCACCTAACAAGGTGATTCAAGTCCTCCTCACCTAACAGGGTGGTTGTTCCATAAACATGGTAGCAGGGTAAAACTTCCCCATATCGGGAGGTCACACGCCTTGTTTGAAAAAGCTGGTAGAAATTCTTCGCACCAATTCATCACGACTGAATTAAATATAAACGTTCTTCGTTTAAGATCATCATCTGCCGAAGGTTCGATAGTACCCTTCAAAACATTATCCTGTCATATTTGAAATTATACTGGTATATCAGTCTCATACTCCAGAAGTCATGCAAACTTGGTGCAAAAAAATCTACCCACGTTCTGAAACACAACAGAATGGACGGCTTCCTGGCTAGATCTTAACGCTTTTGATTTTTTTCTCCTTTTAGAGGTCATGGCTGCCAATGTCTGTGCTGAACCTCCCCGCAGTTTATATCATCTAAATGCTCTTTCCAAAAATACTGGAAAATTTCTCGAGTGGGTACCTCCTTGCCATCATTGACTCTTTTGTTGTAATTCGAAGCAAATAGAGCTGATTTGAATTATTTTCTCTCAAAGTTATGAACTTCAATGAACAAGTTCGGTGAATTTCATCAAAATTAACTTTTCTGGTATCTCGATGTGAGTATTTTCACCCCGTTAAGATGTTTATGGACCCCTTTGTATTTTCTTCCTCTTCTTGCTGAAAAGTCGCCTTGTGGTGTCTCTTGTCGTGCATCATTTTATGTTCCCCCTTTTTTTCGAAATACTGCCAAGAACATCACGATTCATTTGCTCACCACACGCCTTTTCTTGAGCTAATCTTAATCTGACGTAACTTGCGCCCTTCTTCGGATAATCTGCCGCGACATTAATCTATAAACGATGAGATCATCGGTGCGATGACCTCATGTCATTCAAATTAGGCGAAAATTTTGAAAAATGTTGGAAGAAAAAAGTGGTAACAAGAAGAAAAAATGTTGGGTACAAAGTTTCGGGGTACGAAATGTCGCGGTACGAAGAGTCGAGAATACAACAAAAAAAAAACAAACATTTTAATGAAATGTTCAAAAAAAAAGTAAAATGATTTTTAAGTACGGAAACAAATTAGATTGCGATTAGTTAGTATTTTAAGATTCATTTGGAGAGCAAGACGACATGTGAAATCTCATTTTCTCTTACTTTAAGATGTTCTTTCGCGTGCTCTCGCAAGATCATCTCATACCTCACTGATCCAACATTTTTTGCCTAAAAAGTGCGAGAGCCATGATCTCATCGTGAAAAATTTCAGTTGTATTAACACTCACTCGATGATCTCATTCATCGAGCAATGATGTCATCTTTACAGATACATCGTCGATCACTCAACTTTTTTCGAGAGATTAATGTCGCGGCTGTTTTTGCGACGTTTTTCTGCCCCTTTTTACACACTTGAAGTAGTGAAATAAATTCAAGGTACTTATGACAGAAGAATAAGCAACTTAGGGTGTCCATGGAGAACAGAAGCAAAAGAATACCGTTGTAAAAGAATAATGGGTTGGAGAAACACCGTGGTGAAGTAATATTGATGTGGGGAAAACCGGTCTCATATAAAACTGGAATTAAATTAATAGCGGGGTTAAATATATTTTTTTCACTTCGAGCATCCTGATTCTACTCAAACCGCATCTCTTTCATTCAGTTTTGTATTTTTTGTGTCCTATTTGTGTTTTTTTAGCGTAACTGTTCGCTCAGTCTAGTCTCGAGAAGGATTAAGAAACAAGTCTAGTCTCGAGAAGGATTAAGAAACAAGTCTAGTCTCGAGAAGGATTAAGAAAAAATGAAAGATTCATGAACACTTAAAAAAAGAAGAAGAAAAAACAAAATATAGTGCGCAGAAACTGAGAAGAAAAAAGAAAGAGACTCAAAAAATAGAGAAAAGCGAGAGTTAATCAAAATAGAGTGAGTAAAACAGAAAAGAAATAGAAAGAGAAAGAAAGTGGCAGAAAAGCAGAAGGATAAATGGAGAGAGAAAGAGAAATAGAAAAAAGAGAGATGGAGAGAGAGAGAGAGAGAGAGAGAGAGAGAGAGAGAGAGAGATACTACAAGCTAAAATTTGAGAGACTGCCACACGACTCTTATCATTCAACAAGCTTCGGTATAAAAGCGCTCGTCAATCCCTGCCAATCAACTTCTGCCGCGAGTTCTCAGCCTCCAGAATGTCTTCCCTCATCACCGCCTTCCTCGCTCTCGTCGTTGTCCTATGCGCCTTTGTCGCTAACTCCGATGCCCAGTATTGGGGATATCCAGCATATGGATATGGATATGTTAGTTTCATCTCAAAATCTTCTTTTATTTTTTCAGTCCTAGCGCGTAAAAGTATTGATCGATCCACCAATCGATCACGAGTTATATCTTTATTTATTAGTAATCAGATTAGACGTTGATATATTTATTCCAAGAACTCACAAGTCGAACTTTGAGAAAAGGGTTTTATTGTTCAGTCGATTGATTAACTTTACATAAAATCTTGAAAAAAATTTCCAGGCCGCCTATCCTTACTACGGCTACTACGGCAAGCGAGAGGCTGGATTCGGTCTATCTTCAATCGATCAATAAGTCAATCGATTTCTTCTGCACTGCAAACCCATCAAAACATTGAGGGAGCAGCTGTTTCTCGAAAAATCCTCAAAATGATCAAAAGACATTCGGAAAAATATTTTTTCGAAACCCGTATTTGTTCAAAATAAATCATTCGAATTACTGTGACAACGTGTCTACAATTACTGGATGAATGGACTACTTTCCAGGAAAACTCCTCTGATAATCTTATCCACTTCTCCAATTCCTTTTTTAACAAAATAATACAGACTGTACACAAGAGGGTTCTTTTTATTTTTTAAAAAAATTTCCCCCGACTTTAGGCTAATTAACTAACCTTTGCCAGTTTTTTCGATTTAGTTTTGAACTTTTTTAAGCAGACTGACTCTTGTATGAGTAGAAAATTCTACTCCAGACCATTCTAGAAGTGAGATTCTTTTTTATCGAGGTGTCTTGTGGCGAAAACTTTCGAAAATAACAATCGAGATGAAATGGCAAATGTGGACCACAAAATGAGTTGAGAGGCGTTTCGAACGATAATGCTTCTCCTAGTCTAATTGTGCAAGCGTACTCTTTATAGGGTTCGATGTTCTAAAAAACATACTTTGTTTTGAAAACTCTACCGTATTCCGAAACTATTTTCCTAGTCCGGAAATGTTACCCTTTCTGAGTTCTACAGTAGTTCGAAAAAGCTACCTTAGTCTGTGACCAAATGAGTTAAGTCCGACTAAACTCCAGCCGCTTCCTCATTATTTTTCGATCATGTGTTACTTAAAGTTCTAAATAGGTTTCATTATTCATATCTCTCGATGCTAGAGAAATTGAGGGGCGTAAACAAAAGAATGGCCGAGACAACTCAAACTTGATTTTCCGATTTCATTGAAGGCTCAACTTCATTGTTAGGATATGGATTAGGAAAGCAGTGGAAGATTGTTTCCACTCTAGGAGTATTCCTTCGAGTTCGTCATTCCACAACTCTCGTTTTTTTTAGCGGTCATTGTTCCTTGGACATGGTAAGAAATCGCGTGGGAAAGTGTGTGCACGGTTGGTGTATTGGTTACTCTCTAAAAGCCCCGGTTAGGCAATGGAGGTTCGGTCCCGGCCAAGTGCCATTTTTTTCCCGTGCGATGGATTTGTTTCACATAATTCTAGTAATATTTTTTATTATTTTCTAATTTTCGCAGTGTGCTGAAGCATTCGATTAAGAGAGCTTCACGATTCAAAACTTACTGAATTGAATTCCCCAAAAAAGCCTGAATTCCCTTAAAAAATGGCGAATGACTATATGAATTCGTAATTTATTGAGAATGAATCACCCAACTTTGTCACTACTTTGTCAAAGCCGTTAGTCCCCAATTCCTAAGGAAGGCAGAGAACGCTGAGGAGTGGAGTCGTCACATGTCGCAACAGATCCCATAATCGATGATGTTATATTACCGATGTGGCTTGCTGATCTTGATAAAGCGTTTAAATGGAAAATTGAATTGAATCACCCAACAAGCGAAGGTCCGCCCCTTCGAAGGTCCGCCCCTTCGAAGGTCCGCCCCTTCGATTTTGCCCAATTCGCCGATTAAGCTCGACTTTGCAAAAGTATTTTTTTGTACAGTTCTGTATTCTGTTCACAGAACTCTCAAAGTTGTACATTTCATGACGAAAAAATTAATGTATAGAGAAAGAATGATAGATTTCTTAGTAGTGCGAATGATAGATTTCTTAGTAGTGCGATTTACAAATTCCCCAGAACACAGCTAATTGCGACTCCGAAAAGTACACTTAATAACAAATATGAACTTGAACTTGAAATGCAACACATGAAAATATGTGAATTGATCTTCAAATTCTAAGTTACACAGTTTAAAGGCAGTGACGCCTGGTTGAGATGACAAACGACTGAACTATCGCATTGCTAATAGCAATGTGTCCCCGTGGTGTGGTGGTAGCGCGCGCTCCCGGTTTGAGTCGGGATGGTCTGGGTTCGATCCCGCCCGGTGGACTAGCTTTTTCTGTGCGATAGTTCAGTCGTTTATGTGAATTGAATAGATGAAGAGAAGTAAAAGGACTGCTTTCGCTTGGAAACAGTACGGCGACAATTTTATACATGTGGTTTTTTGAAGAAAAATTATAGGTACTTAAGCAACATTGAAAGATTTGTCTTGCCATTCAAACCTCAAATACGTCTTCTAGAAATCCGTCTCCCTTCTAGAACGTTTCTGGAGTTTGGAAAAAAGCAAAAAAACGTGTTTTTTTCAATGACAAATCTGAAATTTGATGTTTGAACAACTACTGAATATTTATAGCTTTTACTTGGTTAGAAAACTTTTTTCGTGGAATAAAACACTGAAGCGTCGGCAGTGGAATGAATTTTGACATTAAAAATAGTAAATTTTGAAGATGTTGAGAAGATCAGTTATCTATGAGATAACTGGTCTGAGAGAAGCTCAATCCATTAACCCCTACTTTGTCTTTCTTCACAGCTGAGCTTGATACTCCACCCTAGGTACCTTAAAGCTTTTTGGCTACCTAACAACCTTGTTTTAGCTTTTTCCCTGGCTTAAACCTTTTTCAAAAATTAAGCAAAGAGAATGATGTAGCGACGAGAGAGAGAGAGAAAGAGAGAAAGATATAAAAACAGAGAGAAAGAGAGATAGATTAAGAGATAGAGTAAGGAATGAATATAGAAAGGAAGACACTGCGAATGAGAGAAATGAACAGAGAGAGAGAAAGAATCGACTATAGAAAGGAAGACACTGTGAATAAGAGCAATAAACAGAAAAAGAGAGTAAGAGAGAGAGAGAGAGAGAGAGAGAGAGAGAGAGAGAGAGAGAGAGAGAGAGAGAGAGAGAGAGAGAGAGAGAGAGAGAGAGCAAAAAAGAGAGAGAGAGAAAGGGAGGGTTCAAAAAAGTAAGAAAGATAATGATGTAATAGTATCGGAAAGAGAGAGGGAGAGAGAGAGAGTTCAAAATAGTGAGTGAAAGTGATAGAAAGAGGGATTGTGAAAGAGAGCGATAGAGGGATGAAAAGCTTAAATGTTAAAGATTGCCACACCTCTCTAATACTCCAACAAGTTCCTATATAAAAGCTCTCGTCAGTACCACCCAACAAACTTCTACCGCTAGTTCCTAGTCTCCAGAATGTCTTCCCTCATTACCCTCTTCCTCGCTATCGTCGTTGTCCTATGCGCCTTCGTCGCTAACTCCGACGCTCAATACTGGGGTTATCCCGCTTACGGATACAGATATGTTGGTCTTATTACTATTTTATATATACCGTAATCTGTATTCTAAGTGGTATACGAAAAACAAAAATTTGTGGTACGCAGTAAACTTGATGACGCTTTCATCTGTTTTAAGGCGGCCTACCCTTACTATGGCTACTACGGGAAGCGAGAGGCTGGATTCGGTCCTTCTCCGATCGATCAATAAATCAATGAAAATCGTCTCTTATAAAGCCTCTTATGATCATCCATCGTGCAATGATCTTTCGAGAAATCTCATCTTCATTGTAATGCGATAAATTTCATTGTAAACCTTGTCATTTCCAACTCACACATGTCGTTCGTTCAAAAAGACATTAATCAGAGAAACTTTAAAAGAATCCTGTATCCTCGACTGAGACACCTCAAAAAAAAAATGAACGGATGACAAGTGTAATTTTCCTGGCCAACTTCATATGAGGAAACAAAAAAATCTACACTTCAATTTCGCAGTACTTATAGTGCCATTTCATAGAGAGAATTCATATCCTGGTTTAATAAAAAAGTTCAAAAGCGTTTAAATCTCGCAATTTTCTACTTTGGCTTATAGAGCACAATTTACTAATGAAGAGACCGGCCTGCTCAATTTGTATCGGTGTGAAAATAAAGAATGAGAAGAAGTCTGAATATTGTTCACTGGGACAGTTATTCCAGTAAGAGGAGTAAAGAAGCTAAAACTCCAACCGTGGGGAGTTCTAGAACATTCAATATATGAAATGATCTCTAAATGTCCCTAGACATATGAATTGAGATGAATTGTAATATATTGTTGTCAAAAACGCTATCGGAACAAAAGATGGCTTAACTTCAAAAATGGATCGATCCATCCTCGAAAAATATGGCTCTCACTCAGCAAGGTTATGCATGATTTAAATTGTTCTTCATAAATTCAATAACACATATTTTCTTTTTTCAAAGTTCTTTTTCACAAAATTCAAGATGTAAGTTATCTTCCATCACTGAATTTATTTATCAAGGCTTGCTATGATGATTCTCATGTTACGTATTTGATGAATTTCGCCGAAAAATTTATCTGAATGGAGAAATTATCTTGAACGAAAATTTTTTTAACTTCATTTTGTTTCTGAAAAATAACAAGTTGTATGTCAAGCTTGTAGCAACGTCAAAAAAATTTATAATTTAAGAATTAAGATACTTCATCCAAGAAAAAAAACTTTCTCTCTGTTGGTGTTCGTTCCAGTTTCATAAATAAAAAAAACGAATTTCTATGTGACTTGTGAAAAGACATGAAAGTTGAGATCAAAAATTATCCTGTGAAAAAAAAAGTTATTTTTACTATCATATGCAAAATTTGAAAAAAAATTTAAATAAATCTTTTCGTCGTGGATTTTCGTTGTGGAAAAAAATCATTTCTCACTCATCCCGCCAGATTAAACTGAAATTGTATATGAAAGATTAAAAAATCGAGATGAAGGGGAAAAGGAAAGGAAGAAGGCCCTACCTAAGAGAAGAAGGGGGGGAAAGAAAACGGGGCCCTAGGGGGAAGAGGAGGACCTAAAGGAGAAAAAGGGCCCTAAGAAGAAAGGGGGGGGGGTTTCATAAACAAAATCTGTAAAATGAATAGAGGAAGAACACAACACAATTACACTATAAATTGTCTTACGTCTTGTTACCGTGTTTATCACAATAATTTATATTGTTTTCGTTATCATCAAAAAATTTCCTTTGAGACTAAATAAATTATATTATAGATATGATTTATGAATCATATCTATTTATAAATCTTATATGTTCTTATAAAAGCGAGAGAGCTAAGAGAAAACAGTGAAACTTTGACAATTAGTAGAAAGCGTAAGCGGGAAAACAATGTGTTTGGGAAATGCACTACATAAACAACTGAGAATTTCAGGCAAAACCCGACAGAAGAACCGAAACAAGATTTTAAAAAAACTTTTTCAAAGACAAAAATGTTTCATCTTTTTGTCGTTGACCAAATCTAATGGACGTGTCCATAATTGTTTTTTTTTTTATATGGTGAACGTCTCCACAAAATTTTTTTGTTGGGCTGACGTCTCCACAGTTTTTGGTGGACGGGAGCATTTTATTTGGTGGACGTGAGCAATTGATTGGGTGGACGTGAGCAATTTATGTGGTGGACGTAAGCATTTTATTTGGTGGACGTTGAATATTAGGTAGGGTTGGATTGAATGAAAAAATCATCACTTCTCATAATTTGGAGTACGAAGTTTCATATACTTTCGCTTATACCTTTATCATCGTCTCAGCACGTATTTTTCACAGGCTTGTACATATTAGTTGATATGATTGTCTTACAGTTTCAGCTGAACTATCCTCCTTGTTGAACCACTCACTTATCCAGAAAAAGGAAGAATAACAACAAAAGCAAGTAAATTCCTACACAAGCAGACAATTGAACAGTGAACAGAAATCAAAAAAGCCGAGCAAAACAAACAAGCAAAAACGAAAAAGTTAGGAGACATGGAGAAAAGAGAAAGTAACGAGATAGAGAGAGTGAGAAAATGACAGAAAGAGAGAGAAAGGGATAGAGAGTAAGAGAGAGAGAGAGAGAGAGAGAGAGAGAGAAAGAGAGAGAGAGAGAGAGAGAAAGATAGAGAGAGTTCAGGTGGGAGAGGAATAATGAAAGTTAGAGAAAAGATATAACGAGAAAGAGATGAAGATAGATTTTCACATGTTTCAACTACTCGGTAAACTGCTGTACATATATAAGAGTAGGTCACTTTATCTCCATCAACTTCTGCTGCGAGTTCTTAGCTTCCAAAATGTCTTCCCTCATCACCATTTTCCTCGCTCTCGCTGTTGTTCTATACGCGTTGGTCGTTAACTCTGACGCCCAATTTATTGGACTCTCCCCATTCGGATTTGGTTATGTCAGTTCAACAATCTTTTTTTAAATTTCGTGTTGCGTCTCAAATTTTTTTCGAAACATTTAGAGAGGGCTTAACTAATAGTTATTCTGTGAGTGAAAACCACTGAAAATTTCTCCTCTCCATTCATTTTCACCTAGTTTTAAAGTTAGCCAGACTCTTTTTTCAGGCAGCCTACCCTAACTTCGGCTACTACGGTAAGTGTGAATCTGAAGACGGTTGTTTCCCATTTCCACCACATCATTAGATTTATTTTGGTTTTTTTTCGGCAAGACAGTGTTGTCTCACAAAAACTTCTTTTTGTATCGAAACGATGGAGTAACCTGTTAGAAAATAGTGAGCCTTTGAAAAGATGAATCAAATATTTATGTTTCTTCGGTTTGAACCAATTTTTTCCCACCAATGATTCTTTTTTTCCCACCAATGAAAAGATGGGGTGGGACACTTGGACTGATAAGTGTAATAGAATGTCTTACTAGTATAATTTATCGAAAAAAACAGATTATTCATGGTGTAGGAGTGGACCCAGCAACACCTCTCTTACTCGAAGCAAGGGCGTTTATTCTTATCAGCGAAAGACCCAATGCTATAACCACATTGCAGGTTTTCGGTTGTGCATAAATTGGTAACAGACAAGCTTCCGGTCGATTTGAAATGGCTAGGTAGAACTCAGCCCGGGGATCAGAACAGTCCCATGCGATCATGTATTCATACTGGTTTTCAACCAGGTGTCGAAGACGCTTACTTCCTGAACAGGCCATTTTGAAAACTGCTAAACTAGTTAAACGGTCGACCTCGTTACAGAGCCTGGCATCGTTCTTGAGACAGAAGTCCTCACCATCGAATCGAGCATATCTTCTAGGGCTAAAAACTCCCTGAGTTCGAAGATCTTTGGAATATATTAATTTTTTGCCTGATTGAACTGTAATTCAAATGATGATTCGTGATATGCACTAAACAACACTATAATGAAGTTTAATTGAAAATTGCAACCTCTTCCGATGCTCTACATCGTAATGAAAAGAAAGTATATTTTTGGAGCTGACAATAAGATTATGAAAAACAATATGTGAGAAATTTCGAGAAGTGTGGGCGAAATTTTCCCCGCAGTTTTTTCAGCAGCGAAAGCTTCTACTAATCAGTATAGACTACGTATAACTTTATTTTACAAGGTCAAGGTCACACAGGTCACAAGTACAAGGTCAAGGTCACAAGTACAAGGTCACACACTCTTCGTGTTTTAACTTCCAATTTTCTGAGCATATTTTGTGTAGCATGACTATATATCAACAAACACCTAGTTAAACCATTCAAAGGCAAGATGAAATTCGAGTTGCCTATCACAATGCCAACTGGTATTTCACAGAACGGGAACAAATCCAGAAAAGACACATACTTAACACTGAAGCGATTCAAAACTTGAAGTATTTACAAAGAACGCGGAACTCAGCAAGGGAGAGGATAACCAGTTTAACCGAGTCATTTTGCGGTTTCTATTCTGTGACAACTAGAGAAAAATAACGATGTTGCTGACAGGAGCCAATCCATGTCATTTTGACCGCTAGAACGAGAGAAAGATATAATTTAAAGCACTTCAAACACTCAAGATGGAGATGTTTTCGCTTCTCTGAACTTCATTCATGCTTGGACCTGTGCTCGTCTATATCAACAAGATAACCAACTTGTGTTTCGAAAAAGACGTGGTGTGGTCCTGCCTATGATAGTTCACAACTCTTGTAGAAACATTCTGTGTTGAGGAAATGTGACACGGATTTGATTAAGCCGATATAGCCAAGTTCCTTTCTCAAAACATCCCGACTGTGGAGATTCTATTAAAAGCTGAATACCTTCTTCTTCTACATATTAGCCGGACTCTTGTGTTTTTGAGGGTATAACCCACAATTGATATAAACCTGACTCAGCAGGACAAGAACATTGTAAATAAGAGTACACCCAACTCCTCGCTATTTATGAGTAACGGAAATTTATACCGAACACAGGTGCGGACTGTTCGCAGAAACATGGGCCAAAATCGTGAGTTGGGTGAGAACCGAACCCGCAACCTTTGCCTTCCGGGCGATGCTCTTACCGACTGAACAACACACGCACATAAGAGAATGCTTATTTCAAGGCCCATACTACAACAGCACGACAAGATAGAAACGAATTCGAAGGCACAACTTTCAGTGTCGATGAAAGATGAACCATTCATATTCAGACTGTGGAATCCATGTGATACGAAATCGTGATAATGTGATGGAACGGTTTCAAGGGTTTCATAGACGTATTCAAAAATGTTCATTGAAGTACATTTAACAGACAAAAGTTAAATTAGGTACTAGTGTCAGCGAATTCCGAAACCCAGTCGCAAGGGTAGATGGCGATTATTTGAGTGTGAAGAACCACTCGATTCTAGCCTTTTAAGTGATAGAATATGGTTAAGCAGAGAAAAAAAACTTCATCAGTCTATTCAAAGTTTATTTCCTGTAAAATACATATATCTTTAAAAATAGTAAAATAACGCATGAACAGAAAGCGTGGGAAAAATGAAATTGAATATTTGCGTTAGACTGGTTTAGTTTTTTTTTTCTCTCTGTGATTATTCCTTTGCCAACTCGAAGCCTCCTGAGATATAGTTTTGTAAAGTTGTTTGATTACATTCAGCCTTTGAGTTGACAACGCTCATTCAGAAGCCAATAGAGCTGAGGAGAGGAAAAGAAACTCAGAGAAAGAGAACGGAACATAGTAGAAGGATAAGATGCAAATGACTCGAAACACACTGGCAACAGTGGCCATTCGTGACTCTACAGCCTTAAGAGCCTGTCACGGATGGAGCCGGATCATCCAGTCCAGAATCGAGCGCGACCTCAGGTGGCGGATAGAGGGATGCCTCCCTACGTAGAATTCGTGCTGGGAGGTAGCGGGAGAAATCCCGCCGCGGACCAAAACTGGGTAGTATAGCTCGTCAAAGGAGGGCGATGCCGGACCGGCCTGGGCATGCCACCGGACAAAACATCAGCCGATACTCAGCCGAACATCAGCCGATACTCCGCTATACTTTTCAATGGCGAGTCGAGGCGCCAGTCAAATAGCCTCTTGCCTATCTCCGGTCAACGACAGGCGAGATGTCTCTACTCCCACCCAAAACGATGCTAGGCTGGCTTGACCACCCACTTACAAGGCCTATAGCATGAACAGGTTGCTACAACGATGTCCGCCTTCACAAGGTGCGGCATGACAGTCTCAGGACTGCAAAAGACATCAAAACCCTTCTCCGGACGCATCTTGTCCGAAGAACACGAGAACTTCTCTCATTAAAGAGAGTGTTCATAACCAAGTCTTCGATGCGGGATGCTTGCCGGCAACAACAAGATGCAAATGTATGAAAAAAGAAGGGAACAAAGTTGATGGATAAGATGCAATTGTATGAAAAAAGAAGGGTACAAAGTAGAAGGATGAGATGCAAATGTATGAAAAAAAAAGGGAACAAAGTTGATGGATAAGATGCAAATGTATGAAAAAAGAAGAGAACAAAGTTGATGGATAAGATGCAAATGTATGGAAAAAGAAGGGAACAAAGTAGAAGGATAAGATGCAAATGTATAAAAAAGAAGGGTACAAAGTAGAAGGATGAGATGCAAATGTATGAAAAAATAAGGGAACAAAGTAGATGGATAAGATGCAAATGTATGGAAAAAGAAGGGAACAAAGTTGATGGATAAGATGCAAATGTATGGAAAAAGAAGGGAACAAAGTAGAAGGATAAGATGCAAATGTATAAAAAAGAAGGGAACAAAGTAGAAAAATAAGATGCAAATGTATAAAAAAGAAGGCAACAATGTTGAAGGATAAGATACAAATGTATGAAAAAAGAAGGGAACAAAGTAGAAGGAAGGGTAAGACGCATAAATAGAGAGAGAGACGGAGAGAGTGAGAGAAAAAGATAGAGAAAGACAGAGAGAGAGATAGAGAGATAGAGACGGAGAGAGTTAGAGAAAAAGATAGAGAAAGACAGAGAGAGAGAGAGAGAGAGAGAGAGAGAGAGAGACGGAGAGAGTGAGAGAAAAAGATAGAGAACCACAGAGAGAGAGAGAGAGAGAGAGAGAGAGAGAGAGAGAGAGAGAGAAACGGAGAGTGTGAGAGAGAAAGAGAGAGAGGAAAAGAGAGAACGAGAAATAGAAGAGAAAGAGAGAGCACCGAAGAAAAAAGCAAGAAGGCGCTACACAAATTGTATGGAGGAGGAAAAATCTTATTTTAAGCTGCAGCTAAAAGTTCGGTATAAAATAGCGCGTCAGTTCCACCCAATCAACTTCTGCCGCGAGTTCTCAGCCTCCAGAATGTCTTCCCTCATCACCGCCTTCCTCGCTCTCGTCGTTGTCCTATGCACCTTTGTCGCTAACTCTGACGCCCAGTATTGGGGATATCCAGCATATGGATATGGATATGTTAGTTCTACAATTACATCAAAGTATTTTCCGAGTTCCTGAATTAGGCGACGCTCTTTAAATGATAAATCTTAATTTTTTTAGTGAAATTTAAATCTTATCCAGCACAATTTGCAGTTTCGAGTGAGAAGTTTGTCTCCAAGTTTAAATTTTTTTAATTCAGGCTGCCTACCCTTATTACGGCTACTACGGCAAACGCGAGGCTGGATTCGGTCCTTCACCGATCGATCAATGAATCAATCGAAGTTTTTCGCCTGAATTCGTCTATACTCAAACAGAAGACTGTGATTTCACAATGAATTTCATACGCATCAATTCGCGACACAATCGATTGTCTTGTTTCTGAACAATCTGTTCGCAATGAAACTGTAAGTAAAACACATGTTGTTTCGTTGATAAATCGGGCATACATGAACATGACTGAAAGAAGAAGTTCATTACACCTTCAGGCCGTATGCATGGAAAACAGATTAGAATAATCTGAATTATAATACAAGGACCAAAGAGGTTATTATTTTTGGATAATGGAAATCGGTATGCATGGATGTCAGATTACTTAAACTTGGTTTATTGTCAAAAAGGACGCGGTAAGACAAGCGTTTGCCCCAGAATGTGTACACTAAAATGCATCAAAATGCACTCTAAACACTATACTTGTCGAATACTAAATGTTTTCTAAACACTATAAATGTCTAAAACAATAAACTTCGCTTTTTACCTTCACTACAAACTCTTCAAAAAGAGCAACATGAACGGAATGGGTCACATTGAGTCGATTATCTTTTTGGATTATTCAATAAAATACCTTAGGAGTAGGTTTACTGATTTTGTCGGATTATCAGTAAATCAAAAGTATGCAAACCGGATTATGGAAATAAAGTTGGATAACTGATTATCCAAGCTCATAATACTTTTGGATTTCTCCATGCATACGCCCTCTTGTGAAAACACAATCATATGGAAAAGCAATATATCCTCTTTGGTTCAAAGAATGAAAAAAGAAAGATTCTGAAAGCCCTTTGACGAAAGTATTCCTCTGATAGATTCTTAGAAAAAAATGTTTAAAAGGTACCTAAGGAATGATTCAATCAGTTCTGTGTAATTCATGAAAGAGAATGAACCCTGCTCGTAGCTTTGGTTCTTAGCAGGAAACAGCAATTTAGTACTTCTAACAAGGGTGGTCACTTGAATTCCACTTACATTTCCAAAGATCCCGTTTTGATTTCACACGATTTAACTCTCAAGTTGATGAATACGCGTCCTCACTTTTTGAATACTGATAGAAAACATTTACTCTCAACATGTGGCCTCTTTCGACAAATAACGTTCAAGCGCTGAACTCAGTTGGTCTTTCCTCTTATCAAGTTAACTCAATACTGAGCTATTCTCTGTCAACCACGTTGCAATTGACTTTGAAAAAAATACACTCAAGAAAAAAGCTTTTTTTATATATTTTACTGTGGACTGGTTAGTTATTTACAGTGCCAGCTCCTCAGCCCCAGGGCTTAGTTTTGCGTGTTTTACCGTAGCTTGTCCGGTGCTGTCAACCCTTTCCACCCTCTGACCGAATATGTCTGCTTAAACTTAAGCTAAGGTAACACTTACAATTTAGTAACGACTGAGCCGTCAAGAAACAACCATGCAGAAATTCACTGTCCGAAAGAGTTGATTAAGATACATCGCAAGGTTAGAGCACTAGAAAAAAAAGTTAGAAAACGGGGTTCTAGGGCGGAAGATCGTACTAATCGCTAAGCACAATGAGAGGCATACAATTTCGTATTTATTTTCATATTTATATCTTTATCGCCAAAGGATAACTTGTTCAGTGTTATCACTAACATGGTGGACAGAGAGGGTTTCGAGGAAACTTGGGAAGAGGAATAAGCAACTGTGGCGTTGCGCTGAAGAGTCCAAATAGGACCGTTCACCTTTTCAACCTCATCTTTCCAAAGAGTCCTCTGAATCGGAATTGAAGTAGAATACCAGTAGCTTTGTTAGAAGTCGAAAATAGACGATTGAAGATCAGGAACAGAAACGAAAATAGAAAAAATTGAAGATCAGACAGGATGAATCAAACATCGTGAGCAGGAATTTAACTCAACACGAGAATTCACGAACGCTTGCTGTGAAGTGTCGCTAAGTCGTGAGATGGTATTGAACTTCATTTTCAAATTGATCGAAACTGAAGGTGGTTTTTAAAATTTCTTTTATCGCGAAAATTTTAGCAACATGCCAAGGAGAACTTTCAGTTTTTTTTCTTTTGGGATATCAATTAATCAATAAAATGGAGTTTAATAACGAAACAGTTCAGCAACTCGATTGAATTTTTTTGAACATTCATATTTCATGTTCCTTTTCGGTGTACTTTCATGAAAAATTTCCCTCCATCCATCAAAAAAGACAGGAAAAAGTTAAGGGGTTAAGGTTATGGAAATAAGACGAGTGGAAAGAATTTTCTAGAAGAAGGTGAACGTTCTGACAGTAGAGTAGAGTGGAGTGCTTCAAACAGAGAAAGATTAGACGCGCTTCTTTCTATTAGTTGAATGTGAGTTGTTCAACAATTGTTCATGAGCTTTTTCTTGTGCTAAGTTGCTTTTCTTCGTCGTTGGAACTCACTAGCTTCAATTCATGTTATACATTGATGAACACGCTAGGCTTAGTTGAGAACAGGGATTCAGAGCGGAGATAGAAAAATAAGAAGCAAAAGAAGGAGACGAAGAGAAAAAGAGAACGAGAGAAATAGTAAGAAAAATAATAAAAGATAGAGAGAGAAGAGAAATTGAGAGTAGAGTAGAGAGAGCTGAGAATTGGGAAGAGAAATATGAAGTCAGGGTAGAGAATAAGATAAGTTCAGTATCATGCTGGAGAGTATAAAAAAAATTAAAATGAAGAGAAAAACAAAAAGAAATAAAGAGAAAGAGGAACCGAAAGAAAAAGGAAATAGAAATGAAAAGAACTAGATATTAACAGAAAGAATGAAAAAAAGAAAGGATAAGAAAACAGAAAGAGCTGAGAAGATGATAAGTTTAGGTTTATGCTAACAGAAGAACTAACAAGAAATAACACCTCTCGACCCTTTCAATCACAGTATAAAAGCACATGTCAGTTCCTCCCAACCAACTTCTGCTGCGAGTTCCCAGTCTCCAGAATGCCTTCCCTCATCACCCTTTTCCTCGCTCTCGTCGTTGTCCTATGCGCCTTTGTCGCTAACTCCGATGCCCAGTATTGGGGATATCCCGCATATGGATATGGATATGTTAGTAAAACAGTGCCGATTATTAATAAAATTTTAATTTCTCTACTCAAGTTATTTTTTCAATTTCAATTTTTTCAATTTAAACGTTTTATCAAGATCAGCAAGCCACATCGGTAATATAACATCATCGATTATGGGATCTGTTGCGACATGTGACGACTCCACTCCTCAGCGTTCTCTGCCTTCCTTAGGAATTGGGGACTAACGGCTTTGACAAAGTAGTCCTTCCATCTCATTCTTCTGTCGCTCATGATGGCGCTACGATCCCGGAGCGCCAAATCTTCTCGGGAAAGGACTCTCACAGACGAGGGAAGAGACGGTGCGAGGAGCAACCGTGCACGGAGGGAGACGAATGAGAGAATGTTATCTCAAGTTATGATACAACGAAACTATTATCACTACCGAAAAATTCTTTTTTGGGATCAAATTATGATATGGTCACTCTAAAAGCTAGTTCCATTGTGACCTACTGCCTCTGGTGACACATTTACACACGCTCTGGGAGGTTCCTATTTCCACGGGTTCCTATTTCTCATACTCTTATCGCGATTTCTATTCGGTTTTTTTCCAGGCTGCCTACCCTTATTACGGCTACTACGGCAAACGCGAGGCGGGATTCGGTCCTTCACCGATTGATCAATAAACAAAAGGGCGATGAATCGCCCGAAGTTATCGAATGCCACGAACTGCCATCCTCTTGTTTTCAATGCAAGTGTATGATTTGTACACAATAAAGTACATGATTTTTTCTTTTTGTTTTTACCACTCATGGGAAATGAACCGTTAATGAAAAACAGTGAAGAATAGGTGAATCTTTAACCAGGAGCTCTTGATGAGAAATGATAAATGCATTTCAGATTATTTAGGAAAGTTCATTCTCTTCTTCGCCCGTCCTCCTAAGTGGCTGCCATGTAATAACTATCTCCTAAGGGGCTACCATGTAATACCTATCTCTCAGGGGCTACCATGTAATAACTATCTCCTAATCATTCTACCCTTTTTACCGTCCTCCAGAGTGGCTGAATATCTACACTCTTCATTTCCATACTCGAAATTCTACAAAAAATACCATTGAATTGTGCCTCTGAAACCCTATATTTTCATCACCTCTTAAAAATCTCCCCGACTTTTCAAGATTATCTCATGTGATGTTGTAAAAGAGGTTGCATAATAAAAACTTCAAACTTCAAAACTTCGCTGAACTAAATTTAAAAAAACCGATGGAATAAATAATTTGAAGATATTAGTCTAATATTTCATATCGCACAAAAAATCTGAGCGTTTTTGGAAGAAGTTTATTTTGGTGAAGTTTTTCGGTAGTCAGTCATATAGGAGTTTGAACATTACGACTTTGACTTTCAACATCACGTTGGAAAGCGCTTCAGGGCCAATTTTTTGAAGGCTTCTCCTTTCTCATGTGTTGGAAAAGAGATTAGGACAAGTCTGTATCAGAAAAAAAAAAACTTTTTTTTCTTTCAGCGGTGTTTGCAACATCTTTGGGTGTTATCAGAAAAGAGCACACGGATTTTTGTTCCTTTCAGTTAGCTTTCTTTGATACATATACGTAAAAAATCTAAAGCTCACACTCAAGAAGCTCTGCGGGTCTCAGCATTATACATACTTCTCTGATGTATCATGATAAAAGCGAAAACGCAAAATCCCATGAGTAAAAGGGTTCAGGCGGTACGGTTTCAAGGCGTCTGATTCTTTCTGAAAATTTCCGTGATTTTCGTTTCAAGTTTCCGTGATCTTATGTGAAATAAAGTGTTCAAGTTTCAAAATACTGGATACAAAATGGAAAAAAAAGTTGTTAACGAAAAATCTAAACTTGACAGAATTTTGCACGGTTCTGTCTATGCATGCAACATCATACTTTTATACTTCTGAAGTATGAATCGTCCAGCATTAAAGTGTATACGTGTGATTCTCGATTTTTTATGAGTACATGGATAACCACGATTCCACTGGGTTGTGTGAGAAAGAAATTGATTACCTTATGAGCTAGTAGATGGAGCGGAATCTTATTCTGTCATTACTCTGTCTCTGACCGTAATATATTCCTGATGTTCTTGTGTATGTGTCATGCAGTATGTTGTATGCTTTAAAGTATGCATGCGCTGCTCACTCGATTCTATACATACATCTTCCATCTCTCTTCTGTCTTAATCGTGAACTCTGGAGTTACACTCCATTCCTGACGCAATCGCTTGATGAGCATGCGTGACTAAGAGAACAAGGCATATGAGCCTTTCATATAACACTATCACACGGAATAGCAATGTAATGGTAACACGCGCTTTGAGTCGAGATGTTCTGGGTTCGATCCCGCCCGGTGGACTAGCTTTTTTCTGTGCGATAGTTCAATCATTTGTCAACTATACATACACTTATACATGCACTGCTCACACGATGCTTCACATACATCAACTGTCTCGAGTGGCACCATCTCATGCTTGAACATAGTACTCAGGTATTTGCAAAAGAACTTGGAGACGAATTTTGTTGACTGAATCGCGCTACCTTAAATACGTTCTTTGTACACAGATAAGCTTCGGTTTATGCGAAACTTCTTGTTCACAACTCACGAAAAGAAAACAGAGAGAGGGGAACAAGGATGATGGAGAGTGAACACTGTAAGCATTCGAAGAAGCCGATAAGTGAGTGAGTTTGAAAGGTATGAAGGCACTGATGGAGCAAGACGGGAAGAGAGAGAGAGATAAATAGAGAACGTGGAATAGTTAGATAGAAATGAAGAGAGCGATAGAAAGATAGAGAGAGAAGAGATTGAACGAGAGAAAGACAAGGCAGGAGAGTGATAGAAAGAGCAGGTGATAGAGAAACAGAGAGAAAGAGAGAGATAGTGCGATCATGAGAAGAGAGTGAAAGACAAAATAGTTTATGAGTAAAAAATGGTAGATAAAAAATGTCTACGAACAAGAAGAAAAGAGATTAGGATAAAAAGAGAGAGGTTAGTTTAAAAAAAAACGTTGGTGAACTGACCGAAAAAGTGGTAGAAAAAAGAAAGCGAGAGTGGGAAAATCAGATAGATTTAAACATAGAAACTACTAAGCTATGTACATATATGTTTTCACGATTGTGTAGTAACGTACGAACTTAGTACAGTAGAAAGAGAAAGTATAGAGAATGTCGAAGGCTGAGGAAAAATACAAAGGAAGTTTGTAGAGAGAGAGAGAGAGAGAGAGAGAGAGAGAGAGAGAGAGAGAGAGAGAGAGAGAGAGAGAGAGAGAGAGAGAGAGAGAGCGAAAGAGAGAGAGAGAGAGAGAGAGAGAGAGAGAGAGAGAGAGAGAGAGAGAGAGAGAGAGAGAGCTGTAGACTAGAAGAAAGGTACTACAGATGTAATAGAAAAGTTTTCGATAAGCAAAAAAAGGAGAGATTGGAAGAAACAAGAAGAAAAATAATAGTTAAGAGAAGATAAAAAACTTTAACAAGAAGGAGGCGTGAACTAGTTTGTTCAGTATAAAAGCGCTTGTGGATGCCTGCCAATCAACTTGTGCTGTGAGTTCCTTGCCTCCAGAATGTCTTCCCTCATCACACTCTTCCTCGCTCTCATCGTTGTCCTATGCGCCTTCGTCGCCAACTCCGACGCGCAGTATTGGGGATATCCCACCTATGGATATGGATATGTCAGTCTAAGATTCTGATTTCCTCGATTTCATTTCATTTCTTTATCGTGGCAGGGGTGAGGTGAGGGCAAAGGGAGGTATTGGACTGCTTCATTTGTCGTTGTATTGTCCATTGCACACGGTTTGAGAGGCGTTCACATAGGAACGCCAATGTCGGAGGTAGGGAGAAAGGTTACCCCTCCGATGGAAGGTGGCCCAATAATCTGAGTCAATTGATTACCGAGGTTTCTAGCAAATACTTAAACTTATTATATGAGCAATTAAAAAAAATGACTCGGGTAGCTCATTCCACGTTCACATAGGAACGCCAATGTCGGAGGTAGGGAGAAAGGTTACCCCTCCGATGGAAGGTGGCCCAATAATCTGAGTCAATTGATTACCGAGGTTTCTAGCAAATACTTAAACTTATTATATGAGCAATTAAAAAAATGACTCGGGTAGCTCATTCCACATTGTTTCGACTCGATATGGTGAAAATTTCACTCGGGCGCATGATTTTATAGGAATAAGTAGCAGAATGTTCTTTTGAATCAATTATTTTCAGGAAGTTAATACGAATCCATACATTGGAATTATGAATTTAATACGGATCCATACATTGGAATTATTTTGAACTTTCCGATCAGTGCACGGAAGTTATTTTTGAGTAACATCAATGATTGGAATTTCTGAACAAATTATACGAGAAGAAGAAAACTATAAATGTTCCAAAAATCATTTCAAACGATCAAAGAGAGAACATTACAGAGTAGCAATGCTGATTTCGATATTCTAGGAATAGTTTTGAAATTACATACATTACCGTACAAAAATCTATCAAAAAATTA
Organism: Allodiplogaster pararmata; assembly: GCA_964056735.1. NCBI lineage: Eukaryota > Metazoa > Nematoda > Chromadorea > Rhabditida > Diplogasteridae > Allodiplogaster > Allodiplogaster pararmata. The sequence continues at coordinate 31,883,378 of OZ057406.1, read as the reverse complement.
CTTTCTGAGCATTTTCGCAAATTTCAAACATATTGACTTGATCTTTCAAAATATCTGTGTTTTTTTGAAGTGTATGTTTCAGTTAAGGAAAAATATGTGGGCATAGTAAATCAAAATCGTTCCGACCAAAACGTTTCAATTTTTTAAATAATAATCTTCCTCGCGCATGTTCCCGTCTCGCGACAGGGTACGCGCTCCTATTCTAGTAAAACCAGGTGGATCACTGCTAGTGTGAATAGCAGCAGTGGGGAGAGTCAGATTTTCAGTGGGGAGTTTCAATCTTTTTTTAATATATACAGAAAATTGTTTTTTTCTGTTTCTATATTTGGGAGGCTTTGTTGGAAATTTTCTTTTCAAATAACTCATATTGAGAGTAAAAACATGCTTCAGATGTTTATCAGATCGAGTGTAATTTTTGTTTTACGAGAACTTACGAGATCAGATCGAGTGTAATTTTTGTTTTACGAGAACTTACGAGATCAGATCGAGTGTAATTTTTGTTTTACGAGAACTTACGAGATCAGATCGAGTGTAATTTTTGTTTTACGAGAACTTACGAGATCAGATCGAGTGTAATTTTTTTTACGAGAACTTACGAGATCAGATCGAGTGTAATTTTTGTTTTACGAGAACTTACGAGAAGAAAAATTTACGAGAATTTACGAGAAAAAAAAAAGAAAATACGAGAAGTTCAGTATAAAAAATTACAAATTCAATGTAAGTTATAAACAAATATAAACTTACATTGAATTTGTAATTTTTTATACTGTCAAATATAAGTAATATATTGTATTATACAATTGTTTTCTGGTTGCAGTTTACTTATTAGCAATTCTATTACCCTAATTTTTGTTGCAAATTTATAAGATTTACTGAGTAAAAAGTAAAAAATTAGTTTCCAACTACTGAATGCGAAATGGAAAAAAAGGTATCAACTAAAAGCTTTTTTTTAAGAATTTTGCACCGTACTGTATTTGAACCGCCTTCTCTAGCATCAAAGTAATGAATAGAAAGTATTCATGAAAGTTCTCTGGGTAAGACATTTGAACTCTCTATCACTCCCGAATTGAATATAACTTGTGAAATTTTGCAGTCCAATGCTGATTGTGATTACGGTATTTTTTTCCAAATGTCTTTCTTCTTATGTTATCTTTATAAATAATCTTTTTTCGTGTTATTCTTCCAATTAGTTTCGATTTTCCGCTGCTTTCAAATCGGAAAAGTCTCAGCACTTTACTTTGGGGGGGGGGGGGCAGGTTACTTTTCAATGATTTTTTTCTCGCCTAGGCTTAGTTGAAATGTATGCTAACGAGGCCGCACGGCTTAGAAACGAGACCGTATAGAACAATTGGCCACAATACTTCAGTTTTATCCAGTCCAATTGAGTAAATTGACTTAGCTGTATTCAGTTAATAATCACTGTTTTCACGAGGCCGTACGGCTTAAGAAGAAGACCGCGTGGAAAAATTTCTAAGAAAGACAAATGTATGAAAAAAGTATTAGAAAAAGACAAATTTATGACACACTTGGAAAAAGGTACCGTAATCACATTCAACATTGGACTGCAAATTTCTGCACGTTTGATTATATCACTTTCAGGCCTACCCTTACTACGGATACTATGGAAAGCGTGAGGCAGGCTTTGGCCCCGCCCCGATCGAGCAGTAAACAGTTAAACTGATTGCGATGGCCTCCCAAGGCCCCGCCCCCAGTCGCACTGCTACATTCAAGAAGCTGAACTTCTCCCAAGATCTCGTTCTGCACAGCTTTCTTCTTGAATGATCGCTGATTTTGTATTATAAGAAAATGTGCCGAAGAATAAACAACATCAACATCTATGCGATGTCTTGTCACAAGTTGAGTTATCAATATTGGGTTCTTCTGCATGAAAAAGTTCAACAAATTCGCTTTATCTATCTCACGGAGGCACAAAAATATGGTCCTCTTTTTCCTTACTTATCCTCAAGCCGCTAATAATCTGACCTCTGTTCAGCTTTCTAATTGTTCTCTTTCTTCGTTCCCCCGTTTCAGTTTTCAGGAGCAAACTTTAAAAGTCCATAATTTCTGCGACGCATTTTCTCTCGGCTGAAATGATGTCGCGACAGCAAAATTCAAAAGAGTCGATCACAAAAACAATTTTTTGCGCTTTTTTTCTACATTGTAGCACAAATTTATAGTAAGACAAACTTTTTTTTCTTCTTGTAAGCGATAAAAGAAGGGTCATTGAAACTCGAAATTTTGTGACTACGGAAGTTTCAAACAAAAACTCTACACGTTACTTGATTGATTCAAAGTTGAATCCATTTATTGCTGATGCAGTCATTGGTTGAGTCAAAAGAAAAGTCACTTTTTTGTAGAGTTTTCAACGTGAATGCCCTTCTCGTCTGTAGTCGAAAGTTGAAAGGTGAGGTATTTTTGGAGTACGTCTAATAGTATACAAACATTTCATCAATCTCAATACGAGAAACAGAGAAACTGCATTATCAATTCTCTAATATCGCTTTAGTAAGGGAAGATCGCTTGACTTTTCAAGCTCTCTTTTGTCACCGAGACTTCGGCTTGTGTCACCGAGACTTCGGCTTGTGTCACCGAGACTTCGCCCCCCCCCCCCTTTTGTAATCGTGACTTCGCCCCCCCTTTTGTTACCGAGACTTTGGCTTGCCAAAGGAAGCGGATTGTTTGTTTTCAAACACAAACCGTTCCAGTAAAACCCACGATTGTTCCAGAAACGAGTAAATAACAATGAAAATGGGGCTCGCAAGTTTATCGCGTTCCAGGCATTTTTTTTGTCTGCTGGACGGTAGAAAATTCAACACAAAAAAATATTAAAAAATTTTGAAAAAAGTACTTCAAAAAACTCATTTTCCCTTTCCACCGATCACTATACTTTTTTTCCTTCCTTACTTGGCTTCTTCATTCTTTTCTCTTCCCATTCTCTCTGATAGTTTTCCATTCTCTATTCATCTTTGTTCCTCTCTCTTTTTTTATCCTTATATTCATATGTATCTCTCTATATATCTCACTTATTAATACTGATTACTGCTCTTAAATCTGCGAGAAATTTTATGTTGGATTCAACGAATCGATCGGTCTCATCGGAACCTATCGATCCGATCGTTACCGATCCCTAGGATCTCTGTTGATACTTTATGAAACGGGACCCACCTTAACTCGCTGTCCTGTTGGTGCTCGAATGTACCACTTGCAGTGTTGATTCGGAGTATAAGTTCGGCCTACTCCGAAGTTGGGTGATGAAATGTAGCCCATGTTGGGTGATGTTATTATTCCGCCACAATCTGTACCATCAAGTTCAATGATAATTGAATAAAAAGCAGAAATGACTTGAAGTAATACATTTCATGCGTAAAGCGTAATATCCAGGGAGTTGATAATAACCTGACGGCTAAAAAAATATCTAAAAATATAGCTTAATGGCTCAATAAATCATGTAAAATTTCATGAAAAACTTGGTAAAAACTAATCTTTGAAACTTTTTAGGTCTAAAAATTACTTCAAGAAAGTTGATCATCGGATGAAGTAATTTTGAATGAATGACTCTAAGATTGACTCTAAAAGTGGGCTTGTTCTGAATAAAAATAGCAAAGACGAAAACGTCTTATTTCTTTCTAAGAGTATTTTAAGCTTTTGAGCTATTCAAAGACTATTCCAATTCACACTAACAATTGGCTTAAATTCTTACTAACTAAGGAAACTACATATGTACATAGTTGTTCTTATTACTTCTGTACTTAAAAACTAATGGAGCGTAGAAGTTTGAAAATAAAGTAATTTTCTAGTGTAAAATTATGAGAGTGGTAATTTTCTACATTCAATTTTCTCACCTCAAATCGCCGTGAAATGCCAATAGATTAGGGTGTTTTTAATTGCAACTTTTTTCGTAATAATTTCTCCTCGATGGGAGTTAATTCATTCGTTCACGAAAAGCTATACAAATCTATCTATTCGCATTTGATGGTGAGACAACTGAACGTAAAAAGTTACCGCTGTATTTATTTTATTCTGGAAAAGTACTTTTTTATTCATTTTAACGCTCCATGACTGTTCAAATTCCAACTAACTATGAAATTGGACTTCCAGGTCGAATGTGATGTGCCTGCCGAGCCGGGAGAAGAGAGGCGACACCAAGTAAATGTCCAGATTGGAAACAACAGTTGCAGTGTCGTACGGCTGAAGAAATTGAGGCACTCATTAGCGTGTTCATAGATTGCAATCGCTGAGTTCTTAACATGTAACTGGTTTTCTAGGTCATTTGAGTTATGACGAACTCGCCCAATTTTGAGGGCGTTCTTCTGACCTTATTCTCGCGGATCGCCTTGAATGTCGCATTACATATACGTTTTTCGTAGTAGATCGAGTCCTCTTGCATTGACGTGTACTGGGAAGAAGTGGATACGCCATACCGAGAAGACGCTGGAAATGTAATCGATTGATATTTTCAATGTTTTGTACACATACAACCTTAGTTCTTTGTGTGAAAATTTTTGAGCTTTTTTAGTCAGTCAATCTTCTATTTTTTTCAACTTCTTCGGCTTTCCGTTGTCAAAATCATCAGTAATCTCTCTCATCTGGATTCTGAAAATAGGCCTTAAATTTACGCGTGAAGAGTTCTGGAAAGATTCCGCTTGAACACCCCAACTGATTGTTTGTGATATGAAAAAGAGCAAGAAAGGGACTGATAGCTGACATAAAATGTCGACAAATGCTCCGTATGGTCCACAATGCGGACTTTGGAAAGCCACGATTGAAGAAAAGTTCCGGAAGGAGATGAATGTGGTTCCTTTCATTTTTCGAGGCCGTGAAATGTGAATATGGCAGTAGACTGAATCCAAGTAGTTTCGAAAGTGTCATACATATATGCTTTGCAGAATATGTATTCAATCTTACTATTTTCCTCAAGTTGCTTCCTAGATACTGTTTTGTTGTATCAAATTCGACCTACTAATCATTTACGGGAACACCAGACTCTGCTGTTAGATTTAACAGTATTAGACTTGGCTAATCTTTTTGAATATGTTTCATGAAAAGTGCATTATCATGTGTTCGTGTGTAGCTCAGTGGGTAAGAGCATTCGCCCGGAATGCGAAAGGTCGCGGGTTCGGTTCCCGTCACACCACACGATTTTTGCACCAGTTTTTGCCAACAATCCGCTTCTCTGCTTGGTATACAAACCGTTACTTGAGATCAACTAGGAGTAGGGTATACTCTAAATTACAAACTTTTGTAACCAATTAATTTATTTCACTTAGAATTTTATACTCACATGAAAATTTTGTGTACTTATAATAACTGTTTTTCTTGGTGAGTCAAATACCTGACTGTTAACCTCTTCGAATACGGCACTATATCGAATCCCTGATAATTGTTTTAATGGTTTTCCGAAATTCTTTCTTGAATCTCTCTTCTCACTGTAAGGATGTCTCTTGATAAACCACATAGTTTACCAGTAACTTACACAACTTGAGAGTCGCGTTTCCCGCCTCAACGTGAATTGTGGAGTTCTTGTTCAGAGTGTACTGGCAACCATATTCATCGAAATCAGCAGGAACCTGGTAAGAAAAGTCTGGAGTAAGAGAATTGGTGTTGTGAAGGTTTTTGTGCTGAGGTTTGTGAGGGGGTTTTTGAGCTCGAACGCCTCAACTCTTATTATAGTCAGAAAAAATCAGAAAAGCGCTTATATGGGAATTGGGAAGTGAGTGACTAGAGGTGTAGAATGGGAAGTGACTAGAGGTGTAGAATGGGAAGTGACTAGAGGTGTAGAATGGGAAGTGACTAGAGGTGTAGAATGGGAAGTGACTAGAGGTGTAGAATGGGAAGTGATTAGAGGTGTAGAATGGGAAGTGACTAGAGGTATAGAATGGGAAGTGACTAGAGGTGTAGAATGGGAAGTGACTAGAGGTGTAGAATGGGAAGTGACTAGAGGTGTAGAATGGGAAGTGACTAGAGATGTAGAATGGGAAGTGACTAGAGGTGTAGAATGGGAAGTGACTAGAGGTGTAGAATGGGAAGTGACTAGAGTTGTAGAATGGGAAGTGACTAGAGGTGTAGAATGGGAAGTGACTAGAGGTGTAGAATGGGGAGTGACTAGAGGTGTAGAATGGGAAGTGACTAGAGGTGTAGAATGGGAAGTGACTAGAGGTGTAGAATGGGAAGTGACTAGAGGTGTAGAATGGGAAGTGACTAGAGGTGTAGAATGGGAAGTGACTAGAGGTGTAGAATGGGAAGTGACTAGAGGTGTAGAATGGGAAGTGACTAGAGGTGTAGAATGGGAAGTGACTAGAGGTGTAGAATGGGAAGTGACTAGAGGTGTAGAATGGGAAGTGACTAGAGGTGTAGAATGGGAAGTGACTAGAGGTGTAGAATGGGAAGTGACTAAAGTTGTATAATAGGAAGTGACTAGAGGTGTAGAATGGGAAGTGACTAGAGGTGTAGAACACGAATGAAAGGTATTCAATGACATAAAACTTCCTCAAACGTACGAAACTCTGTTCCTAATCTACTAGTGGAAATGTTTTGATGAAACATGCGTTAGATTTTTATAATGAACAGTTTCAGAGAGGCAGAACGTTCTAAAGCTGTTCTTAATAGAGAAATTAAACAGCTTTTTCAGTAATTAAATGAAGGAGCGCTTGAATGTTTTATGATTAACGAGATTTTTTTCAAAAAAATTACTTGAGTAAACTACTGAAAAAGCTTCAATGTAAGCGTTCTTACCATTTGAAACCACATGAATGTTTTCGATTCGAATCTAAAATTGCACGCTCTACGGCGTATTTTTGGGGCAAACGTGGCACCCTAGCCGAGAAAAATCGTCGAGGGGATCTCTGAGCAAACGACAACCTTAATGTAACGGATCTTGAACTGCTGGTAGAGATCATTATCATCGAAGTTGGCCTGAGATCCTAAGAACCTCAATGAACTGCGCGCCCGCGTGTCACTGTATCTGAAACAAAGGGTGATCCTCTAATATCCAGACAAATGGTATAAACTCTAAAAAAAATTTAGTGTATAAAGTATATTACATATACATATTTGAAGTAACCTGCGAATATCATATGTCCATTCTGAAGCGATTCGCGCATGAATATCTCCACTCCAAAATTTTTTTTTTGAAGAAGTAACAGGAACATGTGAAATGTTTCGAAATATTTTACAGGCTGAAAAATTCTTAAACCTTTTACTTTTACATCACAACTATGCAACCATTAGCTATCGGAAGTTTATAACTTCTACTTGGTACTCAAAACAACCTCTCAGAAGTGTTATAAGTCCAGCATAAGTCCACTCTTCCCTTCTACTCGCTGCGACATTATCGCTTCTTCCCTAGTCTCTCTAGACACTAACCATTCTCCAAATACTCACTACAATACCCGAGAGAGAATCTCTATAAATCTCATGAATTTGTCGGTTTACATCCAGGAACGACTACAATGAAGACATTTTGACCAACTTCCCTGTCCCTCCGCTCCTCACTTCTTTCTGCTCTTCTTTCAAAAACTCGATGAGGCCCATGTGATGTACGTCACGTAATAAACAGTTGAACAGTTATACATTCTGCTCAGTATTATTCCAGTAACTAGCCCAAAATCTCCTAATCTTTCGAAAGGGCCGGCGGTAAAATTAAGATGAATAATAAGGGGGAAAGCGAGCTTGCCAGGGAGATTACTTTGTTACAAAACACTTTCATTGTAGTTGACTAGAAAATGACAATTTTCGCACTGCGTAAATTTGTCACAGAGCTACACGAGCGCGAACATTTGTAAAGCACTAATATTTAGAGCCTATTTAACAAACTGCATGGCCCTATTTCAGGAACGGTAAGAACATATTCCACAAACAGCAAGGCCCCATCTAATAACCTCAAAGTAAGTTCATCCGCGACCGAAACGATTTGAGTAAGGTTTTTGCAGAACATCTGTCGTAGGCCGAAGCTTGCAGCTTCATACTTTTCGGGTCCATTCAAAACCTGAAAATGGACGCCAGATAAGCAAGGACGATAAAAAGCTGTCATCCGGTTGATGAAAAAATTTACATTTAAACAATTCAGAATTTGACAATTTTTTGTTTAAAAAAATTCAATCCAACTTGTAAACGAGCTTTTTGAACAGAAAACGACCTCGTAAACGAGCTTTTTGAACAGAAAACGACCTCGTAAACGAGCTTTTTGAACAGAAAACGACCTCGTAAACGAGCTTTTTGAACAGAAAACGACCTCCAAATCTCCAAAGCATTCTTGATCTTCCCCAAGGAAGTGCTGCTTTCCACGAAGCCAGTAGCCCTGTAGTCGTTAATGATGTTTTTTTTATTTAACAAGTGATGATGAAATTAAGAATGGATGAAGTAGGAATGAATAAATAATGCTTGGAAATTGAATGAAGAATGAATGGAGAATGAGTAAAGATTGAATGCTAGTGAAAAAATCAATAAAATTTGCATCCTTTCTATCGTCAATTAACACTCAAAATATATCGGATTCTTTGGAATAATATTGAAAATTTTAGCAGTCTACGAATACTTTTCATAATATTGACAAGGTTGCTTATTTCTTTTGACAGGTTTTTTTTCTTCAATGACAATTTTCTTATTGTGAACCACTGAACCGTGAAAGATGTGACTCTAGAAAGTTCTCTTTCGACTGCAAGGCAATCATTATAAAAATCTTCAAATTTTAAGTTACACAGTTTTAAAGGCAGTGACACAGGATAAGATGGGGCAGTGACACAGGATAAGATGGGGCAGTGACACAGGATAAGATGGGGCAGTGACACAGGATAAGATGGGGCAGTGACACAGGATAAGATGGGGCAGTGACACAGGATAAGATGGGGCAGTGACACAGGATAAGATGGGGCAGTGACACAGGATAAGATGGGGCAGTGACACAGGATAAGATGGGGCAGTGACACAGGATAAGATGGGGCAGTGACACAGGATAAGATGGGGCAGTGACACAGGATAAGATGGGGCAGTGACACAGGATAAGATGGGGCAGTGACACAGGATAAGATGGGGCAGTGACACAGGATAAGATGGGGCAGTGACACAGGATAAGATGGGGCAGTGACACAGGATAAGATGGGGCAGTGACACAGGATAAGATGGGGCAGTGACACAGGATAAGATGGGGCAGTGACACAGGATAAGATGGGGCAGTGACACAGGATAAGATGGGGCAGTGACACAGGATAAGATGGGGCAGTGACACAGGATAAGATGGGGCAGTGACACAGGATAAGATGGGGCAGTGACACAGGATAAGATGGGGCAGTGACACAGGATAAGATGGGGCAGTGACACAGGATAAGATGGGGCAGTGACACAGGATAAGATGGGGCAGTGACACAGGATAAGATGGGGCAGTGACACAGGATAAGAAAGGCAGTGACACAGGATAAGATGGGGCAGTGACACAGGATAAGATGGGGCAGTGACACAGGATAAGATGGGGCAGTGACACAGGATAAGAAAGGCAGTGACACAGGATAAGATGACAAATCATTGAACTATCGCACAGAAGAAGCTAGTACACCGGGCGGGATCGAACCCGGCCCTCTCGATTTAAAACATGAGCGCGCGTTACCATTACACCACGGGGACACAATGCTATTCCGTGCGATAGCCTATGACTAAGCCTATCATATAACACGGTCTCACGGAATAGCCATGTGTCCCCATGGTGTTATGCTAACGCGCTCCCGGTTTGAGTCGATATGGCTGGGTTCGATCCCGCTCGGTGGACTAGCTTTTTTCTGTGCGATAGTTGAATCATTAACAAGTATGAAATTTTTGAAGCAATACACAATGTGCTCAAAGGGTAGAACGGTCTTTTGTGAAGTTATACTGCGTTTTACCTCTGATAGATCGAATCAACTGTGAAGATCAATAAGGATTTTACAATGTCTATAGTTCCGCGTCTTTAACTATCTCGAAATAACTCAATTAATTCATCACTTCTTTATCGTGGCAGGGGTGAGGCGAGGACAAGATGAAAATAAGACTGCTTCATTTGGTGTGTTCAGTGGACACGATTCAAAAGGCGGTCACATTTGACAGCCAATGTCACCGGTAGGATAAAATGTGGCCCCTTCCCGATGATAGCGGACATAATAATCTGATTCGGGTAATTATCGAGGTTTTCAGCGAATACTTGAACTTTTTATATCGTTCTGTAACTTTCCCCAAGATTCCTCTACTCAGTATTACTTTAAACCTGGCCTTCTACCAGCACAGCGGGACCCTTCTAACCGACAACGAAAAAGTTCTCACATCACTGTCTGTGAATTCTAGCTTGAGAAGGTATCTGTATCCGGGTCCAGCCTGAAGATTCCAAACACATGTCACATGGGAGAGCAGACGTCCTGGGAAGCCGGGAGTAGTGAGCTCACCCGAGGCATCTGTCACGTCTCCGCCGCAACCTGCACATCAATATCGTCTAATATCAATCAATTATTTATCTGTTAGTTTGTTTAAAACACACTGAGGCGTTAAAGCTGAGAATCGTTTGAACAATCAAACGGGGAAAAAGTTAGACCTTGAGGAAGTTTCAAACTCAGCCATCTCTTAGAATCAATTGGAACTGTGTTAATTGAAACTTGAACTTTATTACTAGATTCAATCAATTTAAAGTGTGCTTGTACTTGGAAATTAAACTTTTATTTTTACTGAGAACACATTAAAGATTTGCTTGGAGTCAAGAATGGGATTATTGATAAGAACACCCCCTATACGATTCACATTTTCATGGAACGGTCGTGGAACCAGGAAAATTGGTAAAAAGCACATCTTTTGATTAAAAGACTAAAGTTACCACAGTGAATTTCTATTTAAGATATAATATTTTGCCCTCCTTCATTCATGTGTTGTATCACGAAAAAAATTAAATTTTTTTAAAGGATTGTTTTATATCTGCAAATTATAAGTTGCACAGTTTAAAGGCAGTGACGCCTGGTTGATGATAACACGCGGTCCCGGTTTGAGACGAGATGGCTTGGTTCGATATCACCCGACGAACTAGCTTTTTTCTGTGCGATATTTTGATGGGTTGTGTTATAGTAAAACAAGTGAATGAATAAAAATTTCAAGGAAACCATGTTTTCTGGGTTTCCGGTAATCTAGTTGTTTTCACATATTGTGCCAATTTCCAATGTTCCGATGTACTCCACGGAGTTTCACCCGAACATCTTTTTTCGACGCTTGTTGCTGAGTGTGAGCCAAGCTGCATTTCAGTATGAAAACATGAAACTGAAAACTTTCTCCAGTTTCACTAAGTATTTACCGATTTCTGAGGCGGTGAGTGTCAGCTCGAAACCACATTTCTTGTTGAGGCAGAACATTCTCGTAGCTCGGTTTCCCTGTAACGTTTTCCATGAGAATGGCTTTTGAGGTAGCTTCAAATGTTCAATACAAAGAAAATTCACGGAGCTTTTTTCAGTCCGGGACAAGCAAAACCTTATACATGATTAAATTTGTTTGGTAGAAACTATTCAGATACAAAAAAATATTATACACAAACACGAAATTGAGTATGAATGAAGGCCTGAAAAATTTCGAATACTAAAACTTATAAAAGTTTGTATAGCCATAAAAATAAGGTAGCATAAATTAGATTTTAAACGTTAATTTTCTCCCAAATATTTCAAGAATCAGAAATTTGGAGAAAAATTGAGCTTCGTAGTTAAAACGAAGTGTTTTTGTACTGGCTGACATTGTTACTGTATTTTAAATGTACTGACTGACTTTTTTACTCGAGTTGAACTGAACTGACTGACATTGTTACTCGAGTTGAACTGCACTGTCATTGTGGAGAGAGAGGACCGGAACTGGCGCTGCTTGCTACCTCGGAGACTACTTGATACTGTAATCAAGACCTCCTTGTTCATACTGGTCTTCCGGGTAAGTTATTGATAAGCGTAGGTCATGCTTGGGCATATCCATGTTTATAGTGTGCAGTTTGCCTCGCGTGCATTTGCACGGTTTGTGTTGATTTTTTGGGCCTGTTCCCAATTTGGGAGCCTGTGTTGAAGTGTCGGTCGCATCTCTTCGCATTACGTATCCATAACTTTTTTGTCATAAACAAAGTAAATGTTGTTGAGCGTCCATAACTTTTTTTTGACATAAACAAAGTAAATGTTGTTGAGCGAGTCACTCATCGTCTCACGTAATTGTCTCAATACTGCAATGACATTTTCAAATAGGTGAATGCATGGAAATTCAACAACAACAAATGAAGGAATTTCTTGGGAAAACTTGTTTTCCTAACTTCAGTTTTGTTTCAAGCTCTTCGATCTCTTACACATGTTCTTGTTCCAACAAAAAATGAGATTTCTTTTTCGAGGCAGTTCAAGTCATAACTATTAAATGTAACCGATATAAAAATTTGAAAAGATTTAAAAATTACTATTGTGAAATCTTCAAATATGACAACGTACGAGATTCATTGCGAGACGACATGGAGTAGGTTCCACTCCCACCAGAAGAGCACCAGTGATCCATCAAATACGGTCCTGTGAAACAGTTTCGGTCAGAGATGCAGTCTTTTCAATCGATATTTCAAATCATTACGCTCTTCTCTAAGCTTCAGAGTTGGTCGCTTCTACGACTTTCTCACCTTTATTTCCCTCCGTGCATGAGCACTTCTCCCATTTTTTAAGCCCCTTGGTTCTAGTGAATCTTTCCGGAGGGAGAGTAGAACTTAGGACACTTTGCACAATGGTCGAGTACACCACCATTATGCCATGCCAAGACTTCTTCAGCATTAGTCTTCTTCTTCTTCTTCTTATTCCTAGCGTTGTCCCGCGATGGCAGGGTACGCTTTGACGATCTTTTTTCTCCATTTGTCCCGATCGAGGGCATCTTTCGGGCTCAGATGACTGGCTTCCAAGTCCGCATTGATGGTGGCTTGCCATCGCTGCTTCGGTCGCCCTCTCGGTCGCCGAAGATTGTAGGCTGTGCTGGCTACAGTTTCCGGTGATGACATGGCCATCTCAGCCGATTTTTGCGCATCTTCTCGTCGATGGAGGTGACGCCAATTCTTCTCCTACTGGTCTCACTTGGTAGGTGCTCGCGGAGAGAGATTCCCATGATCCAACGGATCAGCACTCGGTTCCATACAAAGCTACGGGACGCACTACTGTCCGATAGATCTTCGTTTTGAGGCGCAGAGGCATCTTTCGGTACGCTTGTTAGGTCTCTCCATTTCTTCCATGCTCCGTTGACACGTGCCAGCACGTCAGAGTCGATGCCTTCGCTGCTCTGGATGTTCGATCCAAGGTAGCGGAAGCAGGTGGACTTCGTCAATTCTTCGCCGTTTAACTTGATGGTGTCTTCGGAGGGTACTGTTTCCAAGTACTCCGTCTTTGAGGTATTCAGACGTATTCCAAACTGACTGATTCGGCTGCTCCATTCCTGCCTTTTTTTGCTGAAGCTCCTCTCTCGTTTTAGCTGCCAGGAACACTTTATCCGCGTACAGGACAGTCCATGCAAGGTCAACCTGTAGGTCATGAGTAATAGTGTCCATGACAATAATGAAGAGGAGTGGCGATAGCACTGATCCTTGATGTACGCCCACACTACCTGTAAAACTATATGAGATTCCGACAAGACACCTAACGTTGCTCATGGCATCTACGTATACTGCCGGACACAATCAATCAAAAGTTCAGGCACTTCGTGGTCCCGAAGGGCGTACATGATGAGCTCATGTGGTACACAGTTAAATACTTTCTCTAGATGAGGAAAGCGAGATGGACTGGTTTTTGCTTCTCCCTACATGAGCTAACGAGCAGTGAAAACAGCGTCTGAAGTGCCTGTTCCTTCGACGAAAAAACATTGGTTGCGTTGGAGCTTGACGATTTCCCCCAAGCGCTGTTCGAGGAAACGTTCGAAAAGTTTCATTATATGGTAAAGAAGGCGTATCGGTCGATAATTCGAACAGTTCGCTGGATCTCCTTTGTTCTTGAAAATCGGAACCGTGACACTTGTTAACAATTCTGCGGGTGCTCGACCAGTTTCCACTATCGCGTTGAAGAAATCTGTCAGCCAGGGGATCGCGGAGTCTCATAGTTCCTTGAGCTTCCATAAGTCGGCTGGTAGCTCGTCTGGACCTTTGACTTTGGAACTCTACTTAGCGCAAACGGCTTTCGAGACTTCGGCAAAAGTGATGCGGGAGACTGGGCCGGCTAATTTCGGGCCTTCTGGAACATCCGAGGGAATTCTACATTTGAAGATTCTTTGAAGTGCTGTTGTCAGCATCGGAGGATCTCTGTAGTATCTTCGTCCGTCTTTCCTCTTGACACATTTGTAGTGCTCGATGTCAAGATTCGCCTTTTTCCTCGCTTTCGCTAGCTAGTATATGGTCTTCTCTCCATCCTTCGTGTCCAAGCGGTCGTAGAGTTCACGATGATGTTCAGAGCTGCGGAGGCTACGGTTCGTTTTGCTTCTTTTTTCGCAGCCTTGTACTCCTCCCAGTTCTCGTTTGTCTTCTCGATTAACCATTTCTTGTAAGCCGCTTTCTTTGCTCGAACTGCATGCTGCACTTCGTCTGTCCAAAGCCATGTCTGCTTTTCGATACTTCGGTGTCCAGGTTCCGTCGTTCCTAGAACTCTTCTCGCGTTGGCGGTTGCAGAATCTCGAAGCGAGGCCCATGTTCTGTTTGTGTCTTCCGGATCGATTTCAGGGAAGGTTAAACCAGTGACGACGGCTGATTTATATTCCTGAAGCTTCCACCAATTGATGGTTGCCGGGCCAGTTACTTGTACTTTCTTCTTCACGTTGACACGCAGGTCAGTGATGACCAGTTTGTGTTGAGGACCGAGACATTCTGACGGAATCACCTTCGTGTCGATCACTGCCGTGAAGTCTCGTTTTCGTAACAACATAAAGTCTATTTGGCTTGTGTTGAGGCCGCTGGAATACGTGATCATTTGACTCATTTCTTCGGAAGAAGGTGTTGGATACGACAAGACCAGCTGCTTCTGCGAAATTGAGGATTCGGCATCCATCGCTATTCCTATTCCCATATCCTTTTACACCGTGACAACTGTATCCGCTTTTTTCTCCTCCGACATGTCCGTTGAGTTCCCTCCAAGTAACAGAAGATCTTCTGCGGGGCAGTGCATAACGTGGTCGTGTAGATCCTGCCAGAACTTGTCCTTATCCTCTTCATCACATCCAGTTTGTGGGGCGTATGCGGATAAAATCTGGATACGGCGGTTGTCGGCATCAATGGAAATAGACATCAGGCGGTCAGAGTGACGTTGAACTTCGACTATTCGAAACTTCGACGACTTCCGACGAACTTCGAAACTTCGACGACTTAGGCTTTGAAGATCTTCACTCACTACGATGGCGACCCCGTTGAACTTCGTCATTCCATGATAGATTAGCTTATATCCTTCACCGATGTTTCGTGACTTCTGTCACCGAGAAGATCCTAACAAATTAGTTTTTAATGACATATCTATAGAATTGTTCCGATATTCGAAACAGTTGTCGTACAGATTATGTTGTTTTTTAAACACTGTTTTCGAGTGCTTCTTTGATTTAGTTTAAAGTAACCTCGAAACATGTAGATGCCGTTTGCCTAATTTTGATTCAAATAACAAATGTTATAAATCAACAATTTTTGAATGATCTATACCCCCACCATTAATTTTATGGATATTTAACCAACATTAAAAAAGTTTTGAAATTGAAAATTTGAGTAACCTGTGCTGTTTCCATCCCGTAGCGAAAGATTGTCACTGATGCATTCTTGAGAAATCGACAACCAGAGATGTTCCAATCTTCAAATGACTCATACTTGAGAAGTTCTAAACAAATTTGACTTTTTCTGAGCCGTATGGTTTTTACTGAGTTGTTTCATCATGTACTTTAGTAAATCGTTGCTTTGTTATTAATCACATGACCATTCTCACTCGGCATAGCTTGTGATGTGACTGACTAGTGATATATATATTTTTAATTCCTTACAAATTTCTGAAGAATGTTTTCAGAAATTTAACTAATCAAACTGATAACTTGTTATCTGACTGTTCATGTGTTCAATTCACACACTTATATGCAAACACACTCATATACTTAATGATGAATGAATGAATATACTTTATTTACACACAAGCAAAATAACTACATTGTTCCGAAGAAGAAGAAAAAACAATATCTCAATGTGTTCTTAAAAACGGCTGAGCCCCAACTAAATCACGTCACCACCAAGAACGTCACTTCATGTAATATATAAATCAGCTCACTGTTTCGAACTAAATCACCACTGTTACAGTTATATATTCGAGCTAAAGAATGTGCAAAAAAACTGAAGAAATGAATGAATGAATAACCTAGCCTCTACGAAATGCGTGTTCGGTGACTTGACTGTCCATACGCATTGCTGCGCTTTCGGGTACATCTGGAAGCATTGGACACAGGTTGGAGTTGGTGCAAAGGCTTGGCGGAAATTGATTGATCAGGAGTTTAAGTAATGCTGTATCGAAAAAAACTCTACTTTCTTTTTCTACTAGTGAAAACTTGTCCACTGAGGGAAGGGAAAAAGAGAAAGGGGTAGAGAGATAAAAGAGAGTTAAAAAGGGGAGAAAAGGTGGATAGAGATAGAGACAGGTAACAGGAGAGAGAGAAAGGAAGTAAGTGAGCGAAAAGGAGAGAAAAAGTATTCCTCTTCTACATATGTATGTAGTACATGTGTATGTGCATAAGTAACCTCTGGGTACTGCGGACTGGTGAGCGTTTGATTCTGTCCCTGGCGGAGCACAACAGTTCCACCGCATGTGGCTTAATTTATATCGATTGTATCAGAAATTAAGTGATGGAAATGAATGAGTGAACCCATATTCGACAAAACCTTAACTCTCAATAGCATCGGAACATTTCCCGTGGCCTAGGTATAATAGTTTTAAACTTTTTTCGGTCAAGGTATTACGGCATGTCCTCAAATTAGATGTAAACCGTTTATGTTATACTTAAATGAACTGAAGCGGTGTAAAGCTCTACAAAAAGTAGTATCACGCGAAAAAAAACTGTGTGTGATTGGTTTTGTAATTCCCACGCGCTCACTCTACCGGTGAGAGTAAGTGAAATGGTGGGTTCTATTTCGCCGGCAGAATGGCTTTTTTCCGTGTGGTGGCTCAATCATTCAACTTTACCAGGCATCACTTCAGTTGAGCTATTTCTCTGAAAATTTGAAGTATTCTGTTTCTGTTATCCGTTTCGATAACCATGATTACCAAGAGCATATGTCGCATTGAAGCCCATCGACTGAGCATACTCGTTGGTGAAGAGCTCGACGAGCAGGTAGTTCCCCGTAGAGTATATCGTGCCGGGACCTTCCGTCCCACACCACCTCAACAAGTTATTTGTTACTAGAGCGTCAAGTCATGGTCCTGAGTGGTTGTACTGATTTTTCAGTGATTATAATAAGTGAAGTACTGTTAAGGTAGCGATTGTACTGATTGCAGTAATAAATTCGTGTTTTTTTTCAGTATTAAGTTCGATTTCAAAACAAATTCGCGTGCTCTTACCGATTAAGTTCTCAATACTTATTGGGTGCCAGCGCTGATTCACGTATCAGTACTGTTTCTCTCTTTTTTTTCACAGTAAAACAGTAGACTTCTCCTTTTTTTTCTACTCCTTTCATTCCGTCCAAATAACATTCTACTATGAAGGAGGAGAGTTCGTAGTATTGGTTTTCTGTCCAATGTGCTAAGGATTACAAGTTTTACCCTCACCCGGCCTGATCCGTTCCATCGCAGAAGGTTAGGAAAGAGACACAAGAATGGGTGGAGAGGCCACCGCTTTTACCGAGATATAACTGTATAGAATCTTAGGGAAGCTTGTATCTGGCTGAAACAAGCTCAAGGAAGAATGAAAACAAGACAAAGGAACCGTCCAATAACTGGTGAGTGAGCAGTGGGCCCATCGCGAACTTGGAAGAAATCCTCGTCACAACTGAATATAAAACTAGAATATTTTTGGCATTAACACAAAATACCATATTAAAAGAAAACCTTTTTTCTCACTGAAAAAGGGGAATCGAGTGTTTATCTTCAAAAATTTGGAGCTTTGAAATCTTTTGGCAAATGTAGAAAAATGATTAAATCTCTGCTTTCATGTGAGTCAATCTACAAAAAATAATGGAGATATAAAGTGCAGAAGCGGTCTAAATTCGCAAAGGCTGATACCACCTGCATAGACAAGTTAGTATTTCTGTCAGAACTACAGGCTTTACGACGCTAGCATGTGTACTGTCTTGAAGCTAATAAAGCAGTTTTTGTATTTGTTTTTTGCCTAGACATCTGTGCGGTCGTCCGGGCGTGGCATAATGGTAGTGTGTTCGAATATTGTGCGCAGAGTCTCGAGTTCGACTTTCACCCCGGACAGATCCACCCAAACCAAGGGTGTTAAGAAATGTTCGTAGTACTCTGGCTCGAATATTACTCTCCCCACTGCTACTATTCACACTAGCAGTGATCTAGACGGCAGCCACTGGTTCTACCAGGATAGGTCGTCCTTCATCTCAGAGCACCGCGTACCCTGCCGCGAGGCGGGAAAAAGCGCCATGAAGATTATTTATTATTATCTGCGCGACTTTCGAAAGCAATACGTTATTCCACATAGAACTGAGCCACATAGTATTATTTCATATTCTTTCCGCCAGAAATCTTCTAATGAAGAAAAAAAGTATTAGCGGGAAGTGGTTCTGACTACTCAATTAATTCAAATTTAATTCATTTTGATTCAAAGCTTCTCAATTCTGTACAACTTCTCTTGTTCAATTACCGACAGATACACCCAAACCAAGAAATTCAATGTTTGTAGTGCTTTTATCGTTCTGATTCTGCTTACTGCTGCTGAAAAGATCATTACCTACCAAAGAATTACTTACTGGTTACATCAGTTAGTTCTATGACTTCTACTGAAATTTAGAAATCCTGCCACAACGGGATAAAATTCGCTAAGATTGTCTAACCAACGACAGTTTCATGCTTTTGTGATTATAGCGCCCTATGAGTTTACGGACTTTTTAAATAGCTTCAAAAGAACATCGACCCTGTCTAAAAATTTTTTAGTAAAAAGATTTATAGTGGTTCTAGATTAAATCGAAATGTAAAGTAAATTTTTACTGCTTTCTCAACTCTCAATCTTTTTTTTCATAACAACTTCTCTTTTTTCAGAACAAGTTTTAGAACAACTTATCTTTTATTATCAAGTTTCATATGATTTTAGAACATTCTCGACTTTAACTCGCAAACCGAATGTCCAAAAATATTATTAGCGGCTCATGATGATGTTTGTATGTCTTCTTGGTTTGAAAGATTCTTCTTTAAAAGATAAAAAAAAATCAAGAATTCTCCTGACTCGTTTTAATCGTTCTAGAACATTCTGAGCTCTGTCGGTACTAAGAAAAAAGAGGATACCAGACATGGAAGTACCGATGTCATCGAATGCACTTGATCCTCGACTACTTCTTCTCTAATTGCCACCCACTTCACTTCGGGAACGACAGAAAGAAGTTCCCCTAATCCCAAACCAAATGTCCAAAAATATTATTAGCGGCTCATGATGATGTTTGTATGTTAGAACATTCTCGACTTTAACTCGCAAACCAAATGTCCAAAAATATTATTAGCGGCTCATGATGATGTTTGTATGTCTTCTTGGTTTGAAAGATTCTTCTTTAAAAGATAAAAAAAATCAAGAATTCTCCTGACTCGTTTTAATCGTTCTAGAACATTCTGAGCTCTGTCGGTACTAAGAAAAAAGAGGATACCAGACATGGAAGTACAGATGTCATCGAATGCACTTGATCCTCGACTACTTCTTCTCTAATTGCCACCCACTTCACTTCGGGAACGACAGAAAGAAGTTCCCCTAATCCCAAACCAAATGTCCAAAAATATTATTAGCGGCTCATGATGATGTTTGTATGTTAGAACATTCTCGACTTTAACTCGCAAACCAAATGTCCAAAAATATTATTAGCGGCTCATGATGATGTTTGTATGTCTTCTTGGTTTGAAAGATTCTTATTTAAAAGATAAAAAAATCAAGAATTCTCCTGACTCGTTTTAATCGTTCTAGAACATTCTGAGCTCTGTCGGTACTAAGAAAAAAGAGGATACCAGACATGGAAGTACCGATGTCATCGAATGCACTTGATCCTCGACTACTTCTTCTCTAATTGCCACCCACTTCACTTCGGGAACGACAGAAAGAAGTTCCCCTAATCCCAAACCAAATGTCCAAAAATATTATTAGCGGCTCATGATGATGTTTGTATGTTAGAACATTCTCGACTTTAACTCGCAAACCAAATGTCCAAAAATATTATTAGCGGCTCATGATGATGTTTGTATGTTAGAACATTCTCGACTTTAACTCGCAAACCAAATGTCCAAAAATATTATTAGCGGCTCATGATGATGTTTGTATGTCTTCTTGGTTTGAAAGATTCTTCTTTAAAAGATTTTAAAAAAATCAAGAACTCTCCTGACTCGTTTTAATCGTTCTAGAACATTCTGAGCTCTGTCGGTACTAAGAAAAAAGAGGATACCAGACATGAAAGTACCGATGTCATCGAATGCACTTGATCCTCGACTACTTCTTCTCTAATTGCCACCCACTTCACTTCGGGAACGACAGAAAGAAGTTCCCCTAATCCCAAACCAAATGTCCAAAAATATTATTAGCGGCTCATGATGATGTTTGTATGTTAGAACATTCTCGACTTTAACTCGCAAACCAAATGTCCAAAAATATTATTAGCGGCTCATGATGATGTTTGTATGTCTTCTTGGTTTGAAAGATTCTTCTTTAAAAGATAAAAAAATCAAGAATTCTCCTGACTCGTTTTAATCGTTCTAGAACATTATGAGCTCTGTCGGTACTAAGAAAAAAGAGGATACCAGACATGGAAGTACCGATGTCATCGAATGCACTTGATCCTCGACTACTTCTTCTCTAATTGCCACCCACTTCACTTCGGGAACGACAGAAAGAAGTTCCCCTAATCCCAAACCAAATATCCAAAAATATTATTAGCGGCTCATGATGATGTTTGTATGTCTTCTTGGTTTGAAAGATTCTTCTTTAAAAGATAAAAAAAATCAAGAATTCTCCTGACTCGTTTTAATCGTTCTAGAACATTCTGAGCTCTGTCGGTACTAAGAAAAAAGAGGATACCAGACATGGAAGTACCGATGTCATCGAATGCACTTGATCCTCGACTACTTCTACTCTAATTGCCACCCACTTCACTTCGGGAACGACAGAAAGAAGTTCCCCTAATCCCAAACCAAATGTCCAAAAATATTATTAGCGGCTCATGATGATGTTTGTATGTTAGAACATTCTCGACTTTAACTCGCAAACCAAATGTCCAAAAATATTATTAGCGGCTCATGATGATGTTTGTATGTCTTCTCGGTTTGAAAGATTCTTCTTTAAAAGATAAAAAAAATCAAGAATTCTCCTGACTCGTTTTAATCGTTCTAGAACATTCTGAGCTCTGTCGGTACTAAGAAAAAAGAGGATACCAGACATGGAAGTACCGATGTCATCGAATGCACTTGATCCTCGACTACTTCTACTCTAATTGCCACCCACTTCACTTCGGGAACGACAGAAAGAAGTTCCCCTAATCCCAAACCAAATGTCCAAAAATATTATTAGCGGCTCATGATGATGTTTGTATGTTAGAACATTCTCGACTTTAACTCGCAAACCAAATGTCCAAAAATATTATTAGCGGCTCATGATGATGTTTGTATGTTAGAACATTCTCGACTTTAACTCGCAAACCAAATGTCCAAAAATATTATTAGCGGCTCATGATGATGTTTGTATGTCTTCTTGGTTTGAAAGATTCTTCTTTAAAAGATAAAAAAAATCAAGAACTCTCCTGACTCGTTTTAATCGTTCTAGAACATTCTGAGCTCTGTCGGTACTAAGAAAAAAGAGGATACCAGACATGAAAGTACCGATGTCATCGAATGCACTTGATCCTCGACTCTTCTCTAATTGCCACCCACTTCACTTCGGGAACGACAGAAAGAAGTTCCCCTAATCCCATCTTCTCTGTTTGCCGTTCTCCTCTCTAGTGAGCAAAGAAGCTTGCTCCCTTCGTTGTCTAATTACTCTTTCGTGACTCATCTGACAAAGTTATCATCTTCTAAAACTTGAGATCAGAAAGAGAGTGTGAACGGCACATAATCATATCTTAAACAGCGCAGTCTCTCGCTGGTATATAACGCGTGAGCCGGGGAAGGCCACAAAACTTACCTCACTTTCCCATCTACAACTTACTGAAAATGAACAGGTTCGTTGAAATTGAAGGTTGGTTTGAGAATCTTTCTCAGCTCATATTCATTCGAAAATGGTTCAAGTCAAAACACTACCAAACAGTTGATAATTTTTTTATCAAAAAAGGAAATTATGAAAAAAAGTAATTGAACCAAATCCTGGTAGTATGGTAGACTATAAGTTTATTCCGTTGTGAAATCAGAAAGCGTATGAAACTCCTTACAATTAAGTTCTAATTGGTGCCATTATTTTGAAGATTGGTTTCCATAAAATTAGTACAACGAAAAAAACTCAGTTAGTGTGTGCTTTTCGAACGATGAGAAGGTTAGCGACTGCAAATTGTTTGAGCCGAAAACTGGTATCTGATCCGATTCCCGGTATTTGACCAGAAACTGGGTATTTCACATAATTACTGGTAGTCCGGGTGAATTTCTTCAATGGTATCATGGTAAACATATTCTACGTCTTTCTCCAGACTACTGGTGTCCTACCTCCTCATATTCGCCTTCGTCGTCATAAGCGAAGCTCAATATTATGTGAGTTAATATTTTCATTACAATATTTTTAAACAATATTTTCAATCAAGATTTTGAAAAAAATCAGAAAAATTTCAGTACAAGACATTTTTCAAGGATCTCTTAAATTCTCACACTAAGACTGCATATGTATAAGACGGTGCTGGGAATTTAGTTCGGCAATTCGTGTTGTTTCGGTGTCTGTGGCGAGTTTTTAAACATGGCGGTAAAAAAACTCGTTTATCCGTAAATTGCACAGAGGATTTGAAAAAGAAACACGTGTCATATTTAATATACAGGTTTTTTGCTTTAGCAAGTTAAATAAGAAACAAAAGCAATGAGTGTCAAAGACATAAGAGTTGGCGAATTTAGAACGGTTCGATTATCGTCACCGGTTGATGATGATTACAAGGCAATTTTAGAACGGTTCGAATTTCGTCATCGGTTGATGATGATAACAAGGCAAATTTAGAACGGTTCGAATTTCGTCATTGGTTGATGATCAGTACAAGGCAAATTCCGAACTGTTCGAATTTCACCATGTTACAATGCTCATCACATGAAGAAATTCGACTTAGCTTTCTAAATCTCGCACTCCCCGTTATCCCACCACACTTTTTCGTCAATTCTGTGGCTATTCGGCAAAATAAGAGCAAACTTATATAGTATGAACAAAACGAGCAACCTAAACAGACCGGGTTTGCACGAACGCTATACGATTTCATTTTTCTGTGTCGCGAAAAGAGAATAGTATAGCATTCGTGCAAACCCGGTCTGTATAGGTTGATCTTTTTGTTCATACTATATAATTCTGCTCTTAATTTTGCTGAATAGCCGGGAGAGTTCGAAATTGCGAGAGTGCGGGGAGAGTGTGAGATTCAGAAAGCGAGCATCGTAACGTGACGTGATGAGTATTGTAGCATGACGAAATCCGAACCATTCGAAATCCGTCAAGTGATGAGCAATAATACATGACGAAATTCGAACAGTTCGAAATTCGTCAAGTGCTGAGCATCGTAACGTGACGAAATCCGAACCATTCGAAATCCGTCAAGTGATGAGCAACAATATATGACGAAATTCGAACAGTTCGAGTTCCGTCAGGCAAGATTCGCTATCTGCTCACTCTTATATTTCATATTTGATTGTTTATTGTGCCAGAAGTGATGAAATAAAATAAAATTTTGATTCCACGAATTCACAAAGAAATGGCGAGAAATTCCGATGAATTTTACGATAAACTTGCCACAGACACCGAAACAACACGAATTGCCGAAATAAGTTCCCAGCACCGTCTTATATAGTGATTTCGAACCTCGGAGCATAATTAGAAAGGTTTTCAGAACTTTCTGAATTTTTGAGCCAAACTAAAAGTTCCAGACACCCCTATTATCATCTTCGTCTCTCTTCGTTTTGAATTATCTTCACTCGAGCACTCTTCCAATTATCTCTTCATATTTCTCAACTCATTCATCTCTATATCTTTTCTTTTCTAGTTTTTTTTCTCTCACAACTATCTCTCACTCCTTACAAAGTAAATAAGAGTTATGTGGAGGTTATCTATAAAATGTGTGCTCTTGATCTTTGAAAAAGCGGGTGAACTTTTAAAGAAGAAAACACCCATGTACAAAAGGTATTTCGAAATAAATTGTGAAACCACTTAACCTAGACAACATAACTTCCATCCAAACAACACCTGTTTTACAGTACCCACACTTTTTGCAGTACTCATTTTAGTTCTTGAAGTAATAAAATCAGTTTTACAGTACCCATACGCGTACTCGTATTATTATCCCCGCTACTATGTCTATGGTAAGCGCCAGGCAGGCTTCGGACCTTCATTCGATGAACAACAACAGGGCGGCCAGTCCTTCGGAAACCAGCAAGGACTACCTTTTGGAGGGCCGCAGCAATATGGTGGACAGCAGTGATTTCACCCAATATTATGGAATAGTAAAGAGTGGATTTAATTTTAGTCATTAATCTGAGTTCTTATTGTTAGGCATATCTCTTTCCTTTTCTGGAATTTGTACAAGAAAACCTTTTCAGTATTCTACGTTGTATTACCTTTTTAATAGTAATAAACAATTCGATCATTCGATATTCACGTTATAGAACGGCATTATACTTGGTACAATTTAAAAAAAGCATCTTGGAACTACAAGTCCATCACAGAAAACTGGGTTCTAGTGAGTGAGGGCGAAGCGATCAGAGATTCCAAAAACCTTTTTATTGATGGGTGAAGTGAAGAACCCTATCAGCTTATTTACGCTTTTTACCTGTTTCAAAAAAGGGAACAGTTAAATTTTCTAGATCACTTCCGCTTATAAAATGAAACTCATAAAACTCATACTCAATCCAAGAGTTTTTTTACTGTTATTATGTATACTAATTCAAACCAATACTTTTCTGGGTTCCTTTTGTGAGTGAAGTAAGAAATCAATTATAAGGCTGTTTCTTCACTGCTGCAAGACAGATCAAAAAAACTTCACTGCTGCAAGGCAGATCAAAAAACTTCACTGCTGCAAGACAGATCAAAAAAACTTCACTGCTGCAAGACAGATCAAAAAATTTCACTGCTGCAAGACAGATCAAAAAAAATTCCGAATGAATGCTTCTAAAAGACTTCTGTTTCTCAGCAAAAGACACTATTTCGAACCCTCAATAAGAACATTCGAACCCTCAATCCAATTCTTCTCATGTTTATTTGACTCCCTGGGAATTTTCAAATCAATGGTTCTCTAAACATTAGAAAAAGCATTGAATCAAGTTTTATCATATCAGTTGGAATAGGTTAGGATAAGTTGGAAACAGTTGGGTACGGTCTTCGATCTTGCCCCGTGGACTAACTTTGTTCGCGCCATATGTCGAAAATATGGTAGTAAGAGGTAAAAAGGTTACCCTCTTATATTTTCGTACTAAAATCCTTCCGATGGAATTTCCGCTCAGAAGCAAATTTAAAATCATAGAGTACGGTTAAATGACGATATATCTATATAATTCATCGCAACGGACTGAATCCGTTCGGAAGCGTGATACCGGATCAAGGTCGAAAATGTCAGTTTTAGCCTATAACTAAAGCGATCAGAGATCAATAAGTATATTCCGCCGTTTCTTGGTTTGTTTATACATCCAATCATATAAATGTTTGTACATAACCTTGATGATGAAAAGGTCCTGCAAAGCGAAAAAAAAGACGCGGAGAAGAAAAATCGTCCGTAAAAGTATCTGCTCAGAAAATATCGCCAGGAAATTTGAAGTTGAACAAATGTTATCATAAAAATGAATAAAAAATTCTATTAGAAGCTATCAATAATGAATAACTAACGCTTCTGCATCGGTGTCTTGAATGTCGAACTTATCGACGGTCAAGGAAAGGCGGTGGCCGCTCGGTGCCCGCAGCGTCCATGAGCAGTCGACCGAGTGAGGAACCACTGAACTCGATACTTATTCATTATTTTACTTATTCTTTGTTCCATGATTATTCCTTAGTTAGTCCTTTTTCAATGTAAACAGATTCGCAGAACATTCAGAAAACCATGAACGTCACTCCAGTCAACATTCTCATTCTTCTGTACTGTCGGTGAATCAGATGGAGACATTCGATATAATGGCGCTTCATGTCCCATGACATCGAGAATAAAGCATTTGAATTGAATAATAACTTTTTTCGTTTAATACGTTTAATACACACATCATAACAATAAAGCAATAATACTTTATCCCAATCGTGATTTCGAAGGGGCAAGCGGGAAGTCAAACAGAGAAGAGATTTGTTCTGTTTGAAACAAAGAAAAAACTTTTTTGTCAAAGAGCACCACCTATTCATTCCTTCGTTTGAGGTACAATAGAAAATTATCACATAATATTTTCAGTACAAATTCGCTAATACATAGATGACAAATGAATGAGCTATCGCACAGAAAAAGGCTAGTCCACCGGGCGGGATCGAACCCAGCCATCTCGACTCAAACCGGGAGCATGTGTTACCATTACACCACGGGGACACATTGCTATTCCGTGCGACAGTGGGCTTCACTGCCTTTAAACTGTGTAACTTAGCATTTGAAGTTTTTAAATACATATACTTTTGGAACTGCATCATAATTCTTTGAAAAATGTGTTATAATGAGTATCGAGGGACTAGGTTAAAAATGTGTGATCAAAATCATTTTCTAATGTACCGCAATTTCTAGAGCTGCCGACTCTTTATTTCTTCTGCTCACCTTTGTTCATTTCATCTGACCGTCAACATTGTACCCGGCTTCTAATTTTAATCAGACACATTGGAGCTGTTTTGGTCAGAAAATGTTAGACCTTTTTTGCGACCAACGGAATTCCGAAGACTTTCCCTTTTATCGTGATGCGCGTTCCAGAAATTTACTGAACTACAAAAAGGCAAAAAAACTATTTCACCAAGCGCGATCCAACCCAGCCGTCTCCCCTAGTCTTACCGGAAAAGCAAGCGCTTTATCATTTTGCTATTCAATAATTGTGAATTTGTAGATAAACGTTTCAATCGATTAGATAACCAACTCTGTGGCCATAAGGGCGAGGCGAGGACTTTACTCGAGTGGGCGAAGTCGACTTCAAGCACATCATCTGCACACTCGTCCACCAACTCGCTTATGCGTAATAAGAAACCCTTCAAAAACAAGGTTCACAGTCTGAAGGATCGTCAGAACTCGAAAAGGATCGTCAGAACTCGAAAAGGATCGTCAGAACTCGAAAATTCTCAATAAAGTGATATGAAATTCACTCTGCTATGATAACTTTCTTTTTTCTTTCATTTCATTTTTTCGTCGTTGGGAGTCGTTAGCTTCCTTATCGCTTTACAGTTCTACATATCGCCCTAGTTGTGAGATTCCGGTTTCTTGCAGAAATTGGACACCTTGAGGCCGTGACGTTCAAATCACCATCTACACTATTGTTTTTTCATGCTACGCTCTCATTTATAATAACATGAATGTAGAATCAGGGGCCATATGCATAGATCTAAGTTGAACTAAGGGGCAAAATTTACCCTAGAATATTCTAGACCTATGTTAATCTCAGTTTCATATGCAGGAACAAGTTGCAGTCCTACAATATTTCAGGGCACAGCTAGAACATTGTAGGGTGAATTTTACTACACAAAAAGGCAGCACTCGTGAACCCGCAACGATTCGCCTTATTATGCAAGTTGTAAACTGTAAGGAGAACAAATATTCGATTAGATAGCGAAGTGTTTCGGCTGTTCAGTGGTTAGTATTAGTTCTAACGATTGTTGTTCAGTGGTTAGTATTAGTTCTAACGATTCGTTTGAGTCGAAGCTATGGATAAAAACAAGACGTGAACGAGAATGACATACAAAGAGTTATGGAGCGTTAGAATTCAACTTTTCACTTTGCAAAGTAATCTCTGCGAAGTGAAAAAATTTCTACTTCTCCAACCTTATGCTATATTTTACCACTCTCTCGCACCGCTCGTTGTTTACGCCGTGGTTTTAGAGTGATGGAGCGTTCAACGGGATCACTTTGCAGAGATTACTTTGCAAAGTGAAAAGTTGAATTCTAACGCTCCATTAGAATGTTTTAGGCTCCGCTGAGATGGCTAAGAGCGTCTTAGCTTTATGACTGAAGTTTAATGTGAAATTTACCCTATGATTTGCTGTAAATATGCATTACATTTTGGCAACACTAAAACTTACTCTAAAGTTTACTCTAAATTTTAGTCTACATATAACTTTATCTATGCTTATGGCACCAGACTGAATAAATCTAATGAATGGTGCTTTATGCTCCATTACATAGAAAACATAGCTATTGAACTGGAACTTGAACTTGAGCTATCGAAGAACGTGGGTTTTCAGTTTCACATAAGGTGAGGTCAAGTCGAAGAAACGACGAAAAACTTGGTAGTACTAGCTCCTTAAAGAGCAAACGGACTAAGCAAGCCATGGCATAACTGCATGATTCCATCAGACTACATTTCATTAGTTTCGCTTTTTTTACTTCCCAAAAAGCGTACGAACACGCAGGGATTATATACGAAAAGAGTCAACGAAAAATGCAGCACTGTTCAATTTTGTTTGTTGTCTAAACTTTCAAACGAAGTTTAAAGTGGGACTGAACGATCTTTGAGAGAGGCCAATATAGAGAAACTGAAGAATGAAGAGGATTTTTCTAAGCTAGGACCAGATATTGGAGTTATGTAAGTTATGTAAAAGTTAGGGATTTATTATGATTTCTCTCAATTGTAATGGTTGATGTTTTCACATGTGCTTTCTGTTACATGTTACCTGATTTTATTCCTATTTTTGCATCGTAAGATGTCGATACATATACTGCCGAATCACGTCACGATTTGCATATATGTATGTATAATAGAAAACATTGAAGATGCAAAATTAGGGCCTTGGGGAGGAAACGAACAGTTAACACTTTTTCTTTTGTCTTGAGGTCAATGCTGTCAACTTCCACTTCTAAACACTATAGGTGTATGAGATAGTTATACCTGCATGGATACTAGTCAGGTAAGTGAGATCACTTACTGAAACAACCGTAGCTTGATTAAAAGAGATCGTCGACTAATTCATGAGACCGTCGACTAATTCAGTCTAGTTGTTCCCGACATCATTTATTTTCAAATTTCTAAATAATTATGAATATCTCAGGTAGTGAGGTGAGGGATGGGAAAGAGTTAAAGTCGAGAGACATTAACTTTTTCCACATTACTTACCTCACTTTGTGAAATCTCCATAAATCTTATCGAATTTTCTAGAACCAGGAACGACTACAATATTAACGCTTAACAATCTTCCGTTTTCTGGTTTTTAGTCTTTTGTCATCAACATCCTCTCTACTATTTTTTATGAAGCCTCAGTCTTACTTCGTCCTACTTTTTTTATTTTTTTATATTGCTTGAAAAACAGTAAAAGGTAAATTTAGAAAGTCAGCAACGAACCCTTTTTTGGTTTTCCTTATCAGAGTGGAATGAAATGAAAACTCGGCCGACGGAGAGTATTATTCTGTTGCTTTCTTCAGGGTACCTGTTGGAGTGATTAGGCGGATGTGCTGATATGTAAAATCCATGAAATCGTGAAAAGTAAAAATTAAATGTTGAACAAGTAAATCTACCCATGAAATGTTGAGGAATCAAAAAAATGCGTATTAATGAAAGTTTAATAACTTTTTGAAGTTGAAAACTTAAGTGGTTATCAAAATAGCATACCTGGATCGATAAAAAAAAAATTTTTCACGAATAAAAAAAAAATCATAAAAAGGCATAACAAAAAATCAAAAATATCATTGACATTTCAATCACTTAATTTTGTTGAAAACGAAGTAGAAAAAACACTAATGATAAAAGTTGTTTCTATATTGGGTATGATGCAAATAGTCCGATGATTTCTGGAAAATCCAGAAGGCATCCAATTGATTTTCATTTCATTTTGGGAAATTTTGAGGAAAGTTGGGACAACCGTTTCCGGAAACAAAAAGTAAATGAAGCAAAGTACACTTTTTTGTTCTGTTTCGGTTTTGTTTAGGGAGATTTAGAGATTCAGTATTTAGAGATTCAGTATTTTGAAGAAAACCCCAAACTTGTCTTTATTCCCACAGAAGGTGTTCATCGACGTTTTCTGCACTGAACCAACTGGATGTTTGTCCTGCAGAATTGGAACATACGTTTGATAAAAGATCCGGTCATATGTATTTTGAATATCTCCAAAAGTTGATTTCTAACAGTCCATTCTTCCGATTCACTTCTCAAAAAAAACTACAGACAACTCAATTTTATGTGGAAATTCAAGCAAAAAACGTGGACCTTTCTACTTGATACAATTTACTTTTGCCTTTAAAACCAGCTTAGAAATTGAAAACAAAACTCTTCAGGACAGAAAGAACTTACTATGACAAGATAGTCCGCTGTGCAGTTACTACTGTCTTCCAGTTCCAGATCGACAATCTCCACTACTAACCTTCTGTTTGCTTCGAAAAGAATCGACCTTCAAACCAAAAAAAGCTTCAGTGACAATTTTTATCCATAAAAACTTAAATTAAGCGTTTCTGATCTCATTTTGTTCAAGAAGAAACAGATTTCGATGATCTTAGGCTCTACAAATTTACTAGTTATTGAACCAGAAAATATAGGAAATACAATATGTGATAAATTATAAACGTTTAACCATCGGCGGTTCTTAAAGAGAGATTGGGTAAGGAATATGGAGGTATGGGAAGTAGGATTCAATTGATAGCAAAAAAGCTCCCGATTAAAAATTTAGTTACCGAAACATATGTACATGAAAAAACGACAGTGCCCGAGCAAGCAACTTGAATAATTGTTTCAACTAGTTTTTAAGATGATAACGAAACCAAGAACAAAGTTGATAAAGAAACCAAGAACAGAAACAAAACCAGGAGCAATGAGAATCAGCGTCGTAGTTGTTTGGGTAGTTAGGAGAAGAGAGGAGTTCGGACATCGGAGCCGTGGTTTTTTTGATGAAATCGAAGGAGTTGCAGCCTGAATTAGATATTCATTCATTCATTCTTTTTTTTTTCATTCAAATATCATATAAAACCTCAACAAATTAAATTTGAAGCATTTTGCGCGCAAAGAACGTCTACGCCACACATTTAAACTACTTTCACACAAAGTACGTCAACGCTGCACAAGTTGAGAGCAAGCGTTAAACTCAGTTAACACAAGCGGTCATATTTTCTGAGTTGATTTAAATCTAACATAATTTTTTTTCGTGCTTGATCCTCTTTAGAAACTTTTCTGGATGAAAAGAGTTATATAAATTTGGCTTTTCACTGGGTAAGTATTAGGTGTGCAACACATTGAGAAAGATACACTACGCCCTTCCTTGTTCTGCAATCTTAAGGTTTACTTTTACGCCGTGTCTGAACTTGCCCGGGTAGAGAACAAACTAGGGAACATTGGACTGGCCCCTCACGGGAACGAACTAGGGAACATTGGACTGGCCCCTCACGGGAACGAACTAGGGAACATTGGACTGGCCCCTCACGCCAAAACCGTACAGAGAAAAGGTTTTTATAACCAGTATAATATTCCAATTCAAATCCTCTCCCGTTCCGTGTCCGGTCCGAAACGAAATGAACTGCCAGCATCTGTAAATTAATTTCCTAAGACTGACCTGGATATTCGTACTTGAATGTTTGCAATTGTATTTTGAATATTTGTATTTTTTGTACTTTCTCTTTTTTTGTTGTTGTTGTTGCCGGCAAGCCCGAATCGGAGACTTTTGGTTATAAACACTTTCTTCAATGAGAGAGGTTCTCGTGTTCTTCGGACGAGATGCGTCCGGAAAGGGTTTTAATGTCCTTTGCAGTCCTGAGACTGTCATGGTGCACCTTGTGAAGGCGGACATCGTTGTAGCAACCTGTTCATGCTATAGGCCTTGTGAGTGGGTGGTCAAGCCGGCCTAGCATCTTTTTGGGTGGGAGTAGAGACGTCTCGCCTGTCGTTGACCGGAGATAGGCAAGAGGCTATTTTACTGGCGCCTCGACTCGCCATTGATAAGTAAAGCGGAGTATCGGCTGATGCTTGGTCCGGTGGCTTGCCCAGGCCGGTCCGGCATCGCCCTCCTTTGAAGAGCAATACTACCCAGTTTTGGTCCGCGGCGGGATTTCTCCCGCTACCTCCCAGCACGAATTCTTTGTAGGGAGGCGTCCCTCTATCCGTCACCTGAGGTCGCGCTCGATTCTGGACTGGATGATCCGGCTCCATCCGTGACAGGCTCTTAAGGCTGTAGAGTCACGAATGGCGACTGTTGCCAGTGTGTTTCGAGTTGCCAGTGTGTTTTTTTGTAATCTCATTCCCTTTATCGGACGATCTCCACTTCTCTGTTGACCTCCTCATGTTCTGAGACCTGCCTTTTTTCATGTCTCTTCGATTGTCTGCTCTATTCATTCAAGCTCTTTTAAAGTCAATGGTATCACGATGGATGGAAACTTGACTGAAATGATTAAGAACAAATATTTTGAAGAATTTTTTTTGGTTCAAAAGTTATGAGCGATTTGTTTGAAAGTAGATAATCAGCGATTAGTTTCGACGTAGAAAATGAGCGATTGGTTTCAAAGAAGACTGAGTTTGAAAAATCCTTATAATATTTAAAAATCCTTAGAACCTTATAAAAATAACGTGTATATATATGTACGTGTTTGCCTAGGAGAAGTATTCTTGAGGGGATAAAGCGATGAATTGGCGAAACCAACTGACCAAACTGTACGAAAAGTCACTGGTTGTGTTGACACTCTGAGGTTGACAGAGCATCATTGCTGACTGTAGCTCCGTTCTACAACACAAAAAAAATTTGCAATAGTTTTTTGCAGCTTTCAACAGCAGGATTACCAGTTAGACAGAAGTGAAGTTTCCGGTTAAAGACATGAAAGATAACTGGGTTCTACATATACCGCCCAGTGGACTAGATTTTTTCGTTTAATCAATTGTCATCTTAACCGAGTGTCAATGTTTTTTCAAACTGTACAACTCAACATAAAAAAATTTGGAATAGGAATTCATGACATTCAGCTTTGAATAGTCCAATATTCAAGTTTCCGTACGAAAACTCATTTCTCAGAACCAGTTTTCATTTGAAAATACATAATTTTTGAGTACCTTCAACGGTCGGTTCTCTCTTTAACAAATTGAGCAATACTGTTATGAGAATCGAATTGAAAGAAGAAAGATGTTCATGAGGCAGTTATTGAAAACATTCCGAGATGTATATATTTTATCTACACTTTTCAGTGCAAAAAAACAAGCATTCGATAATGAGAGAGAACACATTAATACATGATATAAAAATAAATTTTTGTGACAGTTGAAATTCAAAGTTCTTGTGGGACTATGACAATACAAGCTGACTCAGCACACATTGATAACAAAAAAAAAAGAAAAAAGAATATTAAAATAAAATAAAATATAAATTAGAGTGTACAAACAGCATCGGTGAGAAATTTTCTGAAAACATGTTTACTAGGAATATCCAACACATCTTTTGAAAGTCTGGAGAACATACGAGCTACCCTCAGCGAAAAACAATGAAAACGAGCTAAATTCTGTGTTGTTTCGACATACAAGCCAGTTGGATTTGTACGCGTTATCGGAACCCATTTAAAGATTCTATCTCTGGCTAGAATAGATCTTTTATTGAATATTTTCCAACCCATCATACATAAGATCTGCCACTTTCCTTCTATCCAATAAGGATGAAAGACCTAAGTTAGTCGGTAATAAACAATACGAGTGAAAGCTTGTAGAACCTTCTCGATCGTTTTGCGATCTTTTTCATAATAGGGGTTCCAGAAGCAGGCAGCAAACTCAAGACGTGGAAGAATGTAAGTAGTGAAGCACTTGAGAAGAATGGCTGGGTCGTTGATCGGGACAGCCCGTAAGAGTGAGTACATGGCTGCTGTCGCTTTTGACGCTCGCTCTTGTATGGCTGGGCCTCGACGCAATGATGAAGGTCGCGAACTTGATTGACACGTGTTAACAGTACATTAGAGATGGAATAAGATCCGACGAAATATTGCGGTCCTATATGTAAATGAACAGTTTTGCTGGAAGACAAAGAGAGCTGATTAGAGAAACACCAATTACTTAGGGCATCGAGGGCAAATTGTAGTTCTTGACTTCTTTATGTGCGGGTATCTCTACTGTAAGACACATACACTTTAATATCATCAGCGAACGCTTGGAATTTTAAATTAGGGAATAGTGACAGTACAACGTTCAAATCGGTTATGTATAAGATGAAAAGCAGGGGGCCAAGGACGGAACCCTGGGGGACCCCTGATGTCACACTCAATTGAAGAGAACGAAATCTACCCATGCGAACGGAAAAAAGTGCGTTCTTTCAAGAAGGATTCGGGAAATGACAACAATTGGGATGGTATGCCAAAGTGTCTACACTTGAAAAGCAACTTAGGAATACTAATTGTATCAAAGGCACGAGAGAAATCAAGGTATATGACATCAGTGACAAAGCCGCTTGAAAGCGCTCTTGTCCAATCGTTCTCGCACATTAAAAGATTAGTCACAACGGAAGCCTTTGCTCGAAATCCGTGCTGATAACTTGACAAGACATTGAAACTATCTAAATGATCTATCAAAGTTTTACGAAGTAGGCGCTCTAATGTCTTCGATGCGGGTGACAATATCGAGATGGGCCTATAGGAAGAAGGAGAAGAAGGTTTCTTGCCTTGTTTTAAAATAGCGGTAACAAAAGAATGTTTCCAAGTAGCGGGAGTTGAAGATGTAATTAGACAAAAGTTGTAAATTTGGCATAGAGGAACAGAAAGTGAAGAGTGACAAATTTTGAATACAAGTTGAGGAATTCCATCAGCACCGGTGCTGCCAGTATATTTCAGTTTAGAAAGAGCCCATGAAATAGTGGACGGAAGGAATAGACACAGATTGGCTTGTGGAGGAATGGGATCCCTCGTGAGGTGGGGCAACAAGCCATCATCATGTGTAAAAGAAGAAGCAAACTCAGCTGCTAACAATTCTCATTTAATTCTAGAATCGGTCACAATATAACCATTTTGATCGATAAGTGAACGGGGAGGATTTGGCTTGGGTCGAATGAGAGAAGAGATGTGCCGGTACAGGTTGCGAGAGGAAGTGAGCTTTCTCTTGAGGCAATGCTTGTTCCACTTGTTGATTTGTTTGAGTAGTTCACTGCTAGCTTTCTCATACAATTTACGAACACTAGGCTAACGGATATTGCGGAATAGGGCTTCTCGATAAGTTATTAAGTTTCGAATATGCGATGGATAGGCAGAGAAAGACGATCGAGGGGTGTGCATTGGAACATACAAGGAGGGAGCGTGGTGAAGTAATAGTAGAAAGCGAGAGTACAGGTCATCAACAGAGAAGAACATATCAAAAGCAGCTTCCCAATCAATCGAAGTCAAGTACGCGTTCAAAGCGGAGAAATCAGCTCGAGAATAGTCTGGCACACATTCCGAATCGATACGGTCCAAAGATAATCGAATTTTGGTAGAGAATCCTGAATGGTCACAAGACGGAAATGAGGGAATGACACGGGACTCGGTAAAAAGAAAAGGGTGAGATGTAAGGAGCCAATCCAATGATCGCTTGTTGCGGGTCGGAAGACGGCACAGAAACAAGATATTGAAAGAGGAGATTAAGGAATGAATAATGTCATCAGAAGTACTGACAGGAGGACTTAGAGAATCAGAATTGAGATCGCCTACTAACATGATTGGATTATTAGACGTCGAAAGAAGATCGGATAAGAAGATTCGCGTCTGATCAAAAGTATAGCTGGGTGGACGGTAACCTACAACAACTCTTAGAAAGCAACCCGAAATTAAAATATCGATGGCTATAATCTTTCATTCGTCTCCCACTCTTTCATTCGTCTCCCTCCGTAAGCGGTTGCTCCTGCACCGTCTCTTCCCTCGTCTGTGAGAGTCCTTTCCCGAGAAGATTTGGCGCTCCGGGATCGTAGCGCCATCATGAGCGACAGAAGAAGAAGATTAACACTTCGACCGCTACTGCTTGCCTCGCTCAACCTCCAGTCGTTAACGACCGACGCAAGATTGGACGAATTGGAGGAGGCACTCGACGGAAGGCCAATCGATGTATTGGCAGTGCAAGAAGTACGAAGAAAGGAGGAGGGAACCATGACGCTGAGAACAGGTCGGACCTTTTATCATACGGGGCGTACTGATAATCGCACAGCAGGCGTGGGTTTCATTCTGGGCAGCGCGTGTACATTGTCTGTGGTCCGTTTCGTTTCGGTCTCCCCGCGCATAGCCTACCTTGACCTAAAGATGGGCCACATTCTGTTGCGTCTGTTTTCTGTTTACGCGCCCGCTTCGTCTCGCCCGCAGGTCGAGTTTGAAGAGTTCCTCATGGACTTGGAGGCGGCTTTTGTCGAACCTGTGCCGCAGTCTAGGTTGTTCAAAAAAGTCCACAGGGTAATTTTGGGTGACTTTAACAGTAAGGTCGGCTCAAGACAGGGTTCCGAGACTAGCGTGGGGAACTATGGCGTTGGGGCCAGAAATTCCAAGGGGCAAATGGTGGTTAATTTCTGTGACACGTATGGTTTAAGTCTTGGTAATACCTTCTTCGAAAAACGACCTGGGCGCAAATACACATGGGAGGGGCCGAATGGAACGGTTCGTAACGAAATCGACTTTTTCATCTACCCAAAAGGGCTTCAAGTCCTCTATGTCGGTGTTACGAATTGTTTTGATTTTGTCTCTGATCACAGGCTCCTTATAGCTGTGGTCAGAATCCCAGCCAATCCACTGCCCCGCCGGTTCACTGGTCGTGTAAACTTCAAAATGAATCGTCCACTCTATCATTATGCACTAGAGAGAGAGAGATGGAAGCGGTTGGCTCCAACCCTTCCTATTGCACGCTAATAAATTCCATTAGTCGCGCTGCTGAGATTGCGAGAGAGATTGTTCCAACAGCGCAGCGTTTTTCTCAACGTACCCAAAGACTCTTACAAGAAAGACGCCGA
Organism: Allodiplogaster pararmata; assembly: GCA_964056735.1. Lineage (NCBI taxonomy): Eukaryota > Metazoa > Nematoda > Chromadorea > Rhabditida > Diplogasteridae > Allodiplogaster > Allodiplogaster pararmata. The sequence goes on along the minus strand of OZ057406.1, from coordinate 31,846,031 downwards.
CTAAAAACAAATGGCATAGGAGTCTCGCGAGTGCAATGGGTCCTGACCAACCGAGCCTTACGGCAAAGTTGGAGGGATGATAGAGTGGAGCGATTTAACAAGACGGTTGGTGAGGCGGTGCGGGTAGGGCGGGGATGGAAAAAAAGCGGTCCAATCCCAGAGTGTGGCCAGGCAGTTGATTACTCGGATCAAGGATTCGGGTGGTCAAATTGTTTGTCAGCAGACTCAGGTCATGAAGGTGTTCCAGGACTTTTACAATGAACTGTATCCGGGTGATAGTGGTGATGGGTATACCGAGTTGTACACTGAGGAGGAGTGGATGCCCATCCAAAACGATGAGGTGTTCGCTTCACTCCGTTGTCTCACTTCTGGTAAATCGCCAGGGAAGGACCTGAACTGTGGTTTTTCCTGAACCCTGGAGAGCTCGAAGAAACTATTGAGACCCTAGAAAGTTCAATAAACAGACCTGTCACTCTCTTGCATTTCGTCTCCTGCAGTAGCATTGGAGAGCTGATTCAGTCCGGCAATGGCGACATAGTCCAAGTCGCATCTGTCGTTTTGCTGAACAATCACATAAAAAAATTAGTTTTCCTATTGCTATTCTGATGAGTTCGTGGTAACATGATCAAGCTCGTGGTTACATAATTGAAAGATGGCAGGATTCAATTTAGAAGATTATTATGTTTTCGTGTGAAATTTCATTTTTTCTCTTAACTCTCAACCAAACATCAATGTCTACAAACTGTGTCACTCAGAATCGGAAGATTTCAAGTGCCAAATTTTCTAAACCTCGAGATCCAGCATCAAGACTCGTATCTTCAGACCTGTGAAACGGGGGCGAGTTATCACCCAGCGACAGTGCTGGTTTGGCGGATAGCCTGGAACAGACAAAGACACAACATTACTGGGATAGAAATTAGGGAGACGGACAAGGAAGGAGGAAGAAAGAGAGAGAACGGAAGAGAAAATGTATTTTTTATCAAACAGCTCAACAGTGTAAATTGTAATGGGGCTTTCCTGATATTCATAAAAAATATGTAAGTAACTAGATGAACAGGATGCTTCAAATAGAAATATAAACAAATTCAAGTCATAGAGATTTTCCACTCCCATAGCTCTCGTGTTTCAGCATGTTTCAATCAGCTCAAGTTGATTTGTTGCCCTTCTCCATCGTTTTCAAACATACACTAATAGTAGCACTTTCTGGGGAGACTATCATCTCGAGTTCTATGTAGCTTGCGTTGTTTTTGAGCTGTTCTATGGGCCTTAAAATGTGCATTATCATGTGTGCGTGTGTAGCTCAGTGGGTAAGAGCATTCGTCCGGAATGCGAAAGGTCCCGGGTTCGGTTCCCGACACACCACACGATTTTTGCACGAGTTTCTGCGAACAATCCACTCCTCTGCTCGGTATAAAATTCCTTTGCATGAGATGAACGAGGAGTAGTGAATACTCTAATTTACATGGGGACTGAACCGGGATGAGAAGGAGAGGATAAAAAGATAAAAAGGAGGAAAACCCGAGCATGAGGTAGTTCGCAGAAACAAAGGCACCTAGACCTTTGACCCTAGACCTCGAGAGACCTCGGTGTTGAGAGAGGGCATGTTCTATGGGCCTTAAAATGTGCATTATCATGTCTGCGTGTGTAGCACAGTGGGAAAAGCATTTGACCGGAATGCGAAAGGTCACGGGTTCGGTTCCCGTCACATCACACGATTTTTGCACGAGTTTCTGCGAGCAATCCGCTCCTCTTAAAATAAAGTAGAGAATAATACTGTGTTGCACCAAGCTCAAAAGGCCCTCGCCTCAAACCCGATGCTCAGGGGTATGTGTGATTCGCACCAGGGCCTAATCAGACAGACCTCTGTGACTTCTGGCTGAGACTCATCACTGTGGGCCCAGGGTGTGTGATTTTTTTCCTTTCTACATATTCTGTTAATTATTCGAAAATTAATTAGTGTTACCATCTGGTAATTCTGGGTCAGGGTACTTTAGCGTCTGAGGTGCCGACGTTGCAGTTAGAATTGAGCCGCAAGCATATCCTGAATAACTTGAAATCTTACATTTTTTGAATAAATTTATTTGTTTTCAATTCAAATTGCTTGCATGTTAAGTTTCGCAGCTCTGAGGAAAACATTAATGTGTTCGGTTTGGAAAAAGAAAACTTTGGTACGTTTTGTATTTCGCACTCGCCTCGGTGAGATACATTTGATCACGTGGAACAAAAAAAATTCTAATGCTTTTTTGACACTGCTCTTTACCAAACACTGATGTCAAGCCCAATATCGGAGCAACATATATTGTTACGGAGACATTGATAGAATGCCTGAAGTTGAATTCAATAACACGAACAGTCATTGTATTTTTCCACGACGATAATGTAAATGAAAATCAACTTTTTTTTTCTGTGCTTAGTTCAAAAAAAGATAAGTTATACAACAATTCTTGCTGAAATCAATTAAAGTTTGGCTATTTATTACTGATAAAAGGGGTCAATTGGGAAAATAGCTCACTGGCAGAGTCGGAGGCTTCTGATGCGTCGGAGTAATTCGTTCCGAGCAAAGGAACCGACTCCCACGAGAGACGGAATCGGTTGCTGTTACGGCCACTGACTGTGATGGCAAGGCGATTGTAGGGTAGTAAGAAGTCTGAAACCGATGAACGCTACTTTCAAAAAGGAGAAGAAAATCTTTCAAACTATTGCAACACGAATCTCATGAAAAGATAGTTAAAATACATAACTTTATCTTGTTTTACAAAAAAACTTTGACTATTTTTACTTCGGCTAGTTTTTTTGTAAAACTTTAGCTAGTTTTACAAAACATAATAATAGTTTGAAATTACTCTGAGAGCCAGAAAACGAGAACAAAGATGATAAAAATAATGAAGCCATCTTAAAATCTGGAATCTCTCGGCAGAGCTGTAAAGAAATTCACTTCTTAGTGGCCAAGCCTGTTTATAAACTCTATTTTTTGATAATTTTTCTGATCCTCAAAAGCATGTGGGAAGTGATTATTCTTTCATCTTACACACTATTCCTCGAATGATTATTCTTTCATCTTACACACTATTCCTCGAATGATTATTCTTTCATCTTACACACTATTCCTCGAATGATTATTCTTTCATCTTACACACTATTCCTCGAATGATTATTCTTTCATCTTACACACTATTCCTCGAATGATTATTCTTTCATCTTACACACTATTCCTCGAATGATTTTTTTTTTTTTACACACTATTCCTCGAATGATTATTCTTTCATCTTACACACTATTCCTCGACTGATTATTCTTTCATCTTACACACTATTCCTCGAATGATTATTCTTTCATCTTACACACTATTCCTCGAATGATTATTCTTTCATCTTACACACTATTCCTCGAATGATTATTCTTTCATCTTACACACTATTCCTCGAATGATTATTCTTTCATCTTACACACTATTCCTCGAATGATAAACGATCAAAGCTTTATCCATAATATTTTCAAGCACTTCATTAACATAAGAAACGGCGTTTGTTCCCTAGAGGAACTTGGTAGAGTGTCTAATGATGGGTGACTTATTTTTACATCTCATAATCAACAACCGTCATTCACAAGTATATACAGTTTTCACAATATAAAATGACGATGAAATATATACATATATAACCTTTCGGAGGCTGATAACCCGTGATTTTAGTCTGTGGCACTGCATCATTTAAGAAAGTGCCCTCATCTTGATGCTCGTAGAACTGAACAAATATGTGAGAAAAATTTTTTTTAAAGATTAAACGAAATTTTGTAAATTATCTTTTTTTAAATGTACTTAGCATCAATTGATGTCAATTTGAATCTGAATTCAGAGTCTGAACACCATATAAAAGTATTCACAGAAAGATTCCACAATGACCAATGAACAATAAATGAACAATAAATCACTCACGATAAGATCGCCTTGTAGTTCAATGTAATCAATATGTATGAGAAGAGCATGATCAGCTTTGCCCAACACCTGCAGAATCAATCAATAATATTTTTTTAAGTTAATGAGATGATAAATGTATTTTACGGCCTTTCTGCTTGTAACGGTAGCCATGAAAAACTACAAAAAAAGTTTACGTTTCGTTCTATCTCGGTAATCTTCCAGTTAATTGAATTATTTCATTTCTAACCGTATCTACGTAAAGCTTTTTTTTTACACATACATTTTTTTGCTTATCATAGTTCCTAACCACTTCAAGTTACTTATTCAAATGCTAATAAATCCCACTAGAGCTAGTTACAAAGAGTTTATCCCCTGCTCGCTTGTCAAAAGCCTTTGAAAAGGCAAGGTGTTGTCCAGATTTATAGGCCGCAGAGCATGACCCGCAGAGCAAAGAAATGGGTTCGATTAGCGTCCAAAGACCGATCACAACCAGTTTTTCTCGGTATGGTTTGTTGCTCTGCATTAGCGAGTCACCAACTGAAAGTTTACCAGGAGGGCTTGCCTACACAAGTTAATAATCCCAATATCTTACCATTTTCATTTCTTCAATTACTACAAGCTCTTGATATAAATGACTGAATGCATGTATAAATGGATAAATAAGTGGAAAGTGATACCAGCCACGTCGGGTAACCGAATCGAATGCCTTGAGCATCGGGCATTTCGATTATGTGAGACTTCGTGAAACCTCCGATATCTAAAATGCATACATATTCGACAACGAATCGTGTCTTGAAAAATCTTCAAAACTTTCAATGAGAAAACTTCAGTTCTGGATTCTAAAAAGATCCACGGAGTGAAATGACTAAACTACCACGCGAACAAAAGTGATTCTACGAGCCATAATGAAACTCAACCGTTCTTGCTCGACTGAAAATGGTCGTGTTCCCACTTCACTACAGGAGTAACTTTGTAACACTCTCAATAGATCTATGCGGAAAGTTTACGGAGTTTGTTCTCTTAGTTACGCCTGCTCTTTAAACGAATGCGTTGTAAATGGAGCCTGAATTCGCAATTCATCAGAAAAGGAGAATATTTCTTCTTCTTCCTAGCGTTTATCCCGCCGCCGGGCAGGGTCCGCTTTGTAGACTGCACCACGCCATTTCACCCGATCAGCTGCGTCTTCAGTCTTCAGCCCGGTCGTGTTCATGTATACTTCGATGCAGTCTCGCCACCTAGTTTTGGGTCTGCCTCTGGGTCTTTTGCCCTCTACTTCGAGGTTCCAGGACGATTGAGAAACGGAATGGGGATTTGATCTTATCACGTGCCCGTACCATCTCAGCCTTGACTCTCGAAGCTTTTCAGATATAGGGGCGATGCCCAGACGATCTCGGATGGTTTCATTTCGCACCATGTCTAGACGAGTGAGTCCGAGGCTCCATCTCAGCATTTTCATCTCCATAACATGCAGCATCTGTATAGTCTTTGCTGTGCATGGAGAACATTCGAGGCCGTACAACGCTACTGGTCTGACAACTGATCGGTAAATTTTACTTTTCAGTCTGTCAGGCATTCGCTTGTAGCATAGTACACCGGTTGATTCAAAAGGAGAATATTAATGTGTTTTATTCGCCAAAGACGGTCCGTGTGTTCTCCCCCCACATGTGGTAAAGGGAGATGCGATATGGGTATATTTTGATGGCGCTCATTCATTAGTCAGGTTAAATACTTGGGAAAGGTGACCAATTGATGAAGCGGTGAGTCATTCATAATCTTGATAGAACCTTCGATGATTTTGATCTGAGGTAAAACATAATAAATAATTTATAATTGTAGTGACTGGTCCTGTAGGCTCAAAAACAGAGGACTGCTGAGCTTCTGAAATCTAATTTGAACTGACGTCTGGTGTACGTGAATTCAAGCGCAGCCTTTTTCCCATCCACCATGGAAATCTCTTTTTTGTCACTTTTGCTCTCTTTATCCTCCGCCTCCTCCTCTTCCAGTGCTTCTTCTTCCTTTAACTATCGGGTTCGAAATGCTTCAGATTAAAAAACTGGAGATACAGCTACCCCTCTCTTCGACAATCACAAAAAAACCATCTAATTTCTTTTGAGTTTTCTGAGGCCGAGATTGTTTGTTTCAACTCTTGCTCTTCATCAAAGTAAAGTAGTTCGGCATTTACCAGGGGCTTCAAACATAGAGGAATCTTCAAGAAATTGAGGTCAAAATGCTGAACGGTTCACCCAGTTAGGCGCTGCAGTTGATTCTTTTTTAGGGTTTCTATGTTTCTGAACCCATCCCGTTTTTCGGTATAGTTATCAATTCGCAAAGAAGACACGTAAGATTCCGTTTTACTAGTGGTATCACGACATTTTACACCGCGACGTTTCGCACCATGACAACTTCCACCCAAAAATTCACAATCAGAATATTTCCTTGTATTTTTTCATCGGAATTTCTGCTTAGGCTGCGGCGAAGATAAAGAACGAGGTTGTATAGCGTATACAACGACCAGCGACATATTCAGAGCCTCGAAGCCAAGTGCGAGTTGCCGCGTTGCGAAATGTCTTGATGCGAAAAGCCATAGAACCGTTCCTAGTTGTTTCAAGGAGCGTAACTTACTCTAGCTCTTCCAAAACTCTTTTTCCAAAACGTTTTTATTCTCTTTCATTCACCAATTTCATGTGTCCTAATGATATTTAAACAAAATTTTCTGAATCGTGGGGAAGTATTCATAAGGTTTGTATAGATAAAAAGCCTTTCACTCTAAACTGATCTCTATTAGAATTCCGAAGAAAACCGAGCGAAAATCCGAGATAGAATAAAGAAGGATAACCAAAATAATGATAATGTAACGAGCAAACCTCTCGTAAGGTATCCGAATCCTGGACGTGGCGCAGTTTGAGCCAGATTTTCTCACCCTCAAATTTATTCGGGTTTTCAACAAGAAATTTACAAATGAAGTTATGGAAAACCCTCAAAAATGCGATACTTTCTTTCAGATTCTTCGCTTTAACCGTTAAAATTTTTTTAGTCACTTGTACAATTTGAACACATTGGTTGGTAACTTGTACAATTTGAACACCTTGGTTGGTAACTTGTACAATTTGAACACATTGGTTGGTCGTGTTGTTCGAGCCATATTAGATTGTCCGTAGTTTTTTTAAACTACATATTCATTGATCAAACCACCGCACGGAAAAAAGCTAGTCACCGGGGGGACTCGAACCCATGCAACCATCTCTCCTCTATCCGGGAGCGAGCGCTCGCTCCCGGATAGAGGAGAGATGGTTGCATGGGTTCGAGTCCCCCCGGTGACTAGCTTTTTTCCGTGCGGTGGTTTGATCAATTTGTTTTCTCTACCAGGCGTCACTGCCTTAAAACTGTGTAACTGAGCATTTGAAGATTTACATATTCATTCTTTCATTCATTTTCTTATTGTAAGGTTGCGATGTGATGGCTTTCGTTCATCATCATTCTCCCAGTTCCTTTTTTCCCGTAGTGACTGTCATAAACCACAAAATGACTTATATTGTGTCCTGGCATTACTTGATCAGTAACTTGAACGAGAGTTCAGTTGTAAAAAATATATTAATTATGGTGATGCAAGTCTACGCCTTGAAAAACTTTTGAGAACAGTTATTTTGTTGTCGCATTTTCAAAACTCCCAAAAACATTTAATTAAACTTTTCAAAGAAAAGCCTTACATCTATCGTAGCATTGAGCGGAAGTTGACAGAATCTGCCGATGAGTTCTCCTGTTGAGTTTTCTCGGCGAATCTCCAGATAAGAAAGAGCGCAGAAATCCGAGACTGGGAGAAGGATGGTACTGAAAACTATTCCATAAAATCAAGCCATTTCGTCGAAAAGAGTGGGCAAGGATCTGAAAGTGATTAAAACTTTTCAAACATCAGGAATGCATCTTCTTTTGTTTATGATCCTCGAAATGTGCGTTATATGTATATCATGCGCTTGTGTGGCTGAGTCGGTCAGAGCATCTCCTGGTAAGCGGAAGATGCGGGTTCGGCTCTCTAACCGAACACGCGGTTTCAGCACTTGTCATGGCGATCATGTCCGTTCTCATGTTCAGCATAAAATTCGTTGCTCGAAAACAGCGAGGACTCATTTCATTTAATTTATTCCATGTTACTTTGGATCGCTTGGGAGGAAGGTTAGGGGAGATACATAGGTTCGAGAACATGAACTGCGTTAATATATTTGTTTTGGGTGAGTGGCTCATGGTTTTCATGAACTAGTAGATACTCTAACTTTCACGGACAGATACAGAAAGCAGGGTTTCGATAGGTTAACTAGAGACATAGAAGAGGTGAAAGAAAAGATGGAAAAAACAGATAGAGATGAAAAAGAGAGAAAAAGAAAGAAAAAGAGAGAAAGGAAGAGAAAAGTCCAAGAAAAAAACTTTAAAAAAGAAGCTTCTCTTGCACAACCAATAAATTTGGGAAACTTTGTACTCTCTTCTGGAAAAACTTACTCGATGTTTATGGAGACTTTGTTGCCTGGAGCATTATCGACTGTCCAAATGCACTCATAATCACCATCAAAGTCAGGAGAGCGGACACGGCCTGACGGACCGAGTAGTCGAGCACCGCAGCCTATAATCAGACAAGGAGAGAAAGAGAGAAAGAGAGAGAGTAAGAGAGAGAGATTAAGAGAGAGAGAGATAGAGAGAAAGAGAGAGAGAGAGAGAGAGAGAGAGAGAGAGAGAGAGAGAAATTTGAAGAGTAAAAGGGAAAGCGAGTTTGAAATAGTGGGGAGAAAGCGAGGAAAAGTAAAGTGAGAGGAAACAAAGTAAGAAGTTGAGAAAGAGAGATATACCTTCATTAATGTATAATACATTAATTAATGTAATTAATGTATTTACATAGCTAGTGACACATAGAGATATATATCGAGAGATGAAGAAAAAGGAGGAAAGTTGAAGCACAGAGAAACGGAAAGAAGAGAGAGATAGGAAGGAGGAAAGAGAGAAGAGAAAGATAAACTAGAGAGAGGTTGAAAGAATAAAAAGAAAAAAGGAGAAGAGAGAGAGGAGAGAGCGTCGCGAGGAAAAAAGAAGCCACATACTGGAGACCATGAAGAGATATGTATGTATAGTATTCGACGAAAAAAGAGAAAAAAAGAATTTTTGTTTTAAAAGAGTTTTTTAAAAAAGTTTTTTGGTTTTTTAGAAATTTTTTAAATGTCGATACAACATGTAGAACTGCCTGGAACGCAGTCATTTCGTGAGCGACTTTTTTGCGATTGATTTTTTTTAGCTAGCAAGTTTTTCATTGAACTGTTTGGCAATGATTGTAAAAAGTATAAGAGCACGCCTGATGTGCTGTCGAAGTATCGGTGATAACTGAGAGCTCGTAAAGTCAAGCGACCGTCACTTATAAAGCGATAAGCACAAATGGTACAAGGAAGTAAAACAATGAAGTGAGATTGAACTTTGAAACAATTTCGACAAAATTCTAAAACGTACTGCTCTTCTCGGTGGAGTAGCTGATAGTGACAACTTGTTGAAAGATTCCTTTTCCGAAGCGAATGTTGACATTGATCTTCAATGTGAAAACAATGTTTTTAAGAAAAAGCATAAACACATATGAGTTAAAGAGTGAATTTCGTGTTTGAGTGGGTGTACAGAGCAGAGGAGTTCAAGAAATAAGAATTAAAATTATGAAGAATTTGCAGGAGCATATTTTCAGAAAGAACAGTCAACTGCTTGCTAGAACCTTTCAGTAAGATGGATGACTTGAATAGAATGACTAGTTCACAATGCTATGATTATGGTTTTCATATCATTCAGTAAGATTAGTCAATCGACTCGATCGACTTTAAATCGTGTTATCGGTATTGTTTGCAGCTTGTTATGAGCTATAATTAGAATGAAACACTTATCTACTAGGTCTGGCTGAAAAAAACTGCGAAACATTTTAAAGCAAAAATCAACCTTGTGGACTGACGCTTTTTCGGAAAAGGGTGTCATCGCTCAAATTTTGTGTAGTTCTTTGTTACCATAGGATAGCTTGTAAGGCCATCGCTTATATGGAATCATGAAATAGGAAGGGGAATAATGAGGAATAAGACGGTCAATTTTCGTTGGTGTCCACTCTTGCTGTTGACAACAGAAAGTTCGGTAAAACTATGACATTCGATAGGTCGATTTCTTCTAGAGCCTTGCCGAATGCCTCGATATCTTGAATCTCTTTGAAATTATCTGTAACTTTATTCCATAAAGCAATTGCTCTAGAAAAGAAAGAATGTGGATCATTGTATCGTTTAAAGTTCATCAGAGTTAATTTGGAGGTTCGGTCTGAAGTGCGGAGATTGGTTTCAGTTCTTAACTTCAGCTCTTTTTTGCACGTCTGACAATCCGCTCTATCAGAAAGTAGACGAAAAACTACCAATAAATCAGAACGGAATCGTCGAATGATTAGTGAATCTAAATTGAATTCAGCGAGACGTTGGGGATAGCTCAACCTAATACTTCCACAACGAGAATAAGCTTTTTTTGTGAAAAGTCTCTGAGGATATTCCAACCTTTTCGAATTATTACTGTGGACTTTCGGAGAGAAAATAATTGTACCATATTCAAGTAGTGGTCTGATGTAAGTGGTGTAAACGGTTTTGTAACCGTTCAAGTCCAAACATCTAAACACTTTGAAAACTTGTGAAATTCTACACAGAGTCCTAGCACGTATTATTTCTACGTGTTGCTTGAATTTGAGCTTAGAGTCCACAAAAATACCTAAGTCTCTGACTAAATTAACGACTTTTGTCAGCGAGCTATCAATGAAGTAATCGTTTTGAGATTTCCCAAGACGGAGACAGTTGATTTTCTCGACAGCTAAGGGAAGTTTGAATTCACGTGACCAATTTGAGATATTGTTTATACATAGTTGAAGAGAATCAGAGTCCTCACTATAAATTTTGAGGTCATCGGCAAACAAGGAAAACTTTACAGTTGAGGGAATACAGCTCTCAATGTCATTGATGAAGCATAGGAACAAGAGGGGCCCGAGAACTGTCCCTTGGGGTACCCCGCTGAGTACTGGGAAAGAATCAGAGTAGACATTTTCTATTCGAACCTTAAATGAACGGTTTTGCAGAAATAAAGTAATCCAGTCTATTATAGTAATATGAAGTCCCATGTAGTGAAGCTTTTTGATCAACTCTGAGTGTGAGACCTTGTCGAAGGCTCTCGCGAAATCAAAATATACAACATCTAATGCTTGATGTTTCTGAAGAGATATTTCCCACTCACTGATAGATTTTAAAAGTTGCAACTCACAACTTCTTCTGGATATGAAACCATATTGGGACTTGGAGAAGAAGTTTCTGTGGTTAAGTCTGACGTTATTAGATAAAATGCTCTCGAAGACTCGACAGACCGCGGAAGTCACAGTGATAGGGCGATAATTGCTGAAATTCGCTCGATCACCTTTACGTTTGTAGACTGGGATGACTTCTCCGGATTTCCATTGAATAGGAATTGAGCATCGCTTGAAAGAGTCTTCGAATAGTAGGGAAAGTGGGAAAGCAAGAGCCAGGGCACATTTCTTCAAAAGAAATTGATTGATGCCTTCTGAAAACTTGGTTAACTTATTAGGTAAGTTCTTGAGAACATAGTAAATAATATGCGGTGAGAAATCTATGCACGGTTCGGTTGCGGTATCAGAGAAGCTCGAAGAAATTATTTCTGCACTGCATTCCTGGGAGTAATTTCTGGAGAATTCTTTAGCAAAAAGAAGGGCTTTCTTTTTGTTATCTGAAATGTAGTCTTCTCCGTAATTCATTAGAGGAAGGCCGTTCGATGGCTTCAACGTGAGTTTTACCCAGCGATGGATGCCACCAGCAGACTCAATAGCCTTCATCTCATTCTTCCGTAGCTGTTCAGATTGTGTCGCTTTTATAAGCTTTTGAACAGATTTGTATTCTGAACGAAATAATGGGTTGAAGTTCTTTGTTTGCCACAGTTTTTTCTTCTGAATAAATAGCCTACGAAGGATTTCCGGACAATTTTTCTTCTGATTCCGGCGATTCTTGATTGGGCAGAATTTGCGGATAGCTTCATGAATTGCTTGTATGATGAAATCATACTTAGCCTGAGTATCTGCCATTGTTGAGAGAATATGTTCCCAAGGCAAGCTGTCTAAGTATAGATTCATATCCTCGAAGTTACCATTACGAAAGTCTACATATACTTCGGAATCGTTCGTATTAGTGTTGCGACTCTTTTGAAGAATTCCTAAACTGTTCAAAACAAACATTATTGAGATATGATCAGAATTTAAAAGAGGAGGCCACGACTCTAATTTTACTACGTTATCTTCTTTATCTGTGAGTAATATATCCAGAAGAGAACTTGTCCCATTGATGTCTACTCTGGTTGGGAAAGTTATTGCTTGAGACAGTGAGTGGGTAGCAACAAAGTCTGCCAGTAGAGCTTCTGTAGAACTGCGGGTTACGGCTAACTCATTCCAGTCAATATTCGGTAGATTTGTGTCTCCCAATATAACATTGTTTTGATGTAGCATGTGACTTTTTATTGCAGTCAGCGTTGCTTCAAACGCCTCATTAGCCATATTCGGAGGTCTATATATCAGAAAAACACGGTATTTAGAACTACTCTCATGACTCAAGTCTACGCAAAGTAGCTCAATGTTATCGTTAGCTGAAAGGTCGATGGTCACGCGAGTAACCATAAGGCTTTTTCGATAAATAACTATTAGACCTCCACCTCGCTTATTGTTGCGGCGGTCTTGACGATGAAATGAATAGTCAGGATGATAAAGAAGAGAGTCGGGAAACTTATCATTAAGCCATGTTTCTACAAAGAGCCCAAGGTCAACTTTTTCTGAATCTAAATAAGAGAAAATTTCATGAACTTTCCTCAGACTATTGATACTTCTAATATTACTGAACAAACATTTGAGATTGTCATTTGAGAGCTTATCACTATTAAGATATCTTTTAATATTGTCATTCTTATTTGAAGTAATGTGAAAAGAGTGGACCACCTCATCCTAGTGTGAGCCCAAAATGGGAGTAGGGGGGAAGGCTGGTAAGGAATTTTCTTGCTCGCTCTTACCCAGACCCTGAACAAGTCGTAGTTTAACCTCATTCTGCCCTTCTATGATGACTTGCTGTGGTTGTTCGACAGTTCCACCCGAGAACTTCCATGGCGGGATCTCGTAGGACATACTCAAATCACATTCACAGTTAAGAGAACAATCAATATTTGAATGACTCATTCATAGTTAATGCGAAATCAGAATAAGTGAATGAACAAATTCACAGAAAATTTCGAGAAGGTACAAAATGTCGAAGTATTTTACAAGGTTCTAAAAGAGATCGATATCTTAAATCTCTTAGCCCTACCGAACTTTATGCTAATAACATAAAGAGTGTGACCCCAAAATTTTTTTGTCTTAATTCCCCGATTCAATCCTTCTTCTACTTTGAAATATTATGTAAGCGTTGACCTTACAAGATAACTAATAATCTTCCTCGCGCTTGTTCCCGCCTCGCGGCAGGGTACGCGCTCCCCTGAGATGCAGGACAGACCTATCCTGGTATAACCAGTGGCTGCCCGCAGAATCACTGCTAGTGTGACAAACAGCATTGGGGAGAGTCAGATTCTTGCATGAGCACTACTAAAATTTCTTAACCCCTTAGCTTGGGTGGATCTTTCCGGGGTGGGAGTCGAACTCTGGACTCTTCGCAACATAGTCGAACACACTACCATTATGCCACGCTCAGACTTTACAAGATAACTATGGTGATGAAAAATAAGTTTCATTATTAATGACACAATGACTGATTACACTGTTTCAATGAATGATTGCACTAAAAAGTGTACCACTTGTGCTTCTAAGTTTTTAAGCGGTTAGTTTGTATGAGTACATATGTAAGTAAGTCAGGGAATGTCAATTGTTTAATGGGAATTAATTCACTGTGAGTCAACAATACTTCTTTTACTAACCAAACAAACATATTTTCTGCAACAGAGCAATGTTTCGCAAATAGCATCTTCAAAATAAAACACTTGATTCACAAGGTCAAACTCGATCTTTTCACTCGTTTACTTCTTTGTTGTTTTTCTAATCTCTACTACATAGTAATAGCAGTATTTATTGTACAAGCTTTTGTAAAAGTAAAAGTTTTTTAAAGTTTAAAAGTGAATCATTTGCTTTCTTTTTAGAAATTGTTCGTGAATTCTTTTGTTTTAGTCACTAGCCACTGCAACATAAAGTGACTTTTAAACTTCAACTAAATTGAGCTCTAGACCTAATTTTAAAGGATGAGAACTAAATACTCACACGACTTCACCGTCTCGAACCATTTCGATGAAAGGAGACATTAGCAGATGCTCCTTCGATCGCTTTTGTTGACTCACAAGAACGGTGGATAGTTGATCAAAGTGGACGTAGAGCTTTGCCGTTGGATCTTTAACTTTCTTGTAAATCGTCTCGTTTCTGGTTCGTCTCGTTTCTCGTAAAGATGTTTTCCGGAGCTGTATGTTTCTATCAAAGTTACAAAAGATCTTAAGCGGTTTTATTACATGAACTCGAAGCAGGACGAGAAAAATTTTCCCATACGAAAGTGAAAGGTATGGAAAAAAAAAAAAAAGAAGTTCACAGGTTCATTCTTTTCTTTTTCATTCTTTTTTTTTCAAACCCCGGAGATGGTCGGGTCTATCATTTCCTCTTCACACTGACTTCTACTCGTCTCTACTTCATTGAATTACGAGATTTCTCTTTTGTCGTCTTGGGACTCAAGACTTCGTGAATCTCTTCGGTATGAGGTTGAAACGCTAAGTTGTCTACCAAGACTCTTCAGTGCAACGCCACAGTTGCATATTCCTCTTCCGAAGATTTTCTAATTTTTCATTTTCTCATTGTCAACCATGTTAGCGATGACCCTGAACCAGTTGTCCTTTGGCGATAAAGAATATCAATATCAATATCAATTTTTCCAGTTTAAAATTTTTTCGAGTTAGAAAAAAACTTCTGAACTCATAGTCTTGAATGAATGAAAAAGGGTCAGAGTGAAAACAAAACCAAAAAAACTTTTAGTGTGGAAATGCGTGCAAAACATTTATTCTCGGCAGTAAAAGAAACCCCGATATTTTCTTTCCTTTCGTGAGTTTTCCTCTAAGTTGCTATTCATATAATTTAACGACTCTTCAAACAAATTGCTACGAACTGTACTATTCCAGCCGAATAAGAATGTTCAGCTTCATCAAAGAACAAACTAGTCTAAACTTTGGTTAACTACAATCTGGCTAAAATCTTACCTTCTGTTAAATTAGGCCTTATCGTCGAATTGCACCACAATTCTCCAGTGGAACTGAAGAACTGGATGACCTAGAAAATAGATTCTGGTTGGAATTGTCATTCAATTTTAAAATCTACCATGGTTACCTTTATCAAATAGTTGTCGCTCTCTTCGAGTTATCACGCGCAATTAATGTTATATACTCTTTGAATTGCTTGTCACTTATCTTATTTCTTATGAGGAATCCCAAATACTGTAAGAGTACTCAGTTTTAAAATAGAATACGAAGTGTACTCAACCGTATAAATATTGATTTTTGAGCTTATCAATAGGTTGAGACAGGTTTCCGAATTTTGTATGTCAAAACTCCAATCAGATCTGCCTTTCCCTTTCAAGGATTACTTTTTCCTCTTCAATTACCATACGTATAAGCCCATGCCGACCTATTCAACATGAAATCATTATCCCCTAACACCACAAATTAGATGAATATTATCTATACATATATATGTGAATTGGCAGTAGATAAGACAAGGAATGACTTCAAGCTTACCATTTTTAGAGTTGTGTGTAAGCAATAGATATTCATTTAGGGAGTAAAACAATCTAAGTTATATGTATGCCACTACAATGAAATTTGAGAAACTGTATTTTCTCAGCTTTTGGGGAGCGCGTACCCTGCCGCGAGGCGGGAACAAGCGCGAGGAAGAAGAAGAAGAGTATTTTCTCAGCTTTTGCCAAGAAAAAAAAGCTTGTTAAGTATTCCAATGCAAAATTTACCTCTTAAATCTTTTCTTGCAATTTGCACTGGGCAGTAAAGCATCGTGTGACTACACTACAATGTGTATGACATTGTATCCTTACAAAGTCTATAATCTGGAATGACTCTGAAATAAAGGACAGTGGATTGCTAAGAGGAACCGCATTACATTCGAACTGGAAATGTTGTGGAACAATTATAATAGTGAAAATAACCTGCTTCTCCTGCCGAGCCCATAACATTCCTCCACACACTGCGCGGATTTGCATCACGAAGCCGAACTGTTAATAATTCTCAACTCTGATTTTTTTGTTATTTCCGCTAACCCGAAACTCGATTTTCGCGGAAATGTTTGTGAATATTACCCCTCTCTGACTGAGCCAAAACTCCAACTAAAGTCAATAAAATAATTAGGCCTTGAACACTGATAAACTGTTGGGTTACAATGAATCTTGACATTTCATTGACTTTGTAAATTGAACTGTAATTATGTCGTTAAAAAACATTCAATTATTTTGGTAGGAGAGGAGTTTGCAGAAGTGTGCTTTTTTGACGCTTCGTGTTTCAAAACATCAAAGCTCCTCTGTTTGTGAACCGAAAACAAAAATTATCTGAAACTTCGAAAGCAACAAAACCCATTTAGAGGGTAAAAACGACGCGTCAAACCCTTCAGAGTAACCTTCTTGTCTTGGTCAACGCCTCCACTGATTCGATCACGACCCTGCCCGCCACCGTAGAAGTGGATAGTTGCCGGGAAAAAATTGATTTAGAACATCAAGAAGTTAGGTCCGGCAGCAAACGTGTATAATGGTTACTTTTCCTGTGTCTGGTTCAAAATTTTTTGAAGGAAGACCCTGTTTTCTTGGTAACACATCATCTTTTTTCTCCAAAAAACCTGCTGTAAGACTGAACAGAAAATATACTCTAAAACAAAGCAACATAGAAAAAGCTTTAACATGGAACAATGTAAATAATGCAGCATAGAAATACATGTAACATGGAAAATTGAGGAAACTCTAGCATGGAAGAGCTAGGATACTGTATTATGGAACAACAAGGATAATACTGATGAATAGTGTAATACTCGATCGAGCAATAGAATGTTGGATGACAGGGACTAACTTGCTGCGCTCCGACATTGAACTCAATGGGTTCAGTGGTACTGCGACAGAAGTCAGCCACGAGAACGCCGCGGCTGGTTGAGGGTGACTGGCTGATACTGTAATACTGATGAATACTGTAATACTGATGAATACTGTAATACTCGAATAATGGATACTGTAACAACCAAACCCTTTTGTCCGTCAGATATGGCTGAAGCGGATAAAAGCAGCGAGTACGAAACTTGAATGAAGTTGTGATGACCTAGTTCTGAACTAGGTACATAAAAGACTCATTGATATCGTTCTGAGAACCTCAATTCTGGGCGAAAATCTAAGGTGCATTCTCAATTTATCGGAGACCAATCATTTTCTTCGACAAATCATAAGGTGCATTCTCAAGTTTTCGGAGACAAATCATTTTCTCCGACAAATCATAAGGTACATTCTCAAGTTATCGGACAAAAATCGTTTTCTTCGACAAATCATAAGGTGCATTCTCGAGTTAATCGGAGACAAATCATTTTCTTCGACGAATCATACGGTGCATTCTCAAGTTATCGGAGACAAATCGTTTTCTTCGACAAATCATAAGGTGCATTCTCAAGTTATCGGAGACAAATCATTTTCTTCGACAAATCATAAGGTGCATTCTCAAGTTATCGGAGACAAATCATTTTCTTCGACAAATCATAAGGTGCATTCTCAATTTATCGGAGACAAGTCATTTCCACCGACAAATCATAAGGTGCATTCTCAAGTTATCCAAGACAAATCATTTTCTTCGACAAATAATAAGGTGCATTCTCAAGTTATCGGAGACAAATCATTTTCTCCGACAAATCATAAGGTGCATTCTCAATTTTCGGAGACAAGTCATTTTCACCGACAAATCATAAGGTGCATTCTCGAGTTATCGAAGACAAATCATTTTCTTCGACAATTCATAAGGTGCATTCTCGAGTTATCGGAGACAAATCATTTTCTTCGACAAATCATAAGGTTCATTCTCAAGTTATCGGAGACAAATCATTTTCTCCGACAAATCATAAGGTGCATTCTCAAGTTATCGGAGACAAGTCATTTTCACCGACAAATCATAAGGTGCATTCTCAAGTTAAATCATGTTTTGTTTCAAGCGGAATAAAAGAATTGAATTAAATTGAAGAATTGAATTTGCCTTACGATCGATGGCAAGTTTCACAAAATGATTGATGAAATGTTTCCCACTAATCAAACCATGGAGAAACTTCATCTTTTCTGACATAAATCCAATTTTCTAATGATCTAAACCCCATGCGATGAGGTTTATGTACATGTTTCTGTACTAAAAAGAACCTACCTGTTTTTGGGAGAAGAATCAAACTGGCGATAGACCGTGATGGCTCCACCAATTCGAGCCATCGCAGATCGGCACAAATAAGAAGAGGGATTGCTAGTGTTGCTCGATGCGATGTAGTATTCAGAGGAACTTGGGGACCAGTAGAGTTTCCGCTGATTATCGAACGCGATGTTGTACTCCTATCGAAATACAGTTCAGGTCAGTTTTTGAAAACTAAAATAATAGTTAGAAACTAATAAACATTTTTGGCGGGAAAACTAAACTAGGAAAAAGTGAGTTTTGTTAAACATAATACATGTTTCATTTTTTGCTGTTATATCCGCGTCTTTCAATTCTTCCAAAAAAAGTGGAGGGTGAGAAAACATCGTTCCCACAGCTTAAGTGAGTTATTGGGAAATTGAGTTATTGGAAAGAGTGAGTTATTGAGAAAACTTAGTTTGAAGAGAAAAACTAGGTTTGAAGAGAAAAAAACTAGGTTTGAAGAGAAAAAACTTGGTTTGAAGAGAAAAAACTAGGTTTGAAGAGAAACTATGTAGCTCAGAGTAAGATTTAAACTGTTGATCTTAAAGTATATTGATAAATTGAATGCATGCACAGCAAGTTGAGAATTTTTGTGAAAAAGAGAAAAATTTATCCAACTTTCAGTGTCATTTGTAATAAGAATCCGGGCGAGGCAGAGACCGACCATTCACATTCCACTCCTCGATCGTACATTCCAGGGTAGTTAGGAGAGTGAATGGAGACTGTGTTACCGGGTTCCACTTAATGTTATCACTTTTCCCATGTATAATATTTTAGTTTTATCGCATATAACGACAGGCTTTGAACGCGCCGAATTTTGCTTAATTGAGGAGACCTGAGGAAAAGAGAAAAAAAACTACTAGGCTTCTACGAAAGTCTCTCAGAGTGAATTTCATTTTGCTAAACTTTCGAAGAGAAAAAACTCGAAGTTTTGGAAAAAAATTAGTCAAAAAACAACTCATATTTCTCAGAAGCATTTTTTTCTCTCTCTCAATAAATTTTGTTCACAATTTAGGGGCTTTTTAGACGTTCAGAAATCTTTTATTTTCTATTTGAGGTAATCATTCTTCTCATAATCAACCACATAGCCTGTGTTCCGATTTTTCTGTTCAATAGGACCCTGATGATAAACCTGAAGTAATTTAGTTGAATTCACGGTGAGGATCTTATAGTGCTCAAAAAGTTATTTTGACTTTCTATTGATCGAAAAAAATTCCACGAAAGGTAACCTGAGAAGGCGGAGCCACAGTTGTCATCTGTCAAAGGGTCGATGAAGGTTATGTTGAGCTCTAAGAACACCCACTCAACGGACTGAACGGTGATGAACTCGCGTTTTGACTGTTTAGGTAAAAAAATGAAGTTAAATAAAGTGTCATGTCTTAAAATTTTTTTACTTCAGGTTTATGAAAACCACATTTTGAATTGGAAGAAGAGTGATGTACTTACACTTTTTCCTTTTTTTTAAAAACATTTTTCTAACGAAAAACAAAAAAACGGGTTAGCTCTTCGCCCAAAAAATAAAAAAAACTCATGGGTAGTCAGTTGAAACTCAGTCAGAATAAAAAAAAATAAACTAATATATAGAGGGAGAATGAGAGAAAATTGGTGGAGAAAAATTCAAAAAACAAAAAAATCACACGCTAACACTTTCAGCATTGACGCGGCAACAAAATGGCTGACTTTAACTAACAAAATTTTTCAAAATCAATCACCCGGAAGCGCAGGAATAATTCATTCGAGTGAGAGTGTTCAAAATCAATCACCCGGAAGCGCAGGAATAATTCATTCGAGTGAGAGTGTTCAAAATCAATCACCCGGAAGCGCAGGAATAATTCATTCGAGTGAGATTGTTCAAAATCAATCACCCGGAAGCGCAGGAATAATTCATTCGAGTGAGAGTGTATAATATCGTCTCGCTTGCAAGACACTCCAATCGGCACTCCGGTCTCGTTTGTCGGCGCCGCGTAATAAGAGAGTCCGCAACATGCATCTCGTCCGGCCTGTAAACTTGTTATTTTCTTAATGTCACCATAATTCACCAGAACGAATCCGAAAGTTATCTCTCTCAGGTTAAAACGTCCCTCTGTATTTCTAGGCGTGGTACTGGTAACGTGCTTTTCAAACGCTCAGTTGCGCAGTTCAAGCAGTGACGCCAGGTTAAGACAACAATTATCTAATATGGGATAACAAAGAGTTTTACGTAGTGCAATGGTAACGCGTTACAACTCCTGTTCAATAAATTAGAGATGGCAGGGTTCAATTCCGCTCGGTGAACAAGCCTTTCTCTCATGTAATGGCTTCATAATTTGTCATCCTAACATGCTTTTTTTCAGTGGGATAGGACCTATTTGGAAAAATAATTTTCCGATTCAAGAAATGCATAACTTAATGCTCGAATGAAAGAACCTCTCCGGTGATACCCTCCACCCCGAGTCCACCCTCGTAGCACTCGCTCCGCAGTAGGTTCATAGTAGTCACGTTCACCTTGGAATTTTTTCTTTCTCGATTAGATCGTTATAGATCCCATATATGCAACAAAAATATAACAAAAACTGGATGATTAAAAGAACTTTCCCAAATGTGTCTTGGTCGCAGAACAGAATTGCTTTAATAGAATCAATTCTCAGTTATAGAACTAATAGCAGATCCGATTAGCTTCCTGGAACCGAATTTCTGCGGTAAAACGATAACCAGTAGTGAAACCAAAAGCCATATTCTTCATTCCAGGTTGTATACAATTATGTTTATGAATGGGTATACAAAACGGATCACTTTCACTTAAGTGAGCTCAGTCTTGGTGATAAAAACTAACACCGGATGTTCAAGGGAAATAAAAACTAAAAAAATAAACAACGAAAACATGACATGTTCACAGGAGGAAAAGTCAGTTAAGGCGAATTTTCGAGGAAGCGACAATCACAGAATCGGGGAATTGGATAAGAAATCTTTTGAAAGACTTACACGTTACAGCATTGGAAGGAAACGAGTTCCATACATTAATGGATCTAGATACACACATAATGTGAGACTGGGGATATATATCTCGAACGAAACTCCTGAGGCCGTATACATGGAAAACAGATTATAACAATCTGGATTATTCAAATCCAAGGATTACAAAATCCAAAAAAGTTTTTAAAAAAATTTTGTCGGATTATCTCTAATCCAAAAGTATTAAAGCTTCCATGCATACCGGATTAGTGAAATGTATTTGGATAACTGCTAATCCAAGCTCATAATCCTTTTGGATTGCTCCATGCATACGGCCTCTGGTTCTAACCTGTATACGCTTGCCAACGGGAGCTGTGATTCTCCAGTCACATTCCAGCAGTGGCGCATCGATCGGTAGTTGTTGAAGAGCCGCGGAAACTACATCAGGCTGCAGAATCTCTCCTCCACAGCCTGGAACAAACAAAGAATGTTCAAGACCTTCCACACTATCAATTGATTATTTGTTCACCCAAAAAACTAATCGATATTGAATTATCGAATGAGGACATTCGCTGGTTTAAGACATGAACGGGGTGAAAGAAAAATATATTTAACCTTGTTCTGAGAGATTGAGCTTGGTGTTGTGAAAAATAAGAACTCTATCTTAGATGCCACTCTTTCCTTTTAAAAAACTCACCAACTGTCTTCCATGATAGCCAGAAATGGTTATCCTGTCGTCTCTGTGTGTCGAATTGAAACGTGAGCGTGTTGCCAATGCTCTAAACACAAAAAACGTTACATCCTCTGCGTTACATGTTTCTTCTTCAAAAAAGTTTATTGCTCTCTTTCTCACTTCCTATTTTCTCTTTCTTTCCTCTTTAATTGTTGCTGAGTTTTTAACAGAAACTGAGTATGTTTAAATTTGTATCAAACGACCCTGAGTCTTGTAAACTGAAATTCAAGTTTGCTCAATTCTGTCAAAAATGGTAATTATATGATCTTCCTGGTTATAAGACTCTATTCATCACTCGCTCCTGAGCAGCTTTCATTCAAAACTATTGGTAACTTACTTCGATCTCCATCGGCACGAAATTCGGTGAGCAAAACGTTCGGATCGTGTTAGAGACGTTGGTTCCAAAAGCGCTGTTCTTGATAGTCACATAGCCAATTTGCTCTTGCACCACCTAGCATCAAGATATTGATTGAATTAGAAGTATTACTTACTTGAGTTACAGTTCCTTTAAAAGTAGATTTGAAAACTGTGGTCCTATAGCTGCTCAGTACCTTAGAGTTTCGGCTGTGGTTAAACTTGGTTTTGGATTACAGCAAGCTTCTATTCCTGGTTCGAAATGCTGAGTCATGGTTAGCGCTAACGTTATCGAAGTCATTTTGAAATGTTAATTTTCTTTTCAAATGATGATACTATCATTAAAGAGATAGAACCCTCAAGAGTTCGAAATATGGCAGTCATCAAAAAACCGAAGACGAGAGCTTTGAGGCATCTACTTGTTGTACAAGAAGCCAATGTCTCCAGCAAGACTACGAGATGCCAATTTTCCTTGGCTAACAGTTCACAGAGTCAAATTCTTTAATCAGGATACACATCGGACTCCCGTTTCTGAGAAGAGAGCTTACTGGTTCCAATCCCGCTCAGTAAACTAGCTTTTGTTTCTGTGGTACATTGGACAATCAGAAATCATGTTAACCAGGATTCATTGACTTCAAAATGTGTCACAGAGCATACATCCATCAATAAAATCAAATATCAACGGTCAGAGTTTTCAGGAATTCCGATCAAACGCTGCGACGCCTTACAGATCAATTATGAAAACATCGATGAGAACCAATAGAGGTTTTTTGAAGAAAAAAAACTATACTATCATAGTTGATTCGAAAAAACAAAGGATAGATAAAAAATCTGAAAAATAGTGCTTGTGAACTCAAAGAAAGCGGACCGATAGACTGTTGTCGTCGCAGTTGATGTTCCTCCTGCCCCAAGTATAACGGGCCTCCACCAGAAAGGAGTGGAATCTGATCCGGATACGGTTCCCTTCCGGCACTCGGATCGTCCATTTGCAATTCCTCCAAATGCTATATTCAAGTTGAAATTTAAACGTTTCAATCTCAATGTGAATAAACTTGGAGCATAATTTATTCTGACGACTCCATCTGACTCTTCGGTTCTTGATGCTGAGAATGAGACGGTAGAACGTAAACTGAAGTTTCAGTTATGGTTTGGACGTTACTATCTGATTGGAACTCGAGTTTTTGGGACTGGATCGGAACTCGATTGAAATCGTCGAAGTGTAGAATTGTTATGGCCAATAGAGCAGCTTCTCGCTCAGGCAGGTTAGAAATGTTTCTCATCTACTAAGAGTGCGTACCTTGCTCCGCGAAGCGGTTAGAGAGAGGGAGAGAGAGAGAGATAGAGAGAAACGAGAGACGAGGGACGAGAGGAGAGAGAGAGAGAGAGAGAGAGAGAGAGAGAGAGAGAGAGAGAGAGAGAGAGAGAGAGAGAGACGAGAGACGAGAGTCGAGAGACAAGAGACGAGAAACGAGAGACGAGAGTCGAGAGACGAGAGACGAGAGACGAGAGTCGAGAGACGAGAGATGAGAGACGAGAGATGAGAGACGAGAGAAGAGAGACGAGAGATGAAAGAGGAGAGAGAGAGAGAGAGAAAGAGACGAGAGAAAGAAAGAGGTGCAGAGAGAGAGGGAGACAAAGAGATGTCAAAGTTAAATTTTGCCTCGACAGCTGAAAACTCTTCCATTATTTTGAAAGCAAAGCGATGCTTCGTAACACAATCTTTTCATAATCAATGAAATTGTTTTTTTAATGGGATTTTCTCAAACCTGTTCTCCAGAGTTGAGTGAGGGTATCCGGGTGATTGAATTGAGCCAGTGAACCCAGTCAAGGCCACGTCTTTGCAGACTGCGAAATGAGAGTGTAAAAACTCATGAACTTCTAAAAAAATAACGAGCCAAGTTTCGCAATGACAAAGACTGTTTCTTCAATTTTTCGTTAGTTTAAAATGTCTTTCAACTTCTTTCTTCTCTTATTCCATCCACATCATTCAGAATCGCGTTGAATTATTCTCGTCTGTTTTGAGGAAAAACTCGATTTTTACGAAGTTCCACACAAATCTGCACGTCTGTGAGAATTTTGTTTCCTTTTTTTCGATTTTTTTTCTCGCCTAAGGCAATCTTTCGAAGGTGGACGTTTTTTGAACCATTCATTTTCCGTCAAGCGGAAGAATTGAATTGATCAAAACCCAAATGGCACGCTAAACCGCTTCAATGGGCACTTTTGTCAATATAAGTTTGTCACTTCAACCTGTCTCGAAGTGAGCATAGAACCCAAATATGGGAGCTCCGCCCGTTTGCTGTTGATATCTGAAATCCTCTTTTACATTCCGATCGCTCTGATGCCTAAAGTGAACTTGAAAGATTGACAACACGAATGCTCGAAAGGTGAACGCGAAAATAAAATTCTGAGCAGCTAAGTTGATAGAGTTATATATGTATATATTTGTTTCTTGTCATCTACATCGTCCGATGCAAAGACGCACAAATTTACTTACGATTTAAAATGAAGAAAGAATAGAGTAGCTTAACAACTATCAAATAAGTGAATAAATTCGATTACGAAAGCGAATACAGCGATTTGACTTTTTAGCGAATTGAACGACAAAAAAGTTTAGTTATGAGAGTTATTCGCTTGCTTTCAATGGTAATAATATGTGATGTAGTGTACACGGTTTGTAAAACAAACCATACAGTGAGTTATACGGTATTTATACGGTACATTTACACGGTACCTTAGACTGAGTAGGTTCGATGTGGAGATGATCGGGGTTCCGCCGGAGTACCTCGCACAGAATCGACGAAGGGTTGCACCTTCTCCTGCGTTGCCGTCGTACACCTGTTCTTCGGTGAAGTAATAGTCGAGGCATCATAGATTTTTATCATGTGAAAATGCGTTCGAAATTCTAACAAATGACAAAAAAATGCTTTGAGGACGATTGCAGCCTTCGAAATCAAGAACATTCAGTTCGGCAAGATTGCTTTGATCTTCCGAGAAAGTTATCATCCTGTGAGAAAAGAGTTTTTTTGCGTGTAAGACAGCTTCATCCATAAATGGGAACATTCTTGAGGGGAAAGAGTGTTTTCCGAAAAATAGAACATTTTTCAAATATGATAGCACCCACCACGGATGTTCTTATCTTCTGAAGAAGAAAGCATCATACGAGTAAAACTAGTTTCATTGTTTCTCCATGTCCTTCTACGCTTACAGCTGAAGTTAAACTTCGAAACTATCAAAATTAGATGACAAATTCATACATCATTTAGACAACAAAGTCATACATCAAGCTTGTTAGCGGCGAATGTTCCACAGTAGCCATTTTCATCGGCTGAACGCAGATCATCGATCATTGAGAATGATAAGGAGATGCGGTTGCCTGAAAATTTCATGCACTCATCTTCCGGGCCCTGTGAATAACTTTTGAAACAACTCTAGGTCCGTAGTTCAGAAAGCTTAGTATATCGGTGTGTAGGGCTATTAAAATTTACTCAATTATAGCTATTTATTACTTCATCTCACCTGCTAATCCTCTTTTTCTATATCACCTTCTCTAAATTTCTATCTCTCTCTCTCTCTCTCTCTCTTTCTCTCTCTTTCTCTCTCTTACTCTATCTCTCTTTCTCTCTCTTTCTTTCTCTCTCTCTTCCTATTTTCTGTCTACAAAATATATACATATAAGACGATGCTGGGAATAATTTTCGCCAAAATGCTCAAAATGTTGTTTATCGGGCAGATTTCCCTTGAAAAACCAAGCTTTTCCATGGCAAGAAACGGAAAAAAGTGCCATGATAAATGGCAGCAAATAACAAGCGTTTTGACGGGCCTGCCAAGAAAAACGGTCAAAAAACAAACTTTCTACTTTGTACTCGTTTTGTCACTGCCAGAATCCGCTTTTTGTTTGTCCTTGTTTTGTCACTGCCAAAATCGGGTTTTTGTTTGTCCTTGTTTTGTCACTGCCATAATCGGGTTTTTTTGTCCTTGTTTTGTCACTGCCACAATCGGGCTTTTTTTGTAGCCCCTGCAACCCCTTAGCCTCATTTCTGGGGTGATGGAGGATCGCTCTCAGGAACTCTTTGGGGAGTGCCAATACTAGACTTTGATCTCATCCAAAAGGCTGAGATGCAATACCAGCAGCTACAACGCCCACAGACCAACCATTTCTAGCGACGTACGCCAACCGAGTTTACTAATCTCGGTTGGGGTACGTCGCTAGAAGTGGTTAATATGTGGTCGTTGCAGAGCTGTGTTCAACGGACAAAAAGTGTTCAAAAAAAGAGCCGAGTTTGGCAGTGCCAAAACATGTCACAAAGGAAGAACAAAATTGTCCGTGATTTGGCAGGAACAAAACTTGGCCACAGAGTCATTCATCATTTGGCACTGCGAAATAGTGGCCGATTCTTCGTCCCTATTTTGGCAGCTAAAAAAAGACTAATATCGGAATTTCCTTCTCCCAAGTTCGCATACTCGAAATCTTGGCAAAATAAAGTTTTTGGCTGAGGAACAACATTTTGATCATTTTGGCGAAAAATATTCCCAGCATCGTCTTATATCTTTCTCTCTTTCTATTTCTCTCTTTCTATCTAATTTTATCTTTCATCGTCTTTTCATCATCTTCTCTCTCCTCTTATTTTCCAAATCTTATTTGTTCACCTTCCTCTTCCCCTCTTACTTACTTTCTCTGTCTTTTACTATTTTTACTGACTTTGCTTTCAAAACCTGTGAAAACACGAAAAAAGAAACCCAAAGAAGCGGCGATGGTCCAAGTGCAGTCCAAAGCTCGTGAATCTTTCAATGGGTATTGAGGCGCAGCGACTGCACCCCGCACACCTTCAAGAGCACCGCCGCAGCCTGAAACGAACTTTTTTTTCATTCCAGAGAATTCAGGAAAGATGTTGGGTTTTATTGAGTTATTCATTGTATAGGAGATTAATGAAAAATGATTAGGTTTTATTTTTCCGTTCACAACCAAATTCAAATTATTCATGTTCCATGTTTTTTGTGTTGCACCGCAAGAAGTGTTTTCATTCGAAATTTTCAGTTGAGCTGGTTTTGCAACGATTATAAATTAACAAATAACATTCTTCAATTCGAATTCAGTTAATAACAAGTGAAACAACTACATATATTGCTCAATCTCTCCCTCTCTCTCCTCCACCTAACTCTCGGTTCTCCATGCCCGGTCAGCAGGGAGAACACTCACCTTCGGGTGGCCGAAGACAGGCAAAACACGGAAGTATTTTGATCAAAGAAAGTGCATAGTTTTAGGTCAACGTAGCGGCCTAGACAGGAGTCGCTGCGCCGATTTCTATACTACTTAAAGCCGGCGCAGGACTCAATCCTGGATATAAGACAAGACCTAAATCTCATTCATCATGATTTCGAGGCCCACGCTCCGTTTTCCTTGCGTGAGCGACAACTTACTTGAATTGAATTATTTTATCACACAATGTATGATAGAGCATAAAAGGGTTTTTGAGAAGATGAAATCTTATGAAGAGTGAGGGTTGCAGAGGCTTCAGGCGACAATATAAGATGGTTTTTTTTAAACTGAGGTCTGTTGGGCGTCGTTACAAAGCGGCCATTCGAGTAAGACGAAGAAAGAAAACATTACGGCAGGATTTATTTATGGACGTTACATTCCGGGGGAAAGAGAAGAGCAAAACTTACTTTTTTCGATATAAAAAAACACGAAAATTCTGTGACCAGGAAAATATGTACCTGAAGCGATCTGTTCATAGCTGATGTTGAATCGGGCGGCGTTCATCTCCGTCGACCGTAGGATGAGAGTGATTCGGTTGCTATGAGAGCGCAGCTCCGTGGGCAATGGCCAGTCATCGCAGATCTCAAATACAGTCATTATTATATTAACCGATAAATATTACGGGCGATCGGTTCTCGCCTCTCCATCGAAGACATTGATGAAGAAGCATTCGAAATTTATTGAATTGGATGTCCCGAAATAATTCTTTAAGACTCCTGATCAATGAAAGACCCAAAGCCTTTCATGAGTTTGTATCGAAGAGTGAAGGAGCTAAAGTGATGTTGATAGTTAGATCATTCTTACTCTTCATCCGGATACATAAACACATTGTTATTAAAATACTCTCCATGGTTCTATACAATAGGTTGACTTTGTTTCTCATCGTGACGGGAAAGTGCACAAAAGATTATAGTTTTTTTTAATAGTAAAGTTGATGTGAAAAGTACTTAAGTTTTAATTATGGAATTATCAGTTAACGTATTGCAGCTTGGGGATACTTATTTAGGCAGTAAAAAAGGTAAACAGTGATTTTTAATATAGACATTTGATAGTTAAGGTTCAAGGTCGTCATAATGGGATGTAACAGGATTCAAAAAAGTTGTGTTGACTCCTGTCTATTCCATGTTGCATAATGTTCGTCTACCCATCTTTCTTTTTTCTATGTGTTTTTCTTTCTTTTCATTTTTTCTTCTCTCACTCTTTTTTCGTGTATTCAATGCAGACTGACATTTTCATCACATTTTGCCCCATAACAAGTTGCACCCGAAATTTTGCTTTTTTCCCCTTCTTATCCAAAAGAGTGGTTATAAGGCTGGTTGTGGTTTCAATCCGTACGGCCTTGTCAGCTTGAATTCAATTGAGCCTTAGCAGAGATTTCACTAAACATATATGGCAATTGTTTCGGTTGCGAATCGTCCTGGTGTGGAATTCACCCAGGAAAAATCGCCCAGTAATACCTCGGAATCGCCGTGGAGTATAGGAAAGCCGGGCGACAGTGGAGAAACTCCGTTTCTGAAAAAGGTTATTATTTTTCGAAGGAAAGGGTCCATGATGTGCTCATCCAAATCTATTCACTTATTATAGCAGCCTGTTTTTTTTGTCTTTAGCCAGTTAGCATTCACATGAATGCCTATAAATCTATTGCTGAAACTCTTAGAACTATAAATTTGACTTGAGTTATTCCGTGTGATTGTAAAGCACTCTACGACTTATTTGAAGAGAACACTGAATTACCAAGTTTAGAATTCAATAAAAAGGGTGGCGATCGACTCCTCCATTCTCATATGGTAATTCGAAGAAGAATCAGACCACAAAACCTTTCACATGCTTTATTCCATTCTTGAATGTTACATGTAGAAGACTAAGTGGTTCATTCATTTGAAAACTTCAATCCCAAGTAGGGATGTACATTTGTTGCGACAATGCATCTTTTGCCTGCCATTTAATTTAATCATGTTTGTCTTCATCACTGAGCTCACTTCTGTGATGGCACTATGCGGTTTGTCACTCAAAATCTTGCTCTGTGTTCAACTGGAATAGATCAATGAATGAATTCAAAGTTCACCTGATAGAAAGTTTGCTTTTCTTGCAAGGTAGTGTGAAATTATTGACCCGCAGCACGATTCGATTATCCGAAATGAGCTGAAGGTACTGGTATCATTTTTTCGAATTCTTTTTCTCCTGAAATTTTCAGAGGGAAGTGATAAGTCGAGCTACCCAAAAATTGACCGTTCGTCCCGATTCATAGAATGGTAATATTAAAACAATGTCTTTTTTCCGCTTCCCAGTCTTATTGTGACCTACTCGAACTGCTCAGTATAAAGTGGAAGTAAATTAACCATTTCTTCTAACCTCGGAAACCCGTAATCGATTAGTGAAATTTATATTGTAAAGATGACTGCTCTCGAAATCGATAGGTGTTCATTTTAATCAAGTATTTAAAAAATAACACTCTCTGTAGTGAGTCTCCTGATTCAGTCAGGCGTTACCTTTTTCACCCAGGTGTTTTCGTGCTATATAATAATAAAAATAGATTATTTTCAGTTTGCCTTCTCAAATCTATCATCCAAAATGAAGGACTCCGGTTTCTAGCAGGAATTGGACATTGTGAGGTCGTTTTGTCCAAATGTTGATCAAAATTCCTGACTATGAGTATTCATGTTTTATATCGATAATCGGAGAGTGTAGAATCCATTGAATCAATAGCGCTCCATGTACAGAGTCATCGAAGGTGAAGCGAACTTCCACTTGAATCAAGTAACCGCGATGTGAAAGACGCATTCGAGCGTGCGTGGATTTGTGGAAGCGTCGAAGACAATGGTGCCTGCTTGGCCAGTGTAAGTGCGGTCGCAATCTTCCGCTTCATCTACTGCCGTGTATCTGGAAAAATCCCAATCTATGGTTTTATCTCATCAATTGCTTGTTCTAATACTCGGATTTCAAACTTTTTGGTAATTACTGTCGTTTAATGGTAACGCGCTCCCTCCCTCTCAGACACAAGAGAAAAAGCTGGGTTCGATCCCGTTCGAAAGGTTTTTTGCTGTTCCATGGTTCAATCAATCGTCTTGCTTTTAGTGAGCTTTCCCTAATCACATTGTGAAATTCCACTATTGAGTTTTTCTCTTCTATCTAGCTTCAATTTTTCTCAAGCTTACCTGTTTTTTTCTTTTCTTCAAGTTGCTTTTCGTATTGAAAGTTTTCAATTAGTTCCCTATATTTTCATGATAAGTTTACCAAAACAAAACAAATTCAAAAAACTAACGTCGCTTCGAAGCCACTTCCACCGACGTTTTTGTCGCTCTGGAACACGACGACCATCACGTTGCCGTTGGACATGAGTGGGGGAGGAATAAGATTACCGCAGAATCTGAACGTTGAGATTAATTGTACTTAGGACGATATGACCTTCAGCAGTATTATTTGAACTTCAGATAAGATCTCCATAATATTTATTATCAGGATGATATGACCAGACATCAGCTTCAAGATTACTCTATCATTAACATCAATGTTGTTCATTCCCTTTTTCCTTTTTGTTTTTAAGAAATCGTTTCAAGTAAAACCGGTTTTTTCTCTGACATGCATATTGTTATAATGTTAGTGAATATAAATATATTTGTTCAGCATGAGTTAAGCCACTGTTTATACGATAATCACAAGAGTCTGTTTCGCCCCTGCTCATAAAGACCCTTGTGCTCTATGTATACATGAGCAACCTAGCGTTAAATTCAAAGTAAACCATTCATCTCTTTCTAGATGTATTGAGTCATTCATCGAAAAGTTGTCTTTTCGAATAGCCACGAAATAGTTTTTTGTCCAGAGGCTGGAAAGAAATAACGATTGGAAGAGGTGCCCCAAGGGAATTATAAGATTCTAAAAACCGACATGTCGTTTGTTGCTAAATAATATGAAGTCTCACAACCTTCCGAGCATTGTGCCCTTAGTCTCCTCATTCGTGTACGAGTCATAGACTGTGACATGATCGTATTTGCAAGAGCCAGTGTTATCCCGGGGCTGAAAAAAGCTCAATGATTGTTAAATCTTCTTCAGCTCTTCACGTGTTCACAACTACAGGGTGCAACAAAAGATCACGTGGACGACTTTGTCACTCTATATCTTTTTTGTTTGGTGTAGCGGTAGTGTGATGTCTCGCTTGTATCTTATTCATAACGTTAAGAACACACCCTGAAAAAGTCAAAATGATATATCTTTTCGTTCTTAGGTAATGGTCTATGAAATTGACCGAGGCTATACCGTTCGCTTGATCCAATCCGGGCACACTCAGAAGCACAACGCCAGAATCACCGGAATTTCCCGCAGGACCATTGAGGACATCATACGTCGTTTTCGTGAAACTAGTACGACGAATGACCGTCCCAAGAGCGGCAGACCAGCGACCGCGACCACTTCCGTCAACGTAAGAAACATCCGAGACAAGATTCGTTATAACAAGAAGCATAGTCTCAGAAAACTTGCGAAGGAGCTGAATATCTCGGCTAGTTCTGATCGAAGAATTGTCAAATCCCGCATGGGACTCCGCCCCTTTAAGCTGCAGAAGACTCGCACATTGACGGACCAGATGAAGGCGACCCGTAATTCGGAGATGTCGTGAACCGATTAGGCGCTTCAGCCAGTGGACACTTTAGATATTCTTTTCACCGATGAGAAGTTGTTCAACATTGAGCAGTCCTTCAACCACCAGAACAATATAATCTGGTCCAAATCGGTCATAAGAGTGGCCGTTAGGTCGCACTTCTGTCATCGTCTGGGCCAGGATTTGCGTTATGGCAATATTCCACTCGTTTTCGTCGAGTAGGGAGTCCAAGTGGATGCTCATAACTACCTGAACGACATTATGGTGAAGGAAATACTTCCCTGAAGCCATGCTCACTTCGCGGAACGCCACTGGACATTCCAACAGGACTCTGCGCACGCCCATAAGGCTAAAGTCGTGCAAGACTGGTGCAAGGCCAATTTCCTTTCGATGATCACCTCCGACGAATGGCCTCCGTTCTTGCCTGATTTGAATCTCCTGGACTTCTATGTGTGGTATGTCCTTCCGAGCGAGGCCAGCGCTTCTCCTCACAAGAGTTTGGACAGTTTGAAGCGCGCCTTCCAAATGGCGTGGGATGATCTTGACGTCGCTTACCTGTTCACCTCGGTGAGTGCCTTCCACAACCGATTTAAATTTGAGAGTGGAAGTATTTCCCAAACTATTTGAATAAACTTTGATGCAAATGTTGTTTGATTCATTCAATCCGTTAAGTTTTTATCGGTAAATGCTGTCCACGTGAAGTTATGGCGCACCCTATAGTCATCATACTTCAAAAAATAGTCATCAAAATGTAAAAAACTAGTATACACGCTTTAAAAAATACTCCTCTCCTTCTAGGAACTAGTCATTAAACCTTTAAAAAAAATAGTCCTTGCCTTTAATATTTTTAGCATTCCCTTGCACTTTAGAAACTAGTCAACCCACTTCAGAAACTAATCATATCACTCCACAAACTATTCCTCACACTTCAGAAGGTATTCATGACTTTTTGAGCTAGTTATAACACGTCAGAAACCAGTCAACAAGCTACACTTTAAAAATTTACTTAACTTGAACTTTTGAATACAACTTTCAAGAGAAATTGGCAAGTTTTTTTTTCTCGTAAAACTTTCAATCTTTGCTAAAAACCTGCTTTTACCACTCTTGAATAAAAAATTTCAATGATAGAACGAGATGTTATCTTATTGAACTCAATTTTTTTACTCTCATCCCCGAAAACACTACCAAAGACATTCAATGAGATTTTTGTATGATTAACTAACTCTGATTGAATTTTTCGTGTAAATGGTATAGGATTAAACTCTATCCAAAAAAAGTTGACATACCGCTTTCATTTCTCCAGGCGATTCGAGGTCGAAGTGATCGAATGTGAGCCGAACTCTCTTCGACCACATGACTGATATGTAGTAGACGCAGTGCATGAGTGGTGAGTACTTTTCTGGGAAATTGGGCGACAGAATCTTCCCGGACGCTCCTGATTTTGTCGCGCCGCAACCTGGTTGGATTTTTTATTTAGTTGTTATTTTGTATCATCATTATTTCAGATTTTTGTTTATTTTATTTATTTCTTTTCAATTACCATATTGTTTTCTCCAAAATTTTTTGAATATTAACTTTTTATAGTGAAAATGATAATGCTGGAAACAGGAAAAAAGCGGAGAATTAAAGACGCATGTCAATACGTGAATTGCACCAACCGACATCTGTTGTATTGTACACGAAAAGAAATCCCTTGTTCTGTGGATGACCAGAGGTGGAGTAGCGGATGACAATGGGAGCTCCGCCTAGAAAAAGCTTTGTCTTTCTTTATTACTCTCTCCTCGTTTCTCTATACCTACATATTTCTCTCTCTCTCTCACTCTCTCTCTACCTCTCTCCCTCCCTTCCTCTTTCACTATATTTCTCTTACGCTCTCTCTCTCTAACTCTCTTTCTCTTTTTCTCTTTTCCTCCTTCTCTCTCTTTGTCCTTCTCTCTCTCTATCTTTCGAAATACTACCTCAAGTTTTACCGGGAACAAAAAAAAAACCTGATGCTGAATTGCAGTGGAGCTAGAATTTCTGATATTCGGTTGACTTTTCAACAAAAAACAGCATATGAATGTAAATTTTGAGTTTCATATGAACAACTCTTTTGTTGTGAACTTTTCCGATCAAAAAAGGCAAGAAGGTGTCGCTAGTGCTTGAAAGAGTTATATTTTTTCCACTAACAGTTACCCAGGATTTACCCATTGGTTCTACCAAGTTAGGTATGTATGTATCTTATCTCAAAAGAGCGCGTATTCTGCCACGAGGCAGAAATGAGCGTGGAAAGATCTTTATTATGCGTTTGAAACAGTTTCCTCAGTTTGGTTTGAAATATATTTTTTAACTCTAATCAGAAAAACGTTTGTTTGTTCATGCCTAAGACATCATGCTCATTCCGGACATTCTACGCGACGGCATGATTTTGAAACCAGGTTCGTCTATCATTCCTTTGATACTATGGATCTGCATCTGATAAATCACTATGAAGGTTTGACTTTATTCATACTGGGACTATTCGAGTCGTTGAAAATCTTTGGAAACATGAACCAAAACTAAGAAACTGGTCCTGCAAAATTAACAGCATCAGAATTTAACAAAAAGTGGCTCTTAAATTGCTCACCTAAGGCGCACTAGAATTTGAGGAAGTGGCCCGAAAATTGCTTACCTGAAGGGCACTAGAATTTGAAAAAGTGACCCTAAAATTGCTCACCTGAAGCGACGATCTGTGAGTTCTGCAGAACTGGATACCGGGGACAGTAGAACTTCTTGTTAAGCTGTTTCGCCAGCATTCCTGTTCCGGTGAACTGCAGCGAAAAATGTTAAGAAAGAAACTTTATCTTCTGCCCCAAACTCCTTATCTCTCTCTACTTTTCTCTTTCTTTTTTATTATTTTCTTTCTTTCTTTCTAACTCTATCTTAACTCCGTTCTCGCCCTCTCTCTCTCTTTCTTTCTCTCTCTGTCTCTCTCTCTCTCAACTTGTCTTTTTCTTTCGCTATCTTTCTTTCTAACTCTCTCTCAACCTCGCTCTCGCCCTCTCTCTATCTCTATCTTCCTCTCTCTTCCTTTCTCTATCTTTCTCTCTCTCTCTATTCTTCTCTGTCTATCTCTACCTTGATTTCTTGCTAACTCTCTCTCTCGCTCTTCCTCTCTTACTTTCTTTCTACCCCCATGCATTGTTTCCTAATAATATATGCCTGGAAAGGTTCATATTTTCAGAATCTTCGTTATTGACAAGTGTACCAGTTACACCATTGCAATTAATAAATTGAAAATACACCTGGATAAAGTCTTTGTTGCTTTCGTCATCATTCCCAGGAAAAGAGAGAGCGAAGCATTGAGAGATCGTCATGGTGCGTATGCCAATGTTTATTAGCCTGAGGGAGAAAGGAACACTTGCCCAACACAGCTCACTGTTTCAAGAGCACACAAGAAATGCAGAACCACAATACAATTACTACAGGGTGCGGCTAAAGTATGGCACGAAAGTTTGCAAAAAATAATTTGAGGTAGAGTGGTTCGAATAATATGCGGTTCGCTTTAATATGATCTCGGGAAAATGTTTCATTGGGATTCAAATTTCCACGTTGATCGGTTATTTCTACGAGTTCTGGTGGCGCCCATCGCATGCGTACTGCAATCATCGATCTTCATCTCGGAACAAGGTCCTTTTCAGACATAGCAAAAACGCTCAAAATTAACCACTCGGTCGCTTCGAAAACCGTGGCTCGTTTTGAAAAGACAGGAGGATTTCTTGATCGTCATAGAACTCGACGACCAAATACGGCTACCACCACAGTCTTTGTAAAACGAGTGCGAAGCAGGATCGCCCGTGATGCGAAGATGAGCATGCGGAAAATGGCGAAAGAGCTCAAGATCTCAGAAAATCCGTCAGAAGAATTGTCCATAACAAGATGAGACTTTACTCTCACCGAGGAAAAAACAGCTTTCCTAACTGAACAAAACAAGCTTACCAGAAAAAAAAGCTCTTTTGTCGCTCAGTTCATCTTCTCTGATGAGAAATTATTCAAAGTAGAAGAGGAGTTCAACCCCCAAAACCAACGCTTTCTTGCTCACACTTCTCTGGAGGCTGATAAAAAAGGCACACTCTGCTCAGGTTATGGTGTGGGAAGCAATTTGCTCCTCAGGCAAGAGTCCCTTGTTCTACGTTGAAGAAAACGTAAATGGATCGACTTCTGTACACGGAAAAATCTCTGAAATGTATTGAAGCCCTCACGCTCAACCCATCGACGTTTGACGTCACGGGCTCCTCGGAACAAGGTTTATACACTGGATTCACCCAGGCTTCAGCAAAACGCCACAGATGCTAATTCCTCTTACCAAAAATCCTGAAATTATCTCTCTGTCAAGCTCAAGGCTGATGACTATGAACAAGCTTGGTTTTAAGGTTACATATGTTACATATGAAGGTAATGAAAATCAATAAACAGCCCGATCAATAATAGTAAATTGTTCTGTTTACGCTGACTCACTTCAGCTGAACTACGTGTGTGGGTGGCGCAATAATCGTGTAATCGCAAACGAATGGGGACGAAGCTGCCTTAGGGTAGTTGAACGTCTGGATGATTCCCGAGCTTTCTGTGTACGTCTTCGAACAACCTGTTTCAGAGGAAGATCAGTTTTTAAATTATATTTTTGGTATGGCTACAATAGAGGCTTATATCTACTGTTCCACACTTCTAAGAACTTTCTTTTCAACATTATGCTTATTCATTATCAGCATTATGCTTATTCACTATCAGCAATCGGTTTTTGGTTAATGCCATAGACATTAAGACCCATAATTACTCAACAAATTACGTACAACTGTTGTTCATGATCAAGTGAGAGCGATGAAGTTAAACGCAGAGACACAATAATGTACAACATTACTTGGACGGTACGGTCTCAATGTGTTCAAATTCTGCTAGGATTCACGTCGCGTACTTTTTTACAAATTCAAAGACACTAACTCATCCTATACTCGATGTTGAACCCTGTGCCTGATTTTCTTCCTGTCGCATGAAATGTGATATCGGCATAAGACGAAGGGATCGAGAGGGTGGGCGGGGGTCTCTGTTGGCTGCAATAAGTCAGCTCGGGACCATTCGGCGACAAAATCTGCAAAATGAGATATATCCGGCCTCGTAGAGAAGCTTTTGTCGTGTGGTAGGTTCGTCGATAGCGCTACTTCTCTAATACATACAGACATAAGCGGAAGGGCCAAGGTCTACCGTTTTCAGCCGGACTCGCCTCGGGACGGTGAGCCTGAGGCATTATCTCAAAAGCAAATTCTCTCATTCAAGATCTTTTTGCTTAAGGGTGAATAGTGTTTTTTTGCCTGAGCTGTTTCGGATTTTAACTGTTAATCTAGAAAGCCAATCAAAGCGTGAATTGTCTCAACTACTGATAACTTTGAACTTTTTTAACGCGAAAAGAATCACGTGGTGGATACATATATTATACATAACTGGTCTATTCAAGTCTATTCAATAAAAAAAGCACCAAGTTCGGGAAAAAAATTGTTTTGGAAAAAAAGGAAGTTTTGTATGTACATGTGTATGTGTATGACTATGGTGATTTTTTCACCTGCAGGTTGTCTTCTTGGCATAAGCGTCTTAGCGCTGGTTCTAGTACAAGGCTGTCGTCTATTCTCCAGAACGGGAAGGGTCGGAAGCGGTTCTGAAAGAGCCCGTCCACAAGAACATCCGTCGTGATTGGAACATCTTGCCATCTCGAAAGATCTGAGCGGAATAATTCGGTTTTTTTTCATTTAGCAGTTGATCATTGATTGTGAATTATGTATTTGGTACGCGCCAGACAAAATGGTTGTGTGCTCGATTATCGTGGGAAAAGTTCCAAGATCGACCAGACCCCGGACAGATCCATCCAAACCAAGGGGGTTGAAAAATTTTGGTAGTTTTCTGGCACGAATCTGACTCTTCTTGCTGCTGCCACACACGGACACAAAACTAGCGGGTAGCCACTGGCTCAAACAGGACAGTTCTGTAACGCAATTCAGAGAAGTATGTTTCCCGCCACGAGGGTTATAAGCGCGAGGAAGATTATCATCATGTTTTTTTTTCTAGATATTGTTCCGTGTGGCATAACGGTACTGTGCGCTACTAATGGTCGAAGGATCCCAAGTTCGATTCCTGTCTTGGATAGATCCACTACAACCGAGAGGGAAAATAAATGTTGGTAGTGCATGTATGTATGGACAATACACTATTATCTGTGTATTGCCTTGTTGATGCGTTGTTAAGAAGAAGGAGACTTCGAACGTTTCGCTTTATAAAAGCATCGTCAGCGAATGAAATCACCTAAACACAATGGTGAGCACAGCATAAATGTGTATCGAAAAAGATAAGAAAAACAAATACAAATCAAAATAACGAACAAATTAATGGTGATACAGCCAGAAGAGGTGGCTGTGATATAGAACACAATTGAAAAACCACCGAAGAAATAATACGAGAAAAAAAAACAGAAAACAGAAATACAATAAAGACATATTTCTGCTGTGCTCACCATAGTGTTTAGGTGATTCCATTCGCTGACGATGCTTTTATAAAGCGAAACGTTCGAAGTCTCATTCTTCTTAACAACGCATCAACAAGGCAAGACACAAACCGAAGTGGATCATGCCGATCCGTCCGTGAACTCATCCTGACCTCTGTTGGAGCGCGCCAAATAATAGTGTATCGTCTACTGGATTCTCAATCCGATGCGTTTAACTCAGCACAAATTCTTATGTATGGACACATCTCTCTTCTACTTATATACTGGGAGTGACCAAGGGCAAATCCCTTGATTTTACCATCATAGGATCTCAGAGAAAATGTGCTCTGTCACGAGGCAGGAATGAGCACCAAGAAGAATTATTTGTTGATTTGGTTTGTGATATAAAATTCGATGTTCCTGATAAAAACATCCAATTTCTTCGCTCAGCGCTCTCTCTGTTCGTAAATATTGTTAAATGTGGTTGACAAGAAACGTCTAATCTAAATATGGTAGCCCAGGGTATCACGAATGAATGAATTTATTACGCATGAAAATAATGCGGGAATTGAGGGATCTGATCTCGAAGGGTTGATAGTAGCAACGAAGGGGGGGGGGGCTAGGGCGTTACAGCTTCAAGGTGTCCATTTCCTGGTAGAAGCCGGATCGCATCTTGTCGACTATACGAAAGGAATATAGCAGAGAGCGGATGGGAAGTCGGCCACTCCAGCCATTGCGAACAAGATAGAATGAAAAAGATAGAATCATGTGCATTTGAAGCAAACCATTTGAACCCTTGTTGAGTTTTCTATTATCCACTCATGAAACAGGAATCTGAGCTGTGCTTGAACAAAACGGTATCTCAGTGATTGTTTTCTTAATTTTGCTTTTTTTTCTTCAAAAAATCAAATTTTGATGATTCGTGTTCAGTTATTCCATCGAAAACTAAAAAAGCGATGATTTTCTGTCTGATCCTATTTGTATGAACCTAAATCTAAGTCTGATCCTATTTGTATGAACCTAAATCTAAGTCTGGTCCTATTTGTATGAACCTTAATCTAAGAAATTCCTAGTTTCTTAGCTCAAATTTTCCGCATTTTTGTTCTCAAAAACTTTTCTACATTGTCCTCAACCTTGTCGTCCGCTCTGTTGCCCATTTTGATATTTGCTGAATTCTCCTTGTTCTTACGTGATTCAGTTATAGCCTTGAAGCCGTACAGAATTTTTATGCTCCTCGGTAAAATTAGGTAGTAGAATGAACCTCATTGCTAGAATTAGGTAGTAGAATGAACCTCATTTCTAGAATTAGGTAGTAGAATGAACCTCATCACTATGGGCACTTTTTTGCCAATTTCTTTTTTCTTTTTCAAAAATTAGGAAAAACTCATTGTTCATTTTGAAAAGTAATAATATTTTTTTGCTGTGCTCAGAACAAATACTGTGAAAAATTTGAGCCCAATTCGTCGACATCGAAAAAAACTTAATGCAAACTGAATATGCATTATTTCTGTCCGGTACTGTAACTAA
Organism: Allodiplogaster pararmata; assembly: GCA_964056735.1. Classification (NCBI taxonomy): domain Eukaryota; kingdom Metazoa; phylum Nematoda; class Chromadorea; order Rhabditida; family Diplogasteridae; genus Allodiplogaster; species Allodiplogaster pararmata. The sequence goes on along the minus strand of OZ057406.1, from coordinate 31,805,730 downwards.
CCACGAAATAGTCGGTTAACAGTGGAAGTCGGTGAAGGAACATCGAAAGTTAGGAACTTGAACTGAAAGTATTGTATGGTCTGAAATAAAAGCACGGGTTTTTCAAAGTCCAGCTCGCTAACACTGGCTGCATTGTCGGAAAAAGCAAAAAGCAAAAATTTTCATCTGTGGTTCTTTATCAGATAGGAAAATGGGAAAAAGACAATCGGAAAACCGGAAGATAGGAGAATGAAGATGAAAGCGAGAGAAAACAATATAGTTGAAGAGAAACCCTTTTCTTGACTCGATCAGTGACCGCATGAGTCGATCATTACTTTTCTTATTGGATCAATATCTTCAATTCATTCAATACTGACCTGGGTCGGTCAGTGCACAACTGAAGTTGTCAATAAAGACCTACCTCTAAGCTGAACCCACTGTCATCGGCGCTGTCATTCGTTGGCAGTTTACCGATCCGCCATGTGCACGTGATGTCATTCGGATAAACACTCGGATAGTTCGGAGTTTCGATCGATCCTTTCAAGTGCTTGTTGTTTAGAACGAAAAGCAGTCACTCTTTAATTATTTCATCCAGATGTATCCACTACCTCATTCATTCGAACAAACTTTTGAAAAACAAGCTTCAAACATTCACAAGATCTTTTTTTCACTATAAAGTATGTGTTTGGATGAAATCAAGGGGATTTTTCTCGAAATCATGGTCAAACAGATGACGATTTACATAGCGACAGTGGTTTTAACCTCAAAATATCTTTCTTGCTCTCATCTCTTATTCTCTTTATTACTCTTTTCACTATCTCAAGATGGTCGATTCACTATTTTCTGCAGATCAGATATTACAAGATCTGACCTAAAGTCATCAACTTTGCTCAAGATCCATTATATATGTAAGTATCGACGAAATAAAAATGAAGCACACTTTGATCTACACACAAAAGTTCAGTTCATCCAATGATTTGAGCCGTTATCAGAATCCTATCTCTGAGCCGTTTTCAGAATCCTATCTCTGAGTCTTTGTCAGAATCTTATATCTGAGCCGTTGACAGAATCCTATCTCTGAGCCGTTGTCAGAATCCTATCTCTGAGCCGTTGACAGAATCCTATCTCTGAGCCGTTGTCAGAATCCTATCTTTGAGCCGTTGTCAGAATCCTATCTCTGAGCCGTTGTCAGAATCCTATCTCTGAGCCGTTGTCAGAATCCTATCTCTGAGCCGTTGACAGAATCCTATCTCTGAGCCGTTGTCAGAATCCTATCTTTGAGCCGTTGTCAGAATCCTATCTCTGAGCCGTTGTCAGAATCCTATCTCTGAGCCGTTGTCAGAATCCTATCTCTGAGCCGTTGTCAGAATCTTATCTCTGAGCCGTTGACAGAATCCTATCTCTGAGCCGTTTTCAGAATCCTATCTCTGAGTCTTTGTCAGAATCTTATCTCTGAGCCGTTGACAGAATCCTATCTCTGAGCCGTTGTCAGAATCCTATCTCTGAGCCGTTGACAGAATCCTATCTCTGAGCCGTTGTCAGAATCCTATCTTTGAGCCGTTGTCAGAATCCTATCTCTGAGCCGTTGTCAGAATCCTATCTCTGAGCCGTTTTCAGAATCCTATCTCTGAGTCTTTGTCAGAATCTTATCTCTGAGCCGTTGACAGAATCCTATCTCTGAGCCGTTGTCGGAATCCTATCTCTGAGCCGTTTACAGAATCCTATCTCTGAGTCGTTGTCACAATCCTATCTTTGAGCCGTTGTCAGAATCCTATCTCTGAGCCGTTGTCAGAATCCTATCTCTGAGCCGTTGTCAGAATCCTATCTCTGAGCCGTTGACAGAATCCTATCTCTGAGCCGTTGTCAGAATCCTATCTTTGAGCCGTTGTCAGAATCCTATCTCTGAGCCGTTGTCAGAATCCTATCTCTGAGCCGTTGTCAGAATCCTATCTCTGAGCCGTTGTCAGAATCTTATCTCTGAGCCGTTGACAGAATCCTATCTCTGAGCCGTTGTCAGAATCCTATCTCTGAGCCGTTGTCAGAATCCTATCTCTGAGCCGTTGTCAGAATCCTATCTCTGAGCCGTTGTCAGAATCCTATCTTTGAGCCGTTGTCAGAATCCTATCTCTGAGCCGTTGTCAGAATCCTATCTCTGAGCCGTTGTCAGAATCCTATCTCTGAGCCGTTGTCAGAATCTTATCTCTGAGCCGTTGACAGAATCCTATCTCTGAGCCGTTGTCAGAATCCTATCTCTGAGCCGTTGTCAGAATCCTATCTCTGAGCCGTTGTCAGAATCCTATCTCTGAGCCGTTGTCAGAATCTTATCTCTGAGCCGTTGACAGAATCCTATCTCTGAGCCGTTGTCAGAATCCTATCTCTGAGCCGTTGTCAGAATCTTATCTCTGAGCCGTTGACAGAATCCTATCTCTGAGCCGTTGTCAGAATCCTATCTCTGAGCCGTTGTCAGAATCCTATCTCTGAGCCGTTGTCAGAATCCTATCTCTGAGCCGTTGTCAGAATCTTATCTCTGAGCCGTTGACAGAATCCTATCTCTGAGCCGTTGTCAGAATCCTATCTCTGAGCCGTTGTCAGAATCCTATCTCTGAGCCGTTGTCAGAATCCTATCTCTGAGCCGTTGTCAGAATCTTATCTCTGAGCCGTTGACAGAATCCTATCTCTGAGCCGTTGTCAGAATCCTATCTCTGAGCCGTTGTCAGAATCCTATCTCTGAGCCGTTGTCAGAATCCTATCTCTGAGCCGTTGACAGAATCCTATCTCTGAGCCGTTGTCAGAATCTTTTCTCTGAGCCGTTGTCAGAATCATATCTCTGAGCCGTTGTCAGAATCTTATCTCTGAGCCGTTGACAGAATCCTATCTCTGAGCCGTTGTCAGAATCCTATCTCTGAGCCGTTGTCAGAATCCTATCTCTGAGCCGTTGTCAGAATCCTATCTCTGAGCCGTTGACAGAATCCTATCTCTGAGCCGTTGTCAGAATCTTATCTCTGAGCCGTTGTCAGAATCATATCTCTGAGCCGTTGTCAGAATCCTATCTCTGAGCCGTTGTCAGAATCTTATCTCTGAGCCGTTGACAGAATCCTATCTCTGAGCCGTTGTCAGAATCCTATCTCTGAGCCGTTGTCAGAATCCTATCTCTGAGCCGTTGTCAGAATCCTATCTCTGAGCCGTTGTCAGAATCCTATCTCTGAGCCGTTGTCAGAATCCTATCTCTGAGCCGTTGTCAGAATCCTATCTCTGAGCCGTTGTCAGAATCCTATCTCTGAGCCGTTGTCAGAATCCTATCTCTGAGCCGTTGACAGAATCCTATCTCTGAGCCGTTGTCAGAATCCTATCTCTGAGCCGTTGTCAGAATCCTATCTCTGAGCCGTTGTCAGAATCCTATCTCTAAGCCGTTGTCAGAATCCTATCTCTGAGCCGTTGACAGAATCCTATACTGAGCCGTTGTCAGAATCCTATCTCTGAGCCGTTGTCAGAATCCTATCTTTGAGCCGTTGTCAGAATCCTATCTCTGAGCCGTTGTCAGAATCCTATCTCTGAGCCGTTGTCAGAATCCTATCTCTGAGCCGTTGACAGAATCCTATACTGAGCCGTTGTCAGAATCCTATCTCTGAGCCGTTGACAGAATCCTATCTTTGAGCCGTTGTCAGAATCCTATCTCTGAGCCATTGTCAGAATCTATGTTGTCAGAATCTATGTTTTTAAAAAAATATTTCGATGGATGATTTAAATACAAATTCAATACTTTATTCTCAAGAGTGGAGCTTCTTATATAGTTTGAACCAGGCATAATTACATGTATTTAAACATCGCCTTAATTGAACGAATATTAGATCATTTTTTCATAGTTGTGTTAATGAACACCTAGTTCTGAGTTTTCTCATTTATGAACGAAAATTTATAAACAAAAAAAAGAAAAAACTTCAGAAAATAGTTCAGAACGCTTTTTTTGATAAGAAGTTAATGACCGACCGATCGGAAACTCACACAAAAAGCGGGAAAAACAACTAAATTTTGAAAAAGAATGTAGATGGAACTTTTGGAAAGAATACTATCAAAAGCTGAAAAACTATTACCAGTGAATTCTCCGTTTCCATCCCAGATGAGATCTGCTCCGCATGTGAAGCTGGCTGAATTGAGCACTTTTTGAGCACATTGAGCTTTTTCTTGAGCACATTGAGCACTTTTTGAGCACATTGAGCATTTTTTGAGCATATTGAGCACTTTTCTTGATCACATTGAGCACTTTTTTAAGCACATTGAGCACAATTGACAACAATTGAGCACATTGAGCACTTTTATCACATTGAATCCATCAAAAAAGTCCATACATTTTTTTTTTCGGGACTGAGCAAAAGCACGCATCAAGCTAAATTTTTTTAAATACGGGAAAAAAGAAACGAGAACAATAACTACCCTCCGAGTGGAAAATATGAAATTTTAGTGAGGATGATTCAAAACTATCAAACTCTCTTAGTGATTTTCTTCCTATCTCTTGTTTTCCAAATTTAAAGTTATAGTTCGAAACACTCCTTAAGAATCATGTTTGTTGAGTGTAAATTTTTTTCATAATCCAGTTAGGCTTCAGATTGTTTCCGAAATCTTCTCACTGACGTTCAACAGTCTTCCAGTGTAGCAGAAATCCCGGCTGGGTCCTCTTCAACTCTGAATAGAGAAAAATCAGTTCTGAATGGTTCTTAATTTAAAAATGCAATTCTTTAAAAAAAATACGACGGAATTCTCCTCGAGTCGACATTCCGTGTTTCCTTTGCTCCGGTGAATGATTCCAGAAACTATCATTATGGTTGATGTTTTATTTACTGATCTACCCTTTGTCAAATTTAGTCCGATGTTTCGTTCAAATAGAATGCGTAACTTATAATGTACTTTCTTCGGCGAAAAGCAGGTTGGGAAGATTTAAAACTTACCATCTCGGCCACGCAGAACAACTATCATGTAGGGTCCGTTGGATCGGTAGGTCAGCGAGGTGTTTGAGGACTCGCATATTCTTGTTATGGTTTCGTAAACAGTCCAGTACAGGCCGTTGTAAACCTAAACGTTTTAAGTTTAACCAAATTATGGTTTCGTAAAATTTTGGTTTCAAATTATGGTTTTTTTTTCTGAACCGCACTCATTGCGGTTCATCTTCTAACAGCCTGACAAGGCGGAGGAGTTACCACTGGAGAGCTTTCGGTAAATCTTTCTTGTACTCTATCTTTCTCTCTTCCTCCCATTCTCTCTCTATCTCTCTCTTTCTCTATCTCATCCTTCCTCTTTTCTGTAATCCTATCTCTGTCTCTTTCTCTCTATCCACCTCTTTAGTTCTCTTTCTCTATCTTTAACCGTTTTTATCCTCTATTTATCTTATCTATTTGTCTCTGACTCTCTTTCTTCTCTCTTCCTCTACCTATTTCTTCATCTCTTACTCTCTGTTTTTCTCTTCTATCTATTTCTCTTTTTTTTCTCTCTCTCTCTCTTTCTCTCAATTCATTATCAATGTATTTATTTCTACCTCTACACCCTCTTCAGTTTTCTCTACCTCTAAATTCTCTCTGGTTTATCACATTTCAGTCTCGAAAAGCTCTCTCTGCTGCCTCACCTCCAGGCTGTTTAGAGAACAGCTGGTATTCCTTCCACTCCTCATTCTGATGGCCGGTATCTCAAGCTCGATCACTTTCAGAGCATCCGAAGATGTGATCGCCCACTCACAGTGAATGTAGGACTCTCCCGCTTGATGTTCCTGAACGAAACTTGGTTGTTTTGAGAGTCTTAGGAAACTCAATTCATCGACTTAAATACATATCTTCAGCGAAATTGAAAATTTTAGAACTGACACGGGAATGAGTTTTTAGTTTAAAGTGAGAAAAAGATACTTTTTTTAGAAACTACTTCTACGAATTACAGTGAGTTAAAACCAAAGGTTTTCGGACTGATAATTTGAACAAGTCAATAAAGACGTAGGATGGTTCTACACAGCGAGACTTAGAGAGTCAATCATTCCGAAATGACTCTTCAGTAAAAGAACATTTCGAATTCATTCCACTGGAAATGAGTCTGCAAGATTTTTTTTTCTCTTAGGACTGAGTAATTAACCCCAGGTTTCTGTATATATATATATATATATATATATATATATGTATGTGGTTCCTATGAAATTGTTCCCTCCCTCTACTTAATGTGGTTCCTATGAAATTTCGCACCACGAGATTTTGCACTATTTTCCCCTAACGACTGATTGTTTGGCACGATCTCGTACTGATGCTTTTGGCTTTGTTAACGTGAACTCAACTCAACCGCAGCAGAGAGTTTACTGAAAAAGTAGATGGCAATATGTCAATTGCGAAATTCTTCTACGAATGGGGTTAGTTTACTAATGATTTAACTATCGCACAGAAAAAAGCTAGTCCACCGGGCGGGATCGAACCCAATCATCTCTGAATCAAACCGGGAGCGCTTCTTACCATAACACCACGGGGACACATTGCTATTCCGTGCGAAAGTGTCTTATGAAAGGCTCATTTGCCTTGTTCTTAACCGGGCGTCACTGCCTTTAAACTTTGTAACTTAGCATTTGAAGATTGTTAGTTTACTCTCTCGATTTTTAATGCTCGGTAACAATTCTTAGGAGACATTGTTTATCTTTGTGGTTGTGCTTGATTTTATTTCATTCACCTCCATAAGATGATTTGATCAAAACTGATCTCAACCGAGTGTTGAACGGCACCGACTGAGCATTTGTTGAATAAGCAGTAATGATGATGATGATTATGATATATATATATGTATACATAAGTTAATAAACTGACATATTCGATGTCGCCCGCATCTCCCGTCACTCGAGTGTGACAACCTGAGTAACGCCGTTATGATTTCAAAAACACTCCAAGCCAAAATAAACCACTCTTCGTCTTCTAAACATAAATGTTGCTTTGTGCAAATAATTGTTGCCATATAATTATTTGTTGTTATGTAGTTCAACTCGTAGTAGAAGACACAATCAAGCTTAAACAATTCTAAAAGACTTGTTCTATATGAATCATAATTAGGAGAGACTTATAAGAAAAGTAAGGCCATTGATATCAAGTTTCTCTACTTTGGTCGACGAGCTCGTAGGACAGGGCGAAGCTGCCCGTCGTGCCGACGTGGCGGATTAGTGCCCGGCTTGAAGAGAAACGGATCGCTTCGTGCAGCATAGGAGCCTGCAATTTACATAGAGAGAGAGACAGAAAGAAAGAAAAATCTATAAAGAGAAACAGAGGAAGAGAGAGAAAGCGAGAAATAGAGAGAGAAAGGTAGAAGTCCATAGATATAGACGAAAAGAGCCAGTGAGAAGAAGAGAAAAAAAGCGAGAGAGGTATAAAGAGAATAAGCAAGAAAGAAGTATGCAGATAAAGAAAAAGAGAACCAAAGAAAGAAAGAAAAGGGTAAGAGAGAAAGTGAGAAGGAAAGAAAAAGATAGTCAGAGATGAAGAGAAGAGCAAAAGCACAAAAAGAGAAGAGAGAGAGAGAGAGAGAGAGAGAGAGAGAGAGAGAGAGAGAGAGAGAGAGAGAGAGAAAAAGAGAGAGAGAACAGAAGTTAGAAATTCCTAAAGAGAACGAGGTAGTTCATGCCCTAGGATTTGCGGCGTTCTCCCCAACACTTTGAGTTTCACAATCATGCCCTAGGATTTGCGGCGTTCTCCTCAACAGTTTGAATTCAACAATCATGCCCTAGGATTTGCGGCGTTCTCCCCAACAGTTTGAGTTTCAGAATCATGCCCTAGGATTTGCGGCATTCTCTCCAACAGGTTGAATTCCACAATCATGCCCTAGGATTTGCGGCGTTCTCCCTAACAGTTTGAATCCCACAATCATGCCCTAGGATTTGCGGCGTTCTCCTCAACATTTTGAATTCAACAATCATGCCCTAGGATTTGCGGCGTTCTCCCCAACATTTTGAGTTTCAAAATCATGCCCTAGGATTTGCGGCGTTCTCCCCAACAGGTTGAATTCCACAATCATGCCCTAGGATTTGCGGCATTCTCCCCAACAGTTTGAATCCCACAATCATGCCCTAGGATTTGCGCCGTTCTCCCCAACAGTTTCAATTCCACAATCATGCCCTAGGATTTGCGGCGTTCTCCCAAACAATTTGAGTTTCACAATCATGCCCTAGGATTTGCGGCGTTCTCCTAAACAATTTGAGTTTCACAATCATGCCCTAGGACTTGCGGCGTTCTCCCCAACAGTTTGAATTTCACAACCAAACCCTCGGATTCGCAGGGTTCTCCCCGCAGAAGACTGCGACTACGGGGCTGAGCGGTGTTAATCCATCGTAAAGCAGCACACTGCCACTGGTGCGCGCACAATCTGTCGGCCCCTCGGACTCCATCCCCATCCCTCCAAACTGCGTGAATGTCAGCTTCAACGCCTGGGAAAGCCATCGATCAGACTATCGCAAGGAGAAAAGCCAATTCACAGGATGGCATTAAACCCAGTCCCCTCTCAATTCTCTATATACATACTTTCCAACTTAGAAATCGTAAACTTACACACATGGTAAAAACATGTACAGTGGCAGATTTAGCCACCTACTCACAAAAAAAGAGCATAACTATTGGGAAGTATGCTAAAAAGGATAAAGGCATTTCATGAATAAAAATATTTCGAAAGTATTCCTGGCAGTGACAATGCGATATCTCTTCAACAATATCAAAGTATGCTAAAGAGGCATACTTTGAATTTTTTAATACAATACTTGTGAAGTATGCCTCATCGTAAGAATCAAAAGCGTGACCCGAAGTAACGTTAAAACTCAAGTACTGTATCAAAAAATTCTTCTTTTTCAAAGTTGAAACCGTTGAACTTTAACCTGTGTCATGCATGGGGTCACACTAATACTTTTATAGTGGAATTTTACGGAACTTTTGCACTTTAGGGCCCCCCTCCTCCCAGAGGTTCCATGAGTCAGTTTTTGGGTCAGTTATTGGGTAAGTTTCTTGATACGTTCTCGTTAGCCTAAGCCGTACGGCCTCGTTAGCGTAAACTTTTACTAAGCCTAAGCGTTTTTTAATGTAAAAATAGTTTTTTAAAGTAAAAGTAACTTTTTTGAAAATGTAAATGAGTCAGAAGTATGACCCATGGAACCTCTGGGAGGGGGGGGCCTAAAGTGCAAAAGTGCCAATTTACTTTAAATATTTTGCTTTTTAATATCAAAAAGTATTTTAACAGTGCAGTTTGCTTATGCTTAGTAAAATTTCAAGCTAACGAGGCCGTACGGCTTAGTAACGAGACCGTATAAAACAGTTAGTCACAGTATTAATGTTCTGCGAACTAGTATATAAAAAATGTTAAACCGTTTAAATTCGTTCTTGCTGTTGTTAATCTTACTCAGGAGACCATGAGTTAAAGAAATTAAGTCAAGAACTTGATCACTTGCTCATCTTTTTTTCTCTTCTTTTATGTAAACACGTTTGGATTGTAAGGATCGGCCTCAAAAGATCGTCCTCAAAAAAGAAAGGATCGTTTTTTGCCTTTTTGCTTATTTCACTTGTCTCATATGCAGTGGCATATCCGAATAATGGGCTACTTAATTTTCGCTCAGAGTTTATTCCTGCATTATATGAATCAACGACAACAACCATTTAAAAGGCATATCCGAATAATGGGCTACTTAATTTTCGCTCAGAGTTTATTCCTGCATTATATGAATCAACGACAACAACCCTTTAAAAGACATATCCGAAGAATGGGCTACTTAATTTTCGCTCAGAGTTTATTCCTGCATTATATAAATCAACGACAACAACCCTTTAAAAGACATATCCGAAGAATGGGCTACTTAATTTTCGCTCAGAGTTTATTCCTGCATTATATGAATCAACGACAACAACCCTTTAAAAACAAAGAAGTTCAGTTTGTGCAATTCTTTCCGAAGAACATGACGATTCAAACTGATTCAAAATATTTGTGGCACAAAGAATCATATACATACACTTTGTTACTGTTTTTCTTCTGTGTGGAAGCCATTCGGAACTATCGCTTACTATGACACTTGAAATTGACTATGAAGGATTTGTATCAAACAACGAGAGCATCTAGCTCGAATGTTGCATATAAGCACTTTTTTCAACTATTAATTCAGTTTTTCCTAGAAAATTCACTCATTCATTCAGATTAATACCATGCTGAGCTCTTCTGTCATAAATCTATACCCCCAGTCGTGTGACCTACCTTTTTGGTTACATGCGGTGCGATCACCAGGTCACAGGCCGTGTTCAATCCGCGACGCTTACCGTAGTTCTCAGGGAATGACAGTCCGGCCGCGGTCTCGTTTGTGATGTGCAAGTTGCAATCTTCAAAAAAGCTTAGTCTTCATTTTTCAAATCTTTGGTGATATTCCTACTAACATCTCCATCAACGGTTGTGCATGTTTGCAGCCAGTACCATGAGCAGAGACTAAAAGGTAACGGGTCTAACCATCTTCTTTTTCTTGTGCGATGAAATCTTCTTTTTTTTGTTCCATGAAGAAAATTCTACTTTTAATTTCCTTCGTGTTGACTTCTATGATATGTATTTCGTTCCCTCTGTCTGTTAAGCCTTGCTGTTTTGAAACAGTTTTCATGTCATTCTCACCTTTTTCCTGGTTATAGCGACAGTTTGTTTAAAATCTTTGAAGCTATATTCGTAGGATCCAATAATAATACCCAATCATTTCTTTTATTTTGAAAACATATTATTTTCACTGATATCTCCTGTGTTTCTGATCACCTGTACGAGGAGAAGTTATGAAAAACTGAAACAGATGAACTCAAGCTTGCAGAAACTTCAACAAAAATAGGTTGTGGAGCAGGAACCGAACCCACGTCTCTGCTATTACCCACTGAACTACCAATGAATACATATCTCACCATCCTCCTCTTCTTCGCAGGTGTCTCCGTAAAAACCAGCAATGCAATCGCATGTGAAGTCACCTTTTTCCAGCATTCGGCAGACGCCACCGTTTCTCGAATAGAGTGAGAGCATAGAGTATTTGGAGATCAGATTGTTACTTTTGACCTACTATCGCTTATCGTATCTTTTACACAAACACATTTTGGATTATTTTTCCAGAAATTTTGACCAGAAGATACCAGACGCACGTACCACTTTTTTCAAGTAAAATGATAAAGTAAACGGTCTTTTTCTTGAAAATTTTCAAAATCGCACCATTTTGTTAACCAAGAAAACTGTTTTCTTTCAGTAACTCATTTACCTTCCGGATGTGGTGATGAACTGCATTTTCCGTGAGACACGTGGACTGATAGTAGTAGGATTTTGAGAACATTTATCTCCTTTTTATGTTGTTTTTGTAGAGTTTTTTGAGTTGACTTGTTATGTAACTATGTGTATTTCCCAACTGATTTTAGACATTATACCGCTTGTTTTGAAAGATTTTCTAGAAATAGGGAAACGCATAGTTGAATTCTTGATCATTTCTCGCGTCTTAGTTATTTATCCGTTGTTGAGTTGATTGTGTTTTTTTTTTTTTGTAGACCTATGTAACTTCGATAGCTGATTTCCTCGAGATTAGCAAACGGATATTCGAATTTCGTGAATATTCATAAATTTTCATCAGACATGTACATGAGGGGGCCGCACTTCTCTCGAAGGAAGGGGAAACTTTTTCATATTTTCACAAATTCAGTCAACCGGCAAAAAATTTTGTTTTGAGAATTTTTTTTAATGCGGTTTCATTTCTGAGAAAAATTTGAACCCGCGACATTTTTGTCCGCGCACCGAAACAAAAAAAATTTTTTGCACCGAAAAATGTGTTCTTATTTATAAATTAATTTTAACTTTTTTCTCACTCAGGCTCGGTTAAAGATTACGTTAACGAGGCCGTGAAGCTCAGGAACGGAACCGTTTAAAAAAATTTTTGGCCCATTTGATCCTGAGTACAAAGTGTCGGGTACATAGTTTAGCGGTAGAAAGTGTCGTGTGTACAATGTGTCGAGTACAAAGCAAAGTGTTGTGAGTGCAAAGTGCGGCCTCGTTCTCAATTTGTATGGCCTCGCTAACGTAGTTTTAGTCGTAGCCTATGGAAAGCCAAAAAACTTGTGTGAAGTATCTGAACATTCAAAGTTCAGTGCAGCCCCCCCCCCCAGTTCAGTGCAGCCCCCCATCCCCTCTTAAGTAAATTGGATGTAAAAGAGAGCCGACTTAGATTTACATATCAATTACTCGAAATAATTTCACGGGTAAATGAATTTTTGCGTTTTCCACTGATTTCATGGATGAAGAATAAATTTCCGTCTTCAAAACGATTCGTCCAGGGTAACACGGCATTTCCAAACTTGAATGCGAATTCAGGTTTGGAAACTTGAAAAATTATATGGGTTTTCAAAAATTTGAAAAATTATAAGGGTTTTTTTCATACAAAAAAAGGGTTTTTTATGTTATAAGACGGAGACACTATTCATGACCTGTCCAACTTCACTACACACAAATGCAAATAGTGAAGTTGGACAGGTCATGTACAGTGTCTCCGTCTTATAACATAAAAAAACCATATAATTATTCAAATTAAGTTTGATAACAATTATTTTCATTTACCTCTTTTTTTTCCATTTACCTCAATAAAAAATGTTCACGTACGTGCATCCGGCCTCAGAAGCAAGCATTATTTACTATTTAGATTTTTCACTTATCTGCAATTTTCTCGGCTGTTGATATTTCGATGTGAACCAGTTTGCTTTTTGTGCTTGGTACATACTTGTTCGGTTCGATGGTACTGTGGCCATCACACTTATTATGCTCCAAATTTAAGCGTAACTTCCTTTTCCTTATCACAATTTCCATAACAAGTGTTATGAAATAACAAAATATACTAACTTGCATGGTTGTTTGAGACATTCGGAAGCGTAGGTGCAAAATTTTCCATAGTAGCCGAATTTGCAAGCGCAACGGTAGGAGAATTGGTTAACGGGCTGAAGTTTTCAAATTCTATAATTTTATTGGGTTGGCAAAAAAGTATTCCCTATTTTTTAATTTTCAAAACTTTTTTTTCGGAACTTTCCAGAATGTTCTCAGATAAGCATGTAAGAGAAGGGTTAATCTAGCTTTTCCTAGTTTGCATTAGCTTGTCTCCGACTAACGAATGGCTGAATTGCGGCGCGATGGAAAGCTCATCATTCGAGCATCTCTTCTCTTTTGCTGCAAGCTTGGTGATACAGGAGCGGCGTCGCATCGTAAATTACGTGAAGTATTCTGTATCAGCGATAGTAGCTGCAGATTTGGTTCAGACGTTTCAGGAGGGAGACGAATCACTCGAAGACAAGAACCGTTCTGGACGCTCAATCTTTGCGATCTTCAGCAGCTCCTTGAAAGTCCTCCGATGCTCACAATTCGCAATATGGCACAGCTATTTGATGTCTCTCACACTACGAGAGTGGCCTCCATCAGTTGGGCAATGTTCACAAGCTCGTAAATTAAGTTTAATACGAATTGACTGAGGTAAGCAGGAATCAACGCATGACAGTTGCTGCACAACTCCTGTCGTAGGAGCGAACCTAGACTTAGGTGGACACTTTGGTCACTGGGGATAAGAAGTGGGTGTACTATGCCAACATAAAGCGAAAGCGTCAACGGCTCGACAAAAAAGACGCCTAAAGCAGTACTTTACCCGATGAAGATATTGCTTTCGGTTTGGTGAAACTATCGCGGTATCTTTTACTGGGAACTGTGGCCTCGTAACACCATAATCGCTGCAGATGTCTACTTTGGTCAGCTCGATAAACTGAACCAGGCAATCACTGCTCAGAATGGAGAGGCAACTCATCTTCGCTTCCTGTATGATAATGCTCGGCCACACATCGCAAACAAAACTGTACGGAAGCTTCTAGAGTTGGGCTATGAAATCATGCCACACCCTACATATCCATCTGATTTTTATTCATCTGAGTACCATATATTCCGCTCAATGCAGAATCAACTGGTTTACAAAACTTTCGAGAACGGAGAGGAGGTCGGAGATGGGGGGGGGGAACTTCTTCAATTCTCACCCAGCCGCGTTGTATCACAAGGGCATTCACGATCGGCCTATCAGATGGCAGAAGGTCATTGACAATCATGAGGCAAATATTGTTGATTGATGCATTTGCGTTTTGAAGGTTTCAATAAACTTTCTGTCGAAAACGGAAGAAACTTCCCTGTCAACCATAAGACTTCTTTGTATTACTCGAGAAGCTGGCTTTTTTCTGAAAAATGAGACTCCATCAAACGACAAGGAATCCCATGACTTTTCGCTCCATTTGTTGACTGACTTTACACGTTGCTTCATTTGAGCACTGGTTATAATCATCACAGGCATATCCTAGCTTTTCTTCGCATCCGTATTTTCCTTCGCCATTTCCCATGTACTCCTCTGGGCAGAAGCAAAGGTAGCCGCTCGAGTTCATGCTGGAGACACCCACTTCCTGCAAGCTTTAGCTTATTTTTTGGGGTTTTTTCGGTTTTTTTTATTATAATTTTTAGTTTAAATTGTTGATTATAACTTCACTATTGACAGTAATAAAAAAATCAAACTGTAGCGAAAATAGTATTCTCTGGTGCCGTTTAGAAGAATTATAATACACGAGGCTCGTTCCTAAAAAAAGCACTGTACAACTTAATTTAAAAGTGATATTTGGTTTGTTCTGCTACAATACCTACCTTGAGATGTTTTGAGAAGAGATGTTAAAGGAACCTTGCAAGTTGCCAACGAATGGCATGGATTTGACGAGCATGGAGATATACGGCGACACCTTTTCCCGTCCCCTTCGTAGCCTTCAAGCCGAAAAATTACTTTACCAGTAGAGAGAGAAAAGAAAGATAGGAAAAGAGAATAGGAGAAAAAGTGAGAGTTAGATAGTCAGAACCAGGGCCGTTGATTTTTGTTTTTCGTTTTTTTTGTGACAAAATTCGAAAAAAATTTTTTTTTCGAAAATTCAAAAAACGAAATAGTCGAAAAAAACTTTTGTTCGAAAATTCTAAAAACGAATTAATCGAGATAAAAAATTTTTTTTTCGAAAATTCGAAAAACGAATTAGTCGAAAAAAACTTTTTTCGAAAATTCGAAAAACGAATTAATCGAGATAAAAAACTTTTTTTCGAAAATTCGAAAAACGAATTAGTCGAGAAAAAAAACTTTTTTCGAAAATTCGAAAAACGAATTAATCGAGATAAAAAACTTTTTTTCGAAAATTCGAAAAACGAATTAGTCGAGAAAAAAACTTTTTTCGAAAAATCGAAAAACGAATTAATCGATAAAAAAAACTTTTTTCGAAAATTCGAAAAACCAAAATGTCGAAAAAAAACATTTTTTTCGAAGTTTCGAAAAAAGGTTCAACAAAATTTTTTTTCGAGTTGTCAAAAAAATTTTAGAGAGCAAACCAAAAAAACCGAAAAATCGTGCTCCAAAGTGAACTGAATATATACTTGTGTACTTGGTATACTTTTAGTGTTCAGCCGCCCTGTACAACTTATAGTGGGAGGAATTAGTTCTGGTTTTAATTCTAAACCTTTTTAAAGCACAGATTTTTTTGAGAATGGCCTAAATACGTCTAGGTTTTTCTTCGAAGTGAACCTTTCATTTGAAGAGGGTTATTAGAAGAACGTGGTAGTTCTATAATTTTTTTCTTTCGCTCTTGTGTCAGAGATTAATGAATTGTTTGTTGTCGTTCCTGCTGAACTAGTCTCTAGCTTTCAACACTGATTTTCATGATGTATGATTGTTGTAAACTGGTTATCAAATACAATTATTATCTGAGATGAATAAATGTATTACGACTTTGAGAAGAATTATAAAATAATTCTTTAGAAATGAGAAAAAAGTTTCATTCAGGTAAAACAATTTTTTTGTTGTTTTTTTTTGGTTTTTAAAACCGAAAAAAAAGTTCGAATTTTTTTTTTGGTTTTTAAAACCAAAACAAAGTTCGAAATTTTTTTGGTTTTTGAATCCGAAAAAAAAGTTCGAAAATTTTTTTTGGTTGTTGAATTTGAAAAAAAATTTGAAAAAAAACTTCTTTTTTTGCTCACCCCTGGTCAGAACGTTGCGAGAGAGAGTGACAGCTGGATAGAAGGAGAGCGATTAAGAAAGATAGAGAGAGACAGAGAAAAAAGAGAGAGGGAGTGATAAAGATGATAGATAGAGAGGGAGAGAGAGAAAGAGAGAGAGAGAAATGGAGAGAGAAAGGGTTAAAGGAGGGAGAGAAAGAGATGAAGAAGATAGAGAGAGAGGAATTGGAAGAGAGAAGGAGAAAGAGAAAGAGAGAGAGAGGGGAGGAGAGAGATATGAAGATAGAGAGAGGGAGAGAGAGATATGAAGATAGAGAGAGAAAGAGATAAGGAGAGAGAGGAGGAGAAAAAGATGAAGAAGAGAGAGAGAGGTAGAGAAAGAAGAGATATATACTTGTATGTATATAAAGAGAGAGATCGTGTACCTGACGGGCAGGCAGCGCAGTGGTAGCTGCCCAAGGTGTTGAGGCATGTGACCGGCGGCTTTTTCGAGCACGGATTGGCAAGTCGACACTCGTCTACATCAGAGCAGGTTTGGCCGTTGCCTGGAACCTTGGCCGTTTATAAAGATTATTCAGACAAAAATTGAGTACAAAAGATGACAGTTATTCATGTGAAAGCATGACTATTCAAATTTCAATTCATCGAATATTTATACTTTCATACTTTCTGAAAATCAAACAAGAATATAAACTCGTCTACATCAGGAGATGTCTGGCCGTTGCCTTGAATCCACTTTATAGCTTCTCCGCTTCCACTGTACATAGAGGACAACCGCAAAATGGAATTTTTTTATGAAAATTAATACTTTAAGACATTTTTGAAGTATGAAAAAAACTTGTCTTATCTGAGAACATCACACATTTTTAAAGTATGAATAATAATTTTTATAACCTAACGAAGAAGGCTTGTTTACTTAAATTCTTCAAAGAAAAATACTCTATATGTTTTAAAAGTCTAAACTCATTCAAAACTAACACTATTCATGTTTTTTCGCACTTTAATAGTCATAAGTCCGAATACATTAAGCGATTTTTCATAATCAATGTTTTATCATCTAAATTATCATCTTTATCTTCTTTTTCATAATCATTTTATCATCCTTTCTTCTAAATATTGTATGAAAAATTCGAAATAAATAAGGGAAGTTATAAAACTTGAATTAAATCGCGGAGAAAAACAATTGAATTCAGCAAAGTTAGTCCTTGCAACGGGATCAAATCCATTCGTATATCTCTTATCGACAGCGTGCGTAACCGCCGCACTACCTAAAGCAAATACACACTCTTGAACTTAAGAGAACAAACTCTCAACCTTCATAGCCGATCGGACAGCCGGTGCACTTGAAGCCTCCAGGTAGGTTGACACAATCCGATCCGGAATGACACGGGTTGGAGTCGCACTCGTTGATGTCAACGCAGGTCGGATTGGTGGCATCGGCTGAGACTCGGTAGCCGTATTCGCAGAGGCAGCGATACTGCGGGCTCTGAAGAGTAGTAATGGTAAAAACTAAAAATTCTCTATTGCGAGAGAATGACTTCGAGCAGCTCTTTCCACGACAGTAAGAGAGATGGAGAGAGTGTTCGAAAAAGAGGAAGATGGAGATGGTGAGAGAGAAAAAGAAAGAGAGAAATACACGAAAAATATGGAAGAAGGAGAAGGAAGAGATTCAAATTAGAACAAAAGAAAAAGAGATTTTTATTTAAATGTTCTTTCATGAGAAAGTTTGAATTTTTCTCATAATTTTCTGACTACTTGACCAGTAATTGAACTCTGAAGCTTCCGAGCTAGCAATGCACACAGTCCCATTCAGTTTGAAAAGCTATAGCGGACATCAGGATTGTCATTGGCGGCCTCGATGCAGTGACCGTGCGGCCCGCAGAGCTGCACACTCTGGCTGCAGATTGAGAGACGACTTTCGCAGTGTAATCCGTGGAAGCCTCGCTCGCAATGGCAGCTGCAAGTGCTCATTGCAAGTGCTCATTATCGGGCTTTTCTCAACCGCAGAAAAAGAGTTTATATCAAAATGACTATTTATGAGCAGACGGTAGACATTTGAGAGAGCGCGATAGCACGAGATTTAAAAGAAAGAATGCAGACGATCAGGTATCACTAGCTTTTTTTAAATAGCGCATAGAGTTTCGCATAGATTTTACACGCATTGTGGGTTGAAAAAGGGTCACGTCCAGGTTGGTGGGACTCTCCGGGCCGGTTTCCCTGTCTTTATACGATCTTCCAGATTGATCAAACTTTCACACAGACAAAAGCAAGTGATCGTGGTGGAACCGAACCCAGCCATGTCCATCTTTTACCAGGAGGGCGGTTACCAGTCACACCACCCAGGATACAACATTGTTCTTTCGTGTGATGAAGCATTATGGTGGGTCAAAAGACAAAAATCTCACATGAATCCAGGGTCCACATTCTCGCACGTTCCGTTATTTTGGCATCCGAGTGAAGTCCCTTGATACATTTCGCACTCGTCCACGTCCGTTTCGCAATTCATGCCCTAAAAAGCTGCCCTTTATATTTCACAATTCGCAACTGATGCTCTGAAAAGTGATAGTAAACCTCACTCTGCTATGATTCTTGAAATCTTAACCCCTTACCACACAGTGTAGCTTCTTTTTCAAATCTCTGTGGTAAATATGTTACATGCAACTTTTTATCCCTCAAATCGTCATCTAATCCTAGAATGAGGTTCAAATATTCACAAAAAATTATTTTTGAGAACTTTCAAATAAGTAGAATTCCGATGTCTGAGAGAAATCGGATACGTCTGGAAAAGTTCAAATGTATGTACATATGTGTACATATGTATATAATACATACATAAATTTTTTCTCGCACATAAACAATTATAAAAGACCTTAACAAGGTTTTCAGCTAAGAACTCAAGAATTGCGAACAGAATTGATTGAATTTGATATATCATAAATTAAATCTTTCATTTTAAAACTGAGATTGCACTTTGCTAAAGCCACTCATTCGGTAAAGCTCATAACTGAATTTTTCACATTTTTTTCCTTGGAGATAAGAATCGAACGAAAAACTTTATCGGAAAAACTAGTCCACGGGATGTGAGAAAACCTAGCAGTCTCATTAGTGAAACAGTGTTCACCGTTTTGTGCGGTGGACAAATGCATGAGTAACGACTGGCGGTGCCTGATATGCACTGCCCCCCGGAAAGGCAGGGCTTCTCCGCGCAACCGTCGCGTTTCAGGGCCTCCGTCAGAGTCCTGCGAGAAAAAACTATAAAGGTCTTGGACTCGCAACTGAACGGAAAGGGTCTTGAAAAAAGAGGTTTTACCCATCAATATGTTTACGAGAGAGCCCCGAATTCGAACCGGAAATTTTCATTTTTCGGAATTACAAGCTTTACGTTTAACAATTTTAAATTCACATAGAATTAATATAGAAAATTCATTTCTTTGCACTGAACTAAGAGAAATAGATTATGTAGAGAGTGAGTGACCTTAGCGATTCGAGAAGCTTGTGAAGGGTTCTTCTTTGCTGTGAATCTTTCATTTTCCGCTCTTTCTGCCATTTGAGAAGTGCATTGACTTGTTCAGTCAAATTTGCGTGCTGAAATTAACTTCCATTTAATTTTTTTTTCCAAAACTTTCATAAACAATTTTTTCAACTTTTAGAACATTGAGTAAGAGAGTCATTCAGAAAAAAATGTTATTTTATTGTAATTCAAGTTGTGAAACTGTTTTATCAAACAAACTTTCAACTTCAGTTTGAAAAACTCTCTTTTTTCGTTTTTGGATAGTTTTTTTGCATAGTTTTGAAAATACATTGGGTTGGCCGTCAGTGAACTGCTAACAAAGAGGGCATTCATCTAGAATCTTAAAAAAGATAAAAATCTCGACGAAAACTCGAGTAAAGTGAATTTTGTGATTGTAAGTAGTGAAGGATTTTGAGAACACTTGAATATGTCTTTCTGAATATGTCTTTCTGAATATGAGGTGAATATGTCTTTCTCTTCGTCGCTAAGTTTGTAGACTCTAGAAGGTTTTTGTCATCTAAGGAAAACACACAAGAAAGGTTGTTCTCACGAGTTTCCATAAGCTTTGAGACTCTGATGTCACGAGGGGTATCTCGAGGTTTTGGCACCAAGAAACTGTATCACTAACTTTCGCTGCGAGCAACGTGTACTTTTCCGAATCTATCCGTCTCGCGACCGGTATCATTTTCAGTGCTCTCATCGCACTCATGGCGATCATCATACTGCGAGACTGGCGCTCCTCCAGGACCGACACTGATGCCTCGAACAAGTGTCTTCAATCGATAACTCTCACAGCAAAAGTTTTGATATCTTCGTGTCTGACCTCGTCCTCTCACAGAGGATTCATCTCGAAACTAATTCAGCAAAGAAAAAGTGTTTCTTCAGTTAATCCAAGACTGATACTGCTGTAAAACTCTCACAATGTTAGTTGAGAGAGCTTAGGAGAAGTGGGAAACTTAGTTATAATTCAATTCAATCATTTTTAGAACTGTTAAATATGTATCTGTCCAATTTTCGTTTTAATATGGACTCGAACTTGAGCAACACCTATAGACTAAAACTAAAATACTCATACCCTATCAACAAAACAAAAAAGTCGCCCTTTTTCACACAATCTCCATAAAAAAGATCTCAAATATGTTTATAACATCTGGACGAACTAAGGACTTACTATAGTTGGTAGCGTGCCTAGGTCTACGCCTCCAAAGAATATCGAAGCATTCCCAGAGGTCTCGAAAGAGATGTTCCTGTTGCGTCCTGCGTGGAACAGCATGTTTCCGTTGTAGAGAATGATTCTGGACCTGCGTAAGGTTGTTCAAGTTAGTAAACGTTTCGGAGATGTTTTTGATACACTCCCAAAGATCACAATTGACCGTTATTGTTATGAAACGTACAATTTTTAAAGAAGTTTTTTAGACAAGAATGTAAACATCACCACAGTACAATGAACTGCATGCCATTGGCAGTCCTCAAGACGAATGAGTTGAACCAATCTTAGATAAACTGGATACTTTGTAAGAGTTTTAATGTCAGTTAATGACATCGTAGCCAAATAAGAAGTTTTATTTTTGCAATGACCATCGAAGCCAGTCGAATTGACTAGGGATTCACAAAGATCAAAAAGAGCTAACAAACAATCGCATTAAAATGAGAGCAGTTTTCAACCCCTTGATCTTAATTCTGTGAAGGAAAAATTTGAGAGATAGAGGTAGAGATAGAGAGAGAAACAGTAATGCTATAAAAGGTTTGTCTGGACTACAGGCTTGTCTAAATACTAAAGACTTGTCTGGACTCTGGACTAGACTACACGTTTGTCTGGACTACAATTAGTTTTCTAGCAAAGAAGTTTGAGGAAATGTAAGAAGTTGTATGTGTTAATAGCTAGGCTCAGTAGTCTAAATCTTTGAGCCTATAAATTTTAAACTAGCGAAACCCCTACCTGCACCGCCACTACAAAAATTTGTAATTTGTTTTGCTTTCACGAATTATGCCCGTGGAATTAAAAAATTAAATGAAATGAGAGAGAAATGGGTAATAATATTGACGAATTGAATAACAGTTCTGCATTATCCACGAAAATTAATGAAGTTTCATGGAAATTCATGAAAATCAGAAGTATTTCTTATTTCATGAAAATTACAAGTGCTTCTGTACCTTGTGTCGAATTCATCAGCTACTTGGTAGACATCTTCGTCGTCTGCTGCTTTGGCGAGACACAACAGCAGAACGAAAAAGGTGAATGACGTAAAATAGGGTCTGAGACTTCCGGAAACTGGATTTCGATCGTGACAGCTTGGATGTTGGTAATGAAGCCACGGCGAAGTACCGGGTCTCTTCTTGTCAGGGAGCTTCATAGCTTGAAAAGAGACAGGCTTTCCAGAGAATAGAAAATAAGTTTTTATACAAGTTACTGGATTTCTAAGAATAACATAATAAAATAAATCCATCGCACGGATAAAAATGGCACTCGTGTATTAGTAACGCTCTACAAGGCCCGGTTAGGAAGCGGAGGATTGGTCCCGTTTAAGTGTCATTTTTGCCCGTGCGATGGATTTCTTTCATTCATAGTCTCAGCATATCGTTGCTTAAACGATTTAAAAAGATCAAGAATGACATAATAATAGCTTTATAAAATGTTCGGACAGAAAAAGTATTTGATTCACGGGTTTTGTGGCAGAAGAGGAACAGCGAACTTAGCTGTTCCTCTTCTGTTACCTTCGAGGTACGTAAAATACAATCTTGATGCGGGCGATGAAACGGGAAAGTCTTCAAAAATTTTTTATTTGTATTGTTACGCTTGCGCACCCAATCAATATATTGCGCACCCAATGAATATTACGGTACGCTCATACATTCATTCTTAATTCCATGTGTACAAAGTCATAATAAAATCTCACACAAAGGATATCCATAGCTCTGAGAGATCGGGAGAAGAAAAAAAGACAAAAAGATGCAAATTCTGATACAATTTAAAACAACGATACAAAAGTTCAATTTGTTCAAGCGAGGATTAAACAGTATACAACTGTGGATAAAATCAAACCAATTCCATTAATTGATCATAGTGAAGCTTTGAAGGATCGTTCAACTAAAGCGAGGTTCATAAATGACTTCACAATCAATTTGACTACTTAATTTCTAAACATGATAGAGGATCTGATGTAGTCCTCAAAGGGTTATAAACACTGTTTATAGCGGTTAGAGAGGCCTACAAGAAAGCTTTTTGATTTCTACTTATACTTCTTATCTGCCAGAAGCCTCTTCGGTGTCTTATACCAAAACACACTCCATGTCTTCAGAGCTCATTCTTCCTTTTCTCATCTTCCCGACTCATTCTGTACATGGATTAAACAACACAATACAATGGGATACAATACTTTTCTTATAAATGGGTTTTCTTTTTGTAGAAGTTAAAAGAACACATCCTCCAGAAGAAGGTCCTCCGAAATTTGAGAAAGAGCATTAGAAAGATGGAGCGAGAGCTTGAGATTTCTGTCGATTTTGTTGTGAGAGTTGTTAAGAGGAACCTCAAACTTGTGAGAGTTGTTAAGAGGAACCTCAAACTTGCATCTTATCGTGGGAAAATGATTTCTTTGTTATCCACAGAAAACAAGGAGCAGCGACACTAAAGGCACCGAGCACTCATTGCGCGGACGCATCATGGAATGCATTTGCGAATTGTCTTCTCTCTTATCCGTTGAAGAGGCTATCGTCCCTTAAACCTCTCATGTATTCACTCGAGACTCAAGAGCAGCTTCGAAAACCGATTCTGTCAGTTCACCGAACTTCCCAACCCTCCACAGGCATACATAATTTGGCCGGCATGTGCGCCGATGGCCCAAGTCCTCTCGTATTCATTGAGCCTGCGGTCTAAATCGACGTATCTTATTATCTTTAAGAAATAATCGAAAACCTAACGCTTTTTGGACCCAATCTGACTTCATTTCAACTGAAAGGGTGCTTCAACCGGATTTCGCTCTCGTTTCCAAAGCAAAAAGAACGCAAACACGGTGTAAAACTCATTTTAACTGACTTCATGTCGTGCACAGGACGGCCCTCTTGCTTGTCAGATCTTACCCCCCCCAGACCCCCCCTGATGACTCTCAGTAGTCTTACCTCTAGAGCAAGGTGTCTGCTCATTTTCATGAGAGTGTGGATTTTCTGAAAAACTTGCTCCAGATGAATGAGCCAAAGTAGTCAGAAAACACCTGCGTCCAAAGACTGAAGCGTTAACCTAGCTGCTTCGCACTGTGGTTCAGGTCAAAAAACGCAGAATTGGATGAATTTTCCCCCCGATGCAAAAAAATGCTTACAGCTAATTAATATACCAATTTCAATTCTACCGCTTCACTTTCAACCAAGATAAAAAGCAGATGAGCTCATTGGCGTAGTTATGGTACACCCTATGATAATTTGAAATCATTCAATAGTTATGAACATTGTGATGAGATACAATTTATATAACAGCAGGAACATAACATTGAGCGGGAATGAATACTGAAGGTCTGTTTTTGATTCAGTATTTAGGCGAGCACTAGCACATTATTATTGGGTGAACGACTAACAACACCTAGTCGATGAGAACAGTATCCAAAACTTCTGTTGGAAACTTGCTATTTAGTAAACAAAAAATAAGAGGAACAAAAGTTCCCCCTCGGTATACGTTATGGAAAGGCTTCCCTTTCTACGACTTTCGACACTTTTTTTATTTTTGACTTATTTCTCTCCAATCTCCTTTGACTTTCTTTAGTTCTCTCTATCTTTCTGCTTCTCTTTCACGTCCTGTTCTTTCTCTCTCTATATTCTCTTTCTCTCTTCACCTTCCTCTCTTTCTCTTGCATTATGTTTTTTATGTTTATTTCTTCTGTTTTTCTTTTATATTTTTTCTTCATAAATATACTCTATCTCTTTCTCTCGAAGCCCCTAAGTCTTTTTATAGCTCTGTCTCTCATTTCACTCTTTCTCCCTCTCGATTCATCTCTTCTCTCATTCTCTATGTTTCCTTATGAAGGTACTCTCTCCCTCAGCTCTCACCTTCGGGTATCCGATTACCGTCAACTAATGACCTCATCCCACATAAACAGTTTCAATAGCTACGCCTGATTGACAGTTCTACATTGACGTATATGCTTCCCGAAAGTTCTATGGGAACTCGTCTTCATGTCAGCCTGAGCTTAAGAACACCTGCTTCATAGTGAAGAACTCTGTCACTGAAGAGAGTAATACATTTTTTGCCAAGACTCGTTCTACAATGACCCCCGTCCCCAGAATGAACCGATAAATGAAGAAAGTTAGAGGCACAATCGTATGATTTATGACACTTCATGTCCCATGACATCGAAAACAATAATCTTCCTCAAGCTTGTTTCCGCCTCGTGGCTCGGTACGTGCTTCCCTGAGATGCGGGAAAGTGCTACTCTGGTAGAACATATAGCTGCGCGCTGAGTCACTGTTATTGTGTTAAGCAGTGGGAAGAGTCAGATTCGTTCAATAGAACTATCAACATTTCTTATTCCTCTTGGTTTGGGTGGATCTGTCCTGGGTAGAGGTCGAACTTATGACCCTTCGCACAATAGTAGATCATACAACCATTAAGTCACGCTCTTGTGTCATGACGCGTTGAAGCGTTTAACTTTGAGTTTGATTTTGTAACTTCTTATCAGAAGTTTTTGATTTTTTTTTAAATAAAAAACCTTCCACATTTTCAACACTGTCCTCCATCAACAATTCACTTGTGAAAGAAAGAAAAAAATGTTACGTTTATTGTGTGCAACTCATGCACTTGAATTGTAAGCAAGAAGATGACAGTTCGTGGCATTGGATAACGTGCAATATTCGCTCCACCGATTCATCACTGTCTTCCATACGAGATCAAAAGAAGTCAGTGGAGAATATATCAATTGGTTTATTGATCGATTGAAGTAGGACCGAATCCAGCCTCGCGCTTGCCGTAGTATCCGTAATAAGGGTAAGCAGCCTGGAAAACCATTAGAAATTAAAAACACCAATTTCTCGTTTCGAAAACGTTAGAGAAAAAATTCTTTACACAATTTTTTTTGCTCCTCAAATGTACAGAGAAAATGGAGAAAATATGCTCATTACTGCAGCATGAAATTGTTGTTTTTTCAAGTTTGTCCAAGGGTCAAAGAGGGTTGTGAGCATGTTTTTGAGTTATCATTAAAACTTTAAACTTTTCAATTGAGTAATAGATTCGATCATCTCTTTTTTTGAAAGTAAAATCTGATTCATATTCTTCTTCTTCTTCCTCGCGCTTGTTCCCGCCTCGCGGCAGGGTACGCGCTCCCCTGAGATGCAGGACAGACCTATCCTGGTATAACCAGTGGCTGCCTGCTAGATCACTGCTAGTGTGATTAGCAGCAGTGGGGAGAGTCAGATTCGTGCATGAGCACTACCAACATTTCTTAACCCCCTTGGTTTGGGTGTATCTGTCCGGGGTGGGAGTCGAACTCGGGACTCTTCGCACAATGGTCTATCACACTACCACTATGCCACGCCCGAAAATCTGATTCATATGATTATCTATAAAAGTTTTATACTTACATATCCATATCCATAAGCGGGATATCCCCAATACTGGGCGTCGGAGTTAGCGACAAAGGCGCATAGGACAACGACGAGAGCGAGGAAGAGGGTGATGAGGGAAGACATTCTGGAAGCTGGTAACTCGCAGCAGAAGATGATCAGAAAGAACTGACGTGAGCTTTTATATCGTGGTTTGGGGAGGTTGAGAGGTGTGATTTTTTTGTTTCTTTTTCTATGAGCATGAAAAACTCATTTCTTTCTCTCTCTTTCCATGTCGTTTCACCTCTAACTTTTTCTTCTTATTCTCTATTCTCTCTCGTTTACACAGCATACAGAATAAAGCTAAAATCATAATTTTCTCCGCTCTAAATCTATCCTTATCGGTCTCCGTCTCCGTCTTTCTCTTTTTCTTACTATTGCTCTTTCTACCTCATTTTCCTCTATCTCTCTTTTACTTTTTACCCTTATCTCTCTCTCTCTCTCTCTCTCTCTCTCTCTCTCTCTCTCTCTCTCTCTCTCTCTCTCTCGCTCTCTCTCTTTCTTGTTCTCCTCTCATATTAGCCTAGCCTGTTCCTCGATGTACAACGAGAAGTAAAGCTGAACAGTTAAACAAAAACAGCACACTAGAGGTATTCAAATGGAAAAGCTACTGGAGCAGTGTTAAACAGCTTTTTTTCAGCTATCAATAAGAAGCGCGCCCAATTTCTCTGTCTGCGCCTATTTACTCCGCCGTCGAGACGTTTGTCTTGCCTTTATTATAAATAGTAAGATGTTTTCTTTTGTCATTTGCTTTTTTTCTGTTTTTTCACAGTTTTTCACATATCTCACAGAATCTCATGCAAACGTGCAACCTTTGTGAAAGTAAACCAGTTTTGAAGAAAATTACATACGTTTCGAAGATGACGATTGTACACACAGAGAAAATTGATCACTTTTGATACATTTTCTGATCAATATAAAGGGGACGATGTGGTTAATGTCCTTATATTGTTCAGTTTGTAGTAAACCTCGCCCTAATCCTCAAACTGTGAAACTGTTTACTTGTGATCAATAATATTGTTCACTTGCAAAAAGTGTGCAGTATTGAACATCGCGCATAACTTGCGAGCTATTGCGTTCTTGTTTTTCATAGCCTTCCTTGGCTTTTTTTCCAAATTAAAAGAAATTGTGTGTTTATACGGAATGTAATGAACACTTTAAATCAACAAACAATTTTTATTTCAACAAGCATGATAAAATCGTCATCGGAATAACCAAAGGAGAATATTTCATCACATTCTCGATGAACACAAACAGAAGGGTCAATTTTGTGTTCACATTCTGACATAATTCTATAAGATTGTCCCAAGCTACGGTATAAGAGCAAGTGTAGCTACCGTAGTTACACAGAAATTCACAGAACTCTATTCTAAACTTTACTTAACGAAAACTACTTAGAAACTGAAAAAACATACAATCTAAGTTGTGAACACACGAAAAACGAAATCAAAATTTAGAGAGAAATCAAAATTTGAAAAAGTTCTCTCTTCAATAACTTCTGACCAAGGCTCTACTCAAAAAGATAAATTCAATCGAACTAAATGTCCAGATACGTAAACATTCAACTTTTAACGAAGTTAAAATGTTTTTTCTTGGAAAATTTAAAAGGTTGTTCCATTTCAAGATAGAAAGTAGGTAACCATTTGCAGCAGTCCAGTTGCATTCTTATTCTGGCCCACAGCAATCCAAGTAAATACCCAAGAGCTGCCTTCTAAACGCTTCGAAAAAAAACCAGTCTGCGATTTAGTTAATATAATAATAGCGAACTTAGCAGAAGCAATATAATCAAATATCTGAGAATATATTCAATGAAGTTTTTTGAGCAAATACATCCGATTTCGATTCAAAATTGTTGAAACCAAGAAGAAATTTTTCTTGTATTGTCAGAAATCTACTAAAAAATTCAAAGTTTTCTACAATAGAGCTGGGCGGAAACCTTTTTCGTCATTCGAGTATATCATGTAAACAAAAATAAAGCGGAACAACAACTATTCTTTAACAACTTATTGCAGATAAGAATTTTTTAGAATAGAATTTTTTTAGAATAAATGCAGATAATAGAAGGTTGGACAGAAAACCTTGCAAAAGAAGAACGTAATTTTGAACTCAAATATGAATAAAGATACTATTAAAACTAAGTTTACTGTAAAACAAATAGGCTCACCACATTCTTCTTCCCCGACCACTACATAGAAGTTTGCGAAGTTTTCACAAAAAAACTTTTTTGTAAAAATCAGTAATGAAACTTTTTGGTGCTAAAACACGAAATCTTCTTTGTTGAAATTAAAATATATGTGAAGTAACATACTCAACCTCAACCGTAGCAGTCAAACTGAGAAAATAGAATACGGCTTAGGCAAAACATACTGATAAATATATAATGTTCAGTTTTTGCGCTCTCAGCGCAACCAAAAATGTTCAAAATGTGATCAATATGCGTGGAACCTTATTATTAATGATCAATTTTTTTCTGTGTGGAGGGAGGCAAACGAACGATTTTCTATCGCTCTTTATTATTTAAATTTTTATATGTATGTATTTATTTATATAAATATTTATTTTTTTATTCTAAAAAAGAAGTTGACGAGTTCAACGTTAAGCTCACATTTCACGGAGAATACATGGATAACATTGCACTAATACATATAGACCTGTGAAACAAAGCCTCCAAAAAAATATGAAATAGATTTTTCGTTTGCATCTTATTCATAACGTTGAGAACACAACCTGGAAAATTCAGAATGATATAGTTTTTCGTTCTCAGGTAATGGTTTCCGAAATGGACCGAGGCTAAGTTCTGCGCTTCAGCCAGTCCTAGCATACTCAAAAGCACATCGCCCGAATCACTGGATTCTGCCGCAGGACCATTGAAAACACAATGTATCGCTTTCGTAAGACTGGTACGACAAATAACCTTCCCCAGAGCAGTAGACCAGTTAACACGACCACTTCCTTCAATTTGAGAAGCATCCGAGACAAGATTCGTTATAAACCCAAGGGGAGCCTCAGAAAAATCGCAAAGGAGCTGAATATATCGGATAAATCTGTTCGTAGGATCGTAAAATCTCGCATGGGATTTCGCCACATCAAGCTGCAGAAAAGTCACGCATTGGCGGACCAGATGAAGGCGACTTGTCTTGTCCAACACGGTGGGTGCCTTCCACAACACCGCGCCTGTGTCAATAAGAAGGGAGGGCTGTTCGAATTTTGAAAGTGCAGTTATATCCCGAACTATTTGAAAAAACTTAGATGAAGTTTTCGTTCGATTTGCTCAATCCGTTAAGTTTTTTTTATCGGAAAAATACTGTCCACCTAGCTTTTGCCACATCGTGTATTTTTGAATTCAGATTTGTTACAGGTGACTCTAATAGAAGTATCACACCAAGTAAATTACAATTTGTATTTGAACATCTTACGAAAAAACCGGGGCTTTTAGAGCGTTACCAATACAAGAACTGAGCAAACATTGTCCCATGTGATCTCCTGTCATGTCTAAGGCACAATGATCGTTCTTTCTATTCATGCATGCTCATGAAGCAATTGCGTCATGAGAGGAGTGTAACTCCACAATCCCTGATAAATACAGAAAGATGATGGTAGAGAGAAGACCATTTTTTGATCTTGTAAATCGTTTAAGCAACGATGGCCTGAGAGAATGTATGAAAGAAATTTATCGCACGGGCAAAAATGGCACTCGGCCGGGACCGAACCTCCGATGCCTAACCTGTTTTTTCTGATTTTCACAAAAAATCTTAATTTGTTCATTAGTTTTAGATTTTTTTTGTTCGTGTCTCTGTTTGTTTTTATTTTCTAACGAATAAAATACTATCGCTAAAATTCATATATATGTATGTACTCTATGGGCACTCACTGATGAGCTTCACCCGGAGAGCACAAAAGTCTTTCTCTGCCGGGCAAACCAGACTTCTGTGAATCTAATAAATCGCAGTGATCGAAAGTGCATGAATTCTTCTCTCTCTTTATTTTTTTTACAATAAACTTTCTCGTCTCGATGTGTGATGTGAGTATTTTTGAGCAACTCCACGTTTGAGACAAGATTACTTCCAAAGTTTACTGCATCCTGTTCTATTTTTCATTTCAAATTCTATACATATTCCGTCAAGAAAGTTACACATGAGTTTTAATTTGTTTTTTCTTAGTTTTAATTAGTTTTCACTAGCTACCTAACGTAGCAGATTCTGCTTGCCGGATAATCTTAGCTGCTATGCAGCAACTCTGGTCTCTGATCGGAGCACCCTTAACTGTTTTGTAGCAAACCATTTACATTAATGTTCTTTTCATTAATCAATAAAATTTCGAAACTCAAATTCTATTCATTTTTTCATTCAAGTCATCTCAAGTCAACAAATATCAAACAATCAACCATTTATCTACGAATTTCCCTCTCGGTTCAGACTTGACCATACCAGAAAATAGGGTACTTCTTATGTATTGCTCGCAGTTTCTCTTTCGAGATGTGAAAGAATCTGTAAGCGATCGGACAGCAGAGTCTATCAGAGCACGAGCAACAAAGTGGGCCTTTCCCTCAAATGAGAGTGTTTCTCCTGCCTCATGATCATGATTCTCACCGGGTATAATCTCGAGCCCGGATGCTCTTAGATGTTTTGTTGTGATACTTGCCACTTCTGCTATATCCTGAGGCCAGTCTTTATTCTGATCAAACTTCTTTACAAAGTGCTTCAAGTCTGAATCATAAACGCTCTTTAAGAAATGCACCATCGATTCAGGGTGGGAAATATTGATTTGAACACCTTTTGATTCTACTTCCATGCGGGCCAGGAAGAAATCGCTTCCCGCTTCTAGCGTCCGCGTACACCTCCTCGAGGAGTGGTGCACGCAGACGCTGGTCCACCGCCACCTCACGTCGCGCTATCGGGGCGTCACATTTAAGGAGTTCATTGACAGCCCGTTGAGAAGTGTGTGCAGAAGGAGATCTTTCGTGTCCTCGACATTGTGGCTTCTCTCGTTTCTGAACTCCATTCACTCTGCGCTGTTGATCACTCGCATGTGGGGGGGGAGCAGTCCTGATCCGGGCAACGAGCTTTGACCCCAACGTGCAGAACTCAAACTTTTGAGAATTCGATTTCTACTCAAACGAGTGAGTAGATAATTGTCGTTTTGTCGAATCCAGATGAGTATTCACTTCTTTCTTCTTCATTTTTTCTGCCTTCGCCATCTCAAAACATTTTCATACTCATTTATCGTTGAATAAATTGACATACTGAATGTGATAGTGTGTAGGAGAGACCGTGCAAACTCTCAAGAAACGATACCATATCAAGAAAAATATACTTAATACTTTTTTTTATTTAATCACTATAAAGAACCTTTTCACTTTTTAGTGCTTACGCTGCGTCCTTCTTGACAATAATCCAAGTTTAAGAAATCTGACATCCATCCATGCATACCGATTTTCATAATCCTAATTTTTTTTTGGATTTTGTAATCCTTGGATTAGAATTATCCAGATTATTATAATCTGTTTTCCATGCATACGGCCTCATGAAGTAACATTTTTTGATTCAGTCTTTTTTATTTGTTTCATAGGTTGTTTTGTTTCTGTTCTGCTGTCTTTATGACTTCATTATTAACATTCTCTTAATTGAAATCGCACAAAATGATGAAAATTTATTAAAGTAATCCTTGACTTCCAGTGCCAAACTTGGAC
Source organism: Allodiplogaster pararmata (assembly GCA_964056735.1). Lineage (NCBI taxonomy): Eukaryota > Metazoa > Nematoda > Chromadorea > Rhabditida > Diplogasteridae > Allodiplogaster > Allodiplogaster pararmata. The sequence goes on along the minus strand of OZ057406.1, from coordinate 31,773,940 downwards.
CCGGCGTCTTAGAGGAGCTTCAAAAAGACATCCGGACATCCCAGCAAAACAAGTCAGTTAGATTTTTTTCATAAAATCCAAAAAAAAATTCGGGGTCCGAACCAAATTTTAAACCCTTGGTGAGCTCTGATTTGAATTGAAACCCATCACAGCGCATCCGCTTGTAAAACCGCCTCGCTCTCTTGACGTCTACAAAGATGATGTTTTGTGGCCCTTTGATTTGGAGGATGATCAAATTGGTATGTTGACGTCTTCAAACGGGTTTCTGGGTATAACATTTTTTGGGAAAAACTATTGTTCAAAAAAATATCTTGTCTTGAATGATGCGCTATTCATTTTTTCTCTTTTTAAAATTTTTTTTCGCCTTATAATCAATTTCATAGACATTATAATCAATGCCATACACATTATAATCAATGTCATAGACATTATAATCAATGTCATAGACATTATAATCAATGTCATAGACATTATAATCAATGTCATAGACATGAAGCGCGATAATTCGTACAATCCATCACAAATCTTCTATCAATCATGTTCCTGATAAAGTACAAACGAGAACGTTGAGCGTAGAGATGAGAGAATGTAGAATATGGTTTGGTGTTCAAATGCTGTTAGAGACGGAGCTCAACCACGTTGATGAGTTGAGGAAGAAGATTGGAGGTAGAGAAACAACAGCTCTTTTGCGGCCTTCAACAAATTTCACCTTCTCTCTTTTACCGTAATCAGCTCACCGAAATCCTGTTTACTAGTTTCTACGCTCTTTTTTTAACGCTCTTTTGTCAAACATCTCTTACCGTAATCAAAAGAGCGTAGAAACTGGTAAACAGGATTTAGCTGAGCTGATTAAACGTCAGTGTAACCTTTGAGAATTTTGAAAGCCAAAAGAATATCAGCTTCTAATCTTCTTGCAAAAGAGATGTCAGGTTAAATCTTATCAATCTACTTTCATAATTGCACCACTCCGTGAGTGCAACACAACGTAACTGTAGTAATTTTGTGAACACATGTTGAACATTCTCTAATTTTCTGATCAAGGTGATTTTGTGGGGAGACCAAACAACGGAAGCAAAGTCTAGCACCGGCAGAACATACGTTTTAAAGCATATAATATATGGTGCTGCTATTTTTATCGATAGTGATCTAAATAAGGCATAGACAATTTTCAATGCTCGTCTTGTTACCTGTTCAAAATGGAAAACAAATGAGAGCTCATTATCAACATAAACTCCTAAATCACGAATTGGCGATTCTGAGATGATAAATGCAGTTGGAGGTGAGTTCGTAACCAAATAAGTGAATTTTAGGTTCTTTTTACCCATATGGAGAGCATTACATTTGTGTGTGGCAATTGAGAGCTGCCATTCATCACAGAATTCATTTATGAGTCTAGTCGCCTTAGTTAATTGAGCATGCGCGTGATCACAATTCTGGTTGTTATAAGACGTGTAAATTTTCAAATCATCTGCAAATAGTTGAGCTGTAACCATCGGCAACACGGAAAGTTTAAATGAGAGTTCGGAGATATAGAGAGTGAATAAAAGGGGAGCAAGTACTGATCCCTGTGGGACACCGGAAGTCGTAAGAAAATCATGCGAATGCATGTTATTTACTCTGACCTTAGATGATCTCCCAGTAAGAAAGGATTCAAACCATTTCCAGAGTTCACCTCTTATACCTATGTTATCGAGAACAAATAGCAATTTTCTGTGCGAGACGGTGTCAAACGCTTTTGCAAAGTCGTAATATAAAACATCAACAGAATTTCCCTTATCTAGATCCCTGTGCCAAGAATTGGTGGACTCCAACAAATTGTTATCACAGAACGATGTCGCCGAAAACCATGCTGGTTTTCAGGAATTAGCGAGAATCTGCTGCACCAGCGGGTCAAGTGGCCACAAACAATTCTTTCAAAAACTTTGGACGGTGCTGGACAGATAGTTATTGGTCGGTAATGCTCGGGCATTTTAGGAGCGGGTATTTTATTTATGGGGATCACAATACCTTGTTTCCACAACTCCGGAAAGGTGCCCAGTGACAATGAAATGTTAAATAAGTACGACAGTGGTTCACTTAATACCTGCGCACATTTGCGATAAATTATGGCGGGAACGTTATCATTTGGAACGAAACAGGAAGGCTTTAATTTTTTGAGATGAAAAAATACCTGTTGAGGCATAATTGGCTTCCTAGTTGGCTGATTCTTCCTAGTTGGCTGATTCTTCCTAGTTGGCTGATTCTTCCTAGTTGGCTCGGTATAGAGCGGTTGCTTCCGAAAATGCCTGGCAAGCGCACCCCCCTTTCCTCTCCCCAGTGCACGCGTTGCCCAGAATATGAGAAGAAATTTGAAGATATGATGAACAAAATCTCAAGACTGGAGAAAATCGTCGAAGACCTCGTCTCTCGTCTTTCAACTCTTTATACTTCTCCCCCCTTCTCGACTCCTCAGCCCCAGACCCCCACAATCCCTTCCCTTCTCTCCATCCCACCTCATATGCTCGCCTACCAAGCTGCCGTGCGTGCAATCACTGTCGACAAGAACCTCATCGAAGAGAAAGCACAGAACCTAGTTTGTGTTGGACTTCCTGAGCAGCCCAGTGACGAAGCCACGGACAGTTCGGACCAATCCTTTCTCAAGGCCCTTTCCCTCGACCTCGGCTGCCCAGAACTTGCAAGTGCAAGGTTCAAACGATTCGGCGACCCCGTGAAGAAGCGTCGAGTTCTCAAAATCTTCCTCCAGTCACCAACATTAAGAACTGAACTACTGAGGAAAATTCGAAGTCGTCGCCCGTCTTGCCTTTCTCCGCATCCACATTGCTACATAAGAGAAGACTTGACTCGCGATGGACTTGAATTGGAACGAGAAGTGAAGAAAGTGGCGCGAGAGCGGAACGGCATCCCCGGAGGACAAAAGTGGAAGGTCATCGGAACTTCCTTGATTCCTATTCGGCACTACTCCCAAACGACTTGGCAACAAGAAACGGCGACTCCGAGGATCACGGATCCGCAGATGGTGACTCCGATGGCGACTCCTCGAGCTCCAGAGAGGAACAACGTGACGCAGAGAAGATAGGTCAGTGGCGGTGTCCCTATCATTAGTCATGACCTCACCAATATCAAGTGCTTTTCAATAAATGCTCGTTCAAATCGAAATAAGTTGTACAACCTTTCTTACTTGCTCGCTTCAAATATTTATGATATGATAGCTATAAGTGAGACTTGGTTGAGTGACCAAGAAAGTGACTCGTTAATAACCGGTATGTCTAATTATCAGTTGTTCCGTTGCGATAGAAACAGTGCCTCTAAAGGTGTTGGAACAGCATTTTTGATTTCGCCTCGAGTTCCCTGTTCCTTTGTTTCTAGTTTTTCAGAAGATGGTATTGAATGCGTTTCTATTAATGTTCTTCAAAGTTCATCTAGATCAGGAAAGTTAAGATGTATTTGTGTCTATCGATCTCCTTGTTCTCCCACTGCTTCTTTAGAAAAGTTTTTGAACTACTTTGAATGTGAGCTGAATAATCCAAATGCTTCTGATAAGATCCCTGTAATGATTACTGGTGACTTCAATTTTCCGTATATCGACTGGTGTAAGCAAATATCCAACAGAAACGGTCAACATGAAATGTTTCTTGAATATATGAATGATAATTTTTTCACCCAATATGTATGTTCTCCAACTAGGAATGATAATATTCTCGATTTAGTATTTTCCAATGTGAATATTGTGTCTGACTGTAATGTAATCGGTCGATTCAATGGTAGTGACCATCACGGAGTTTCATTTACTTTATCATTATCTGCAACTATTTCAAAATCTTCTCATTCTATTAAGCTGTTTTCTAAAGCAAAATGGCCTGCTATTGAGTATGAAATAGCTATGCAAGATTGGACTCAAATATTTGGCTTGTTAGATGTCGAATCAGCTAATAATTATCTTGTCTCTTTCATTAACTCTCTAATTGATAAGTTTGTCCCAACTGTAGATCCTAGAGACGATTTATCCCGCTATCCTTCAAATCTACGTAAGATGTTCGTTAAATTACAACGAATTTCTCGAAATGCCCCGTATTCGGATTACTGTATTAGAAAAACGTCCGAGTTTGATCAAAAGCTCAAAGAATTCGAAATTAAAAGAGAATCTCAACTGATATTACGAGGTAATCAGAAATCATTTTTCGCGGCTTGTAGGAGCCGTTTGAGTACAGTCAATAATGCTATTCCCGCTTTGATCGATAGTGATTTAAATGAAAAATTTTCCCCATCAGAGAAAGCTGATGAGTTCTCTCGCTATTTCTCTTCCGTATTTTCTGTACCTCTTCAATGTCCATTACCTGAAATTAAATTACCAATCGTTACTGAGCCGTTCAATTTTGACTATATAACCGAAGATATGGTAATACGAGCATTATCTTCTCTTGAATCTAAGTGTAACACGTCCCCTGATTCTATTCCTAATATTGTATTGAAAAAATGTCGCTTTGCCCTGATTAAACCATTATGTATCCTTTTCAATAATAGCCTTCTTACTGGCTCTGTTCCCCTACTATGGAAGAGATCTATAGTAAAACCAGTACACAAGAGCAATTCCCGGAATCTAGTTACCAATTACAGACCTATTTCTCTATGCTGTTCCTTATCAAAAGTTATGGAGAAAATTATTGTTAAGGAAGTATCTTGCTATTTAGAAAAAGAGAACCTTTTATCGCCCTACCAGGCTGGTTTTAGAGCTAGGAGGTCTACTGTGACCTCTTTAGTTGAATCTCATTCGTTCATTGTTGACTCGTTATCCCAAAGCATCCCTATCGATATAATATTCCTTGATATCAGTAAAGCATTTGATTCTGTTGATCATAGATTACTTCTAAATAGGATAGCATCTTTTGGTATCTCTTCTTCAATCGTTAAATGGTTAACTGATTATCTTGTTGGCCGCTCACAAACAGTTATGATCGATAATAGTCTATCTGACCCAATTCCCGTAATATCAGGTATACCTCAAGGATCATCTTTAGGCCCGTTGTTGTTCTTGTTGTACATCGACTCTGTTAAAGAAGCTATCCCCGATTCTATCAAATTTTGCTTATTCGCCGATGATATAAAGATAATGGGACGCGCTACCTCTTGTAATTATATCCAACTAGCTTTGAATCGTATAACCGATTGGTGCCTAGAGTGGAATTTGTCCCTATCCATATCTAAGTGTAATGTACTTCATCTCGGATCATCCAATTCTCGCAGCGTCTATTACATGAACAGTCAACCTCTAGTAGTTGGTAGAGTTGCCAAAGATCTTGGTGTAATCATATGTGATCGTTTCTCTTATCGTAATCATGTTGAACACAAATGTAAAAAAGGCTCTGCTCTTGTTAACATGGTGTTAAAAGCCTTCAAGTCACCATGTCCGCCTCTTTTAACTTCAGCTTTTAAAATTTATGTCAGACCTGTTCTTGAATACGCTAGTGAGTTATGGAATCGCTCATCCCCCGGCTTAGTAAAATCTATTGAAAAAGTTCAGCGGTCGTTTACGAGAAGAATCCTAGCAAGATCTGGCCATTCCAGACTTCCCTATTCACAAAGAATCTCCATGTTAGGCCTAGAAACTCTTGAATATCGTCGTGCTATATCTGACCTTTTATTTATTCATAAATGTGTCCACAAAAAATGTGAACTTGAAACTATGAACTTGTTTCAGTTGTCTGCAGTACAGAGATTTTCTCGCCATTCTCATGAGCTCAGGCTAAAAACACCTCATAATATTACCAAATGTTCTATTTCTACATGTGTTTCTCGCCAGCTATCAGTATGGAATTCATTACCTTTTGAGATCGTCAGTACACCTAATACTGCTGGTTTCAAAAAACAATTATTATCTCTGCCTACTGAAAAGATATTACCTAAACCTTTCGTTCATGACTAATATAATTGTCGATTTTAAGTATATCACCCTCCCCCCCTTTTTCATCTATACCGCAACCCCTAAACACCGCCACTTAGAAGAAAGTCCATGCATTTAACTTTGTTCTTGTTTGTGTTTTCATGATATCTCATGTGCTTGGAATAAAGAAATGAAATGAAATGAAAAAATAATCAAGCAGTTAGTTGTAGCGTGTTCAATTCTACGGGAAGATAGATTAGGTTGTACACCATTGTCACAAATGAAAACAGAGGAGAAGAAGTCAGCTAGGGCCTTTGCCTTAGATGTGTCGGAGACCAGGAAAGTTCCGGAATGAGCTATGCAACCAATCTTCGTAAACTTTTTAAACTTAGAATTTATGAACTTAGACAGCTTTTTGTTCGAGCTCAGAAGTAATTTCTCTTTCGAAATAATAAACTTTGTTATTTCTTTGCTCAATCTTTTACAAATCCTCACATACTCATCGAAAACAGGTTTACAATGAAGTTTTTCGAATAGTTCGTTTTTGTGTTTGAGCATATGGCGGATATGAGACGGATAACTCTCGAACGACAACTTACTTCTAACAATCGGAGTGTGAGCAATGATAAGAGGATGTATAGTAGCGAGAAAACAAGCACATAAATCGTCGATGTGAATGAAATCATCAAAGAGAGATGTCCAAGAAATTTTAGACAAATCTTTTATTAGCGACGAGAAATCGCATTTCGAATATTTGAGACGCGGCTCCTGTAAATCATTCACAAAAAACAGGTCGATCGAGAATGAGACTATAGCGTGATCACAAGTAGCAGTGAGTGGTGCCGATGTTCTACAATTAAGTATCGTTTCGGTTCTTCCAATTACTACATCAAGTACATTATCATCATGCGTCGGAGTATCAACGAATTGATAGAAAGAAAAATCGTGAACGAGATCAACTAGAGCTTTTTCTTGACCTGTAGCAGAAGTAGGGAATTCCCAATCAACCGATAAGTTAAGATCACCACACATAACAACGGTTTCTTTGACTGAAAACAGGTTCGATAGGACTTGGAATAGGAGTTCATTATGCTGTGTACTTGTGTTAGGTGGCCTATATACTAGAATCAAACGAATAGAAGTATTTGTTTCTGGTACATTGATCTCAATAGCGAGAATATCAGAAGTAAGTTTTTCTTTGATTTCTACAACAGAAATGGGTAAGAAATCCCTGCACAAAATAGCAACTCCTCCACCACGTTTGCTAGTTCTATCAGCGCGAAAAATCTGGTAGGGTAAGCCCGCAATCAACTCAGAATCGCCAATCGAATTATTCAACCAAGATTCACAAATGAGAAAAACATCGGGTTTAAATACAGATAAATAAGTGTGCAATGCAGGTAATTTGTTTCTAATGGAACGAGCATTAATCAATACACATTTTAAGCTAGATATAAAAGAAAATTTGAAATTCAAAGAACTTGAAAAGCGACCTGGGTTTACTAGTTTGATGGGCTTGCATTCCTCTTACTCGCTCCGATATCCTTTTTTTTTCATAGCTGATCTCTATATATCACCCAGCCTTCTTACGGATGACTTTTCTTCAGGTTGGCCAGCTTGGCGCGCATCTTCCGCCATTCCTCTCGCTCAGAAGTAGTCATGCTCTTCCTGATGAAAATGCCGTTCCAGGCGGGAGTTGATCTCAGAGTTGAAACGGCTTGCAGAGCCTTCAGCAAGTGACCACGAGTAGGGAGAACGACTTTGAGAAGACGAGGACGATCACTAGGTTTTCCCATGCGGAAGATAGTTTGCGCGCGTACTTCGAGATTTAGTGCGGTCAGGACTGAAGCGACTTTTTTTTCGTCATGTTCCATTCTCATAAATGGGTTTGGGTCCGAAGATTCAGGTAAGCCAACGATTACGATTGATCTGAGCCGATTGTGCTTTTCAATCTCTGATTCAGAGGGATGAAGAACTTGAGAGTGGTCCGGGATGGGCTTGAGAGGGGAGCATTTGCAAGTTTAGTTAGCCGAAGACAATTGTTCAATAGTAGTTGATAAGTTGATTAAGAGCCGAGAAATCGAGTCCCAAAACCCTTTGGGAACGCCTGGCGGTGGGTCACTGTTGACACTCACAAATAAGTTTTACCGTTTAGAAAACAAACAAAAGGTATTAATAACAAGTTTAATTTGTGACTATTTTTGGTAAGGACAGAAGGAACACTTGAAAGAAGAAGTAGACAAAGTCAATGTTAAACTTACATACCATGGAAAATATATGGATAACATTACTCTCAACCACATTTTTAACAAAGCAATCAATCGTCGTAAGAATGAAGATTCATGAAAACTATCAACAAACCTTTCAAATTTAGTATAATATATAAATTTAAAGATCCTATAAGTAAATATATATTCATTCATACCACTTTTTTGAAGAAACTGAACAGCCATTTGATTAATAAGATATCAAAAGAAATATGTATTGAATGAATTAGCTTTATCATCAAAGGATAGCTTGTTATGGCTATCGCTGACATGGATGATGGGAAACTTGAGAGGGAATTTTGGAACTGTGGTTTTCTTGGACGCTTTCTCGAAATGTCAAGTCAAAAAGGAAGGTAGGCTTATGTATTGGGTCAGCGGAAAGTCTTCTAGGATCTTGACGAAGGCTTCGACTTCTTTGATCTCGGAATTATCATCGGCAATTGTGTTCCAGAGAGCAACGACGCGGTAGAAGAAAAATTGATTGTGTCTGTAGTTATCTTCATTTAGTAGGCGCAGTGAGCTCGATCTCGCAGAGGTTCTGAGATTAGCACATGTCCTGAATGATACTTGACGCCTGCAGACTTCACAATCTAAAGTACCAAAAATTAATCTGAACAAGAAATATAGATCATACCTTGCTCTTCTTACAATTAAGGATTCTAAATCAAAAAGTCTTAGTCTTTCCGGATAGTTCAATGTGGAGCCTCTACATCTTCTTAAGGCTTTTTTAAGGAAAATTCTCTGGGGATATTCTAATCTTCTGGCCAATTCGCTACAGGGATGAGGAGAGAAAATTATGGTGGCATATTATAATAGGGGTCTTATATAAGTTAAATAAACAGATCTGAAGCCTTGTAAATCTAGATATTTAAATACTTTGAAAATTTGAGAAACCTTAGTTAAACTTTTTGCTCGGACCACTTCTATATGCCTATCGAATTTTAGAGAAGAGTCTATGTATATCCCTAGATCTTTAACTGAACTACGTGAACATATTTCGTCTTTGTCTATAAAATACTTGAGTTTTAGATTTTTGGAACCCAGGTTTAAGCAGAATATTTTGTTTTTTGCGAGAGGTAATTCCCATTTTGAAGACCAGTTGAATATATTGTCAATGCTTCTCTGTAAGGAGTTTGAATCAGGGCTGTAGATTTTCAAATCATCTGCAGAGGGAAAATTTAACATTGGAGGTTATTTCATGTTCTATGTCGTTAATGAAAAATAAAAAAAGAAGTGGACCAAGTACGGTGCCTTGAGGGACGCCACTGATCACAGGTAATGGATTTGAAAACTCCTTGTCAACTCGAACTTTATAAGTTCTGTTAGTTAGAAAATTTGAGACCCATCTAACAATGTTGGCAGCTATTCCTAGTTTTTGAAGTTTTTGAACCAGTTTGAGATGTGAAACCTTATCGAAAGCTCGAGAAAAATCGAAGTAAACAACATCTATTTCCCTTTTGTTTTTCAATTCTACCTCCCAATCACTTATTGTTTTGAGTAACTGAAGTTCGCAGCTCCTTTTCGATAGAAAGCCATATTGACCCCGAGAAATAATGCTACTGTAGTTGATTCTAAGATGATTGGCAAGTATTCTTTCGAAAACACGACAAATCACAGATGTGACCGTTATTGGTCGATAATTCTCTGCTAATGATTTGTCCCCATTGCGTTTATAAACTGGTACAACTTCGCCCATTTTCCATTCGTTAGGAATTTGACCGGTCAAAAATGAATGCTGAAATAGTAGAGAGAATGGTAGAGCAAGAGATATTGCACAGTGTTTTAGAACCAATTGATTGATATTTTCAGTAAATTGTGTAAACTTAGGGGGCAATTTTTAAAGAACGTTATACAAGATATGAGGGGAGAAGTCGATATCTACATTTTCGTCGTATGTCGAACTCGAACTTTCAAATTCAGACTCCAACATAGATTCGATGTGACCAGAAAAATTCTTCGCAAATTCTTTCGCAAAGATGTTGGCTTTTTTGGAAGACTCGTGAATAGTCGAGCCATCTTCTTTAACATCCGGAATAGCTTGGTGAGGTTTGAGAATAGTCTTAATGTATCTATGGATTCCTTCGGGCTTATCTATAGCTTGAGACTCACGTTTTCTTAAAAGTTCAGAATTAGCTTTTCGAACATTTTTCTTGATTGTTTTATATTGATAATCAAAGTCGATAATTGTAAACCTTTTACGCCAAATCTTTTTTTTCTGTTCAAGAGCTTGCGGATACTAAGAGAAGTGAGTTTTTTAAGCTTGTTCGGGGTCGGCTTTAAGGGACAAAATAATTCGATAGCCTTGTGTATATTTGAAATTATAAAGCCGTATTTAGACTGTGTATCTATTAAACTATCTAAAATGAGTGACCAAGAAATATTAGCTAAGTAAATGTTCATTGAATTGAAATCCCCATTACGGTAATCAACGAAAAATTTAGATGAGTTATTTACTATGTTTTTCTTATTTTTTTGAAATTTTAGCTCGAATGAGATAGTTATGTGATCAGAATTGGAAAGAGGGGCGAGGTCTCGAACGTTTGTGATTAAATCGACTTTGTCAGTGAGAATAATGTCTGAGGTGAGCCGTTATAATTATTATCGTATCTTGTATGAAAAGGTACCATTTGAGTTAGACAATGAGTGATTACAAAATCTGATAATGCTTTAGCTTTGACGTTCTTAGTTAAATAGGGTTGATTCCAATCTAAGGTAGATTTGTATCTCCCAATATAAAATTATTAGAAGACAGGAGATTGTTTTTGATAATAGTTATAGTGGATTCAAAAGTTGTGAGAGACATATTAGGAGGACAATATAATAAGAAAAACCTAGCAATTTTCTGTTTTTCCAAATGCACATCTATGGAGAGCAATTCAATGTCTAAGTTAATGAAAAGATCAATATTGACACGACTAACTATTAATTCATTCTTATATAAAATTAGAAGACCTCCGCCTCTTTTACTATTCCGCCTGTCTTGGCGGTGCATACAATACATAGGATAGGAGAAGAAAGAATCAGGCGTACTATCGTTAGTCCAACTCTCTATGTACTATGAAACATATGTCGATGTCCTCGTTTTCGAGAAATTGGTAAACTTCATTTATTTTAGAAAGATCATTGATACTGCGTATATTACTTGAAACACATTTGAAAAGAGAAGATTATATTGAAGCTGAATTCGATTTTAACACGTTTTGTCTTTTAACTCCAGAAAGACTCGGAAAACTTACGAGTCTTTCGGATGATATTGATACACGTTGAGGAAAAATTGCTTTCCTCTCATAACTCGAAAGAACTTCTGAGTGGAAGTCATTACTTAAGAAAGTGTGAGAAAGCGTCTTGATTTCCTATGGAAAAGTAAGCATCGGCACCTGTGGATAGGCGAAACTTTCCATGTCGGTTTTTCTGCTTCCTTCCAGTGGTCTCGGGTTGCTTCTTTGGAAGATGCAAAGATTTCGGTAAGCGAACCTGTGTCCGCCCACAAAACTATTTATTTCGATTACCTTTTTTCTCATTTCTGATTGGAGAATCAATTGTTCCGTGGACATATCCGGTCTACAGAATGGTCAGGACTTGAGTGCACGGAAACTATCTGGAAGAGATGAAGAGAAATTACGAAGTAAAAAAATCCCTAGTTAATGAGTTTTTTACTTTTACCTTGAGAACTCTTGGTCTCATATCTTTTTTTGTACCATGTCTCCAGACTCTTAGAATCATATCAGACTTGATTCCTCCTTTGTCTAGAACGTCTTTGATAGTCTCCAGATCTTGCTGCTATTTCTCGGACTCCGAAAGTCTTTCAATGACAACGTTTTCGTTTTTCTCCTCATCACAATTGTCTAGCTCGAGAATGGAGGTGACTCCAGTCTAAGGCAGAAGACAATTGTTTTTGAGAAGGCAACGAAACTGGTCGACTTGGCAAAGAAACCGATCTTCTTTCTGAAACATGAAGAGAATTGTGCGGCAACTCATTTTGAACATTGTGAATTGGGAGAGAACGGTCGGGGATACTTACCATCAAACTGATCATTTTTGCTTCCAATTCTTCAAGACGTTTCTTGAGGAAAACGTTTTCTGAGGTGAGCGCATTCATGTGACTCTCTAAGGTCGTTGAGACAATTGTTTCGATTGTCTCTGTCAGTGAAGCTGTCAGAGTATCAGCTATTATTTGTTTCAGGGTCGAACTGATACTTTTGGAAAGAGAGCTTTCCATTGAAGCCGACTCATTCTCCATAATATTACTTACCTCCTCACCAACTCTTTTACTTACCTCCTCACCAACTCTTTTACTTACCTCTTCACCAACTCTTTTCACTTGCTTGTGCCTTCTTGTGTTGACCATGTAGAGGACAATGGAAGTCTTGGAGAAGAATTTGTAAGAAGAAGATGATGTAGGATTGAAAGACAGAAGAGAACTAAGACACTAACTCTGGCGATCTCTCACTGCTTAATGGATGTGATGAGTCCACTCACTCTCTGCCTTTTGTTCTTGAGCTTCTCGAGTGTGTTCCGCTGGTGGTAGATTTGAATGGCAGAACACAAGTATCGACTCGCAACAAGTAAGAACTTCCCCGGCCCTGATGTCCGTGAACAGTTTCCAGCAGAGAATGAAGTGAAACAGTTTAATTTGAAGACAGCAATGAGATCGCAAGAGAAAGTGACCGTTTCTTATCAGGCAAAGAAGACAGAATGATGCCACAATATGTGCATGCCACAAATACCCTAATCTCATAGACAAAACGCTTGAACATATATGTACAGGTGATACTGAATGCACCCCTTTACCGATTCTACGAAATATTCTTTATAAAGGCACTAAACACAGGATTAAGACTTCTAGCTTTAAAAAATTAAACATTATTAACGAAATCAGAGAATCTATATCTCTTACCATAAATAAACCAGAAAATATAATCTCAACTAAGGAATCGATTGCTCGGAACGTGGAGACTGCCCTCAGAGCAGTATGGAATGTGAAACTGATGAAGACAATGCAGAGCTCTCTTGCAACCTTGAGCAAGACGTTCGATATGGTGATGACTAAGAAGAACAACGGCGGTCTCATTTTCATTTCATTTCTTTATTCCAAGCACATGAGATATCATGAAAACACAAACAAGAACAAAGTTAAATGCATGGACTTTCTTCTAAGTGGCGGTGTTTAGGGCTTGCGGTATAGATGAAAAAAGGGGGGGGAGGGTGATATACTTAAAATCGACAATTATATTAGTCATGAACGAAAGGTTTAGGTAATATCTTTTCAGTAGGCAGAGATAATAATTGTTTTTTGAAACTAGCAGTATTAGGTGTACTGACGATCTCAAAAGGTAATGAATTCCATACTGATAGCTGGCGAGAAACACATGTAGAAATAGAACATTTGCTAATATTATGAGGTGTTTTTAGCCTGAGCTCATGAGAATGGCGAGAAAATCTCTGTACTGCAGACAACTGAAACAAGTTCATAGTTTCAAGTTCACATTTTTTGTGGACACATTTATGAATAAATAAAAGGTCAGATATAGCACGACGATATTCAAGAGTTTCTAGGCCTAACATGGAGATTCTTTGTGAATAGGGAAGTCTGGAATGGCCAGATCTTGCTAGGATTCTTCTCGTAAACGACCGCTGAACTTTTTCAATAGATTTTACTAAGCCGGGGGATGAGGGATTCCATAACTCACTAGCGTATTCAAGAACAGGTCTGACATAAATTTTAAAAGCTGAAGTTAAAAGAGGCTTCAGCTTTTAAAAGAGACATCTCTGCTTCAGCCGTTAAAAGAGCTTTTCAGCTCATGGATGCTTTTCTTGAAGAAGTCCAGTCAGCCTTGTATAAAATCTGTGATGACAGCGAGAAATATCCAGAGCCAAAGCAGAGATGTCTCCGGCTGCTTGCGCAGCTCGTAATCTCATCCCAGCTCAACTTCTCACATGGCAAACTTCTGGACTTCTACCTGCTGGTTCTTAACCGATGCCTTCGTTCCAAAGAAGACCACCCGCGTGTGCAAGCTGTCAACCTGCTCGGCTACATACTCGAGTACTCACGTTCGTTTGCGAAAGCCTTGCCAGAAGAGGAGAATAAACAGAGGCTGCAGAAGTTGGTGAGATTCCAAAGCAAGAGCGGGAAAATTTCGCGAGATGCGACATCAGCGGAGGAGGAGGAATTCGACCCGGAACACATTCTGAGAGTAAAGCAACGGCGCACTCTCTACGACCTCCTCTTACATCAGAATCTCAACAAGTGCGCGCAAATTCGATCCGCGGTTGTTCGAGCCTGTGGCGGCATCCAAGATGAGCCGACTTCCATAGGAACAATTCCGGAAGCGGTGCAGTGCTCACCGAAAGACATTATAATGTCTCGCATGCGTGACAAGAATCCGGACGTGAGAATAGCGGCGATGAAAACCCTGAACCCTACGACTGCATTGCAAGTCAGCAGCATCATCAGCAGCTCCATGAATGACAAGGAAGAGAAGGTGCGACGTCTTGCTTTGACCCAAATCGCCAAGAAGCCAATAGAATTGTTCTCAACAGAGCAAATTCATTACATTCTGTCGCTATGTACGGTTTGATGTCAACGGTTTGATGTCAACGGATGCTTTGAAGGTGTTGTTAGAATGGATGGGAAAGCTCCTGTTGACCGATGAAGACCAAGTTGTCCCGAAGGGGGGCCGAAAGCAGAAAATGGCGAGTTTGAACTGGCTGACTGGGCCGATTCTTTTGATGGAGTACCTGGACGTTCTGGGCAAAAAAGAGGAGTCCATGAAAATCCTTGCGAAAGCAACGCAATTGGCGAGTCACGAAGCAGGGTTGGAAGGCAAAGGAAGCTTCATCTGGGCCAAGAGCTACATCACGAGCTGTGAAGGAATGCAGTTCATCTCTGCAGACGAATACCTTCTTATTGGAAACAAAGATACTGAACTGAAGAAGGCTGCGATGCTGGCGATTCATTGGCTTGTCAACATTTGTCACATTCATGAAGTGGCGCTGGACTCGGGAGACCGAGACAATGCCATCTGCAGGATGGCACCTCATCTCGAAGGATGCGTCGAGATGTGCAACATGTTCACAGAGGAAGAACGGACACGACGACAAAGACGCAAAGGAAAGTTCAACGTCTTTGGTATTCTGCGACTGGTGGATCGGACATCGGAAGACATGGTCGGGGTGCTGATGAAACTGCTGGAAGGGATGCGCATGGTGGAACACTCACTCGAGCACGGAGTGAAGAGCTATGCTGCGTTCTTGACATCACTGGCGTAAGGGGAGGTTTTCGACTACTCAAAGAGATTGCTGGACTTTGTCGTCTTGGAAATCACCAACCTACCGCAACTAGAAGAGGTCTCGTATTTCGATGAATTCCTAAATCGGGTTGACCAGATGCTGAACAGATCGAGAGAGAAGGATGCTCTCCCGAATGATGACGGAGTCCTCATCGCGCATGCAGTCCTGAGAACGGGTCTTGTTGATGACTCGCATCCAGTGGTGGAGCAGCTCATGCAAAAATATGTGAGCCCTCTTCTGGATCAGTGGGACTGCCTGAATCTCCCAGCGAACCCTCCAGCCATGCCCGGCATCGTGCAGCCCAGCTTTCCCTCGAATGAGGAGCGGTTCCTGCTTAAACTGGAGTGCTGGGGCATGGCGAGTCTGCTCAATGAGGAGTTTGCCGCCTCGAAAGTCCTCAAATTCTATAACCTGGGCGAGTCCACTCATTACAAGGAGGCCGAGATCGCCAAACAAGTCTTGGGTTTGACGACGGCGACGCTAGGCGACTTGGTTGTTTCCTACTCGCTGAAAGAGGTTGTCCACTGGCTGGTGCAAGCAGCTCCCAATGTGAAGGAATTCGTCTGGAGGAATCACCTCAGCAGACTCTTCCAGATCACAGCTGACCACTCAAACCTAGAGCTCGTATACGTCGCAACAGTTACAACGGCGAAGCTGCTGATGAATGAGCCAGCAATGGACTTGATGAATGGAACACTCGCGGATATCTCTCTCCGAGTCTTCAAAGAGTCCTCCGTGAAACATCCCAAGCTACGCGCAGCCTACGCCCATTTCGTGCGATGTTTCGGTCAGCAGGGCAGGAAACAGCAGTTTCGCCTGACGGATGTTGTCTTGGAGATCGTCAACAAGTGGAATCCGACAGACAAATCTACTTCAACAAGAGATGCATCATCGAATACCATTGAGTTCTTGGTGATCTGCTCTGCTCACAGCAAGCTCCCAGCTCGTCTTTTGGAGCAGTTGCCGGGCGGCCACACGGCGCACATGACTCTGCTGCAGAAGTTTCTGCTAGAGCTGACCGAGAAGCCTTTAGAGCACAAGACAGAGGTGGAACTCAGGGTGCAAGCGATAAGCTTCTGCGAGTTCACCAATATGAATCAGAAGCAGCTGAGGGAGACCTACGACAAGGCCTTCGAGTGCTACAATAACATGCAAACGCACTTTGGCAAGAAGACGCGTGTCATCAGGGCCTTCAAGGATTTCATAAGAAATGTAGAGACCGCCAGAAACTACGTCGAGAAGATGATAGAAAGCGCCAAGGCGGAGGGGCATTACTCGGAGTCTACGGAGTATGTCGTGCCGGTCAACATGGAGAAAGGGAAAGCATCACGCAGAAAAGACATAACGATGATCGAAGCAGTTTCATCGAAAAGGGCAGCGGCTGACCGCACACAGTCGAAAAAGTGAAAGAGGCCCACAGTTCTTCCCTTTTCATCAACAGCTCTCCATCAATGTTTTCTGCATTCACTGACTAATTTTCATCTCGAATCTCATAGCCCTACCGAACTTTCTGTTGTCAGCAGCAAGAGTGGACACCAACGAAAATTGATTGTCTTATTCCTCATTATTCCCCTTCCTATTTCATGATTCCATATAAGCGATGGCCATACAAGCTATCCTATGGTAATAAAGAATTTCAATCTTTAAAAAAAAAAAAACGAACTCGTGGTAAAAAAAACTTGCCCATCACGATGCCTGCTCGATAAAGCAAATACCCTTTCATCATAGAATTTTAAGTGTTTCAATCCGGGTAAAGCGTGGTTCTTCCGTTCAAAAATAGTTATATTTGGTTAGAACAGCGTCACGTTTAAGGCGTTTCTTCTAGAATTCCACGCGGGGGAAAGGCTATGCTGATTTTTGTTCCTTCTTTCTCCATTGCCCATTGTACAAAGTCACTGTCTATCTCCTGAAATTGCTGTGTGTATCAAAGAAAAAAAACTTCGAAGTTTCTTTCAACTACAACGGCTATCAAAACAGACTCAAATTTTGTTGAGGCACGCGATTCAATCGATAATCATATTCCGAGTTAGTCCATGAGGCTTCGGTTTGAAACAAGGTACGACTTTAAGTTAATTTAAAATAACTGGAACAAAGATGAAGATAAGTGGAGAAGAACATATAACGAATGAGGCAGTTCTAGTTCTGGTCTACAAGAAAAATTTAGTGAGAGCGAAGAAATAAGTTTCTTCTAGGCTAAGGGGTTGAAGACGTTTCTAGAAGATATGTAGATATAATAGAAACAACTTCTATGAATATGCAGTAGAATCTCCTACTCATACAGCTTCACATTATAGAGTATGTTCTGTGTTCCAAATGAACCTTCGCTAGTCCTGGTAAAAATTAATTTTTCTCCATCACTAAGGTCAGTTTGACACACTAGGAGACTAAATATTTCTGTAAACAAAAAACAAAAACACCAATGTTGTCCTTTTTCGAGTGAAGTAAAAAAAAAAGAAGTGAAACATAAGTTTGAGAGAAAAGTCACGAAAACAAGAAAGTAAGAAAAAAGTGAAAGATATACATACATATAGAGAATGAGATAGTGAAAGAAGGTGTAGTGAAGAACAGAACATCAAAGTGAAGGCTTGAGGTAAGAATGGTTGATGAGTCCAGGCAATAAAGATGGACTTCTATGCAAGAGTTTTGAATGAGTTTGTCACAACATACTACTGCTATGAAAAGTCCTTCCTCTTGAGCAACAACTAAAAGTTAGACTAGGTTCATGTAAATAACTGCGGAAGGCAAGCTAAATTCTAACGTAAATGAATTATATGTACTTATTCTTGAGAAGGAGTTTGACCGCTTCGCCAAGACACACTTTAAAAACACCCATTCGATACTTCAACAGGATTCCGCTCCGGCTCACAAAGTGAAATCCACCCAGGACTGGCTTCGAAACAGTGTGACCGACTTCATTTCGACCTTGGAATGACTGCCCTACAGCTCGGATCTAAATTCTCTCGATTATTTAATATGAGCAGAATTGGAAAATAAGGCCTGCTCGACAGATCATTCAAATCTGTACTCACTCAGGACAGCCCTTTAGGAAGCGTGGGCCGAGATGGACAACGAATACCTGCGCACCGTGATGGAGTCCTACCCCAAGAGCCTGAAGGCCATTTTCAAGGCAAAAGGATATCGGATCCCCAATCCTTAAACATTTCTTGTTGAAAAGATTTTAAATGAACTGCATGCTCAAAAAATTTTGTTTGCTCCCGTTTTGACTGAGATGAACGGTTAAATCCGTGCTTTCATATTTCCGCAGCGTTCTGTATAGGTTTCATCCAGGGGTTAAATGGAGCCGCCCAATTTGGGTTTACATGTATCCGCCGCTCAAAGTTTTGAAGAAAAAAGAAGAGGGGATGAAGGAAGAGGGTAAGAAAGGAGAGGGAGTTTTTTGTCAATAGTGTGTGTACATGTATCCGCCGACGGGACCGATCCGGTCACTATTTAACCCCTGGTTTCATCACAAAGCCAGAACATAAAAATCACATAATTCTAGCATTTTCTAATGAATTAGAGAATGAAAGATGTTGCAATGGTTTTGACGAGACTGCTCAAAAATGTTCAGTTTTTACTACTATAAGCTGGGTTCGGTTGCGTTTTCGATATAATAGCATCAGTGTAATGTAGTTCGCGAATTATTTTCACGCTGTGACTTGGAATGCTGAACACAAACAGAGTTTTTAGATGCCGATATTTATTTCAGCAAGGAGCACCAAATAACACTTCAACGCCGAGAAGCACAACAAATTCTTCAATCGATTACACCAGGCCCGTTAGCGGGCTAAACAGCTCCATTCAGACACTCGAGTCACCCTACGAGCTCGTAGAACCCGTAGAACAACTGGAGCTGTAACGGACGCAGCCCCTAGAGACTCACGCCGCTACGGTCTTCTCACAACGACTTGCTCCCAGTGCAACACAACACTCCACTCTAACCCTCACAATCGGGCTTTTACGAGAAAACAAAAACGAACTTAATCATAAAAAAAACATGAGAATGTGGCTGGCCAGGCCGAAGCGCGCGAGAGGTCGAAACTTCCTACGCAACAAGAGAGAGATATATAACATAATACGTAACATAAGAAACATAACACCAGAGACATAACATCGTAGATCATCAATACTAACATTCATAATTAACAATTAATTAACGTCCGACCGTGACATGATGTTCGAGTACATCAAGCGATCGATTCTCTTCTTCCTCGTTATCCCTAGGGCCGGCGAAGACTGCGGCGAGTGACTTCCGCGGCTGAGGCGGCGACTTGGGTGGCGCCTGTTGGGGACCGCCTGCAGGAGAGCGGAGTACCCCGAGGATCTTCCTGATGGAGTGCGCCGGTGTAATTGGCTGCTGAGGGGGCGGAGCCATCTGCTTCGGCGATTTGTTCGCGGAAGCTGATGACGCGGAAGATTCTAGTGGGGCGAGAGACCGACAGGCCGGTAAGAGCGAGGGTGTGGAACTCGAAAAGGATGGATTTGGATGACGATTAAGAACAGTAGGAGAAGCGTTGGGTGATGAAAAGGTCTGCAAGTAAACTTTAATAACCGAGTAATACAGAGATTTGACAATACTTCATTCAGCAGCGACCAAGACTATAATATCCACAGAGTTTCTTTCACCCACAAGGCGGTTCAAAACTATGCAAACTTCATTAAAGAAAGGCGATGCTGAAAATTTATTGTTCCTATGTCTTTCTCCATTGCCTTAGAAAACTTCATAATAGGGACAGCCTATGTAAGATGAGCTAAATGTTTTTAATACCTTTGATGAGTTCAATATGAGTTCAATATATAACATTGAGAAGAAAGTTTCAATTATAATCTAGTAAACTATTTGAAGAGTGTAGCCAAAGTTATTTCCGTGGTTAATACCAGTGTATTTTTCATCATCATCATAACATGTTTGATTTATTGCTTATGAAAAGAACTTGGCTGACTGCAGTAAAAACAACTGAGAGCATTCCCCACAAAAAATTCGGCAAAAAGTTTTCTCCGGTAAAGCCTGTTATACGACATGCTTGCCTCGTTAGCGTAAACTTTTGCCTAAGCTTAAGCAGAAATAAACATGAAAAATTAAATAAAGCGCATGGGGCGAAGTTAAGAATTTTCACGCGCAGTGGCTTGAATTAGTAACGGGCGTGAAGGGTGTTTTTTAGTAATAGCCTTTACTTCTCGCCTACCCTTTTCAGAGGTTAAAAACGACCGCTCAATCTAGCGTATAATGATGGGTGGGAACTCAGCGAGAGATGTAGGACAGACAAGAGAGATTTCAAAAATTTATTGAACACAATATTCGCTTGCTTCTGTTTAATTGAGGACCCACGGTCGAATATGCAATCATCCAATCACCTATTGAACCCCTCGACATGTTACTGTATCGAGATTGTGTACGCGCTCATCAGATTCTGTATGTCTCATGAGTTGCTTTATCGAGATTGTGCACACACATCAGATTCTGTATGTCTCATGAGTTAATGTATCGAGATTGTGTACACACTCATCAGATTCTGTATGTCTCATGAGTTACTGTATCGAGATTGTGTACGCGCTCATCAGATTCTGTATGTCTCATGAGTTACTGTATCGAGATCGTGTACTATCTCGCCTGTTTTTTTTGAATATCTCGCCTGTTTTTTTCTCCTGTGATTGGTCCAAAAATTACTTCTGAGTATTAGTTAATTTTGTGAGTTACTCATGTTGTAACATATGTATGTTTTTAACGTTGAAAGATTATCGAAAACCTATCTTTCACAGACAAGAGCGAAAAACTCATGATACAGTAACTCATGAGACATACAGAATCTGAGGTCTGACATGACTATTTAATCCCTGATCCTGACGCTTTTCAACGTCCATGACCTTATATAAGAAGGGATATCCCATTTCCGGTATTATGGATGAGAAGCGGGTTAACAGAAGAGTCCACTTCCATTGTTAGTCTCGGTGAAACAAGTGGAATACCAACAAGAATTTTTTTTTGAAAGTTTGATCATACTTCTCTTGACGCTTTGACTGACATCGGTTGCTGCGGCTCTGTCATTTGCTGCCGGTTTTGGCTGGCTGCCAAGAAACGATGACTCGCGGATTCCGACTTATTCCTGCTGCAATTAGGTTAATTTCAATGAAAAACATTTTTTTGTCTTCCTTTCTTTTTCACTATCTCTCTCTCGCTTTTTTCTCTCTATTTTCATTTTTCTCTTTCTTAATCTCTCTCCCTCTTTCTCTCATACCGGGAACAAACGCGTAACAACTACACTACCCAGTACACATCGGTACTCTACGCGGTATTGCTATTAGAAAGACTACTTTTCATGAAAGCTGATTGACTTATGTTTATTGGACGTGAATTTGACGTCCACCAAATAAATCGAAACGTCCACCAAATATTGTTGAGATGTCTACCAAATTATAATTTTTTGGTGGAGACGTCAACAAATAAAATTTTTTTTAGAGACTTCCACCAAAAAAAAATTTGTTGAGACGTCTACTTTATTCTTTATTCCAGTTGTAATGGTTCAGACATACAACGGATGGTGAGAGATTACAACATGGTAATCAATATTTTAAAATGAACAACAGCCAACAAATGTTCAGGATTCTAATTTAAGTACTGGAATAGAAACTTCTTAGCTGACAATGCATTCATATTGAAAAAATAAGAAGGAAGAGAATTCCAATCATTCACAACTCTATTTGTGAAGAATTTCTTGTATCGGTTTGTGCGGCACAAAGGCAACAAAAGCTTCCAATGATGTCCTCTAGTCCTAGTACAGTGAGACATTGGTAAGAAATCTGGGCAAGTGATATCTAATCTTTTAAACACTATTCTATGCAAAGTGAACACATCGTTAATAAGTCTGCGTCTTTGAAGACTTTCACAGCCAAGCCAATTCAGTCTTCCTTCGTAAGATAAACTAATTCCTGCTCTATTAAAAATACGCTTAGTAAATCTTCTTTGGACAGACTCTACTTTCTTACTTAGCGTTAAGTCAATAGTATTCCAGACTTCACTGGAGTACTCCAGGATAGGTCTAACGTAAGTACAAAACAGCTTCATGAGAATTGCAGCATTTTTTGTACGAAAAGATCTCAGAATGAGATAAGAAATAGAAAAAGCCTTATTACAGATATGATTAACATGTTCCTTAAAATAGAGATCGTTGGAGATAGTTACTCCTAAATCACGAAATGATGAAGTGAACGAAATCGGAGAGGAATTGAGATTAAAGTTGACATCTGGATGATCCCTTCCTATTTGCATAGCAATTGTCTTACTGCTCGATATAGTAAGTCCCCATTCATCAGACCACTGAGATACTGAATCCAAAGCTGTCTGCAGACTGCAGTAGACCGGTATTGTTAAGTGTGAAAAGCTTAGCGTCGTCAGCATACAACGTGCAATAAACATCTTTCGGTAAAGCACTGGGTAAATCATTTATATAAAGCTACCAATGTTTTTCTTCGCTATCTGCGACTCTTCGACAGGAAGTCATCATGACAGTATCACAATAATTCATTTCTGACCAAGATTGCACATTTTTCGATTTAAAAAAGTTTTTTTTACTGTTTTTTCGACATTTTCCGAAAAAAATTCAAAAAAAATTAAAAAAATTTTCGAGCAAGCTTTACTCCCGAAAAATCACTTCTACTAGAATTCACTCCCGACAGTTCACCACGGCATTTTTTTTAATCTCACCTGACAACAAACGGTAAACTTTTGTAAACTTTTCTGCTTTGTGAGTGTCTAATACCTGGTTGATTGTTCTAAATGGAGTTTTACCCACGCGTTGCGTGAGACCGGTCTAAGGAATGTTTGCACGCGCCCAGATAATTGGAAAAAAGATGGAGAAAAGCTACAAAGAAAATTGAAATGGAACGGTAGGAGAAGAGAATGTATATCATTTTTGACGCCAAGATGTATGCGCCCACATAACCAGGGCGTTTCTTACCACCCGCAGAACTTTTTTTCGAGTGCATAGATTTTTGAAATTTCCAAAAGTTCGAAGTGTTTTTCGCAATGAATTATTAAATTCCCTGAGGTAAGAATCGAAAAAAAATTCCGAGCGCATAGATCTGAAAGGTTTCCGGTGGTTTTGCAGAGCGCATAGATTTTTTTCGAATAAACCTTGAATTCTCGCAGCAGAAAAACGATTTCGGTAGGCCTAGTTACTCTGAAGGAAGTGAAAGTACAGTCCGCTACGCTGACTTCTATTGTTGTCACGGCGCCTTCGGATTCTGTTCGAGGAAATCAATTCAGAAACTTTGTGATATATTAAACAAGTTAATACCGTATCTCGACCCAATCTTTCAATATAAAAAAGTAGTTCATCACAAAGGTTCAATACTTCAAAAAACTACCGCTCTCGATCAAGGGAAAGGTTCTAGAATAAAGATGAGTGATCGATAGTTCACAGTTGTTGTTGTTGTTGTTGTTGCCGGTTGTAGCCGTCATCAAAGAGCGAGGCCCACGTGATATGTTTCTTTTCGCTTCGTCTTTCGTTGTGTATAAATCGTCAATTTTAAATAGACATCTTCAAGAAGTTTGCCACTTCTCGTGGTTTCTCCCATAAGTCGGTGAGTGAGAGTGTCGTAGGGTCGCCAATGCAATCGAACAGGTGTGCGACGTCATGAGGTGTGGATGAACATGTTGGGCAGACGTCTGGGATGGACTCGTCGATACGGTGTAGATACGAGTTTGTGAATCTGCTGAATCCGGATCGAAGCTGGGAGAGCGTACATCTTGTGCTGCGGGGAAGGTCATTTTCTTCCACGTTGATGTCGGGCGGGGTCTACCTCCGAGAATGACGGCGCCTTTCATTGATTGGAGTTCGCTGGAGACCATCATTGTGTGTATGGCGTTTGCGACGAGTTTCCCGTTGAGAGGGTCTGTTGCTGTTGAGGCTGCGGACTCGACCGTGTGCTTGCAGCTCATGATGAGGTCGTTTTTCATGGTGCGTGGTGGAGCATGACTTTCCAAGAGGCCGTGATGGTTGTGAACTGGATCCATTGTCCTGGCGAGGTATTGAGCGGAGAGCATGTGAAGGTGTGACTTTGTGCGCATGACCTTGGACGCTCTGTGTAAGTGATCGGTGTCTGCCATCTGATGATTGCCCGTGACTACGCGGAGACCGGCATTCTGGGCGCTTTGGATCCTTTCGAGGGCCGAAGCGGATAAGAAAGTGGACCATGCGGGGGCGGCGTAACTGGAGATCGCTTGCGAGATGGCTTTGAAGGTTGTCCGTAAGGATTCCTTCTGGTTGCCCCAGGTGCTACCGGCGAGGGCCTTTAGGACGTTGTTTCTCTGTGACATGCGGGCTGCGATGTCTCTGGCGTGGTGGCTGAACGTGAACATGGTGTCGAAAGTTACGCCGAGGATCTTTGCGAGCTTGACTGTTGGGACGGTGGTTCCTCCGAAAGGATACGTCCAGGACCGTGTTGTATTCTTTGCTGAAAGGCGTTAGGAGCATGAGTTGACTTTTTGCCGGAGAGATGGTGAGGGAGCGATTGTTCAAGAAGCTTTCGATCCCAGGTATTGCCATACGTATGTACATACTCCGAGGCGGTGTTGATGTTCGTGTTGAAGGCTCATATGGTAATATCGTCTGCGTAAGTTATTACATTGGTGTGAGCGCCATCGGAGGGAAGGTCGCGTAGATAGAGGTTGAACAGCGTTGGCGAGAGGACGCTGCCTTGTGGGACTCCGTTTCTGATCAGCCGGGAGCTCGAAAAGGTGTTGCGGAAGAGTGTGCGTCCTGTGCGTCCTCTCAGATAGGAAGAGAGCCATTTCTTGATGTAGTTGGGCACGCTTGTGGTCATGAAGAGGTCGATTAGCTTAATGATGTCGATGCTGTCGAAGGCTTTGGACATGTCGATCGCCATAAGGACTGTGCGCTTCGCTGGTCTTTTCTCATTGAAACCATCTGCGATGTTCTTTGTGAGCTTCAGGAGTGCCGAAGTGGTTGAGCGGCCCGCCGTGAATCCGTGTTGGTGTTTCGCCGGTTGTATATGGGACTGGATAGTGTTGAGGAGTAGGCGTTCAATCACTTTTGCGACGGGGGAGAGAAGAGAGATCGGGCGGTAGCTTGAGCTGTCGGTGGCTTGTTTCCCCGGCTTCAGAATTTGAGCTCATCATCATCACTTTATTCACCACAGGACAGTTTTTGTCTCTGATATGGGAAATAGGTATAAAAGGAACAAGATGGGATAATTTTTCTTGGTCGTCAAGACAAATAGGGGAAGGTTTGCAAGTTGACTCGGCGGTATTTCCTCGAAAATTCTGACAAAGACTTCGATTTCGGTAATCTTCGGATGTTGGTCTGCGATTTTGTTCCACAGTGCCACTGCGCGCTCGAAGAAGAATTGGCGATGCCGGTAGTCTTCTCTTTTGAGTAGGCGTAAAGGGCTTGATCTATGTATGTGAAATTCTGAGGTTCCCATTTGCCCTGAATTCAATTTGGCTTCTGCAAAGTTTGCAATCTAGAGAACCGAAAAATAGACGGAATAGAAATAAATCATACTTAGCTCTTCTTATAATCAATGAGTCTACGTTGAAATTTTTTTACCTCTCTGGAAAGCTCTTTGAGGTACCGGTACATCCCCAGAGAGTTTTTTTGAGGTACTTCCTCTGAGGATATTCTAATCTTCTTGCTAGGTCACTACAAGGCGATGGTGAAAATATAATTGAGGCGTGTTCTATGATAGGTCTTATGTAAGACATAATCCTTCCATATCAAGGTACCTGAACACATCTGTGAGACTCTGGTTAGTGATTTCGATCTGATGATTTCTATATGTTTATCAAACTTCAGTAAAGAGTCAATGTATAGGTCTCTCACTAGAGTTCGTGAGCTTACTTCCTGTTTGTCAATGTAGTAAATATGATTCAGATTATTGTAACCCAGATGTAGACAGTGAATTTTATGTTTTGCGAGAGGTAGATCCCATTTCAAATACCAGCAAAGTATGTTGTCTATACACTGTTGAAGGGCTTCTGAATCATGACTGTAGATTTTCAGATCGTCCGGAAATAGAGAAAAATTAGCGTTAGGAGTCATTACACTTTCTATATCATTGATGAAAAACAGAAATAGTAGAGGCCCGAGTATAGTAGTAGAGGCCCCCCCTTGGGGAACCCCAGTGATCAATCGATACGGATTAGAGAGTGTACCGTCTACACGAACTTTGTATGTTCTCTCGTTTAAATAACAAGAAATCCTTTCATGAATCCCGAGAATTCTCAGTTGATGGGTGATTTTGGAATGTGAGTACTTTAACGGATGCCCGTGAGAAATCGAAATGCACTACATCGACTTCCTTTTTCGTTTTCAAATCAACTTCCATTGACATATAGTTTTCAGAAGTTGTAGTTTACAGCTCATGTTTTAGAAGAATTCCACAATAAGTCTTCTCTTTTCAAAATTCCAAAAACTTTACTAAGAATCTGTCCTGTGTGAATTTAGAAGCAAAGTTAAGAAACGAGACTGTAAAAATGAATCAAAGAGATGCATACCAAACTCTTTAAGATTGTGATTGAGTCAATAGCGTATTTATCAGTTCCCATCGCATGATAGATTTTTCGTTGGATTAGTTCTCTGCGTTTAAAATTGAAGACGAGTTGAATTATATGTTACGAGGGATGAAATTTAAGAACGAAGATATCTAAACATATTTTCGTTTTTGAATTTTTTTCACAACATCGATAGATTGGGATTCCGAAACAGTAATATACACTTTGTAGAGAAGAAAAGCCACTTTTATGAAATTCATGGATGATAACTCTAATAAATTTGCGCATATGTGTACTTGTTCAGAACTGTGCGGAATTTTCGGAAAATCTCATAAGGAAAAAAAAGTGCCTCACTTGTCATGAAGTTCAATAAAAAAAAATATTATTAATAGAACATTAATTGATATTTTATGATTGTTCACATTATAATGTATTGTCATACCAATTTTGATGTAAAAACGAGTGGAAAAATAAGTCTTTTAGGCTGCGTTTCTTCTGCACTCGGCCATCTTGGAGAGTCGACCGGACGTCCAATGCATCGTCCATTTGCAGTCCTCCATTGTGACCGCTGTCTCCTCCCTAAAGTGCGGCCTTCTTCCCATTTGTCAGGAGGCAATGATGATTGGACCGGTCGCCTGTCACGAGTACCAGGTACAAGCAGCTCACAGTTTATTCTTGTACAGATTGACGCATATACCCCAGCCGTCGAAAAATTTCGAAATTTTGGCCGTTGGTAACAATTTTTGTACAATCAAAAAAAATTTTTGTCACATACAAAATTAATTTTGAAGGGAAAAACCTTTATATCGAGCGTAAAAGAGCAACATCTCATTCATTACGTTATCCTTCGAGAACCGTGATCAATTATTCACACTCATAAAACTCACATCAAACAGGATCTTCAGACCCCATTTTCAGGATATCGATGATGAAGCTGAAAAAGCTGCTATCGTCAGAGATTTAGGCGGCAAAAACGTGAGTTTCAGATTCAAGTACCCTTGTTTTTCTGTTACAATCGTTTTAAAATTTGATAGAATTTGATGAGGGCAGGACACATATGAGTGCGCAAAACTATGTACCTTAAACCAGTATTGTACCTTAGACCAAACTATGTACCTTAGACCAGTATTGTGTTACTAGTGCACAGAACCATGTTCTCGGTGGTGTTTACTCTGTATAACCGCATGAAAACCTTTAACTTCACGCTTTTTCCTTCCTACTATTTTGTTATTTCCTTTGCAGCTCAATGAGAAATGGTTTTTAAAAAATAAATAAATAAAAGCCAATGAAAACAAGAACTCACAATCTTTTTTAGAAACCGGGCCTTTTTTCCATGGTACTTTCTCGCTTGTTCAGAGAATATTCCCTTACAATCTTTTCGATAAAAGAAAAACATCAACTCTTTCAAGTTTTAATTGTAAGTTCAAAAACGCCACCCAAAATTTCAATCACCATACGCTTGCATTACCCTAGATCTGCTTACTATCATCCATTCAAAGATGTGCGATGTAACCTATCAAGAAAAACGGAGGAAGACTCCCCTGAAGAATTTGCACTCGATGTCGTGGGGGTGAACAGTCTTGGCTTTCCAATGCTTGTGTGAAGATGTCTGGGAATAGAGCAGCTCACCAACAGCAGTCTTTTCATTCCAACCGCGCCCCAACTTCCAGGTGCTCTTGTTACGGAACAACGGAATCGTCACCCTGGGCAAGAGTGTTTCAGAAGCCCTGCTGTACGCGCACCACTGCGTTAGCGTCTGTGAAACACAGGCACGCACCAGCTTTCGTATCCCCTTTCTTCTTCTTCTTCTTCTCTGTGTTTTTCCTTCTTCTTCTTCATATTTGTCGTAGAAGCACAAAGTATTCGAGTCAGAGCCGTAATGCTATTGCTTCAGATGTTGTGGTTACTCCCATATTTTGTACTAAGCTATGCACACATGGAGAGAAGTTTTCTCAAGTTCACACTTGAATCGTATGTCTCCTCCTAGCATGACACACTATCTCCTTCACCATCTTTCCTTTTTTCCTAGTTCAAGAGGCACCTCACTGACATCTTCCTAGTTCAAGAGGCACCTCACTGACATCTTCCTAGTTCAAGAGGCACCTCACTGACATCTTCCTAGTTCAAGAGGCACCTCACTGACATCTTCCTGGCAGAGATAATTTTCTTTTTTTTTCAGCACTTAATTGTATGCGTACGTAGTTTTCGTATTGTTTCTCGTCTCGCCTATTTATAGCACGAACGACAGGAAATTGAGTTTACCAATAACAGGGACGACAAACAGGAAAAATAGAGAGAGAGAGAGAGAGAGAGAGAGAGAGAGAGAGAGAGAGAGAGAGAGAGAGAGAGAGAGAGAGAGAGAGACAGAAAGGAAAAGAAACAAATGAGTGCACAAACTAAACCAGAGAGACAAAAAATGTGCTGTTATTTTCAAAGGGAATAATAAGAGAATGTTCACAAAAAAACCAAAAAAGGTTGCGTAGTAATAAATGCATACATACATGTAAGCAGCAATCAAAGTATCGAGAGTATTTGAAAATCATGCTGAAGGGAGACAGAGAGAGAAAGGCATAGAGATTAGAGAAAGAGAGAGAGAGGGAAAGAGAGAGAGAGAGAGAAAGAGAGAGAAAGAGAGAGAAAGAGAGAGAGAAAGAGAGAGAGAAAGAGAGAGAGAAAGAGAGAGAGAAAGACAAATACAAAGAGAGAGAGAGAAAGAAAAAAGAGAAAGTTATTAAGTGAGAGAAAAGGACAGAAATAGAGAGCGCGTGAGATAATGAGATGAAGAAAGAGAAAAAGAGAAGAGAAAGAGAGCGTCAGATAAAGAATGAAAGAGAGAGAACGTAAGGATAAAAAGTGTTTGTGAAGTTAGTTTCTAACTAGAACGAGAAATGGGGTTTTCGGAGAAACAGAAACCACCGCGGCTTTCCAGATAATGCTCATCCGTGGTGGCGGAATAGCAATCTCTGCTCAGACCATCGAAGAAATAGCTTTTTTCACGAGAAACTTGATCGCCGCTTGTGATCAGCAGGTTTGAAGAGAGAGAGAGAGTGGCCCGAGTCTTCTCTTCGAAAGGCACAACCCCTCATTTGATAGACATCATTCAAAATGGTTAAAGTTGAGAACGCTCTGTTCAAGATGTTAGAAATCGTCAATAGCGCTCGCGAACTGCATTTTTCGATTAATTAATGATGAAACAATCAATTTCGCTTTTTCTTGGCTAGAAAACTTTCATGTAAGGGCGATCGGAATTACGATAAGCTCTAAGGACGGTCTTCAAAATAATCTAATTTATCGTCACTTAGAAACCGAGATTTTCGCTAAAGACTCTGTTTAATTCGATTTTACTGCTTTTTTATCATAATGTACCAGATAAAAACCCCTATATCGAAAGGAGAGGAGACAAAGTTATCGTAAAATCATTTTCTTTAAAAAATATTTAAAAGTTATATTAGACATACTAATCAATGTCATATTTATGGTTAATAATGAATATATTGCAAAAAACATCTCTCTCTTGATAGGTTCAACCATGATTCATGTAGTCTCAACATCTGAAGCTTTATAAACTTTAGAAAAGTACCAAAAACCCTATTCAAACTTCCAATAGAGTGTTTACTCTTATTACACGAGCAGTTCTCTTTTTGTTCTGGCTGATGTTTTTTACCTTATTGTGTTTGCTATTAATGATGCTAATTTTGAGCTGTTCAAGTTTTCATTAACTCGTAAAATCAGTAAATTTCAGATAAGAGCAGCAAAAGCAGGCCTGGAAAACCTATTCATTCCGAACGAAAATGCCGTTAGAAGAGTCCACGAAGTTTTACGAGCTAAAGGTGAGACTCATCTAATCCGGGTATGACGAATTCTCAAAAGAGTACTCTTAACTAATTTCAGGGAAACAGTTCGGAGTTCTGATTTCTTAAAGCGGTGATGAATATTTGGAGGAAAAAATCATCAGAGTTCTAAGAATAGTATGTATGTAAAACGTACTATGTATAGAAATGATTCTAGATTTAATATTAGCAGGTTACTCATTAAACTATCATTCAATGCGGAGAAAGTGATTTGAGCTCGGGGGACGGACAAAGGAAATATGCTTCATGTTTATCCATCTTCGACCTCTCTTCTGTCTTAATTGTGAAATCTGGAGTTATGCTCCATTCACGACGCTTTCGCTTCATGAGCATGCGTGACTAAGAGAACGAGGCAATTGAGCCTTTAATAAGCACTATCGCACGGAATAGCAATGTGTCACCGTGGTGTAATGGTTAACACGCTCGCTCCCGGATAGAGGAGAGATGGTTGCATGGGTTCGAGTCCCCCCGGTGACTAGCTTTTTTCCGTGCGGTGGTTTGATCAATTTGTCTTCTCTACCAGGCGTCACTGCCTTAAAACTGTGTAAATGAGCATTTGAAGATTTATCATCCATCTTCGACCTCTCTTCTGTCTTAATTGTGAAATCTGGAGTTATGCTCCATTCACGACGCTTTCGCTTCATGAGCATGCGTGACTAAGAGAACGAGGCAATTGAGCCTTTAATAAGCACTATCGCACGGAATAGCAATGTGTCACCGTGGTGTAATGGTTAACACGCTCGCTCCCGGATAGAGGAGAGATGGTTGCATGGGTTCGAGTCCCCCCGGTGACTAGCTTTTTTCCGTGCGGTGGTTTGATCAATTTGTCTTCTCTACCAGGCGTCACTGCCTTAAAACTGTGTAAATGAGCATTTGAAGATTTATCATCCATCTTCGACCTCTCTTCTGTCTTAATTGTGAAATCTGGAGTTATGCTCCATTCACGACGCTTTCGCTTCATGAGCATGCGTGACTAAGAGAACGAGGCAATTGAGCCTTTAATAAGCACTATCGCACGGAATAGCAATGTGTCACCGTGGTGTAATGGTTAACACGCTCGCTCCCGGATAGAGGAGAGATGGTTGCATGGGTTCGAGTCCCCCCGGTGACTAGCTTTTTTCCGTGCGGTGGTTTGATCAATTTGTCTTCTCTACCAGGCGTCACTGCCTTAAAACTGTGTAAATGAGCATTTGAAGATTTATCATCCATCTTCGACCTCTCTTCTGTCTTAATTGTGAAATCTGGAGTTATGCTCCATTCACGACGCTTTCGCTTCATGAGCATGCGTGACTAAGAGAACGAGGCAATTGAGCCTTTAATAAGCACTATCGCACGGAATAGCAATGTGTCACCGTGGTGTAATGGTTAACACGCTCGCTCCCGGATAGAGGAGAGATGGTTGCATGGGTTCGAGTCCCCCCGGTGACTAGC
Source organism: Allodiplogaster pararmata (assembly GCA_964056735.1). NCBI lineage: Eukaryota > Metazoa > Nematoda > Chromadorea > Rhabditida > Diplogasteridae > Allodiplogaster > Allodiplogaster pararmata. Next base: position 31,741,711 of record OZ057406.1, on the reverse strand, counting down.
TTTTTTCCGTGCGGTGGTTTGATCAATTTGTCTTCTCTACCAGGCGTCACTGCCTTAAAACTGTGTAAATGAGCATTTGAAGATTTATTTATTCTAAGTTTCTCTACGTCATTTTTAGAAACTGGACCATCGGCCAATTCCATAATTGATTGAGATTCATGAAAACAAAAGAATGCTTTTGTCCAGCTTCACCGAGGAGAGTGGTCGGAGAAGCAAATGGGAACTCACCGGAGTTCGATGAAAGTGGTATTCCACTCCCAAGGGCCGAAAGTGAGAACACGTCGCCATCCATGGAGTGGTCCATTGGAGAACTGGAATGGGAGGCCTTCATGAGAGTTCTCGACAACGCGGTTTGTTGGAGGCTTCGAGGGCAATTTTGATAAGACGAATATTTCTTCTTGCCCAAGAGCTACGCTTGACCGACGTTGATTCGAACATTGAAGTTATTTCGAGATTTAATGAAACACAAAAAATTATATTTTAACTTCTCAGCGCCATCAAAAACTCAGCTGGAAGAGTACAGATCGACTTGAATTGTTAAAATTAAAGTAGGTTCACATATATTCTACCAATTTCGTGAGCGATAAAGCAGCTTATAAATAGTGCACTATTGCAAACTAGGAAAAACAAAGTTGAAGCGAATTTTTATAAGAATCAAAGATGGTTGAAACCAATTTAAACCGTGTTTTACGAGAAAAAAAAGTTAGCATATTACGTAGTTGTTTTGCCCAGATCAAGTAAAAGTAAAGATTATTTTCAGGGGTTCCGAACGGGTCACATCTACAAGCAACCCCTTTTGAAGCACAAAACTGCCGTCACGATGAGAACGCGACAAAGCGAAGTCGCTTGCCCCGCCTCCTCCTCCGCCGTCGGACAGGTGAAATCTGGTTTGCATTACCTCGGTAGCGAAGAATTCGCCAAAGCAATGACGTTGTGATGTATCATACTCTGCAATCACTGAATCGATTCAAATTCTGTTGAAGCTGTCAAGAACCAGCAACTTCCATTATGGCATCAACCTTAATATAACTCTAACAATTTAGGAAGCTAATTATCATTTGCGGATGGCTCAATAATATTATTAAAACTCACAACTGACCAGAAAATTCCCAAAAAAAGTTTTCTATTTGCTTATCTTGTTGTTGCTCATGCTAAACTAGAATAACATAGAAGATCAATAAAAGGCAGAAAATTAAATAAAAATTTGTGACGTTTCATGAGCAACATTGAACACAGCCTTCCGCTCTTGCGTATTTTTTATTTCGAAATTATAGAAAAATATGACATCTTAGAACCGATATGGATTCTAAAATTATATATTTTCTTGATCACTAATAATATTAAGAGTGCAGATGAAGCACGGGATCCCGGATTTAAGCGTTGATCTTAATCAAAACAGAAGCAAACAATATTTCTTGAAACACAAGCTTCATTTAGCATCTTTTCATGAAGATATGATCGAAAGCTGAGGATACGATCCCCTCCTGAATTGAATACGGTTTTCAAAAGCTTGGGGTATGACACGCACTGGCGAGCACCTCAGGACACTGTTCACGGATGAGAAGCTATTTACTATCGAACAAGTCGTTAACGGTCAGAATGACTGAATTCTCGCTCCAAACACTTCAACGGCTGTCCAACGTGGTCTGATCGTCAATTGGCGAGGACACAAGACGTCCTTCATGATTTGGGCGGGAATATTTGCAACTGGGCAGACTAAGCTCGTTTTCATCGAGCCAGGTGTCTTGATGAGTGCCAAGTATAAAACAAAACAAAAAAGATTTCGGAGAAGGAGATAAACCTTTCCGTCAAAATACATTTTAAAAACGCACATTGAACTATCCGAAAAATTCGGCACCGGATCACAAGGCGAAGACTACCCAGGATTGTGCTTGACATCATTTTGACATCGGAATGGCAGCCCATAATCCGGGATATGAATTCTCTTGATTATTCCAGATGGGCAGAACTGGGAAAGTAGGCCTGCTCGACCGCTCCATCAAATTTGATTTCACTTATGGCGGCCCTTCAGAAAACGTGTGTGGAGATGGACGACTACGCGCACGCCGTGGTGGAATCATACCTCAAGCGTTTGAAGGCCGTTTTCTGAGCAAATGGGATCGCATACCCAAATTTTATACCTATCTTGTAAATAAATGAAGTTCATGCTCAAAAAATTGTGTTTGCTTCCGTTTTGATTGAGATGAACGCTTAAAACCGTGATTCCTTACTTCCGCCGCACATGATCCGAACATACGATACTTTTTTATTTACAAACTTTGTTAGACTGTAGATTCGAATTGGAAAAAGTAAAATTCACTTTATTTTTTACTTTTTTTGATTTAAAAAAGTCTAAGAACTCTTGCATGAACGATGGATTCAAGGTTGATGAAAGAGACGAAGTCGCATTGCGGGCGCATCGTCTCAGTCTGCTCAGAAAGGAACAGGAGAAAGCGAAGTGGCTCAACTCTCCCAATGCCTATCAGAAGGTGGAAATGCTCGAGAGTGGCACTGACCAGCCGAAGGTCATCACAAAAGTTGGCCCTTCTGTCTAGCATCTTTTTCAATGTTCATTTTTGACATAGAAAATTCAGAGAAAGACTGAACCATTACATTCTTTTAAAAAAGGGAAATGTAGCGCTATCGCTCATAGAACTTTAAATATAAATGTTATCTTGACAATTAAATTAGGGTGGCAAAGACAACGTCAAATTTTCAAAATCATGCTGGAAGCTGGGTTGAAATTGAACATCTTCCGTATTCATATGAGAAAAAAAAGTCGATGTAGACAGGCAGAAGAAGAATATTAAGTTCACAGGCCTTAAAAGTAAGCTGAATCTACAAATGCTGTTCCATATTTAAAGAGCAGTTTTCAACGTACTACACATAAAGAATTCAATAAAGTAAGGTGGATGTCTTTAGTGGGTGCAAGATGGATACTCGACGACGCAAAATGGAACTCCCATCAAGATCTCTTCTCCTCACCAATTCTCGCCTTTTTCTACCAACCCCAAAGAGTTCAAAGAGAAGCAGCGGGCTATCAAAGAGAACCGGCTGTCTGGTCAGACTACAGCCGGCCCACAATCCATCGTCCTCGATGGGGCCACTTACGAAGAGCTGCATATTGTACGGGTCAGTCTGCGTTTTCAGATTCTATAGTATTAAGAGTTCAAGAAACATGTTTTTTTCATATCAGTTTCAAGCTTGTACAAGTTAAACTGATTCGTTTTAGAGGATAGTTGCGCTTCAAACACCCTATTTTGAAAAAAAAAGTATGAAAAGAGTAGTAAACAAGCTGCGAGCAGGATTTTATGCGGTAGAACTTGACAGTGACTCGTCCCATACGAGCAATTATTGCGATGAATCTGCAAATATCTACGTACAAATATCTACGTACCGTTCAACATGAAGATGCATAAACCAATTTTGAGGCAAATCAAGTTTTTTTCTTCTTTTAATGATGAATTGCTATTTTAAAAAAGTGTTTACAGCTAGAAACTGAAAAATCAGGTCAAATTTTTTTCAATTAGGTTACTTCTTTCTGGTAAATTTTTACGTGAACTGTAGCGAAAATTTTATTTATACTTTTCTGGGTGCGTCGCTGTTTGGCACGCGCTCTCTTAAAAAGAAACACAGAAAAGACCTGGTAGAACCAAAACTGCTTCACGATTATTGTTATTGTTCATGGCAGCCGTGGAGCAAGTCAGACTTGTGCTAAAACAAACGGCATCTCTTGACAACCCTGGTTTGGGTGGACCGGTTCGGGATGGGGATCGAACTTGGAAATCTTCCCGCCTAAGTCGGACACACTAGTTCAATGTCACAACCGGACATTTTTTTAAAAAACAACTCTAACTGAGGGAAAAAATTGTCTTATTCACTTCCAATTTACAGGACTCAGACCCAACATTGTGCCAATCAGAACGGGCAGTTATGATAGGAACAGCCAGCAAAGGCATCATCGATCGAAGTTACCAGCACAACGCCCAGGTATGCAGTTGTTGCCGTCAAGGAGTTTGTATATTTGTTTTTAAAAGGTTTACCAATTTCTCGCATTGAAATAGATTGTTTCAATGGAATAGACTAGGTTTTGAAGATTTATTCGAAAGTTCAGTATGCGAAAGAGAACACAATGACTAATCAATAATATGACTATTCAATGTTATGACTATTCAATAATATGAGCAACCGAAGTTTGAGGTTTGAAAACATTCTGAAAAACTCTTCAGGCAATATGCTTTGAAAAAATTTCAAATTATTTTCGAACTGTAGGAAAAATTCTGGAATTTTAAAATATCAGAAATACGACGAAGGATTGAACTATCGCACAGAAAACAGCTAGTCCACCGGGCGGGATCGAACCCAACCATCTCGACTCAGATTTGTCATCCATCTTTGAAATACGTTTGTATTGAAGGTCTACCGGCAACTCTACGCTCCCAATCCTTTCTCGTGTGAAACAGATGAGAACATCAGAAAGTATGTTGAGGAGGTTCGACATTTTTCTCTTCGAAAGATCATGAATATTTCTAATTGAAAAGAAAGCTTTATATTATTATTTTCCGTTGTTTGTGTTTTCTTATACGAAAATTTTTGTAAATTCGAAAAAAATTCTTACATTTGAAAAGAAAAAGAAGGAATTAGATGTCCTCATAGAGAAAAAACCAAATCAGGAACAATCTGAGTCTTCATAAATAGCTTAGGAAGTGGATGAACTCAAATAAGCGAGTTTTTTTTGTCATCGAATCTTTTTTCCAAAAAAACTGAGCCAGTTTTTTTTCTCTAAAAATAAATTGAGATATAAAAAAGTCGATTAGGCCTGTGAGATCAAATTCGCCAATTTTCCCCTTGAAATCCTAGCGCGATTTTCACTCCAATGCTAACACTGATTCTCCTAGGTGGAATCTAAAAGTCCTCAACGTTCTCAACAATCAAAAATCATAGAAAGTACGACCACATTCACTCGCTCAGAATCTCCCTTCAGGATGGATTCTCCGGGAATGGGTTCGTAATTAACTCCTTCACCTTGATTGCTCTTAGAAGTTCTACTTTTCTTTGATCTTTGTATTTCAAATTAATTCAGTCTTCAAAAAAAAACTCACTATGCTATAAATTTATAGTTAATTCTGATTCACCGCAGCAGCAGCAGTTCTCACATTCAATGACATTCTGAATGGCGCTCTCTAACCTTTCCACGAATTATAACCGCTTACCTCCTTTGTTCATTGAAGCCCACCGAGTAACCGGGACTCGGACGCTTACAGACAACGTCTCTCTGATACAAGGCGCCCGAGAATTCCGCCAGAAGCAGCTGGCGAAGCTCTCAGCAAGCATGGACGATGAGGCGGAGGATCCAGCGCCTCTCAAAGGTGTTCACGATCAATCCCTCGCAACTCAGAATCTCACGAAAACCACCTATCGCCAGATGGTCCGGTTCACAGAATGATAACTAATAGGCAAACACATGAAAGCCTGATGGGCCCAGTTTCAGACCAACTGAGCCTCTTTTTTACCTGATCCTGATGAGCTGCATCCGTTTTGACTTACGGATACAGTTAATCACTAACCCGTATTTCGCACCTGTTTTCTTTCGATCCAACACTTTTTGTGTCACCCACCGTACAACAACACTGTACCTCTGCCTGACATCTGATACTCCTCTCACCAGCAATCTATCCTTTGTTACTGATCTGGCCATGGATTCCACTTTCTATGTACAGCAATTCATCGCCCCATCGTGTTCTCTCTCTCTCTATCTCTCTTTCTCTCTCTTTTTTTCTCTGTCCTTATCTCTGAACCAATTTTTTTTCTCTTTCTCCTCCTAAATACCTCGCTAAATTTGTGTTTTCCCCTTCACTTATTTAAAAACAAGGTCATGAATCCCTCAATCTTTCCCGTGAATCCAGTAGCTCCTTGCCTTCTCACCCTCTATTCTGCCCTCTCGACCTCTTGTATCCCCCAGCTTCAGAAAGCGATCGCATGCGGAGAGTTGTCAAGGAAGCCGCCGTAGAGACAACCGATCTGAACACCATCTATGAAGGAGTGAACGCACGAGCACTGAGTGTCTCCAGTCCAAAGACCTGCAACAGTCCAGACAAAAATCAAAGTGAGTACGCTTCCTTCGGTCTGCCAAGCATGACAGTCTCAAGCCAACCTTCCCCTCGCATGTCGCTTCGATTCTCCGCTAACTGGCTCTGTTTCGACTCCACCCAAAATTCTTATCTAAAACTAGCATGCGATAAGTACTTCATAACTTGTTCGTCCACATATATGTACATGTATATAAGTTCAAGAGTTTTTCTGTGTTTTCCTGGCTTTCTCAGTGTTACATAGCCTGAGCCGCGAGCATTTACCGCAATTTTTTATCGTCAGCTGTAGATGCGAGAGGACCGTCGACATCGACACCGTCTTTCCGCCGGAAAACGAGCGCCCGCGTTGGCTTCCGACGATCCGTTCACGAAGCACCGCGAGAAACATTGCGTATCTTCTCGCACGCCTTTTTCGCTTTTGGGAAAGCCACTGCTTTGAAACAAAAAAGCAATGCACGAAACATCGGGCTGACCTTTTTACATACGAAAATGTGGTTAAGTATTACCTCTTTGGAGTCGTTTCGATGACAAGATGAAGTTACGAGGTCATAAAGTTCCAGAGATTCGATAAAGCATTAGGTTTATAAGGTAGGTAATGACAGAAAGTTTTCGATTTTCCATTTACTTAGTCAGTAAAACACTTTCTTGATTTTGTCAACGGAGTTAATATTAACATTTGTTTCAAAATTCGGAATACTAAGGGATCATCTCCGTATTTTGAGACCTCAAGAATAAAACTAGAGCAAAAAGTTCTGCTTGAATTTGTTGTCGAAGTGTTTGACGGAGAGCGTTTGAATGGCGGTTTCAGAACATATGTAGCTAACTGAATAAACTTATTCCAGGCACGGTTTCCGCTCGTACTGCTGGCTTCACTTCGGATGACGAGGTATTTGGATTGTTTTGAATGATTAAAATTAGAATAGACGGGCTCGTTTAATTGCTGGTCACCTCGCAACAAAACGTCCTCTTTTCTTTCAGCTCGCCAAAGATCCGAAGAAGACGAAGAAGAAAAATCGTTTTTTGTCTTTGTTCGCGCGAAGCAAACGAGAGAAGTCCTCACCGTCCAAATAGTCCGAATCAAACCTGTCTCTCGGGTTTTTTTAACGTTTTTATTCCATATTCTTTTTGAAGTTCAAAAATTCGTTCCATTGTACTTGTGTGATTTTCAAATACGACATAAAAATTGGTAATTTTTTTCGAAATTGTATTTATTTAAAGAAAATTCAAACTTTAATAAAAAAAATTTATTAGTTGATAAATCATTAATATTGATAAATTAGTGTTGCAAAAATTAGTTTTTTTTTGTGAAGAGATCATACAAAAAGAAGATTGGAGCTTGAGATTCTGACAAAAAAAACTGTTCAAACAGTGTTTAACAAGCATTGATCTATTCTTTCATTTAAATCGTTTTCTTTCAAGGAGAGAAATGACGTGGATTTCCTTGCCTATGGTACTCATCTCGAAGTTCATCAACTGATGTCCCCCTGCTTCGATGCGACCCTTCGCTGTTGTGATTGTTCTTTAAATTGACAGGCATCCACTTCTGAAGCAGATTACATATATTCTTACTATTACTAGCCAGGTTCACTCTTACCTTCCATCATCTTCAATCCACTTCTTATCAGAAAATTTTCATTTGAGAGCAGATCTCTGTACTCTTGACTGACTGTTTTTGGTGGATGATGACGATGTGTAGGTGAATAAAAATCGTCTTTCTTCAGTTTTCGGCTACTTACCTGTTTGACCCCTTAGATGACCCCTTAGAACATCTGTTTGACCCCTTAGATCAAAGTGTATCTGTATTAAGAAGTTGTTTGGAAACACACAAAGTACGATAGAGAACTGCCATTTTTGACTTTTTCTTTTTGGCTGGTTTCATATGGAATTGGATCGATAATTCTCAGTTTTTTCTTCTTCTTTCTAGTCAATGATTCTCAAAGATGTGTATAGGCATAATACTATGTGTGTTACATGAAGCAGCAAACAGAGACGAGCAGCGGAGTCTCGCATGAAATAGAAAATGCTCATGAAGGTTCCTTTTGAGTCTCTCACTTATTTATTGAAATCAAAACACTTTTGCAGACAAAAACTTGTTGATTAGTGCTGCACATCGGGTAATTTTTAGATGAAAATCGTATAAAATGAAGTATGTTTCACTCACTGTGCTGTTAGCCGTGTTTCAACTATGAGCTCCAAGAATTCATATGCTATTGATTAATGATAAAGTCATGAGAATAATGGTTAATTTATCATTGTTGTTCCAAACCCTCAAAACCTTTCGATGTCTAGTCAAATAGTAGGTTCGATTGAATGCAATTAAATCATCCAGATAGAGTTTTATTTGGTAAGAATGAAAAAAAAGTCTTTTAAAGTGTGCTTGTGCTCTTACAATGTACTTTCCATGGGAAGAAATTTTTGGCTCGTCGCATTTGTGTTGTAGCAGCTCCGAGCTTCTTAAATTATACGGTTTCATTGCATTTTTGGGTTTTCTGTCTCTCGCGCAACACAAAAAGAAATGGTTCTACTCAAATAAACTAAATATTCACCCTTCGAAATATTCACCCCCCCCCTTCGAAATAGCTGCTTCAGTCCCTCCTTTTTCTCTCTCTAAACTTTTTCTCTTTGTCTTTGACTCCTTTTCTCTCTCTCTTCACCCCTTTCCTCTCTTTCTCCTCGCAGATTAAGAGTAATTGAAACCATTCCTGAGTCACTTTGCACTTATGGTAAAATGTGTTAAAATTCCCAGGATGCTTCTTGTAATATCTTGACAACCTTCAGAGTTTGTTTCATGTTGTTTTCAATCATTTTTCTGCCTGGGAAATTTGCAGCCCTTTGATGCTTTAAATAATTTTTGTTCAGCACACATTGATCACCCCATGTTATATGCCCTCAACTAAAAATTTTTTTGCTAATTTGTTTGAATTTGTATAGTTCTCAATAAAATTGTTCGTCTGAAAGCAACAATAAAATAACATTTTTGTAGCACTTGAATTCCAAAAAAAAAGGAATTTTTAACAAAGGTTGGACTTTCACCCACTCCACACTGTGTCTCTGACTTCCTAGATGTGGTGCAGTTTGCAGCGTCAGAAAGTGCAGAGTTTTCTTCAATCGTCTGCCACCTCTTCATGCTATCTTATTTCTTATTCTTCTCTGCTCGTCAGCTATCACCTCACACTTTCTTCACAACTTCTGTTATTTCACAAAGATATGTACAAGCCTGTATAACAATTATACTTCACTTCTCATATTCATTAAGATGCGCACTAGCATATTCTGTGCACCCTGTGCGCACTAGCATGTTCTAGGCTTTTTTTATCGAAGTAGATCAAGTTTGGAAGGAGTAAAAAAATTTACAGTTTTTGTCCACGTGATTTTCTATTCGATGGAAGATCAGTGGCCGTATTGACCAATGTCACGGGTAGCTAAAAAGCTTCCCGAGCCTTCCCGCGGGAAGGCTCGGGAAGCTTTTTTCAAAATCCGTATTCACCAATGTTGCGGGTAACTCTACAGCTTCCCGAGCCTTCCCGCGGGAAGGCTCGTGAGGCCCGGGAAGGTTTTGTCAAAAGTCGCTATTCACCAATGTCGCGGGAAGCTTTTCACCAATGTCGCGGGAAGTAGCTTTTTTCTTACCGGACCTTTTCAAAGTCTTAGGTCCGGGAAGAACCTTCCCGCGACTTTTTTTTTTAATACAACGTGATCATTTACTATTGCCCTCATTTTTATTCACTCACTTGTCATCATTATCTACATATATAAATCTTTTCTATCGTATCATTTCAAGTCTTTGAAACTGTATTTCGACGTAAACTGCCTTGCTTGACTGATAGGAAAAATTTCTACGCTTCAAACACAAATAGTGTATTTTGAGTTTGGGGGGGAGTGTTGTAATCTTGTCAATATCATTAAATTTTCAACTGCGAAGACTAATTATTACGAAAGAGTTAACACTATTCCGTACTTGTTTCTTTTTCTTTTTTTTCAAAAAAAAAGGGAACTCGACCTAGGAAGAACCAGATTAAAAAAAACTTTGCAGAATAAAACTGAAACTTCTAGAAAATGGCTTATTATATAGCTCTGTTGAAAAACCCAAACACACCATTACTTTTTGTGATACATTTATAACGTTTAATTAATCCCTCACTGCTTTTCAATTTATTCAAACAATCATCAAATATTCTACTACAAAAAAGCGTAGAATAACATTTGGTTGCTTGAATGTCATGTTTACATATAACGTTAAATAAAATGTTTGCAGGCAAATTTTACGATGAAACTTTTTGGCACTTTGTTACTTTAGGAAGGCCGCACTTTACTTGGAGAGGGGGTTCGAACATCATGTTGATTCGAAGTAGCACTTTTGCTACCCGCAGTCTAACCAACGCCACAATTCTTTTCTTCGGCGCCTCTTGCAACCACATGTTTACCTCGTCTGTCTTGGAGCTCTTTTTGATTGACTTTGCCAGCCAATCAGTGATCGACTTGTAGTATGTCTCCGCAACAACGGGTATTTCGTTTCAAAGAGTAGTAGTGTTGTACCAGGCTCCACTGCCAGTTTTACAAGGTGTTAAAGGCAGCTTCTCTGCTCTTTCTATCATTTCTTGGAGTTCATCGTTGATTTCGCCTGCTGCGAATTGTTCAGATGAGGTGAAGATAAGCTCTACGGCCTTATCTTCCACCACTTCGTCGTCTGACATTATGAGCTATCAGCCTTAGGGCACTGATGCACCATATAAAATCTTTTCGGTATTGTGTGGTAGATCTGGATGTCAAGGGATACTCCCTCAAGGACACCAGAATTCTTTAAGATACAATTCGGGCTTGAAAGCCGTTTCTTGTCTTGCCTGCCACGCGGGACTTCCAAAGATAGCCTTTACAGGTTTATTCACAGAACCAACGAACGATTAAATAACGAACTAACGAACTTACTAACAAGAATAAATGATAGAGAAGGATGAGGAGTAATTAAGAGAATTATGAAGAGAGAGAGATGAGAGAAAAAACTAATTAAGAGATAATGAAATTATGGTGAGAGAATGAAGAGAGAGGAAGAAGAAGTTAATAGAACCCGAAAACTAGAAGTGAAATAGAGAAATGAGTAACTTACGTTACGTTACCCGGATCACTATCTAACTAGTCCTAGTAAGCTAACTTCGCGCCTGTCCGACGGCTTGACTGCCTTCTTCCGGAACTTGAATGAGCGGTTGAGATATACGAGCGATTGAGATCTGCTACGTGCAACAGGACGTACCTGTCTCAAACTTGGGTAATTAAACCTATGTTCTTGAAACATAGGTGAGAATAACGCGCGCGCGGAAGAAGACGAAGAAGACAGACTTCTAATATAATATTGAGTGATAAGGTTAAGAAGAAGAAAAAGAAATGTTTCCTACCGGAAGAAAGACCGAGTAAGATTGATGAGGTAAAAGAGAAAATATAGAACTTAAGCATAATAAGTTATTAACCTTAAAAGATAACTTATAAAGCTTAACATAACAAAAAACAACGAAAAAACAACACAACAAAATGCAGCGACGTGTCGAATGTGGGCCTAAAATATTTTAGGAGAAACCTAAATTTGATTAGAGAAAGTTCGAGAAACGTCGCCCTTACACTAAAATTACCTACACCAAAAAGGGGTAATCATAATATGATTATGATTACATTGGGGGCCCACAAAAACAAAGACAGCGACGAAGGAGCCGGTCCCGCGAGGTCCTCCTAGACGTTGCAGAACGGATTTTCCTCGCAGACTGCTCCGTGATGGGCGTCCTCGGTGGCGTGGCAGAAGGGGCATGCTATTGGCGGGCATCGATGTCCTCTGTTGAAAAATTGCAAGCAACGAAGGCATCTCGCCTTCCTCAATAAAATTCGCCTTCTTTCTTCCAAAGTGGCGATTGCCCGACAACAAACCGCCTCGTGCGATTTGTCATGACACAGCAAGCATTCCGCTTTGGGACGGAATTGTGACGAATGGTCACCCTGGGGCGCCCTGTCTAGCAACGTTTCATAAACAGGTTTCCATGGTCTTTTTGAAGTGCCTGACTGCACACCATCTCTGTTAGGGCGCTTATAAAGATTGCTTGCGAGGTTTCGATTGACGACGGGCAATTGTGAAGCTGATGAGCTTTTCGACGGTCGACGATTGTCGAACCTTAAATCCCATTTCTCGATACGTCTTCCGAAGTCTATTTGACTCGACGTAGCCGTCTTTTCAAGGGATGCATGTAGTGAACGCTTTTGAGCGTCTGGTTTTGACCGCTCTTTGAATGCTGCCTTTTCTCTTGAATCATTCTGGTTTCGAATGATGTCCTTCACGTGAGTGATGAGATGTGTTTCATTCGAATTTTTGTAACCACAGGTTGCTTCACCCGTAGCAATCCAACCGAGCTTGGAAGGTACCAACACGAAACCACTTGGTAGAGTTATTGGTTGCTTTTTCCATTTAACAACCTTCAAGTAGTCCTTGTTGCCCAGTAAGAGTACCGGGTTTATCTGGGATTTTACATCATATTCATCAGCTAGACGAATTCCTCTTTTTTGAATGAGAACGAGGTCATCCGCTGGTAGAGAGCTGTATTCGAGGGTTGCCGTTAGTGGCTCTGGGTGCGCCATCGCTTCAATCACGAGTTTTTCACCATTGACTCCGTGCAGGGGAACTTCGTAGATAGAATACATTCTCGTTTCGATTGTTTTTGCTCCAAGCCCTGCTAGCGAACATTCCGTCCTCCGTAGTTTACGGAGATCGAGTTCCTTAGCTACACTTTCTGATATCAAACTCACAGAAGCGCCGTTGTCAAGGATGAAGTCAACCCTCCTCTGAATTCGATTTCCAATGAGAACCTTGCCCGATTGCAAACGAGATTCATTTGAGATTTTGCATTCAGGCAGTGTTGAATGAACGTGACCAATATGCTGCGTGGAGTTTCTTCTTGAATCGTTTCCTTGGCTGCTCAAGGTAGCTGATGCGTTCCTTTCAGAAACTTTCACCGCGGCATTACCCTTTTTGCTGGGCCTCATCATGAATCGGAAACATAAGGCAAAGTCAGGCGGTCCATCACAGTACGGGCAGCGAACGTCGTCACACTGATGCGCGGACCCTCCAGGTTTCAGGCACATCTGGCACCATCCATGTTTTCTCGCAAACTCTATGCGATCCTTCACCATCGGGATCTTCCTGCATTCCCATGACAATTTGTGATTGTTGCAGAACACACAACATTTGTCATCCCTCGCCACGAGCGGCTGAGGTGTCGGGACTATGCGGTCTGCCCCCATGCGATACCTCTCGACTGGGGTGTCCGTTTTGGCTACATGGATGGTGTGGCGATTCGGTTTTGATGATTGCTCGTTACTCATCTCCATAATGAAGAGTTCTTCCTTGATCATGCTTTCAGCCTGGTTAAGGATTGCTGAGACAGTTACGTCTTCCACCTCGTAGATGAATTTCAGTAGTCTCGTCCTTGTGCTTGAAGGAAATTTCTTCAAAATGTAAGGAGACCCGCCCAATTATTGCTTATGCCTTTATTGTAGTGATCTACATTTGTATGTTTCTTTTTGTTATTATGTTTCTTTTGGAGACATCCTTTCGATGTCTCCTTTCGATATTTCCTTTTAATGTTAGGTGCATACCTCTCGCGCGATTCGGCTGGCCAGCCATATTGTTGTTAATGTTTCCTTAGTTTTCGGTTCTCCTGTTTTTCTTTTGTTTTGTTTCGACTGCTTTAGAGTTGTGTTTTTTTAATAAAGAGATATTCTCTCGCGTCCGTTGCTTGGGATCAACGAGGAGTAGGGACTACTCAAACTTACATGGGGGCCGAACCAGTCGAACTTTGAGGATAAGTTTTTCTAGAGACGCATTTATTCGTGATTTTCGCGATTGTTCGACATTTCGTGATTTTCGAGAAAAAGGACTTTTCGACATTTCGAAAAAGAGGCTCTTGTGACTTTCGACATTTCGAAAGTGAGCCGAGACTTTCGACATTTCGAAAGTGGGCCGCGACTTTCGACATTTCGAAAGTGAGCCCAAAGCTATTGTGCCCTGTTGTTGTGGAAGTGCTCTCTTGAGAGAGCGACGCGGTCGAGCTTTGCGTTCGAGCGAGAGGTTGAAGTCAAGCTGGTAGAGCTTTGGAAAGGACGAAAAGAGACGATTGAAGCATCCTTCGGTTGTTCGCTCATTGCTCGTGTTCGCGTCGTAGTTGTATGCGCATTGCTCGCCGTATTGACAATTTAAGAAAGTTGTGTGAAAACTGAAAATTGCAGCTATGTCAGTCGAGCACAGGAATGAAGACATTGCGCGGGAGGACAACATTTTCTCGGAAAAGGACCCGCTCGGTCTCACGAAGGAGGAAAAACCGAAGGAAAGAGAGGTGAGCCAATTGAGCAAAATTGAAGAATTTATGAAGAAAATAGAGGGACGAATAGAAGAAATTGAAGAAGCGGTAACAGATACAAAGATAAGTAAAAGAAAAATGGCGGAGATGGCGACTCAATTATGTGAAGAGTGTAAAGACTGGGGAAAAAGTTGTGACAACTGGGAGAAGAACATGCAGTGGAAGTTGAAAGAAGACAAAATGCTGCAGGATCACTCTCAGACTACCGTGAGAGCGCTAGAGGCCAAACTGGAAGCATACAAGAAAAGGACCGAAGAGCAGCTCAAAGAAATAAAAGGTCAGTACGAGAAACATGGAGAAAGACTCGAAGTTGAACAGGTGATAAGAAGAGTGGAAAACTCGAAGAAAAGAGAGTCATACGTGCAATTGCAGAACTCAGAGGAACTCAATGGTCGAGATCAGCAGGACGCCCACCAAATCACAGGTATGAGTTCGAGAAATTCTTCCGAGTTTGGTGAGAATAAAAGGAGAAAGAGAGAAGAAAGAGATACAATAAATGGGTTGAGCTCAGTAATAGCATCTATGGCCCTACCAAGCATTCAACCTTTCTCGGGCAGAGGCGGTGCTAAGGAATTTCGGGAATTCGTGGAAAGAATTGACATGAAATACGGACAACTAGTAAGTGAAGATCAACTGATCACAATACTCAGACAACACTTGAAAGGAGACGCATTACGCATTTTCGAAACCCTCCCTCAAGAGATAAAGAATGGTTTCTACCGAGGGATCGTACAAAAAATGGCGGACAGATTCAAAGGGGATCAGACGTTGAAAAAGTATGATGCACAGAGGCAGTTGGATAAGATAGTCAAAAGAGAGAAAGAAACGGTCGTCCAGTTTTGTTGTCACCTAGAGTCCTTAACCTCCGAGGCTTACCCGGAAGCGTCCCCAGAAATGTTGTCAGAAATTAGGGCAGGGAAATTGGTGAACGCGTTGCCCAACTTTGAGCACCAAGTGCAACTCTTCAAAGTTCTAGACGAGACGGAGAGTTACGAGAAGTATGAAAGGTTGAGAGAGGAAGCGCAGAAATTAGAAACCTTGGAAAGAAGAAAAATAATCATGAGAGAAAGGGTGGACAATTTTCCGATGAGACCAGTCAATCGAGGGTGGCATAGAAACGGAAGGGAACATAGTTTTACAGGAGGGAGATATGGAAACATAACGGTAGAACAAAGAAACCTGGCCGAGACTGTCAATAAGTCACTCAATCCGGGCGCGCCTCCCTTTGTTCCGACACAAACTAATCCAAGAGAAATAGGAAGAACGTGGAATCATGATAGAGTAATAAGATGTTACAAGTGTCAAGAAGAGGGTCACTATAGCGGGGTATGCCCGAATAGCGGAGAACAAATCAGAAATGCCGGAACGAGGAAAATAGAGTTGCGAAAGAAAGATGAGAGTACGGGAAAGGTACCATATCTCGGAACGCTCTGGAAAGCACAGGCAGAGTTCAACGGGGTCAAATGCACAGTAGTGATAGACACTGGAGCAGAGTCGACGGTCATCCCGAGAAAAACCATGGAGGAGATAGAGAGAACAGGGAGAGATAAAATCGAATGGCAGGAAGCGAGAGAGCTTATGAACGATGCAATAGGCAGACCGATAGAGATACTTGGTAAGACAGAGTTGTCGGTCAAAATTGAAGGAACAGAACAATCGAGGATTGGTGTGTTTGTGGTGGACTCCAAGGAAGATTACATATTGTTGTCTCAGAACGCGCGAGAGATATGGGAAAAATGGAGAGAAAAAGAGAAAGAGGGTAAGCCAGTAAGCATTGCGAAGAGAGTGTGCATTGCACCCGGAGAGGAAAGAGACGTCGAAGTTAATGTGCCTAACAGTTCGGGGAAGATCATGTTTTGGGCAGAGAAAGAAGGAATAGGGTCTGGAGTAATGGAAGAAAAGCGAGGTAAGGGGAGAGTAAGAGTGAGTAATGCAACTCAAATACCGATGATATTGAAGAAAGATGAAGTGATCGGGGAAGGGGAAGAACCAATATGGCTGGATGCCCACTTGGTAGAAAAGACACCAGACACATACGAGAGACAAGGCATAAACATGGAAGTACTCGAAGCGATTGAAAGAAAGGCAGAGACGAAAAGTGAGCTGTGCAAGAAAGTAGTTCTGAAATACCAAGAGGTTATCGCAACAAAAGAGGAGAAAAAAGACGTCCAGGAGGAAAAAGACGCGCAGCTAAAGTTTGCAGTGGGTAAAATGAAAAAAATGGAGGAGAATTTTGATCAGCTGTTGACTAAAGAAAAAGAGAAAACAGCAAGAGAGAAGGTCGAGAAAGACAGGGAAGCTCAGAAAATCAAGGAACTTGAGAGCACAATTCTGCGGATGAAAATGAAATTAAACTCGTTACAGGAACAATTGGAGGAAAGTGAAAGACAGAAGGAATTCACCGAAAAAGAAGCAGACAAGGTAATTCCAAATTTCGTTTGTGCAGAAAATATGGCAGTCCTCACAGAAACCGGGAAGAATACGAAAAAGACCTTTGCTAGAAGTGATCTGAAGCAAATTGGCGACCATGCTAGTGAAAGAAAAGAAAAGTTTGGGGAACTAGAAGAATACCATGAAAAGTTGAACGGAAGAGTGCGAGTAACATGGAGAAATACTAAAAAGAAAAGGAAAAAGAAAAAGAATAACGAAAACTTGCTTAAGATGGAAAAGAAGCAGTACCCGATGGAAAGAGAGAGGATCCTCGTGAGACTGCCCACGGAGAAAGGAAACCCGTTCCCTAAAAGACGGCAACAGCTGGAGAGATCTCCAGACTACAGTACGGACCGTACTCCGCGTGGATGAAGAAGGCACCCAACTCGTCGAGGACGACGAGTCTCGAGGGGGGGGCATGTAAGGAGACCCGCCCAATTATTGCTTATGCCTTTATTGTAGTGATCTACATTTGTATGTTTCTTTTTGTTATTATGTTTCTTTTGGAGACATCCTTTCGATGTCTCCTTTCGATATTTCCTTTTAATGTTAGGTGCATACCTCTCGCGCGATTCGGCTGGCCAGCCATATTGTTGTTAATGTTTCCTTAGTTTTCGGTTCTCCTGTTTTTCTTTTGTTTTGTTTCGACTGCTTTAGAGTTGTGTTTTTTTAATAAAGAGATATTCTCTCGCGTCCGTTGCTTGGGATCAACGAGGAGTAGGGACTACTCAAACTTACAAAAAGCATTTGCTGCATGATCAAGTCTCTTTGTAGAGTAGGCTGCGTCTTGTTTAAGTTCGCCACTGCTCCTTTCAGTGCAAGCACTAGCGTGAGCTGACTGTTCCAGGAGTCATCGGCCGCCGATATTGAATCCAATTTCAATAACGCCATTCTCTCATCCGCCTTTTTTGCTCCGAAACTCTCTCGTAGAAGCTTGACTGCGTCTTCGTATGAGGAACCACTTGAGGATAACTGACTCAAAGCCACCTTCGCTGTGCCTCTCACACACTCTCTCAGGTACGACATCTTCTCGAGCGAAGAAATGTCTGGCCGGGTATGTATCATCTCATTGAATAGCTCCCACCACGAGGAGAACTCCAAACAATTACCATCGAACACTGGCAGAGTTGGAGTTGGGAGTGGCGGCAGTCTTGTTCTGTTTCTAAAGTCTTGCACACTATCCTGCTCTGGTACGACTACCTGAGGAGCTGCATTAGCTTCAGTAGTGCCTTGATCTGAGTGAATGGGCGCGCTGCCGTTGTCGGGTGGACTTACTGTCCACGTACTTTCAACTCTCCTTGGTTCAGTACTTCCGCGAGCTGAGCTTTCTGCTGTGTCGCTAGAGCTCAACATCATGTTGATTCGAAGTAGCACTTCCGCAGTCTAACCAACGCCACAATTCTTTTCTTCGGCGCCTCTTGCAACCACATGCTTATCTCGTCTGTCTTGGAGCTCTTTTTGATTGACTTTGCCAGCCAATCAGTGATCGACTTGTAGTATACCTCCGCAACAACGGGTATTTCGTTTCGAAGAGTAGTCGTGTTGTACCAGGCTTCACTGCCAGTTTTACAAGGTGTTAAAGGCAGCTTCTCTGCTCTTTCTATCATTTCTTGGAGTTCATCGTTGATTTCGCCTGCTGCGAATTGTTCAGATGAGGTGAAGATAAGCTCTACGGCCTTATCTTCCACCACTTCGTCGTCTGACATTATGAGCTATCAGCCTTAGGGCACTGATGCACCATATAAAGTCTTTTCGGTATTGTGTGGTAGATCTGGATGTCAAGGGATACTCCCTCAAGGACACCAGAATTCTTTAAGATACAATTCGGGCTTGAAAGCCGTTTCTTGTCTTGCCTGCCACGCGGGACTTCCAAAGATAGCCTTTACAGGTTTATTCACAGAACCAACGAACGATTAAATAACGAACTAACGAACTTACTAACAAGAATAAATGATAGAGAAGGATGAGGAGTAATTAAGAGAGAGAGAGAATTATGAAGAGAGAGAGAGATGAGAGAAAAAACTAATTAAGAGATAATGAAATTATGGTGAGAGAATGAAGAGAGAGGAAGAAGAAGATAATAGAACCCGAAAACTAGAAGTGAAATAAAGAAATGAGTAACTTACGTTACGTTACCCGGATCACTATCTAACTAGTCCTAGTAAGCTAACTTCGCGCCTGTCCGACGGCTTGACTGCCTTCTTCCGGAACTTGAATGAGCGGTTGAGATAGACGAGCGATTGAGATCTGCTACGTGCAACAGGACGTACCTGTCTCAAACTTGGGTAATTAAACCTATGTTCTTGAAACATAGGTGAGAATAACGCGCGCGCGGAAGAAGACGAAGAAGACAGACTTCTAATATAATATTGAGTGATAAGGTTAAGAAGAAGAAAAAGAAATGTTTCCTACCGGAAGAAAGACCGAGTAAGATTGATGAGGTAAAAGAGAAAATATAGAACTTAAGCATAATAAGTTATTAACCTTAAAATATAACTTATAAAGCTTAACATAACAAAAAACAACGAAAAAACAACACAACAAAATGCAGCGACGTGTCGAATGTGGGCCTAAAATATTTTAGGAGAAACCTAAATTTGATTAGAGAAAGTTCGAGAAACGTCGCCCTTACACTAAAATTACCTACACCAAAAAGGGGTAATCATAATATGATTATGATTACAGGCCGTGCGGCTTAAAAACGAGGCCTTATGGAACAATTAGCCAAAAAATTGTCTTTTATCCAGTCTAACTGAGTAAAATGGCTTAGCTGTTTTCATCTATTATTCACTGTTTTTCCCGCTTAGGCTTAGGCAAAGGTAGCGCTAACGAGGCCGTACGGCTTAGGAACGAGACCGGAGGAAAAAATTCCTCACATAATCATTTTTTGTCGACTCAATGACTAAATTTGTCGAATTAGAGAAAATTATGTGAAAATTACAGTAGTTTAAACACACTAAATTCCAAAGCCCCTCCTAAGTGAAGTGCGCCCCCAAGTAAAGTGCAGCCCCCCTAAGTAGAATTCTGCCCACTAATCGCGAATCGACTCGCAATCGTAGAGCAACTTCCCGACTGCATGAGAGCCAACTTTTTCTGAACATCACAGTCATTACAAGCTTCATACGAATGACAAAAAAACGAGTTGTGACGGAAACGCGATTTAAAGCATTGATGAATTAAAAGAGAAACTTCTTTTTTTTTAAAACACAAAACGCGAAATTAATTATGAAAAGTACATGCTACGAAAGACAAAAAAGTAATTATAACGAAGCCACACATTGGCATACGCCAAAAACATGACGTATAGTTATGAATGGAAAAAAAATTTAGTATGAAGTTTTGATAATGAAAAATCGAAAAAAATAAGGATAAAAAACTTGAGGTAGAAAATTTTTTTTTGGATGAAATCCAAAATTTGAACTCCCTCCGGAAAAACCGAAAAGGCGTCAGCTATTTTCCTTCCCGTGGGAAGGGTCGGGAAGCTTGCTTCCCGCGGCTTCTTGGATAGTGTTTCAACTACCCGCGAACAGGCGCGGGAAGGAGCTTCCCGCGGGAAGCTTTTTGGAGCTTCCCGAGCTAGGCCTACCCGCGACATTGGTGAATACGGCCACAGGTCTCGGCAAGAGTCTTTCTCTTCCACGAGACGAAAGAGTATGATCTCGTCTTTTCAAAATGCGCAAGATGTCACTCGTCCAGGGTTATTATAACGGGGGCTCAGACAGACCCTTCAATATCAGTTGCAATCCTGTAGACGCTCGTGGCAAAGGGTGATGTTTTTCTCAAGAGGAAAATCGGTGCCTTCTTCTCCAACTTTTCCCTGAAACATGCTGCGTGCTCCGACTTGCTTTGACGGGCTGGAGTTGCAATCCTGTAGACGCTCGTGGCAAAGGTTGATGTTTCTCTCAAGAGGAAAATCGGTGCCTTCTTCCCCAACTTTTCCATGAAACTTGCTGCGTGCTCCGACTTGCTTGGACGGGCCGGAGTTGCAATCCTGTAGACGCTCGTGGCAAAGGGTGATGTTTCTCTGAAGAGGAAAATCGGTGCCTTCTTCCCCAATTTTTCCCTGAAACTTGCTGCGTGCTCCGACTTGCTTGGACGGGCCGGAGTTGCAATCCTGTAGACGCTCGTGGCAAAGGGTGATGTTTCTCTGAAGAGGAAAATCGGTGCCTTCTTCCCCAACTTTTTCTGAAACTTGCTGCGTGCTCCGACTTGCTTGGACGGGCCGGAGTTGCAATCCTGTAGACGCTCGTGGCAAAGGGTGATGTTTCTCTGAAGAGGAAAATCGGTGCCTTCTTTCCCAACTTTTCCCTGAAACTTGCTGCGTGCTCCGACTTGCTTGGACGGGCCGGAGTTGCAATCCTGTAGACGCTCGTGGCAAAGGGTGATGTTTCTCTGAAGAGGAAAATCGGTGCCTTCTTCCCCAACTTTTCCCTGAAACTTGCTGCGTGCTCCGACTTGCTTGGACGGGCCGGAGTTGCAATCCTGTAGACGCTCGTGGCAAAGGGTGATGTTTCTCTGAAGAGGAAAATCGGTGCCTTCTTCCCCAACTTTTTCTGAAACTTGCTGCGTGCTCCGACTTGCGTGGACGGGCCGGAGTTGCAATCCTGTAGACGCTCGTGGCAAAGGGTGATGTTTCTCTGAAGAGGAAAATCGGTGCCTTCTTCCCCAACTTTCCCCTGAAACTTGCTGCGTGCTCCGACTTGCTTGGACGGGCCGGAGTTGAAATCCTGTAGACGCTCGTGGCAAAGGGTGATGTTTCTCTGAAGAGGAAAATCGGTGCCTTCTTCCCCAACTTTTCCTGAAACTTGCTGCGTGCTCCGACTTGCTTGGACGGACCGGAGTTGCAATCCTGTAGACGCTCGTGGCAAAGGGTGATGTTTCTCTGAAGAGGAAAACCGGTGCCTTCTTCCCCAACTTTTCCTGAAACTTGCTGCATGCTCCGACTTGCTTGGACGGACCGGAGTTGCAATCCTGTAGACGCTCGTGGCAAAGGGTGATCTTTCTCTGAAGAGGAAAATCGGTGCCTTCTTCCCCAACTTTTCCCTGAAACTTGCTGCGTGCTCCGACTTGCTTGGACGGGCCGGAGTTGCAATCCTGTAGACGCTCGTGGCAAAGGGTGATGTTTCTCTGAAGAGGAAAATCGGTGCCTTCTTCCTCAACATTTCCTGGAACTTGCTGCATGCTCCGACTTGCTTGGACGGGCCGGAGTTTCAATCCTGTAGACGCTCGTGGCAAAGGGTGATGTTTCTCTAAAGAGGAAAATCGGTGCCTTCTTCCCCAACTTTTCCCTGAAACTTGCTGCGTGCTCCGACTTGCTTGGACGGGCCGGAGTTGCAATCCTGTAGACGCTCGTGGCAAAAGGTGATGTTTCTCTGAAGAGGAAAATCGGTGCCTTCTTCCCCAACTTTTCCTGAAACTTGCTGCGTGCTCCGACTTGCTTGGACGGGCCGGAGTTGCAATCCTGTAGACGCTCGTGGCAAAGGGTGATGTTTCTCTGAAGAGGAAAAACGGTGCCTTCTTCCCCAACTGTTTTCTGAAACATGCTGCGAAAAAGTCGGAGCGACTTGCACGGACGGGCCGGAGTTGCAATCCTGTAGACGCTCGTGGCAAAAGGTGATGTTTCTCTGAAGAGGAAAATTGGTGCCTTCTTCCCCAACTTTTCCTGAAACTTGCTGCGTGCTCCGACTTGCTTGGACGGGCCGGAGTTGCAATCCTGTAGACGCTCGTGGCAAAGGGTGATGTTTCTCTGAAGAGGAAAATCGGTGCCTTCTTCCCCAACTTTTCCCTGAAACTTGCTGCGTGCTCCGACTTGCTTGGACGGGCCGGAGTTGCAATCCTGTAGACGCTCGTGGCAAAGGGTGATGTTTCTCTGAAGAGGAAAATCGGTGCCTTCCCCAATTTTTCCCTGAAACTTGCTGCGTGCTCCGACTTTCTTGGACGGGCCGGAGTTGCAATCCTGTAGACGCTCGTGGCAAAGGGTGATGTTTCTCTGAAGAGGAAAATCCGGTGCCTTCTTCCCCAACTTTTCCCTGAAACTTGCTGCGTGCTCCGAGTTTCTTGGACGGGCCGGAGTTGCAATCCTGTATACGCTCGTGGCAAAGGGTGATGTTTCTCTGCAGAGGAAAATCGGTGCCTTCTTACCCAAATTTTCCCTGTCACTCGCTGCGTGCTCCGACTTGCTTGGAGGGGCCGGCGTTGATAGTCAGGTTGAAGAGTTGAGGGAAAAGGACAAAGTTGACTCCTCGAAGTCGGAACTTTGTTTCATTCATTCTTTATTCCAGGTTGTATACAATTATGTTGATGAATGGGTATACAAAACGGATCACTGTCACTTAAGTGAGCTCAGTTTTGGTGATACAAACTAACACCGAATGTTCGAGGGAAGTAAAAAATAAATAAATTAATTAACAACGAAAATATGACATGTTCACAGGAGGAAAAGTCAATTAAGGCGAAGTTTCGAGGAAACGACAATCACAGAATCGGGAAGTTGGAGAAGAAATCTTTTGAAAGCACTTGGTGACTTACAAGATACAGCATTAGAAGGCAAAGAGTTCCATACATTAATGGATCTAGATACACACGTACTGTGAGACTGAGGAAATTTGAAGGGGAGTACGAACCGCAATGAATATGTTTTGCGGTTTCCATAAAGAGAAGGAAGAATGCGGAACAGCGTGCTCTTATCAAGCCTAATTGCATCATGAACAACTTTATGAACGAAACACAGATCAGCTATCGACCGCCGATATTCTAGTGTGTTAAGAGATAGAAAACTCAGACGACGAAGGTAGTTCAAGTTGGGGAGGCCGGCTCGAGCTAGAAGCCTTCTGGTAAAAGATCTTTGAACGCGTTCTAAGGCATTTATGAGGCCTATACATAGAAGTTGGGGACCAGATCAATTCTCAACAGAAGGTGACAAGATCCATACTCTAGGAGTGGTAGCACATAAGTCTTGTAAGCTTTGAGTAGTACTGGTATTGATGATGTTTTCAGAGATCGGAAGATGATATTCATGCACTTACTAGCTTTGCAGATAGTACTTTCAATATGAGTGGAAAATGATAGTGAGCTTTCAAATAAAATTCCAAGGTCTCGAGCGTGAGACTGGGTCGGTAGTTTGTGATGGTTAATATGGTATTGTATACCTGAGTTGTTAGGACCACAATGAATGATCAGACACTTTGCGAATGAGATGGAGAGAGACCATTTAAAGGCGTAGTCGGCTATTGAATTCAAAGCTATTTGCAGAGCAATATGATCATCGGAGAAAATCTTAACATCATCGACATAAAGAAAACAGTGTACATTCTCTGGAATCTTGTCAACAATATCATTTATGAAAATCGAGAAGAACAAGGGGCCTAAACAACTTCCCTGAGGAACACCGGTGGCCACTCTTTGTTCATCAGAAAGATTGTCATCAACATTCACACGAAAAGATCGCTGTGAGAGAAACGAAGAAACAAGACACAATAGAGACGAGTGGACACCTGCACATTCAAGCTTGTAAAGAAGGAGTCGATGATCGACCATGTCGAATGCCTTTGAGAAGTCAATCAGGCAGATGTCAAAAGGGATTTTCCTGGATAGGAAAGAAAGATACAAAGCGTGGGACTCAACAAGAGATGAAGTAGTGGACCGATTTCGACGAAAACCAGACTGATTGGAGTGTAAAATGGTATTCATTTCCAGATGCTGGTAAATTACATTGTACAAATGCTTCTCGAATAGCTTAGACAACGAACTGACGAGAGTGATAGGACGATAATTGTTAACATCACTTTTGCTAGCTTTCTTGTGAATCGGTTTAATCAAACCTGTTTTCCATGCCGCTGGGTAGTAACCAAGTGTTAAGCAGTTAGAAAATATTATGGCTAGTGGCAGAGACAAAGCGTCTTTGCAGTTCTTGATGAAAATGTTAGGTAAACCATCAGGAGACGTGTTAATTTTGGGAACAATACCCTTGATGAGATTGTGAATGTCTATCGGAGATAGAATGGAGTTGTACACAATAGGAGTTGAATAACAGCTCAATGATAATGGACCTTGAACTGGATTTGAGGTTACAGAAGCAAAAAATTTGGCGAATGTGTTAGAAATCTCAAGAGGACATGTTAATGGAACATCGTTAACAATCAAAGACGAAATTGTGTTGTTAGGTTTAGTGCGGTTTGCAATGGTACGGTAGAATTGCATGAAATTCTTTGGAAAACTTAACAGACTCTCTCGTTCACATTCGAATTTGAAAATAGCCTTATGCAACTTTCGGCATGTTCTCATAGTACATGTTGCTGATGGATATTTTTTCTTAGATCTTTGTAGAAAACTAAATATTCTTCGAATTTTTGAGGGGTATTTCAAATGAGGTTTACGGAGCTTCGATAATGGTACATATTGATGCACAAGAGAAGATAGAACATCTGTGAGATGAAGAACGCATTGGTCAATACTCAAGGTGGAAAATACAATCGTCCAATTTACAGGGAAAAGAGATTGACTGATGACATTCCAGTCGGCCTTTCTCCATTGAGGGAGTAACTTAAAGCATGATCTATTGGGACGCGTGGAGCATTTAGAGATCGAAAAACTTAATGATAGATGATCGCTCGTCTAGAAAGTATGAGAAGTTATGCAATCGGTGATGAGATCATGGTTACAAAAAACGTAATCGAGAATGTTGGATGAGCGAGTTGGAGTCAATACATGCTGGGTTAAGTGGTAGTCATTGGTGAATTGTGAAAAAGAGTTGGGTTCCTTGTCTTGGGTGGGGGGAGGGGCTGCTGACCAATCGGCATTCGGGAAGTTCAGGTCTCCGCAGATGATCACAGGGTAAGGAATGGAGCAGTGAGGAATGAGGTAACTGATGAGATCATCAATGGCATTCATGAGAGAGTTAGGCGATCGGTATCGGTAACAGGAAACAAGTCGAAGAGAGGGAAAAGGAAGTGTACATGAATCATTTGGAAAGATGTCAATAGTTATGCATTCAATTGAGTCTTGAGAAAATGAGGATACACTGACCGGAGAAAGTTTATTGCTAACAAGTAAAGCGGCTCCACCACCGCGGCTGTTATCAAGACGATCTGCTCTAAACACGAGGTATGGGAGAGCGTCAGTGAGAAGTGAATCAGGATCAAAAGAATTCAGCCATGTTTCACAAACGAATAGAATTCATGGAAGGACGATCTAAGTAGATGGTGAAGATCATATAATTTGTTCTTAATCGAGCGAGCATTGAATGAGACACATTTAAGCTTGGATGAACTCACTCTCTTTAATTGCTATTTCGATCGCTTCTTCTTGTCCGCAGCCATCTGCTGAGTGCGTGCGCTTCTTCTGATGACTACTGGAGGCTCATTCAGGGTCAGCGATTTATTGACGATGCAATTTTCTGATTTTTTGGACAAGGTAAGAGGGACTCGAGGTCGGGGAATAAGAGAAAGGCGAGGACGAGAAGAAGGCTGCGGTGCTGGTGGAGGGGTCGTGGCAGAGAAGATAGGGGTGTTGAATAAGGGGATTTCACTTGTAGAGGGAGGGTTTCTGATCCGAATAGAGGAGGACGCTACAGCTGCATAGGTCCGAGTTAGAGCAGGTGGAGAAGAAAGGGATGTGGTCTGGGTATTAATGAGAGATTTTCTCTTGTTTTCCCATTTTTGATGAGGGAGGACTGGTTCCAGATGAGAGTCGATCAGTCTGACGGGAATGTGAGAAGATTCTAGGGAAATTCGTTTACAGTCACGCTCAGCGATTAGTTCAGCGGGAGAGAGATCGGATCTGATATGACATCCTTTTGGGACACTCTTGACTTGTTTACAGAGCATGAGGAACATGTCTCGGTCACATGAGTTGGCGAACTCAATTTTGATCGGTCGTCCAGTAGACGTGGAGGGCCGAGGGGCACCCACAGGGTGGCGATGGTGAAAGATCTTGCCAGTTTTGAGGGACATCATGAGATCTGACGAGTTTATTTTCTGGAAGATCTGCTCAATGGTTCTTTGATCGTTTTTGTGGGTTTCATCGGCGACAGCCTTCTCGGGGAGTCGAAGAAGAACCGCTCGCTTGGACTTCCTCATTAACATGTCTTTATCCCTGATTGTACACTCAACCACTGCTGAGTATATATGTGGACGAAGAGAAACTGGAGATAAGCTACTCTGAACTTACGCTAGAATTTGACGTAGAGAAGAAATCTCTGCTGCTTGGTCTGACAGTGTCTTCTGAACGGGCTGAAGATGTTTCGAGAAGAGATCTTCAATAAGGGACATCACGAACGGCAACGGAACTGTTGGAATTTGTAGAGTGAGTATGGAAGGTGGAATTGTAGACATTATTGACTTTTCAAGAGAGCCCTTGATAAGTCACCAATCTCTATGAGAACAAGAGGGTCGATGAGAACAAGAGGGTCGATGAGCTTTAACTATTATTTTGAAGCTATGGATGATTCGGTTGAATCAATATCACTTCCCGAGCATTTCACTGTTACTTGCTGATTCTTCCGACTTGCTCGGAGGGGCCGGTTTTAAAAGTAGATGATATTAATAAAAAAACGGTTTTGGTTATAGAAAACTGTTGACTGGTGCTGAACTTTATTTTAAACGAAGTTGAAAGTTCTCAAAGTTTTTGTTCTTTTAGCGTAAAGGAAGAAGAGCCAGTCAGGTGAACCGTCTTCTCCGCGAAGTTCCCCTCAGAGATCTTTTCCAAGCTCTTCTTTTCGTTCAAAGAAAGGTTCTACATATAAGACGATGCTGGGAATAATTTTCGCCAAAATGCTCAAAATGTTGTTCCTCGGGCAGATTTCCCTTGAAAAACCAAGCTTTTCCATGGCAAGAAACGGAAAAAAGCGCCATGATAAATGGCAGCAAATAACATGCGTTTTGACGGGCCTGCCAAGAAAAACAAGCTTTCTACTTTGTACTCGTTTTGTCACTGCTAAAGAAGGGACGAAATTTGTAACTGCTTATGTCACTGCCAAAAACGGGCTTTTTTGTGTACTTCTTTTTTTCCTGCCAAAATCGGGATTTTTTTGTCCTTGTTTTGTCTCTGCCAAAGTCGGGCTTTTTTTGTCCTTCTTTTGTCTCTTCCAAAACCGGCCTTTTTTTTGTTCTTTTTTTGTCACTGCCAAAATTGGGTTTTTGTTTGTCCTTGTTTTGTCACTGCCAAAATCGGGTTTTTTTTGTCCTTGTTTTGCCACTGCCAGAACCGGGATTTTTGTCCTTGTTTTGTCACTGCCAAAATCGAGCTTTTTTTTTGTAACCCCTGCAACTCCTTAGCCTCATTTCTGGGATGATGGAAGATCGCTCTCAGGAACTCTTTGGGGAGTGCCAATACTAGACTTTGATCTCTTTAAATGTGTGGTTCAGGCTACGTCTTTCAACGAGCCGGATCGAATCTTTACCTCAAACTTGGGTAATTAAACCGACTACAACCCCACACAAATCTTTACGTACTAGCGCAGCAACATACATTTTTCTCAACTGTTTACTAAACTCGGTTGGGGTACGTCGCTAGAAGTGGTTAACATGTGGTCGTTGCGGAGCTTTGTTCAACGTAGAAAAGTGTTCCAAAAAAGAGCCGAGTTTGGCAGTGCCAAAACATGACACGAAAGAAAAACAAAATTGTCCCTGATTTGGTAGTGACAAAAAGTGTTCCAAAAAAAGAGCCGAGTTTGGCAGTGCCAAAACATGACGCAAAAGAAAAACAAAATTGTCCGTAATTTGGCATTGACAAAAAGTGTTCAAAAAAAGAGCCGAGTTTGGCAGTGCCAAAACATGTCACAAAGGAAAAAACAAAATTGTCCGTGATTTGGCAGGAACAAAACTTGGCCACAGAGTCATTCATCATTTGGCACTGTGAAATGGTGGCCGATTCTTCGTCCCTATTTTGGCAGCTAAAAAAAGACAAATAACGGAATTTCCTTCTCCCAAGTTCGCATACTCGAAATCTTGGCGAAATAAAGTTTTTGGCTGAATAACAACATTTCGAGCATTTTGGCGAAAATTATTCCCAGCATCGTCTTATATGATCAGGAGATCGATGATCTGGACGAGGACCTGCGCAGGCGGAATCGAGAAGAATCTCCGATATCCAGGCCGTCAAAGCTATAATATCTGTGAAGAAGCGCTCACAACTTTCTTGCCAGCGAAGAAGTTCCTCCCCCCCACCCCCCCCCCTTCCGAAGCCAGTCATCCGAGCCGCTCGGACGAGGATATGGCTAAGAAACGATATCCTGGCTACATCAAAACAGAGATCAGCGTCATGAGACATCTCCATCAGGTGATCAATGCAATCCGACGATAAATCGTTATGACTATTGCATAGAAGAAACTGATTCGATCGTTTCTGGCTCGTGTAATAAAAATTTTTAAAAGGTCTATGAATATCGACCCTCGGCGAGCCATGCCTTCCTTCAAAACAGCGCCCTTTTTAGAAGAACCCCTCATTCGAGGAGGCGAAGCCTTGCATAGACTCATTGGTAAGAGTCTACTTAAGGAAGCGCAGAAACGAGCCGTTTCCAATGACATTACTAAGTCCTTGAAGAAGCTGAAGAACATACCAAGAGTTTAAGCGAAACGGGCAGAACGAAAGAAGTCAGATGTGTGTTGAATAAGCTATCTTGATCAATATGAGCAGTGAAGTATAATGTTATGTTTTGCCAGACAAAGACAGTTTGTTGAAGTAAAACATTCATTATTCTTGACTGCGTCGCGAATATATTCACCCAAACTCACGTTATCTCCATTCCAAAGACCTCATTCTATCCTGTTCATTATGACTGGAGTAGTCGAATTTTCCATCCACTCTCTGCTCTTTTAATGTCTTCTAATGAACAAGATGCAATTCGGCTCTAACGAGGAATTAGACACCTTGAAGCTGTAT
The DNA here is from genome assembly GCA_964056735.1 of Allodiplogaster pararmata. Taxonomy (NCBI): domain Eukaryota; kingdom Metazoa; phylum Nematoda; class Chromadorea; order Rhabditida; family Diplogasteridae; genus Allodiplogaster; species Allodiplogaster pararmata. The sequence goes on along the minus strand of OZ057406.1, from coordinate 31,711,923 downwards.
CGTCCTAGTCCCTCACCGCCCTCCCACACAATGCTATCACTGGAGTAGGACCGACCAATCACTCGAAAGTTCTTTGCGAAATCAACGTAGACCCCTTCGACCTCATGTTTCCGCTCACATGGAAGACCCCCTTCCTTATACCTTGTTCCATGCGTACAACCACGCATGTTCCATGCGTAATAAACTCAACTTAAACTCAACTCAACTCTCATTTCAAGCAGACTAAGGCCGAGACTAAGGCCCTTCTTTAAAGGAATAAAATAAGGAAGAAGAAGAACACGAATAAATGAATTTAATAAGTATCTTGTTAATTAAGTGTTAACTGTTGACTAGCGTATACAGGATTGCAACTGATATCAAAGGGTCTGAGCCCCCCCTTATATACCCCTGGACGAGTGAGATCTCGCGGAGTTTGAAAAGACGAGATAATACTCCTTCGTCTCGTGGAAGAGAACGACTCTTGCCGAGACCTGATCTTTCATCGAATAGAAAATCACATGGACAAAAATTTTTGTCCTCCTTCCAGACGTACTTCGATAAAAAAAAATGTAGAACATGTTAGTGCGCACAGTGTGCATAGCTATGTTGATGACTATTATACTTACACTGCTTCGGCTATCACAAAGGCTATGCGATCCGCATTGCGCCCCAGTTCTCAATCTTTAAAAGTTGGTAGGGAGAGAGATCCCCATACCGAGAGAGCGAGGAAAGAATTGAGAGTGAGAGAACGAGAACGAGAGAAAGAGGGAGGCAATTTTTTATCTACCTCTCGCGCGCTCTTTCATGTAAGGGGTTTCCTTCGTCTCCAACTCAGTTGCATTTCGTTGAGCTCCCCCTGGGTCGGCTGTTCTCTACATTCATCTCTTCGGCTGACTGAGCGCTGTGGCTGCTGCCTTTTGGGCGCGCTACATGCTGCCATAGCGCTGTGGCCGCTGCCTTCTGGGCGCGCCACATGCTGCCATAGCGCAGTGTTGCAGCCTTTGTGCGCAACACTTGCTGCTCCCAATAAGCGCGAATCTCTTGCTGCCCGTGGGGCGCAATTTTTTTCCTTGCTGCTTAACTTGCATGAGTGCAGTACGCCAATAATGCATGAGTGCAGTACGGCACTACACTCAGTAACCTAAGCACATATACTGTGCTAGAACTATTATAAATTATGCGGTGCTGTCTATATGACACTAAATAGGTGCATATCACCGCGATTCCGACATTTTCTTGTCCCCTTTTGCAAGGCTGAAATATGACTAATATTTAGTTATTTTTAAGCATGCTGTCGGATGAGGAGGGAACGGCCCAGCTGGACGCCGGCGAAGCCGGTAGAAGAGCAGGCCCGTTCATGTCGTCCTCATCAGGCTCGTCATCAAGCGAGGAAGACGCGAGGACCCACAAAAAGCGTCGCAAGAACCGACGAGAGCGAGCACGCTTGTCGTCTTCAGACAGTTCCAAGTCACCTCGACGATCACCAGATGCTGCAAAAAGCATGGAAAGAACATCGGAACTGAAGCCTCGCTACAAAATACCGACGGTTTTCGAATTCGCGAGCGCAGCGGATATTATTCCCCCTGCACCAACACTGCAGGAGAAGCCTCAGAGGAAGAGAGTGCGCATCTCCGAGCGGGCACTCAGTACCTTCGAGCTTCATGCAAAGGGAAAGTTTCTCGAGCGCGAAGAACGATCGGCATTCATTGAGAAGATGCCTCTTCCAGCGTCTAAACTGGCCATGTCTCCAGAGACGGACGACTCCGTAGGAGTCATAAAGTTTGCGAAGTGCCACATCAGCGAAAGCTCACTGGCGGCGACACAAGAGGTCACCACTACGGCGTTAGCGGGGCTAGCCTTCGCATTCGATGAATGCATCTCTGGCCGCGTCTCAGAGAATTCCGAAACGGCGACCGGGTACATATCCGCTGCTATGAATCTTCTAAGCGTATGCATCCAGGATCTAACCGCGTTCCGGAGAGAGGGCATACTAAGATCTGTGGGTGTCGAGCCGCGAAAGGCGATGCCGACATTCAGGACAGCTCCGATCTCCTCGACTACAACAGTGAGTCGTTGTCGAGAGCCAGTTCCGCCCATCTTTGGCGAGGGACTTCAGAAGGAAGTCATTACCGCAGCACAGCCAGACGACTTCTCCAAGTCGCTCAACACACTGCGTCAACACAAGTCAACACACCAGCGCAAACCTGAGAAGCCACACTTGAAAAGGTGCGTTGTTGACACACTTTCGGATGAGATAGAACTTTCCGGGGTAGGTGGGATCCGCCTTAGAGTAGAAAAGTGGGAAGCACTCTCTAGAGACACGTGGATAAAAGAAACCGTACAGGGTTATAAGATACCTTTTATACACACACACCCACCTCTATCTATTCCTATTCGTAAAAGGCAAGATAGTAGTCCCGAGATCGACAGAGAGGTAGATAGCTTACTCGAGAAAGGCGCAATTACCGCCATTCCGTGGGGCTCAAGGGTCTGGTTGTCTTCCATATTTCTGGTACCTAAGAAGGATGGAAGGCAGAGACCGGTCATAAATCTGAAACCTTTGAATTGTTTTGTCGAAAAAGTTCATTTCAAAATGGAACAGTTTCTCTTCACCCGAGACCTGATTAGTGGGGGAGAGTTCATGATAAAGATAGACATGAGAGACGCATACTTCGCCGTTCCCATCCATGAGGACTCGCAAAAGTTTCTCGTTTTTCAACACAGAGAGACACTCTATAAGTTTCGGGCTCTCCCGTTTGGTCTGTCAACTGCTCCATACGTGTACACACGCCTGTTGCGGCCCGTTGCAGAGAAGCTACGAAAATACGGTATCCGCATGCTAGTCTACATAGACGACTTGATTTTCTTCGGTGATACCTCAGAAGATCTCGACAGCGTCAGGAAGTGTGCCATAGATCTTCTTGTTTCTCTAGGTCTAACAGTTAATTATGAGAAGTCTTGTTTTCCTCCGAGCCAGGTCGTTGAATTTCTAGGCATAGAAATAGATACACGCAGCATGCTCTTCCGTGTCCCAATCAGAAAGATTACGAAGATAAGATGCATGGCACTCGGCCTTCTCAAAACGCAAAACAGCACCATACGTCAACTGGCTAGCTTCACAGGATTGTGTCAGTCGATAGCTGTAGCCTGCGAATACAGTAGATTCAAATCACGAGCTACACAGAGGCTGATTAACGACTCGATGATTTCCCAGGCAAAGGACCCCTTTGCGAGAATCATAACTCTGTCGCAGGATTGTAAAGAGGAGTTACTATGGTGGTCCAACATAGATTCCAAATTCTTTACTGAGAGAATAACCTACCCCCCTGTTTCACTCGTCATCCAATCTGATGCATCGAATGAAGGATGGGGAGCGGTTTGTAACAATCGTCGCACTGGAGGCAGATGGTCTATCCAAGAGAGTTCACTGCATATTAATGTCCTAGAACTAACTGCTGCGATGTTCGCTCTCTCATGTTTTGCAAATGGGATGAAAAACACGACAATCCAGCTAGAGCTAGATAACACTACAGCGGTTTGGTTTATAAATAAGAGAGGAGGCGTACGTAGCACGGCTCTTAACAAGGTTGCGCAGCAAGTCTGGGACTGGGCTATGAATCGTAATGTGCACCTCTCTGCTACGTATAGACCAGGCTCTGAGAATGTAGAAGCAGATTACGAGTCGCGAACTTTCTCGGACCATTATGAATGGTCCCTGGATAGACAGGTAGTTGATATTCTATGGGAAAGATGGGGCGAGCCTTCCGTAGACCTGTTTGCCACTCGACATAACACGAAGTGTAGGGAGTTTTTCTCTTTCCGCCCAGACCCGAATGCGAAGGCGTGCGACGCCTTCAGGCAAGCATGGTCGGACCTACACGCATACGCTTTTCCACCGTTCCGCCTAGTCGGAAGAACAGTCAGGAAGGCGATCCGAGAAGGGGCAAAGCTGATCTTGATCGCGCCAGATTGGCCGAGTCAGCACTGGTATCCCCTGTTGTCACAGTCTGCCCGGGATCGAATGAAACTGCCGATAGCGTCGATTCTGAAAGATCTCAAGGGCAACGCTCACCCCATCTCCCCTCAAACACTGAAGCTCACAGCATGGAGAATGTTAGATCGAATCTTATGACCACAGGACTGGACTCCGTCGGAGTTGAAGCAGTAATGAACTCCTGGGCCCCTTCTACGCTTAAGCAATATGAGAGTGCCCTTAGGAAATGGTCGTCGTTCTGCGAGCATAGTCACATAGACGGGAGAAAACCTTCTTCCCAAGCCATCATAAACTTCCTCGGAAGACTTCATGAAGATGGTCTGGGTTACTCTACAATATGTACTCATAGAGCAGCAATCAGCAGCTATCTAGAGATTGTAGGGACTAAGGTTGAAGATACTCTGATTAGTAGAGCTGTTAGAGGATTCTTTAGAATGCGCCCATCAAAGCCAAAATACGATACTATCTGGGATGTTGCGCAGGTTATAAGTTTCTTTACCGAAAAAGGAGCTAGCGAGCAGCTCAGTCTGGAAGACTTGACTCTGAAGCTAACCATGCTCCTGGCCCTAACATCTCCTAATAGAGTGTCAGAGATAGCACGTTTTTCCCTAGAAAACTTACAAAAAGGATCAAAAAAGTGGATATTCCACCTAGACTTTGTAAATAAAAATAGGGGACTGGGCAAACCACATAGAGCGACATTCGAAAGATTTCCCGATCTGACTCTCTGCCCTATACACACCATGGAGGTTTACTTAAAACAAACATCACAGATTCGCCACGGCGAAGACAGTCTTTTGTTAAGTATAATAAAACCCCATGGGAAAGTTACGCCTTCTACAGTAGCTAGATGGCTTAAAACTACGCTATCTCACGCGGGTATAGCGGACAGCTTCTCGGCTCACTCTACAAGAGCAGCTAGTACGTCCGCCGGCACTAGAAGGGGCCTTTCGGGGCAAGCGATCATGGCAGCAGCTCATTGGGCGCCTAGGGGATCGACCTTCGAACGATTTTATCACAAGGATGTGGAGTCTTTTCAAGACACAATTCTCACATCGGGGTATGTCGAATAAGCCTTTGTGATAGCCGAAGCAGTGTAAGTATAATATTTTATTTTGCAAGACAACCTACCGGTTGTTGAAGTAAAATATTTATTATGCTTTCACTGCGAAGGCTATCACAAACCCGCCTCACAAACATAAAATAACTAGATGATGAACTAATCTTTTCGAAAAAGAGATTTTTTCTTTGTCCCACCCAATTTCCAATGTTCAAATTGCAGAGCGGTTGATAAGACGCCAAGCGAGCCGAGCAAGAAGGATAGACCGCGCGGGAAACGCGGCGGCGGGTACAAGAGGAAGGATAAGAAGTAGCACTATGCAGCACTTCTTTGTTGCAAATATTGTTGTTTGTGCAATATTTTTGTTGATGAGATAAATGATATTTTACCGAACAGCCTGGTTTTGGTCACTCAACGAAATGCAACTGAGTTGGAGACGAAGGAAACCCCTTACATGAAAGAGCGCGCGAGAGGTAGATAAAAAATTGCCTCCCTCTTTCTCTCGTTCTCGTTCTCTCACTCTCAATTCTTTCCTCGCTCTCTCGGTATGGGGATCTCTCTCCCTACCAACTTTTAAAGATTGAGAACTGGGGCGCAATGCGGATCGCATAGCCTTTGTGATAGCCTTCGCAGTGAAAGCATAATAAATATTTTACTTCAACAACCGGTAGGTTGTCTTGCAAAATAAAATATTTGCATTGAAGAATAATAACTGTTTTACTTCAACAAACTGTGTTTGTCTTGCAAAACAACATTAATTCACAAACTCAATAATTTAACACTGATCCCACATCCGTGGCAGTCATCCATTGTCATAACTTCTACATGTACAACTGGAATAAAGAATTGAATTTAATTGTTATTTTTTAAAACGAAACCTACCTACATATTTAACTGTAAGTTTCATGCACCCTCATGTTCCAGCCGTACGGTCTTGTTAGCTCATTGGGTTTAAGGAAGTGTTAGAAGACCAGACAGGCGAAAACACACGAAACAAGGCTCTGACAATGAAGACTCAAAAGCCGATTATACTAGAGAACGAACGGAGTTGAAACATATGAACATTATTATATTTTGGCTCTACAAAAAAGCTGCGAGCAACTTCTCGAACTTTTTATATTGCTCTTTGCAAATTAGAATTGAGAAAGAAGAGAATTATCCACAACTATAGTATGTAGTTACGAAAAGTTCTATGTTTTTGATGATTGTTTCGTGAGGCACTGAACGTGCGAGCTGCTCGGACTGTTGAACTAGTATTTCAGACGTCTATTCAGGATGTTCTTCTCTCAATCATGAGCAGACAACATTTGTCGAATTCAGGGTAACGGCATTCACAAAAAACCGTTAGAATGTGATTAAGAGAAAGAGAGAAAGAGAGAGAGAGAGAGGGGGGCAGTGAAGATAGAAGGAACGGTGGTAACTCGCGACGCAAGATGAAAGAAGAGGTCATTTAGGGAACCTCCTGCTTCCTAGAGAGCAAGCCACTGTGAGAGGGACTGCACAGGCCGGCAAGATCGTAAGGGATGTGCGTAGAGGGAGATTGACCAATGACCAACAGAAGCGAGACAACTCGAAAGAGCCCCAAAAGGAGGAGGGCATCAAGAGCACAACAACAAAAAGAACAGTGTTGAAGAAAGAGACGCATAAAAAGAGGTAGCAATGATGAGGAGAAGATGAAGAGTCGGAGAGAGGGAGAAGAGTAAAGGTTTTGGAGTAAATTCAAGCCCTCTTCTCTGTGACCACTGGAGTCAGCCTTGTCTCTCTCTCTCCCTTCCTCAGCTCGCTTTATCTCTTACTCTTTTGAGTCAGTGCTCACAGCAGGATATGTGATGCACATTTCCCTGTCTGAGATCGATCTATACCCGAAGAGCAGGGTATTCGGACTGAAGGAGCAGATCTCTTTCTATCTTCCTCTGTCTTCCTTTCTCTATATCTCTCTCTCACTCTCTCAATATCTCTTGTCTCTGTCATTTTCACAACCTATGGATCTGACTGTCCTTCTGTCTCTGTCACCCTCTGTTTCTCTGCATGTTCAGTCTTTCCTCTCTTCTTCAGTAATTGGAACGTTCCAAAGATTGCTCATTCCTTGTGCGTGAAAACAAAGGCGTCAGTTCTTATAATTCATCAAACTAGAGCTTCCTTGATGGAATGTTTTGAGTATTTAAATAAGTTTATGAAATAGCGTTCTCTCTGAAAAAAAAAACCATTCTGCATGCATCTGCTCAGAACCATTCAGCCTCCGATTTCAACAGACCGTTTTATTTTCTTATCTCTTCATCTCACTTATTTCATGCCTTCGATCCTTTTCATTGATGAACTTTTTTCCACTTCAATTGAATTTCGTGAACTTTATTTTTTCTGTAAGATGTACCACCTTCCTCATTGATTCAGTTTGAATTTCATTAGTTAATTCATATGTTTCAACATATATATTTTTTCAGATTTTAAATATTACTCAGACTTATTCTAAGCATAACAAAAACTGTAACGAGATTTTTTTTTTGGTTTTACTCATTCACTTAAGCGACCAAATTCAGCGGATCAGATCACAAGTGATCACATTTTGGTGAAAGCTTCATTCAATAGGGTGTTCATATCGTAATGTGTAATGGTAACACGCGCTTCCGGTTAGAGTCGAGATGGTCTAGGTTCGATCCCGCCCGGTGGACTAGCTTTTTTCTGTGCGATAGTTCGATCATTTGTCATCTTAACCAGGCGTCACTGCCTTTAAACTGTGTAACTTAGCATTTGAAAGTGTTCACATCCTATTTAAAAGAGAGGATTTTAGTCTTGTCAGACTTTTCATGCCTAATTTAAAAATCGTGTATTCTAGCACTTGCATCCATCTGGAGCCCTCAGCTTCAAGAGAATATCTATTGCTGTCATCACACTCAGAAGAGAACTCGTAGAAACATGAGGGTCTTTAGACTCCTAGCGTAGTTTTCAGTAGTCAGTGCACAAAAACATAACAAAAACTTTGAATGATTTCTCATGAACATATGAGGTTCACATATTATGTATATAAATAGAGCAAACTACGTTCGATAGAATAGTGGAGAAAGAGAAGAGAGATGATTTGGTAGTAGTTAATTCTAACTTCATTCAGTATCATCGCTCTTCATTTCTCTCTTTTCTCTCTCTCTCTCTCTCTCTCTCTCTCTCTCTCTCTCTCTTCTATCACTCATTCTCTTCTTTTTTATTTCTCTACAAGTGCTCACGAAAAAAAGAAGAAATGCGGACTTGGACTCACTCTCCTTCCCCTCCTGACATTCCTCTGAAGAGAGTGAGGGAAACCCATATGGCAAATGTACATATTATCCCTATCTTCACTCCGTTCATCTCAAACTTTTCTGCTTCTATCGACAACCTTTTCTGCTGCTTTGGCTTTGGCTTTTTCT
>OZ057406.1:31616103-31703292 GCA_964056735.1 Allodiplogaster pararmata | reverse complement strand
ATGGAGTGTTAGAATTCAACTTTTCACTTGGCAAAGTAATTTTCTGCAAAGTGATCCCGTTGAACGCTCCAATATCTCACCACGAATTACCGTGAAAAGAAAATGGACTACGGTAAAAAGAAAGAAAACATGCATTGACAAAGCAAAGATTTTTCTGTAAGACAAAGCGAAGATTTTTCTGAAAAATTCATAAAATTTTTCTTTTTTTCTGTAAAAAGTTATTATAAAAGTAATACCGTAGTCCATTTTTCTTTTCACGATTATTCGTGGTGAGACATTGGAGCGTTCAATCTGATCACTTTGCAGAAAATTACTTTGCAAAGGTAAAAGTTGAATTCTAACGCTCCATTAGTCAATCATCCACAACGTCTCAAGATTGTAGTTCGTCAACTAGAAGCCCGTTTTGAAAAGAATTTTCAGCTGCATGTACGTGTTAAAGTGGAAAAAACAAACTTATTAGAGAAATGTGGAAGGTAGTTATTGTTGTTGTTAGCCCTCTGACCGCCCTTCTTTGATGGTAGACGTTCGAGATCCTGCTGCATGGCTCTTTTTACATCCTGTTCTCTTCGGGCTTTTGCCTTCTTTTTTCGGCTTCAACTTCGTCTGATTACTGATCAAGAAAATTCACAACATCAAGCGGCCTGTACATACCAAAGATCTATGGGCTTTAATGTAGTACGATTACAAATACATACAATCAAAAAGATGAGCTACCGTGTGAGGTTCCTTATTACATTTCAGAAACATCGGTGATGGTGAGGCTCCTATCCTATGAAAGTAACTCTGTAACATACTACAGTGTCCACTACGAAGTTGCGTTAAAGTAATATGTTTGTCTCTAGGAAGTTGATACACTGACCTATGCACCAGTGCTGCCCTAGCAATTAGGACTTCTTACTGCAAGTGCCTAAGAATTCTCTAACGGTTTCAGTGTGAATACGTCTCATAGCTTCTTTAGTATGTGAGTCCTGTAGATCAAACTCCATATCCTTGGCGTGTCTGCAAATCCTTCTGTATGGTTCAGGTCCTGTCGTTAATTCGTGTGATGGATGGTCGATACGTAGTCTGACGACTGCTATGAATTGTTTAGTGATCATCAAGTTGTCTCGTTTGTCTCGTTTTTTTGTTGTCTCGTCTGGCAGTTTTTTTTCCGATTCTTGGGCAAGATGGTCGGTTCAGGCTATTGCTAAATTTCTTGTCGCAGTTCTGTTTGGACGGTTTTTGCACGCTTAAAATCTTCTCCAATAGCTGTCCGCGAGTTGGGTGAGTAGATAGGAACCTCGTAGTTCACAGTAGTGACCTGGTCATAGCTTTTTACTATGTCATCAGCATTGTCTCCGGTTTTTGGCCCCATGATCTTCCAACTAGTGCGCGTAGTACATTGAGTCTCTTAGTTGTGGGAATTCTGAGGTTATCCGCATGACATCGATAAGTTCCAAGTAGATCCATTGTAACTCCCAGAATTTCAGGCGTCTTTGTCATAGGTAGGATGCTGCCATTGATTGAAATTTCGGGGTTCATCTTGCACTCTGCTGTTTGCGTGGTAAAAAGGGTAGCTGTTGACTTCTCTTTCGATGTGACCATTCTGAGATTCTCAAGGTGTTCAGTCAGTGAGGGCTGGGAGGTTAAGCTTCAAGCTTTTCTTCACATTCGTTTATGCGACGGCTGGATGTGAGGATCGTTATATCGTCTGCGTAGGCGACCATTTTCACGTCATCAGGAGTATCCGGTATATTTTTATGTAGATGTTAAACAAGACGGGACTGAGAACTGCTCCTTGTGGCACGCCGGCGCTGCAGGTAGTGAGGTGACTGGTTGAGTTTTGGGAATCCACTTTCACCATCCTTCCTCTGAGATAATTAGAAAGCCATCGTACAACTCCTCTCAGTATTGTTGATTCAGCCAACTTCTTGATTCAGCCAGAGAATTGGTTTATGGACTAGGTCATAAGCTGCGGTCATTTCTAGCGCTACCATGATCGTCCTATTTGGCGGGGGTCTTTTGTTGATTCCATCCGTCATCTGTTCACTGATCTCCATCAATGATGTGGTGGTGGATCTCCCTTTCCGAAAACCATGTTGCCAGTTCACGATCGTAACCAGGGATGTGCGAAAAAAGTCGAAATCTTTTTCGATTCACTTTTTTCGAGGAAAAAAGTCGAAAAAGTAGAAATTAAGGTTGTTTTTTCTCTGAAAATTTCTAGAAGGTTAATCTAGAGCAGAAGCTTTGTGGTGATGATCGACTTTCTGTCGACAAGCATCTTTTTTCCTTCCAATAGTCTTTGTTTATCTCAAATCAAACGGGGGAACCTTAACCCAAAAAATTATTTTCCAAATTTCATTTCATTTCAGACTCCAGAGTCATTTCAAGCTGTTTTGACCAACAAACATCTTAAATTCTTTTGAATTACGCTTCATTACAAAATTAGTCATAAAAAAGTTTTTGAATTATGAGAACTCTCTGAAATTATGAGGAAAGACCCATCATATTCGCACTCAATTACTCCACTAAAAGTCGACTTCCGCTTCGGAAGTAAAAAGTTTCATTTAAAAAATGGTTGAAAAACTTCAAAAAGAATGGAAAAAAGGTAAGCACTAAAAATATGGTATTAAACATTACCTAAATCTTCCTTTCACACAAAAAACATCTTAATTTGTTACTTGAAACGTACATATTATAGCGCTTTTTAGAAGAAAAATTTTCTCGAGAAATTTTTCTCGACTTTTCGAAAAACTCTTTTTTTTTTCTTCGAAAAATTCAAAAAATCGAAAAATCGTAAACGAAAAAACCTTCCATGGTAGTTCTTTCCTAGGCTGAAGGGAGAATAGTTCTTTCCAAGGCTTTTGCAATGGGAGACAAAATTGAAATTGGTCTGTATCCTTTTATACAGGGTGCAGGAAAAGTTCAGGTGGACAGTATTTTCCCGATAAAAAGTTAATGGATTGAGCAAATCAAACAAAATTTTCATCAAAGTTTACTCAAATAGTTTGAGATATAACTGCACTCTCAAATTTCGAATGACACAGGCGCGGAGTTGCTTGTGGAAGGCATTCACCGTGGTGGACAGGCAAGAAACGTCAATATCATTCCCCGGCTTCTGTAGGGCGCGCTTCAGACTTTCCAAACTCTTGTGGGGAGAAGCACAGTCGTTGCTCTCAAGAACCCACCACACAGAGAAGTCAAGGGGTTTCAAATCAGACAAGTACGGAGGTCATTCGGCGGAGTTGATCATGGAGAGGAAATTGGTCTTGCACCAGTCTTGCACCACTTTAGCCTTGTGGGCGAGCGCAGAGTCCTGCTGGAACGTCCCGCAAAGTGAGCCTTGCTCCAGGGAAGTACTACCTTTATGAAAATGTCGTTCAGGTAGTTATTGACATTAATTTTGATTCCCTGCTCGACGAAAACGAGTGCAGTTTTGCCAGTCGCACAAATCCCGGCCCAGACCATGACAGAAGCAAGATGGCCCTTTCTCGAGACGTAACGGCCACTCTTATTGGCCTCGTTAACCGATTTCGACCAAATCCTATCGTTCTGGTTCATTCATTCATTCATTCTTTATTCCAGGTTGTTTACAATTATGTTGATGAATGGGTATACAAAACGGATCACTGTCACTTAAGTGAGCTCAGTTTTGGTGATAGCTCAGTTTTGGGTGGTTTAAGGACTGCTCAATATTGAATAACTTCTCATCGTTGAAGAGGATATCCAAACAGTCCAGCGGCTTGAACCGCTTTGAGAGTTCACGACATCTCCCAAAAAGAGTTGCCTTCATCTGGTCCGTCAATGCGTGAGTATTCTGCAGCTTGATGGGGCGAAGTCCCATGCGAGATTTGACGGTCCTAAGAGCAGAACTATTTGATATATTCAGCTCCTTCGCGACTTTCTTGAAAAGGGTCTTGCAAATAATACACATTTTGTGAGAACACTTGAATGCAAACTAACAAAGAAACAAGTACATATTTTACGATGGTTTTACGAAATAGTACATATTTTACAATGGTTTTACGAAATAGTACATATTTTACAATGGTTTTACGAAATAGTACATATTTTACAATGGTTTTACGAAATACAACTCATATATTCGATTCCTCTCCAATTCTTGAACTGTTGTAGCAGAAGAAAAGAGATAATTACATTGGCTTAAGGTATTCCTTATCGTCGGAATCGGTGCTTTCCTTTACTGGTGCAGGTATCATCTGAAATTACTGGTATCGTCTGAAAATTGAATAAATTTTCGCATGCTCAGAAAATCAACAGAAACATTTCGCTACATAGCCATTCGAAAATTTTTAAGTTTGGCTTCCTCTAACCTCCGACAATGAACCGACCGTGCGGCTTAGTGACGTTCAATGATGGAAATGATATGCCCAAGATAGGACTCGGAATGTCCCGGATCAAACAGCAGGTAATTGACCCCTTTTTTTCGATGATTCAGGGCTCCTATTACCAGGATATCAGAGCGGAGACTCAAAAGGTTGCTGGCATACAAGCAATGGGTCTTTCGCGCTGAGAAATGTCGCGATGTGACGACGAGAAATGTCCTCTCACGCGACGCGAGCATCGAATGGCCAAGTCATTTGTCGTCAGAGTGATATCAGGGAATGCTTCAATTCGAGTACACCTTCGTGGAACATTGTGGCAGACGAAGGAGCTGTCTTCAATTGCTTCGCACAGCTCATTTACTATCGCGTCTTCTGTGCCCCCGCTCAGGAGTCTGTTGTGTCCATTGATGTCTTCCCTGATCAGCATGGCAAGGCCTCCTCCAGATTTGGATCGGTCATTTCTAAGCACTTTATAACCTTTGATACTGGACATGCTAGCGTTCTCGTCCATTTTGATATTTCGAATGAGAGCGATGTGAACACCGAATTCATTAAGAAGATCTTCTATTTCTGCTGTGCGAGTTCTTATTCCTTTAGTATTCCATTGAAGCACTCTAATGTTCGCTATTGTTCAGGTTACTATAGTATTCTGAGGCTTTCTTTCACATTTCTTATACATATCTCCACAGTGGGGTCCACTCACTCAATGATTTCAAACTTGAGCGACCGAAGTGGGTCCAATTTTTTTGAATTTAAGACATAGGATGCAATTTGATGGGGCACTACGAGAGCAGACTGTACACGGTCATCTAGTTGGGCCAGGATTTCGTTCTATTCTAGCCATCAGAAGGAGGAAGCGGATCAGGTAAGCTGGCATTCCCTGGTCCGTTATAGAAATAACGAGAGAACAGGTGAAGAGATCTGGGCCCGTATGCAGAGTCATGGACCAAGTAATAGGGTAAATCATAGTCTACAAAACAGTGTGATAAACATGAGAAAAACACTCGAGCTTCTTGCATTGATTCGAGTCTCTCGCCTTGTTCTCTCCTCAAACTAACTATTTTGTAGGCTATCTTTTATCCTATATTTTGATCACGACTCTGCATACGGCCCTGTTAACTGAGTCCCTGAGTGATTTTATGTATCGGGAAAAGATTTGAAGGTTTTTTGGGTCCGGGGATGTGGCAGGTACAACACCGAAGGCAATTTACAGCCTGGCAGCAGAACTCGATTAATCAGGGGTGTGCAAAAAAAAGCAAAAAAACCGAAATTTGTTTTGTTTTCTTTGAATAAACTGTTTTTTTCTTATTTTTAAAGGGTTATTTTATGATGTTTCTTAAAGTTCTTATACATTTGTTCATTTCAGATAATTTTTAAGGTCTCCCCTGTCTATGCTTCGGTAAAACCCCCATCTTTCTTCCTCCTGAGTTATAGGCGAAAAACCCGAAAAATATTACCAGAAAAAAACAAGCAAGAGAGTTGACTGGCAATCCGCGAAGTGATTGGTTTTTCGCTGAATGACTGGTATTACGCCAAAGGACTTCATTTGTAACATGCTACTTTTAACACTTTCGAAAAAGTTTTTTTTTAAATCAAGCGTCTTACATTTTGAAATCAATAAATGCTACATGGATAAATTGAATCGGAACGCGCTGACAGGAATTTCGTATTTTTTAACAATAGCAGTCACATTGAAAAAAATATGAACTCCAAGAATACCGAAACCGGGTTCGATCGGATCGATTAATTATTAGCACGTAAGCGCTGAAACTCTGTTTGTCAAAACCACTGAAACATGTGCCAGTCAGGAAACACCAAAACCACCGCAAAACTTTGTTTTTGGCCCTTTCTAGATGTTTTTTGGTTTGCTCTCGAAAATTTTTCGGTACACCTCGAAAAAAATTTTTGTTGAACCTTTTTTTCGAAATTTAAATGAAAGATTTTCCACATTTTCGTTTTTTCGAATTTTCAAAAAAGTTTTTTTCGACTAATTTTGTTTTTCAAATTTTTTGAAAAAAGTTTTATTCTCGGTTGTTTTTCGAGAAAAGCAAAAAACGAAAAACTAAAAATGAATGCTCCTGGTTCCATGGAACCAAATATCATCTTCATTTTTTCGTTTCGGAACCATGGAATTTCCGATCCATGTACCTTGATTGAACGTTTGAAATGATTTTTTTCATTATTCGATATATATTAATATTTTCCCATTCATTTTCTAAAGGCATTATTAAATTATTAGAAGTATTCTCGTGGTTTTTTTTTACACTGTTTTGGAAAAAAAAGTAAAATCAAAAGGCTGTTTCGTCTCAAATCAGTCGGAACTTTTTCAATATCAGGAGGTTTCAAAAGTTTATTTGCAGCAAAACAAAAATGTTTGTTAGGCAGAAGCCATCAAATGAATATTCAGATGAGTTTCCAACGGAGTAGAAGGGAGAGAGAGAGAGAGAAAGAGATAGAGAGAAAGAGAGAGAGAGAGAAAGAGAGAGAGAGAAAGAGAGAGAGAAAGAGAGAGAGAGAGAGAGAAAGAGAGAGAGAGAGAGAGAGAGAGAGAGAAAAGAGAGAGAGAGAGAAAGAGAGGATCATTTGGATATGCGTTGTTATTCCCGAGAATTTCATGTCCATAGATAATCAGAAGTAGCATTTAGCTTGTTGTAGATTTCAATCGATTCGGGCTGAATGGAATCTCACAAAAGGCGCATTTTTTGGTGGAATCATCTTTCTCTTTTCAAAAGTCGGCTAATATGGATCTCTCTACTCCCTCCCCAGAATAAAACTTCCGACTACGTCCGTACTTGGCTCAGACCCTCAGCAGAGCCTTTCGATTGCTGTTCCATTCCTTGTTCAAGTTATCCATTGACTTTTTTCCCTCTTAACTTTTTTACTCATCATTCTTTCCTCTCTCTCTCTCTCTCTCTCTCTCTCTCTCTCTCTCTCTCTCTCTATCTCTCTCTCTCTCTCTCTCTCTCTCTCTCTCTCTCTCTCTCTCTCGAGTACTCGTGATGCTTGACTGTATTGCTTGTAAGATAAAAGGCGGTACAAGTTTTCGCCGCTCTCTCTCTTTTTGTCTCTCTTTTCCCTCTTCCTCTCTTTTATATCTGTCTCTTAGTCTCTTTCCCTCTTTTTTCTATCTCTCTCAATTTCTCTCTCTATCTCTCTCTGTGTTACTCCTCTCCTCTGCGTCTTCTCTCTCTCCTCCCCATATGTCTTACTCAGCAATCTCCGATCGTTCGCTCTCGACACCGCCCATTAATTCGATGGCATCCGTGAGTCAGAGTTTAGGTGTGCTCTTCTACGCTTTCAACTCAACCTCAATCCGATCCTCTCTGCCTCAAACCCATCCGTTTAGACTTAAACCATTCGCTTTCTCGCGCTAACCTCTCTTTTTCTCTCGATCTCTCCTTCTTTCTTTATTTTTTCTCTTTCTCTTTCTCCTTCTCTCTCCCCTCCTCTCTATCTATCTTCTCTTTTTTTATTTCTCTACATCTTTCTTCTTTCCGTTGTATCTCTAGCTTTCATGTTCTCTCTCCCGATTACTTATCTCTCTACCTACAATCTGTTTCTCTCATCTCACTTCTTTTTCTTCCTCTTAGGTTCTTGTTCTCTTTCTCTCTTTCTTTCTTTTTCTCTCTCTCCCTCCCTCTGTCGTACGCTCACAGTCTCTTCCACCCTGTACTTCCGCCTGTGAGTGATATCGAGAGAAGAATCCTTCTTATTTCCTTGCCACAGAAAAGGCTGACCCTTTCCGCATTCGTTTGCTCACCTGAGGGAACAGTCTCGGGCGTGGCACTCATCTTATTCGCACGAAACTTATTTTCTCTTTTTTACTACACTATTCTAGTTTTCTCTCTTTATACAACACTATTTTCCCTCTTCTTGTACTCTCTGTCTGTATTTTCCTCTTTCTCCTCTCTTTCTCTCTATATCTACCTTTCTTCCTCCAGTCTACATTCTCTTTCTCATTCTCTCAGTCTCTCACTCTCTCACTCTCTCACTCTCTCACGCTTTCTCTCTCTCTCTCTCTCTCTCTATCTCTCTCTCTCTCTCTCTCTCTCTCTCTCTCTCTCTCTCTCTCTCTCTCTCTCTCTCTCTCTCTCTCTCTCTCTCTCTCTCTACATTCATCTCTTTTTTTGCTCTCCACAGTTTTCTTCTCTCTGAGGCTCCCTTCAATTTTTGCTAATTTTCCAAATCATGAAAACTGCTTCGTTCTCGGAGGTATTTCGTTATTTAAGAATCGTTTTATAATGTCATTATTCTAGAAAAGTTTCCGTTTTTTCCACCTCTTTCAGCATCAATTGTCGAAAAAGAAAAAAACCCTGGTTTCTTTTCCATAACCCTCTTTGGTTTGATAGATTTGTATGTACACATGTTTTCGCCGAGTCAAGAGAGGACCACCTGCCTGGCGATACTTGGTAGCCGAGCCGCCTGAAATAGTGTCTCTTCCACCCTTGAAGCTCCACCAACTAGAGAGCTGATGTGAGTGACTGGCTTGATTATTGCACACCTCGCTCTTCCCTTATGATGTATTAGAACCCTCTCAACTGTCTTTGAACGAATTCATTATTGGCTAGTTCTCTATGAATCAGTCCGATTTTGAGGCCTTTCTCTGTCCTCTCCTCTCTCTCTCTCTCTCTCTCTCTCTCTCTCTCTCTCTCTCTATCTTTCTCTCTGTCTCTCTCTCTCTATCTTTCTCTCTGTCTCTCTCTTCTCTCTCTGTATTCTCTCTATCTTGTCTCGTATTCTCTCTAGTTCATTATTTATGCCTTTTCTCTAATTCAGTTTCCATGCCTTTTCCCACCTTGGTGAAGCATTCTTAGAACACCAAAATCATTACACACTTCCGCTGACGCCTCTCACGTGTTCGTAATATTTACTCATGTCTTTGTTTTTTTGAAGTTGCAAATTCTCGCTTCTTTGTTTGCTTTCGCGGTTGCAGCTACGTAGATAGAGTAAAGGGGAAGGGGGAGAAGGTCCCGTTTTCCGAGATGTTTGCTGAGATGTTTGTCGAGTTGTTTGTCGAGATAACAGACGCGTCATGCCATCGATCGCGTCTATTGTCCTGTTTGATTGGCCACACATGTGCTTCTCCCCCACAAGCAAACAAAGTAATCAGAACTTTTTCCCCACGGGAACAGCTCTCCGATGAAAAAAAAGTTCATGAGAAAATCACACTCCCTAGAAAAAGCGGGAATTTACAACTCCCGAAAAAAGAGACATGGGTAAATAGCAGGAACACGTGGGAAGAAAAAAATTGACGATTTTTGATGTTCCAAAATAATTTTGCTTGAACTATCAAGTGTGGCAGTCCAAACACTACAATTGAGCACATGAGCTTCGCAATACATGTGAGTAATCGACATTTTTCCTAATCAATAAATCTTTTCAGTCACTCATTCTTCTGATCAGCTGGAGAGGAAATGGACCTCTAGAGCAATTGGGCATAGGAATTGAATGATAACTGGTTATCACTAAAGCGCGACAGGATGTTAGATGGAAGAAAGTAGTAAAAGAAAGAACTATTCTCTTTCTGTCCCTCTCTTTCTTTTTGTCTTGATCTACCCAACTCTCTATCTCCCTCTCTATATCTTTCTATACCTCTCTCCCTCTCTTTCCTTTTCTTTTCCCCTCTTTGTTTCTTTTCTCTCTCTTTCTATCACTTTCCCATTTTGTTTCCGATATGCCTTATCACTAAATTAGGTCGGGCGGGTATGAAAGGGGCCATTTTTATTCACCATCAACGGCTACTTTTCATAGAGTTATCGATTTTCGAACTATTTTTTGTCGATCAATTCCTTCTTTTTTTGCGAACTTTTCTTAGCCACTCTACCATAGAATTTCTCATTTTAACCCGATCTCATTCAGATAAGCTTCTTCTCCCACTGTATATGTACTTCATCCACACGTTTCGTTTTGTTTTCTTTTCCACTCTTTCTTCTCTCCCTCTCCTAGAATATAATACCCTTTTTGTAGCTTTCTCATTTCTTACCTCTCTATATCCACCCTCTCTCTCCCTTTCTCTCTCCCTTTCTCTCTCCCTTTCTCTCTCCCTTTCTCTCTCCCTTTCTCTCTCCCTCTCTTTTTTTATAATCCTCTCTCTCTATCCCCCCTCTCTATCTTTATCTATATCCAACATTACTTCCTGTGTCAATCGACGCCAGTAAGTAACAAGATACTGAATTCTCATCAGGTAGCCCTTTAATTGAATACTCATATCGCGTTTCGTGCCACCTTCTGTGTAGTCAAGCGCTTATTTCGCATAAAGAGGAGAAAGAACGTTATGAGAAAGTTGAGGTTGATAACGAGAAACAGAGAGAGGGAGATATAAAAAAATTTTTTTAAAAAATTCAAAAGAGTGAAAGAGGGAAAAAGGGTGGAAGAATATACATATACATATACTCAAGCGAGACAAAAGAGTGAACAAAAAACAGGAACTCACGAAAATAGTGGTTACCGTGAGAAAGTTCTAAAGATGGATAATAATGAAACAGTGAGGTTGGCTTCTGAGCTAGTTAGGACTCCCAGTTTCAGGAATGAGATAAACCGATGAGAGGAGCACAAGGATCGTTAGAGAAAATGAGAAATAATGGTAACACTGATCGCCCTGGTTAAGTCGTAGAGGAATCAAGAAGTAATGAATGGTATCATGGGTAAGAGCGGCTAAAAATATCCAAGGGATTTGAACCAAATATTATATGGTAAACATTTATGTAAGTGACCCGATCGAGTTTTGGATTAAGGTAAGAGATTATGAGGGGTACTTTTTTTTAAGAGTTGATGGTTATTCTGACCTTTTTTCGAACAAAAGGGTTTTTTTGTGAGTATTTGAAGGGTTTTAGAGTTGAATGTGCAAAAAAGGCTCAGGTGTCTAAGGGGATGTATTTTGGAACGGAGTACGGGGGCGCGGGGGTAAATGGGTTGAGGGGAGCAGATTGGGGCGCATAATGGCCCTCTTTGCACTTCCTTCATATCATGTACAAATGCTCACGAAGAATTCCTTCACAATGAACTGTATATCTCTCTTAGAGTTGTGTTGTTCTCTTCTTGTCCCTCTCTTTCTCTCTCCTTTTTTCTCTTTTCTTATTTCTATCACTCCTCGACCCCTTGCTATAGACTGATTCGGTCTATTCACAGTCTTCAATGAAGAAGGAATGCTCGCATTGTTCTCATGAATAACCACACCAATCTACTCTCATTTCTCATTTTCCTCCCGAGTGTACTGTCAATCTCTACCTTGCTATTTCTCTCTCTCTCTCTTTCTCTTTCTTTTCTCTTTTTCTCTCCCACTACCTCTTTCTCTCTCTTTCTTTTCTCTTCCTCTCTACCCTATCTCTTTTTCTCTATCTCTCTCTTTCTCTCTTTTCTTCCTTCTTTCTCTTTCTCTTCTATTTCTCTAATAACTCCCCTGCAGCAACATTTTTATACCTAAGATGTGCTCCGGTTAGCTTGTCCTTCATAATTCTTTTTTTTAATATCCATCTTAAGCCTAGAATTCCTCTAATGAACCGATTCACGGAACGATAGAAACATATTATAGACGCATAGTATATAGATATTACAGAAAACTACTAATTATAAAAGTTGATGAGATACATAAAAGCATTCAAGCACTATTGATCACTGCTAATTCACAAAATTAAGCCTGTTTCGCCCCGGCTCAGACAGACTTTTGGGCTCTCTGGATGTTTCTCATTTCGGGGTTCAGAATTCACTCACATCAACAATGTGTATATTGTACCTGGTCGATTAATGGGTTCACTCACATCAACAATGTGTATATTGTACCTGGTCGATTACTATCAAAGTGATCGAGTGAGATGAGTATATGTATGAGTGAAAGAGACGTTGAATGAAGCAGCGCTGCGTCCGTGCACTTTGAGCCTCTTTTGAAGGCCATAGTAAGGCAAGTAATTCCTTCAATTCGCCGTGGCCGGGAGCAGTCTATTTCTTTCTCGTTCTTCTTTTCTATCGCCTAAGAGGAAGAATTTCGGTCTTTAGGAGGAATTGGGCACCTTTATCGTTTTTGTGCATGATGATGATAAGGCAACATTTCGTAAAGAAACTTTCTGGATTGAACTGTTCAGATTAAAATACGCTTTGAGTAGAATGAGTTTCGATTGTAATGTTGTGAGAAGTAGATACAAGACATCTGAAAAATGAGTGGAATCTGGAATAAGAGAGGGACAGAAGATGTCAAAAAAAGATACAGATAGATAGAATACTGTCAGGTTAAGTTGAAAAGAGTTTCAGGTTATCGTAGATAGGGAAGAGAAGTTGTCGATGAACACTTGAGAGAGACAAATAAAAAGGTGAGAGAAAGGACAGGAGAGAAACTTAGAGAAAGAGAGAGACAAAGAAATACAAAGAGAACGAGGGAGCTTAATAGCGCAGAATAAAGGAGAGAGAGGGAGACAGAGAGAGGGAGAGAAAGAAAGGAGAGGCAGAGAGAAATAAAGAAAAGAGAGAGAAAGAAAAAAATAGCGAGAAAGGGGGAGAAAGAGAGATAGACCGAGGAACTGAATTGAGTGGTGGAATGCAGCGTCTGAGCATAGCTAGCCTTCCGATTATTTGAAAAAGGAGAAGCTACTTTCTTTTTTCTTCGCTTCCTCTCTTCCCCTCTCTCTCTTTTCTTCTCTACCTTTCTATCAATCTTTCTCTCTTTCTTTTTTCCTCTTTTCTATATCTTTCCTTAGATTTCCCTGGCTGAATTTTTCAGGCTTTTTCTGTCCTTTTCAGTTCTCTTACTTCGATATCCTTCTTATTTCTCTCATTATCCGATTCTGAGGGACATCTCTCTCTCTCTCTTTCTCTCTCTCTCTCTCTCTCTCTCTCTCTCTCTCTCTCTCTCTCTCTCTCTCTCTCTCTCTCTCTCTCTCTCTCTCTCACTTTCTTGCCTCTTCTTCTATACTCTCTCTTTCTCTCTCTTCCTTTTTTCCTCTCACTCTTTCATTCTCTTCATTCTCTTTCCTCCATATTCGCCATCTACGATGCTCCCCTCTTGAGGTTTCAATTTCGAGAGATTTACCCCACTTCCCGTTTTCCCTTTACTCAGGCAGAAATGGAATCCATCTAAGTCTTCGCTCACTACTCGTTATTATAACACTTTCAAAAAATTCCACGTTCTCAGTTGGTTACTGAAGAATTGATCATGTAATTAACTTCTCTCTGTTTTTTCATAGTTCATTTATCGGAGATATCGAAAAGAGTACATTTATGGAGCGTTAGAATTCAACTTTTCACTTTGCAAAGTAATCACTGCAAAGTGATCCCGTTAAACGCTCTAGGCCGCATCCCGGCCGCATCCCGTTAAGCGCTTAACGCTCTAGGCCGCATCCCTCACTTTGCAGAGATTACTTTGCAAAGTGAAAAGTTGAATTCTAACGATCCATTATACCCGCTTACTCCGTTCGTCCGTAACTGATTGTTATATTTTATATCTTATATCTCATATCTTTATCTTTAAAATCTTATATATCTATATTTTCTTTTATATATATTCATATCTTATCTATCTATACCTCTGCTTCAGACTTATAGCTCACTCTTCTCTGGACATACCTGAGACTTTTCAAAGAACAAAAGCTTTCTTATGACGCGTTTGCTAAAGTCTAGTTAATTATTTCATACGCAGAGAGGAAGAGATATATAAAGAGAGAAAGATATTCTTCGAGAGTCACATCACTGAGCTTCGAGAGTTCGCAAAGATTCTAGAAGAACTGAACCTTCTCACAGTCGTCGACCTACCGGATTATCTTAAAACGGATTGAAGAGTGGATCCTCAAATAACGAGATTTAACTCGTTCTTCCTGACCAATTTTATACACCGTATAAGCGGTAACTCAACAAGTTACCCTTCGGTGATAATAAATATATTATTATAATTATATTGTTAGAACACATTTTACACTAATAAGACGCCGCCGGAACATTTTCAGAAAAGCCTCACCTCTTACGTTTTTTATAAATTAATGCTTCAACGGTTTTCATTTTCCGCGCATATTACTTTTGAACGGTTTCTAAAAAGTGTTTTTTTTCCAAATAATTTTGTTTCACCTTTGTGCCTTGGCTTTTATAGTTCAATGGTAATACATAATGGTCAGTATGTTTCCCTGCTCAGATTCATAGTCACTCGATCACAAAATGTAATTTTGACTTTTTAAAAAAAACCTTTAGATTTCCCATCCACTGAGAAGAAGTTTACAACATGTCTCGTGAAAAAAACGTTGACAGCAGTGAAATCGATAGAATTCGGAGGAATCGAAAATGAAAAAGGGGAGGAGAAGAGGAATGAGATCGAAGTAGAGTGAGACTGTTAGGGGAAACGAGGACGATGAATGTTGAAGTGAAGAGGGAGCTAGATAGGACGCTGAAGGAGAGATTCAGAGAAAAACGAGAGGATGACGGCAAGTTGAGGACTGGTCCCCTGCTCTATCTATTGTTCTCTTTCTTCCCTCTCCCTCTCTTTATCTTTCTCTCACTCTATTTCTTTCTCTTTTTATCTCTCTCTCAATTTCTTTCTCTCTCTTCCTCCTCATTCTCTCTCGCTTTCACTCGATATCGCTTTCTCTCTCTTCCTCTCCAATTTTTTATCTCTCTTTCCCCTCATTCTCTTTCTCTCGCTCTCTCATCCTCTTCCTATTGCTCTATCTCTCTTGTTCCCCCCTTCTCTCTCTCTCTCTCTCTCTCTCTCTCTCTCTCTCTCTCTCTCTCTCTCTCTCTCTCCCTCTCTCTCTTTCTCTTTCTCCTGCTCTCTCATCCTCTTCCTATTGCTCTATCTCTCTTTTTCCTCTCTCTCTCTCTCTCTATCTCTCTATCTCTCTCTCTATCTATCTATCTTCTGTTTCTAGCATACAGTTTCGCCTTTTCCCTGTTTTACTGTTCCCCCTTTCCTCTCCTTTTCCATAATCTTTGCTCCTCTCTTCAAACTCTGTGTTCTCTCCGCTTCTCGCAGTACTTCCTCTCGTTCCTCTCCCTCCTCAAAAGACTTGCTCACGCTACTGTACAACGAACACGAGAGAAGAGAGAAAAGAGAATATTTTAGTTGATTTCTATCCCACCCTTTCCACTAAGCTTCTTGACTTCCTCCATCTTTCATCATCTCTTTCTCAGTTCTCTAACTAGTCCCCTATCTCGCTTCGGTTGCCTCGTTTTCTGTTGTCTTCTTGCGACTCCGTCTTCTTTCGCTTCTCATTTACCTAACCAATCGAGAAAAAGGCCTACCCAATCGACTTATTAGCCCACCCAATCTACAAAAAGGCCTAACCAATCGACCAACCAACTCATTAGCCTACCCAATCGACTTAGGTCTTCGAACAGCTTCATTGTGTAATCACTTTGATTCTCGTACATGATTTGAGATTATCAGCTGTTATGTTCAAGTTTTGTTACCGATTTCATGTTGTGAGAAGGGCCAGAACGATTTTCCATGTTATAGAGAACGTAGGCCGATAAGTCGTTTATGTAGCGCTTCACCGCACAGAAAAGCAATGTGTTCTCAGTAGTGAAGTGGTAACGCGTTTGCTGAGAGAAAAGGCTGAGCTCGATTTCACCCCGAAGTCTAGTTTTTTGCAGCGCGTTTGTTCACTCATATAAAAACGTGAACTGCAGAAAGAATTTACAGTCATGGGTTTAGCTAAGCTGCGCTTGAGGGTCCGGCTCCTTCTAGACTTCGAAATCCTCCATCAAGTGGAATACGGATTGAAAGCAAGAAGAAAATCGACCATTTTGCTGGTAAAAAACCAGAGTGAATGAGATTTTCCTAGAAAATACTTCGTTTCTGCAGGAAATTCTAAGGTTCAGAATAGGGTATTCACCAAGAGGAAGAGACCGATTGCAAACTGGCGTTTGCAGAGAATGCGGTGAATGGGAGCGCTCGTTGACTTCTACTACACTTCGGTGTTATTGTCATCGTCTTACTCCTCTCACTTTCCTTCTTTGGCAAATATTTGTGCATTTCGGAAGCGGACCAAGAAACATAGACAGAGTTGAGAAAGGAGACAGTGAAAACACAAGTTTCAGCACAGAGAGAGAGAGAGAGAGAGAGAGAGAGAGAGAGAGAGAGAGAGAGAGAGAGAGAGAGAGAGAAAGAGAAGAGAGAGTGTGTGTTACTTAAACAGAGAGAAAGGGGGAAATATTGAAAGACCGAAAAAGAGAGTGGAAAAGAAAGAGGGTTTGACTAGGAAGTTCAAGACAGAGTAAAAGGAAAGGGGAGAGATTATAGTTCTTCGAAAATAACGCATTTGTTGGAAATATTCCTACGCAGTCATCCTATTGTATATACAGGGTGTATAAAGTCATTTTTTCAATTACTTTACATAAAACCTCCACTTAACGTTAAATTTGATTTTGTTTTCTCCTCTCAGTTGTTTCTATTTTACTCTTTCTTTTGTTCTATTCAGCGGCCTCTTCATTTCTTACAAGAATTGCCTCAAAAATTAATTTTTCAAACACTCTAATGCCAAAAAAAACTTTTTAAAATTTTCTAATTTCATGCGTCCCTGCCTTGAAACTGTTTAACTGAGAATTTGAAGATTTATCATTCATATAGTGCCAAGTTTTCTAAGCTTTTCTCCATCACTCGGCTATCACACAACGGATTTTGATTTTTTCAGTCAATTCATCCACCCCTGGCATTTTTACTCAAAAAACTATGTACAACATCCTAATTTTGAAAAAAAAATTTCGAAACTATGTACAACATCCTACCTTTATACTTTTTTCTGCCTTTCTAAACTCCAATTATCAAGTCTGAATCAATATTAAGCTAGTGCTTAGATAGTGCTTAGATCTTAGATCTAGTGCTTAGAACCAAAAACCTTCACATTGTTTACCTTAATCTGTGAACGAACATCACAGTTTAGCGGAACAGCTCATGGAGTTTCCCGAAAGGTCTAAACTTATAACTTTTTTCTAAAACACGAATTGTTTTTTGCCGTAAGGACAAACGCAAGCCTTCAGTTGAGAATCGAACCCAGCTTACTCTCCATCTTAGTATGACCAGTAGCGCAAGCGCGTGACCAAAGTTAAGGAAGCGCACAAAAGTCTCGTCCTCTCAGCAACGAATGAACATGAAACGAAGTTCCGTGAAGCGTTTTGAAGCCTTCTCTCATAAATCTTGAGAATAGGATAAAAAGGTTTTAAAAAAGAATAGGAGACTTTTTTCGAGGAATTCTTTTTTAGCTACATCCTCAGGATGTCCAACTTCGAAAAGTATCCTTTTGCTACACTGGTTTAGATAAGCATTGTAATACTTAACAACGATTGCTATACATGATTAAAAGTTATACAAGACTAAAGAAAGAATTCAGCAAGACCATCAATTAGAAGAAGAAGAAAAAACCAGTCAATAACTTACAATTTGAAGTGGGTATGAATCATGGATTCATAATGCTAAATGTGGAGGCCAAAAATACAAGTAATAGTTTGATTAAAGATGGTTTTTCTTAAAATTCGTATCATGAATCAACTTCAGGCCCTGTTATGTACTGTGATTGAATACTCGGTTACATTTTGAAACCCTCGAAATCATTCCATAAATTTTTTTAACTCTTCAGAGAATCGTTTTTGCAACGTGATTTGAGTGACTTGAGTAAAAAATTTTTGAGTAAAAGTTTTCTTTGGGTTTTACAATAGAACACCAATCTTCTCAAATTTTTATCACTATGGTTTTTTGTATTCTGCCTGTTGAATGTTTCTTTTCAAATTTCTTCGTCGAGCGCGAGTTGTTTAGTTGAATAAGCTGAAAAAAATGTAAAGAAAATAGAAAAGTTATTGAGCCAACAAAACGGATCAATGCGCTGGCGTACTGTTGGGCATGAGTGTGTTTTTCCTAAACGATTTTTACTTTTAGTTGTGAATAAATGTGTTCAGATGATTCTCATAAAATATCATTCTAATTGAAGGGCAAAAGTCTGGGTGACTAATGATTCTAATTTTTTTTACGTAGAACGACAGACGAACGGATGACTCTTTACTTTCCTTTTTTGAAGGGATAATCACTAGCAACTTTTCCTACGAACAACTAACGACTCTTCGAACGACTAATGCTTTTAACCATTCTACTATGGATAACTAACCACTATTAACCCTCCTGCTTACCAAATAATATCAAACATACTCCTTATTCCAAATGACTTACCTTCTTTTCTGAATGACTATTAGATTTATGCTTAAATTGACTACCACTCCAGCCTGAATGACTTCTCCACTCTCATATACATCTACTTCACGTCGCTTTCTTAGACTTCCGCATCCTTTTCCTTCTCCTTTTCCTTCTCTATCTTTCTCTTTCTCTTTTTAACATTCTCTGACTCTCTTTCTCCCTCTCTCGATCTCTCTCACTCCCTCAGTCTATCTCTCTATTTCTCTTTCTTTCTCTCTCTCTCCCTCACTCTTTCTCCCAGTCTCACAATTCCCTCCTCTCGCAATCTTCGCCCCTCTCCTTCTCCAGTTAACCCATGTGTCTCGCCCCGCCCCCATCCTACCAACCAAACCCCCTCCTCTCCCCCCCTCTCTCTCCCCTAGCCCCGCCCCTCCTCAGCCTTCTCTGCTGTGCGCCGGCGGGTATTTGTTCAGCAAGCGATGCACTCACTACGGTGCTCCCCTCTCCCTCCGTTCTCACGTCTCTCTTCCTCTCATGTTCAATGATCTCTCGCTTGTTCTGCTTCTTCTACTCAGTGTGTTTCGAGGTTTTTGTCTGCCTGATATTTGACTCTCTTCCTCTATCTTTCTCTTTCTCTCTCTCGTTCTTTCTCTCTCTCTTTCTCTCTCTCTCTCTCTCTCTCTCATTTTCACATAGCGGTGCCTCTCCTCTGGCCGTCCAAGTGTTTGCACGTCGACAGTGCCTTTCTGTGCTTTGTGGCAAGAAGACAAAGCTGGTCGGTTAGGGAGAGAAAGAGAGAGAGAGAGAGAGAGAGAGAGAGAGAGAGAGAGAGAGAGAGAGAAGAGAGTAAAATAGAGAGAATGGGAGAGAAAGAGCTACAAAAAGAGTATTTTTGGAAACGAGATGAGATAGATTAATGGGGAAGGAAAGTAAGTTGAGTTGGAATGGAGAAGTAAAGACAGGAGATTGTGAAGTAGGAAAAGAAGAGAGGAATATGACTGCTTTACTTCAATTCACTTTCCCGTCTCTTTCTTCACTGAGGCTGATCTTTAAGTAGTCTTTGTGCCCTCCGTGTATACTATTGTATTTCGTATCCACCTGACTCTTCTCTAATACCCAGTCAGAGTACCGTACTCAGGCAGGGAACACAAAGTAAGCCAGTGCCTTCCTTCCATTCGCGGTGTTTCAAGAAGGAAAGCTTTTATTCGCAACTTTATTAACTCTATTACTCCTTCGCGGGCTTGTTGTTGTTTATTTACTCTCAAGTTGGCTTCCCGTATCTCTTTTCTATTCCCGCACACTCCGTGTTTTCCCTTCTTCTTCTTTCTCTTTCGGTTTGCTTGTCTCTCTGTTGCTAAATATTTGTTGCGGCTAAACATCCCCAAATATTTGCTGGCTAAACATAGAAAGTTTACCTAATCTCTTTGAAAGTTCAATCAATTCCATGACATGTCCCTTATTGAAAAGGCTGGCCCTTTTTCGAAGAGTCATGGTGAGTTTTGGAAGAGTTTCAGGACTACATTCCGAAGGATTTTTGGAAGAAAAGAGACAAGGAGGATTTCTTGATGGAATCCTGCATTCCCCTTCTCCTTCATTGGCATTCCCTGTACCTCTTACTCTGGGAGTCCCACTCTCTCATCCTCTCCCTCCCCTTTCTCTTCTCGTTCTCGCACACTCTCTGCCCTTCCAATATCGGTTGCGCATTTTCTTTCTGCGGATGCAATACACGTCGTGGAGAAAAGGAACGAGTGAAATAAGATCCGCGAAGATTCTTAGTCTCCTAGCAGGCGCACTAACTCACGGCCCTTTTCTCCAACTATATTTTAGGCATAACATAACCATTCATTGATTCGATGGAAATCTCGTCGACTTGATGTTATCACAATTTTGTTTTCCGGTGCGCTCGAATTGCTTTTTATCAAAATCAGGAAGCCTCATCTAAAATCATTCCTCACTCACTTAGAAGTTACTCATTTTCCGGGTCTTAAAAGCGTTTTCATTTGTCAATTCATCATTTGCCGGGTTTTCCTGTTTGTTTTCGGGACAATCAGATTAAAAATTAAAGCGTGAACATTTATTTTTTCCAAAATAAACTCTTTCGGAAACAAGTAATCAAAGTTTTTGGTGTTTTCTCGAAACTGGGGTTATTTTTTTCAAGTATACATTCTAACTTGATGAATTTGGATTCAAAGTGATGGTAAGAGAGAGACATTAGTTCAAAAACTGACTTAGAATCGCTATACAACTGAGACAAAGACTACTATAATTTTGATTTCAAAACACTTTTCACTGATATTCAGACGAATTTTTTTATTTATAAATGGTCGCGATATTATGTTTTTACTGATTTGATGACTTCGAATTTTTAGTTCTTTTCCACCGATGGTTTAATTGAAATCATTTTATAATGACGGTATTCAGATGATGCCGAGCACGCAAACAGCAGCGTCGACGGCGTCATCTTTGGCCGCTGCCTCACTCGACATATATCAGGTTTGATTTTTCTTGGACGTCTTTTTTGATGAGGTGGTTTCAAATAGAGCTATGATTGAGTTCGATTCCGTCGCTGGATGTTTCTGTCGTTTTGTTATAGTTTATTGTTATAGTTTATTAAATTAACAAAAAAAAATGTTTTTTGGAAGTCGGATGGTTTTCCGGTTCACGCTGGATACTTTTTTTCAAACGAGGTTCCGTAAAATTGACCAGCTGATTTGTAGACCAGTACATAAATCAATATAGAACTTCAAAACTATAGATACTAAACAGTCTTTTTGCTTAAAGAGATGCATGTGCGCTCCAAAAAAATTTTTAAAGCTTCTTTTCTACCAAATTTTATTTAAACCTTTAATTCAATTTGTCGCCGTTACAATAAAAAAAGTGAGTTAGTAGAGAATACAACGCTTTTCTCTTTGCTGACTTGAATGTTCATTGATTAAAGTTTAACTTCAGACGATTTACATAGTTTTCCTATTTGAGAACCATGATAGCATTGCATTGTCAAGAACATCGCTCACTATTGTATGAGTTATCTTATGATTTGTCACATCAGTATTGATGTATGAATAAATGAATAAAAAAAAAAGAAGAAGATTCTGGGCTTGGTTGTTCGGGAATGAATTACTAGAAATGTTTAAAGACATTCCTGGTAGATTCGTTTTATAAGTGACTTTTTGTCTTCTGCTTATTCCGTAATTTTTTTTTTATAAAAGTTCCCAAGAATGATGAACTTTCTTTACTGTTTTTCGAAAAACTTGTGAAAACCTTTGCACTTCGATGGGAAGTGTGGTAAAACTTAATAAATTACACATTCGTTTTCTCAATACAATCAATAAGTTTTTCAAAAAATATAGTCATTCAGAACTTAAAAATGCAAATTTTCTTGTAGCTCGCTTCTGACTGTCTCAAATCAACTAGTCTATACATATGTAGAATCATTCGATTCGGATATTCAAAGGTTCTCATGACGTCAAAACAGGTTTTTCCATCCGTTTTCTAACTGCGAAGTTGAGTTATATTATGTATGGAATGTATTGAACCCTGAGGGCATGCGATGACAAATATTTAGGGGGTTAAAGGGAGGGTTAAGGGGAGGGGGGTTTAAAAGAGAGCTTAGGGTGAGGCAATCAATTTTCTGAGAAGAGAATGGGAGAGACGATAAAAAGCAAAGATTGAGACGAAAACGACACAGAAGAAAAGCTTCGAGTAAAGTAATATTTGGCGTAATCTACAAAAAATATACTTATTATATACTTATTATATACCCACGGACAATTTTAATTTGCGATTCTTCGGTTATTGTCTGAAGGCATTGAGTTCATTTCATTACTTTTGTCTATAATATTGCTGGGTTACATAGCTAATAAATATTTAGCTAGGAGATGTAAATGTATAGTTAAGTAAGAGAAGTGAGGATGACTAAGAGTTTGGGAGTGTTATGCAGGGTTCATAGAGAGGGAAAGGATAGGAGTGAGAATGAGAGAGGGGAAGAAAGAGAGTAAGAGAGAGAGAGAGAGAGAGAGAGAGAGAGAGAGAGAGAGAGATCCTATTGGACTAGAAAAGAGAGGAAATGATGAGTCAAGTGATAAACAAACCCACTCTGTCATAAGTTCTTTCTCAACTCTTTTCACTCACTTCTTTCACTGATTTTCCGATGCCTCACTCAAAACCACTTTGTTAGATTAACTGACATTCCAAGTCTTTATCTTTCTGATTTTACTTCACTAAGTTAGATCAATTTTAGTTTTATTGATACAAGTTACTTCTTCAGAATATATAAACTTCAATAATCTCACTTTACTTGCCGCCTAATATTTTCAAATTTTATTGTCTGAATTCGCTCAGATCCAGAATCACATTGTGTAGAAGACGTGCAAGTGAAAATTGTACAATAGAAAGAGACAGAAATCGAACTCGTGCCCTCTCCAACAAAAAAAAAATGTTTTTCAAGTTTAAGATCCGAGAATCGCTGACTTCTGACGCATTGCTCCCTTAGTCTTTGCTTACGGTATTCGTACCGTAGCTGATCGAGAGTGGGAAGGAGAAGCACTTTGAAGGGGGGCAGGGAAAAGTGGAGGGCAAGTGAGATATTGTGATGATCGAGAGGGTTAGGAGAAAAGCAATTGGGGAAGAGTAGAAATAGGGAGAGAGAAGCACGAAACTGAGAGACAAGTCGAGAAGCTGAGAAGAAGTCGACGAGGCAGACAAAAGCCATGGAAAGGGGGGAAGCATGGGGAAAAAGTAGGGAGAGATGAGTAGAGAAAGAGAGAAAAAGAGAGAGAGGAAGAAAAAAAAGAGAGAGAGGTAGATAAGAAAGAGAAAAAAGAGAGGAAGAATGAAAAAGAATGAAAAAAAGAGTGTGTGAGAGAGAGAAAGACATATCCTACGAGTTTCCTGCGCCTCTCTCACCCTCTCTTCCCGTCTTTTCTCGTTCTGATCCGGTCGTCTCAAATTCACTGCCGTGTCCTCCTCTCCTACTCATTCATTCAACGCCAGTCTATTTTGATCCCAAACGGGACTGAGTGATCCTAGTCTCGATTTCGTGTAGTTTTATAGACAATTTTACTATATTATCCACAACATTTTCAAATGAGCAGGTTCCTAATATCATTTTATCGTTATAATCTGTTTCTTCATTGACTATCTGATTAAAAAAATATTGATTGGATTATGTAGAACTTTATGAAATTTGATTATGATGTTTTTTGGTTTCGGGTTTTGCTGTTTTTGGTGAGTAAGAGTTTGTAAAGAAAGTATCCTAGTTTCCGGCAACCTTCCTTACTTCTTCAACTGGTTAAGCTCTCGAATTTGAGCTCAGAAATGTTAAAGATGACTGGGTTTGATTCCGCCCGGTGGACTAGCTGTTTCCAATGTGATAGTTTAATATACCTTTGTTACTGTTGATTATGTTAGCGTACGGAAAAGCTTGTCTACCGGGCGGGATTGAACCCAACCTTCTCTCCTCTCACCGCGTTACCATTTGAATGTTCTCATTGTTGGTTGCAGCACATGGCGGCTGCTTCACAAGACTACTCATCCGTTCTGCCCTCCTACTCGACCCCCACCATCAACTACCAGTATGCTTATCCTTCTGCCAACGGACTCTCCTCACTCTATTACAACTCATCCGCTTATGCTCAACAGGTTTAACGACTCTCTTTTATGGGCCATGAAATGTGCATGATATGTAGTGGGCGCGTGTGTAGCTCAATCGGTAAGAGCCCGAAAAGTGGAAGGTCGCGGGTTCGGCTCCAGCCCGCCACACGGGTTTTTGCACTTGTTTTTGCGAGCAGTCCGTTCCTCTGTTCGGTGTAAAAATCCGCTGCTCATAAACAGCGAGGAGTAGGGTATTTCATTATTTAGGATTAACTCTTCTGAACAGTTGTTCTTGCCAAATTGAAAGTGCTTATTCGTTTATAATAACCATTCTAATATAAGTTGCTGGACTGAGTTGATTGGTTCAATCCGATACCAAACGGTACTCTTATTCTCGCAATTGGAATGAACATGACAGCGTTCCAATGAGGAGAATCCTAACTGATTTCGAAATAAAATGTTTTTTTACAACTATTACGACGTTTGATAATTGAAAGAAAAGAGCTACCGTTCCGGACACTTTGTTCCATAGGTTATTTTAGCGCTCATGTAAACTTTCTTTCACAGAAATGAGTTAATGTCACCGGTGACTCAAACACAGTGAAAATAAAAGCACGGCAGATTTTTGAATTCGCTTGACATAATTTTTTCTGTCTAATTTGTTTTCTCCCTCAAACCTATTTATTTTTCTCACTGAGACCTGATTTTTCTTTCCTAGCAGACCTAATTCCTATTCTCACTCAGGCCTATTACTCTTTCTCACGGACACCTAGTGCTTTTATTGCTCAGAACCTAATTTTTTTTTGCCCGGAACCTAATTCTTTTTTTGCCCAGAACCTAATTCTCTCTCAGATCCAATTCTTCTTCTCACCCAGGACTGGTGCTCTTTCTCACTCAAACCTAATAGTCCTTCTCGGTCAGACCCAATTCTCTGCTTGCAGTCGTTAGACCTCCAAGCGGCCGTCGCTTCTAGCCAGATGTCCAATCCGTATCCCTTCGTCTCGTCCTCGTCGGTGATTCCTGCGCCGTCTTCTCCGCTCGCTTCTGCGGGCGCATCGCGAGCAACTCCGACTTCACTTAGTATGGCTCTGACCGCATCGACTTCTTCCTCCACAACTTCCGCTCCGTCGCCTTCCTCGGCCTTGAGAATCGGCGCCCTCGGGACCGAGGCAGAGATGGTAAGTCATTCCATGTATCCCTTATGAATTCTCTCTTCTTCTGGTTCCCTATTTCTCTATATTTCTTTTTTCTCTGTCTTATATTGCGTTCTCTTCTAATCTCTGCCTTTCTTTAATTTCAAACTTCCCTTTCTTCCTCTCTCTCTCTCTCTCTCTCTCTCTCTCTCTCTCTCTCTCTCTCTCTATCTCTATTTCTATTTCTTTCTCTATCTCTTTCTCTATCTCTTTCTCTATCTCTTTCTCTATCTCTTTTTCTATCTCTCTCTCTCTTTATTTTCTCCTCTCTTTCTCTCTCTCGCTCTCTCTGTATTTTTCTCCTCTCTTTCTCTCTCTCTCGCTCTCTCTCTTTTCCTCCTCTAATTCTCTCTCTTGCTGTTTTTTTCTCTTTTCTCTGTCATAAACTCTGCTATCTGTTCATCTCTTTTTTTCTCCTCATCTCTTTTTCTTTTCTCTCTTTCTATTTGTTTACCCTTTTTCTTTTTTCTATTGAAGTTATTCGGTTGAAAAAAATTGAAAGAATCTTGCTCTCTTGGAATATGGCTTCATGAAGTTAAATGTACCGCTTTTAACCGGTTTTAGACGATTTCAGTAGCTAAAACAAATTGGGAAATAAAACTGTGATTTATCACCTTGTGAAAGAAGAGCTTCCATAGCTTATCACGAAAAGTCACGTCGAAAACGAAAAGTCTAGAATCACGAAAAGTCACGTCAAAACCGATTGTAGTTATCTCCAGATTCCGTTTTCAGAGCTGTTGTTTTTTTTCTTCAGCTGTACATATATGTATGTCACTACATATAAAATACTTATGAATTAAATTATGGTAAAGGACAGGAATCACGAAAAGTGGAGAACAGAGGATCAAGAAAATAAAACAAGATGTTTGATTTTTCCCTCTAGCTTTCTTGCAGGATTACCAATGCGTTCATTGTTTCTAATCTAGTCGTAATGCGCTGGTTCCAGTCGTAATCAAATCGATTCATAGTCTAATCGATTCGTAATCTAATCGATTCGTAATCTAATCAAATCGTAATATAATCGATTCGTAATCTAATCGATTCGTAATCTAATCGAGTCGTAATCTAATCGATTCGTAATCTAATCGATTCGTAATCTAATCGATTCGTAATCTAATCGAGTCGTAATGCACTGGTTCAATAAGATGGCTGAGTTTAATCTTACTCATATGAAAAGATTTTTCTCGGCACTATTATAAGCATGTTTGGGCAGGAAAAGTTATAAATTAGGTCTAGACTGTGAATGTTCTGAAATAGGTTGCAAATTTCATCGCCCTTGACTTGAAAAGATGTGGTGTTCAGGATTTGTTGCAGGAAAAGATCCGCTCTGGGGGCTACGGTTCCCAGAAGCCACCGTACTCCTACATATCGCTTATAACCATGGCGATCCAACGGAGTGAATCCCGAATGATGACCCTCTCCGAGATCTACAATTGGATCATGACCCAGTTTCCCTACTATAGACAGAATCAGCAAAGGTCAGCCGGGTACGTCAACAGTTCATTGTGCGAATATACTTTTTTTATATAATAAACCACTGAGAGAAGATTTACACAAGTCCATGAAACTCTCTCGCCATAGAAGAAACCAGATGCGAGTTAAGAACTGCAAAAAGGCTGAGTGACTTGAGTGATTTTTTTCTCGTGTGTTTTTATTCATTTTTTATAACCTTTTCCTTTTTTTGTTCTATTTAAGTTCACTTAATTCTCATGAATATTTTCCAGAAACTTTGAATTCTTTAGAAACAAAATTACAATTCTTTTCTTGAAATAAACCTTTGCCCTAAACTGATCAAAATGTTTTTACAATAAAAATATTCAAATCGGAAACAAACTATTTCAACGCGAATCTTCTGTAGGTGGCAGAACTCAATTCGTCACTCACTTTCCTTCAACGACTGCTTTGTGAAAGTCCCAAGGTAAGTTATTGAATTTTTTAACCCGAAATGAACGGAATGACACACCCAGAGCAGTTTCCAACCTAAGTAAAAAGGCGTAATTAGGCAACAAGGTTTTTGGTCCTACTTTCCGAAAGGCTTTTCGGAAAGTTTTCATAAATCACGCTTTTTTACCATATTTTTCTCTTTGGGTGTTTGTGTAACAAGGTTGTATATCTCATAAACAAGATTGCATGTAATACTAACCTGTAGAATACTTACTGTTTTAAAAGTTAAAAAATGATGCTTTTTGCGGTTAAACTTCAACGCCAAAAACTAATATTTTGGAAAGTATATGTAAATCTGAGTTTATATTTGCAAAAGCTATCAAATGATGAAAAATTTTATTGTTTGGTACCAAGCATAGTACAAGCTTAAGTACTCCCGCTTTTCACATCTACCGCAGAGTAAATTTCCATCTTTTTAAACAGTCCATTTTCAAAAAAAAATCGGCTAAAAATGCTATATTGTTCAGGACCCCGGACAAACCGGGCAAAGGCTCCTTTTGGACTCTTCACTCACTGTGCGGGAACATGTTCGAGAATGGGTGTTATCTGAGAAGACAAAAGAGATTCAAGGTAGCCAACAAAGAGCACAGTGGGCGTGGCAAGAAGGTTAGATCCTTCCCTTCCCATCCCCTTCCACTGACTACGGGTCACCGCATTCTTAGTGAATCACTAGTTTAGGCAACCTTACAGTCATTCAATCTTTTCTCGTGACCAATAAGTAAAAGGGAAATCATTTCATTGGAAATTATAAGAAACTATGTATAAAATGGGGTGTCAACAAAAAACTGCACATTGTTTTTTGGCATAAGGGACAGTCAGTATAAGTGTACAATTGTAGAAAACTTTGATTTTAAACTAGTAATACGTGTGTGAAAACCGTATTAAAGTAGAAAATTACCTTCGCGTCGACAAAAACTTTTCCACAAGGTGAAATGAAACCTGTGTTTCCCTAGTGCGCGACTAATAATCACTGTATAGTGGTTATTACGCAAAGTATCGTTGAATATCGCATGTTAAAGGATATGTGAGAAAAAATTAAGGTTGAGTTGAAGAAAATGGGCCCAAATGGTACAGAGAGGTAAGCGATGAAATCTCGGAGTTCATCACAGCCGCTCTGTAGAGAGAAAGGAAGATTGATGTGCCAGAAAAGTCATCATAAGACGACCGTTTCTGAATAAGGAAAAGGGACAGAATGACGCGTGTGGGAGCACGATTTACTTAACCGAGGACGCATAACTTGGCCTGTATTGATAATGAGATGAAGTTCCAATTGAAGAACCGGAACCGCCACTCAAACAGTCGCGGTGACGAGGAGAGCGAAAGTCAGACCGGGCGAACATCCTCGCTCCTATCCGCCGCCGCTGTGAAAGAAGAGTTCGATGAAGTCAACCGCACCAAGCAAGAGTGCATCTCACCTGCCAATTCCTCCACTGTTCTAGCAGCTAACTCTTCCCAGGTTTGTTGAGAACCCGGGTGAATATGAAAAACGAAGTTCTTTCACTCCTCCTAAACGAGACTATATACTGGTCTCAATTATCGACGTTTTCGGACATGAAGCGCTATCTATTTATATGTTTCCATCATTATCTTCATTTAACATAGTGAGGATGATGACGAAGAATGTATGCCGGAACGTAGATTAAGTGTACCTAGTCATTTGTTTCAAAAACACCAAAATTCAGATAAACTAATTTTTTTGTTTAAAAAATAAGCCTTGAGATTTCGAAAAGCTCTCAAGCGCAAGAGCTTATACCTTTTTTCTTAAGTTGCAAGATGCACTCTCGAAAGTAGCCGCCTCGTCTGAGCTCTCCTCCTCGGAGAAGTCTTCGATCGCTCAGCAGCTCTCGTCCATCAACATTGCCTCAGCCGCAGTCTCCTCTGCTCAACCAGCCAGTGTGATATCGGCTGTGGGCTCCATGGTTGGTACTTAGAATGGTACATGAACTGGTCAGACTCTATAGACTTGTCACCTTGGTTGGTATTTGCATTGGTCTATCCACAGACTTTATAGGCTTACCACCTTAGTTGCTTCTTGGACTGGCATTTTCACAGACTGTATACAGACTGTAGACTCCTTCACTTCATACATCCTCACAATGAGATTGTGTAATGTATCACTTCCTTCATTAGAGTGCGCTTGCGAAGCCAATGTTTTGGGTGTTGATAGTGACATAGTGGGTGATGTAACATTGAAGTGAGACGGTAGAAGAGAGATCTATCGAGAGAGATCTATCGAGAGAGAGAGAGAACTTGAAAAGGGATAGGTTGAGACTGTTGATAGTAGGAGAGAATCTAGAAAAGAAATTCCGAGTGTGACAATGCCTCAGAGTTCATTCATTCTCGACGCATTAGGGTAGTGTTGATGCTCTAGCGAGAATGCATGGTAAGCAATATCTGCTAGGTGTGAAGTGTAGAGCGTGTGTTTAGGAGAGGTGCTAGAATAGTCAGACAAAGAGGGTGCCACCATTCCCAGGCAGCCACTCCCTCTTCTGGCTATTCCTCTGACTCTCTCATTCTCTCTCACTTTCTCTTTCTCTATCTTTCTCCCTCTATATTTTCCTCTTGTTCTCTCCGTCTCTCTTTTTCCCCCTCTACCTCTCTTCTTGTTGCTACTTCTTTCCCTCGCTTTTCCTCTCTTTTTTCCTGTCTGACTTTCTATACATCTTTCTTTCTCATCTAACGATTTAAGAATTACTCTCTCTGTCTCTCTAACTCTCTCTTTCTCTCTCTCTCTCTTTCGCTCTCTCTCTCTCTCTCTCTCTCTCTCTCTCTCTCTCTCTCTCTCTCTCTGTGAATAATGCCTCTATAATGGACTAAGCAAAGTGAGAAGGAAGGGTGTGGAAGGAAATGGATGACTTACGGAAGCGAAAGAAAGAGAGCAACTCGTTGAGTAGTGAGAGAAGTGAGAGAAGCGAGCGAGTATTTCACACAAGAGTGCAACATCCGGTATCGTAATGTATAATAGACCACTTCGTTCTCTTTTCGTCATCATCTCTTTTCCCCCATTCTTCCTCTCTCTTCTCTTGATTTTGACCATTGTTGTGTCTATTAACACTCTCACATAGATTTATATATCTAAAACCTTTTTTTTAAATCTCAATTAGCAGCAAATATAGCTACCGGATTTTTTTTACACACCTTACGGTTTGATGAAATACTGAGAGGGGAAATTTTAAACGCATATCTCTACAACAAAAAAGGAAACAAAACATCACTATTTAACGATCCTTCATCGAGAATGGAATAAAGACTAATCGAAAAATTAATATATGTTTTCAAAAAAAATCGACCAAACAATTTTGGAGAAGCGAGAGAGATCATATTGGAGTAGTTTCTCAATGTAGTTGAGAATGTTTGAAGTTTGAAGTTTTATTACGCGAACTATTTTGAAACATCACTTGTAAAATGCATGAAAGTCAGAGGGATAATAGAGGGTTTCTGGAGCATATACATAAGAGAAGAGAATTTTAGAATTCAGAGTTGTTTTCCGATGGAAGTCACTTCAGAGGGATCCGAGTTAGGAACTCAAGAATGGGAAGAATCATTGCATATCAAGACGCAAAAGGGAAAACTAAGAGAAGTGGGGAGAGTTGTTACATGACGGCCTCTAAAGAGAATGAGAAAAGGGACTACTGTTCGCTAGCTGAAACGGATACTAACCAAGACAGAGAAACGGTTATCGAACTACTACCATCTGGTTACCGAGTCGTTCCCTAATTGCAGATGAACCCATCTCAGTACGTCTGGACTGCCTCCAATCCCACAGACTTTGCGAGTGCGGCAACCTATAACCTCCCCTCACTTACCGTACCCGTCGGGTTCCCTTTGAACGGGTTGATGGATAGCAAACAGGTTAATACTGCACTTCCTTCATTCCTTCATTCATTATTTCAGTAAATCATTCATTGTCAGTTTATGTTGTGGAACCTTGATTATCACGTGCTCTCACTTAACGATCTTTTTTAAGATGTTTCCTCAACTCATGAGTTGTAGAACCTCCGTTAGTTTAAATGGACATCATATTCTGTGTCTCACCATTACTATGTGTCTCACCATAACTTTGCATTGTAAAATGTCGTTAAAATAAATAAATAATATTCAAAACCTATGACTGAGATAATATTATAGCCATGACTTCAAAAAATATATTTTTTTGGACTTTTTGTTCCAGGTTGCATGTGTGAAAAGATAATCAGTTTTCTGAGACCAAACAAGAGTCATAGTATAAAAAAAGCGTGTTTGAAAAAAAAGTTTTTCGAGAGCGGATATATTACAAGAACTTATTTGAGTCACAACAGGTATTTAGAAGTTAATTTCAGTCATGGCTTATGACTTTTGCATAATTGTCACAAGTTATATTTATAACCTTTTCTGTGACAGTTTTGACGATATGGTGTTTTTTCGATGTGAAAGATGCTTTTCTAGAGTGGAAGGTCCGTGTCTTCTAAATAGGAATTTGCACCGCATCGTCAAATCTGGCCTGAACATGATTCTGAATATCTGAAACCTTTTCACGATGCACGTCACACAGCACGTAATAGTCATGACTGATGAATTTTTGATTATAGTCACAAGGTTAAGCATGAATTTCTGCAGATTTTCGACTACTCTAATGTGTACGCTTACCCTGCCGCTGCTGCTCAAGACTATTCATCCGCATACAACACTACATTGTACAGGTGAGTCATTACATCAAATTTGATTCAACAGTTTTGATTTAACGGGGGGAAAGTGCCAAGAACTTCACAGATGGGTACATAGAGAAAGGTGGGCAGATTTTGTATGGTGGAGAAGGTACGGATTTGAGGTACCTAATTCCTATTCGCACATATGTACTCATTTGTGCAGTTATGAATTGTCCAACAGGATATAATGTGTTCTTTTTGGCCGATAAAACAAAATGAGGCGAGCATAGTTTGAATAAAAAAAGTCGCTTGGACTTTGAATAGTTCAGTTCTACACTGTCGATCATAAGAAATAAGACAATAAAAAATGGAACAGGGTATCCAACACTTTCATTCATTGTCAATGAAAAAAACATTATCAAAGGTAGATTGAAATTCATTTTCATTGGTGAAATCTCATGTTGTTCCTCAAACAATCTGTTTACAAGTTCTCGTTTTTTAGCTCTTCAAACCCCCATTCTGCCGCTAACTTGTGATGAGCAAATGTTCTCTGCCCCTGAATTACCACTTTACGCTTCCCTACTTTG
This sequence comes from Allodiplogaster pararmata, assembly GCA_964056735.1. Taxonomy (NCBI): domain Eukaryota; kingdom Metazoa; phylum Nematoda; class Chromadorea; order Rhabditida; family Diplogasteridae; genus Allodiplogaster; species Allodiplogaster pararmata. The sequence continues at coordinate 31,670,931 of OZ057406.1, read as the reverse complement.
GAAGTCGGCCCCCTGAATTACCACTTCACGCTACCCTACTTTGGAAGTCGGCGTCTTCACCGGTGACGTGGAGAGGTTTTCCCATTTCAAACCCATCATCTTTTTTGAACCTTCCTTTCTTAATCACCTTCTGACGCTTGCGCTTACTTTGTCAGTCTGTAAATATATACCTCGAGCCAATTTCATACCACGGTTACATCTGAAGATGCATTAATAGATGCCTTTCTTTGACATTTTACTATTTTTCTTACATTTTTTTTCACTTTTACTTGAGTTTTTACTGCTATTAGTGTTAGTAGAAAATGTCACTAACTTCGATGTAGGAATCAGTGAATGTGCTACCATTGTGTCAATACACTATAGATACTTTAGAAAATTTTTCCGAGTTATAAAGATGCTGTTTGCAATTAGATCGTGATACTTGTCACCGATAAAACACATGATTTTTTTCTCATTTCGTTAACAAGGAGAACGTATTATAGAGGCCCATATTAGAAACTTCTGTTTTTCTGACAAGCTTCATATAAAAGGGAACAATAACTCCTGAAGACGGAACCTATGTGGAATGTTTCTCAATATTGACCGGGTATTGGTTGTTTCCCGAAAATTATATGTGAAATATGCTTTTGAACAAAAAAGAGTTTTGTAGGGAGCTACGCTATCAAATTTTTTTCGTCCTTCATATATGTTTTTGAAAGAAGCTAAACGAAATGTGAAAAGGAAGCAATGAGATAATCCGATTAACAAATATTTTTTGAGCCATTGAAAATAGTTATTTAATTGTCGTTTTAGAAGCCATAAAAACTATTTTTAGTACTTCCTTACAACTTATCTAGAAAGCGTACATATTAGTTCAATTAAACAATTCAGGGATTCGTTTTTAGTCTCAGAAAATCCCTTAAAATAATCCCTCAGATAATCCGCACAATTGGAGTTTTCGAGTATTTTCATGGTTTCATAGATCCGTTCAATCCGCATCAATCCGCAAATTGGCATTGACTCAATTACGATATTTCACCCAGATTGACCCCCTCGTCTTTTTCTTTCTGTTTGTATATTTATCTGTCCGCATCTTTTAGATGTGAGATGAAAAACCGAGTATTACTGTGCATTTCATCTCCTTTATTTGTTTTTTCTCGCCCATTGTTCTTGCTATCCATTAATAAAGATTAACAACCTGCTTCTCATAACTACTCCACACTCCTACGTACATTGGATAAAGTGCCATATAATGTGCCCCATATCGAAATGATATTAATACCTTTATCTCGTAGAGTGTATACTGTAAGGCAATTAAGGTTGGGATTTTACGGTCTCAAGGTGTTCAAATTCTGCGTGATATCTGAAGTTTCCATTTCGAAAGAAAGACATGAAAAGTGAAAAGGTATTCGACAACTTTTCCCTGCGAAAAAACCCCGAGGCTATGAATAAACGAATAATGGTACTTCAGTTTTTTTTCTCTGAGAAAAAAATTGTATTCGTCCAAAAATTTTTCGTTTTACTCAGAAGATGTCATTGCTTTTCTTTTTGTTCGTGAAGTCAGACGCCTTTACATTCGTTATATGTACATATGGTGCTCGAGCACTCAAATTATGATCGTTATTAAAAATACACTAGAGTGAGTTATTAACCATAACAGTAGCTTTGAATAGAGAACGCGATCAGAATAAGCGTAACCGAAATAAAAGCTGATAACAAAAAAAAATTTATGGCCCTATTTTTGTATACCCTCTTCGAGTTACCTTTTTTACCCTCTTCGAAATATCTTTTTTCTATGTCGTTTGGTCTAGCCCTTTCCACACCTTTTTCTATTCTACTATCTATCGCCTTGTTTCTTTTATCTTTATTACTTCAACACACTCTAATTCTTTTTTCCTCTTTTTAAATTAAATTCCTTCTCTGACTCAAATCTTTCTAAATGTCGATCTTGTTCTTCCTTTCTGAAAATTTCTTTTGCTTCTCTACTTGAAAAACTTTTTTATTTTAAATTTTACATTTAGTTTTTTTCTCGCACTCAGACAATACTAAAAAAATGGCAAGAGGAACGTCGCGCTTCAAAGTACCAATGAATCACATATTTGATGCGCTGTTTTGAATTTAGTTTTTCTCAAGCCTTTTATTGGGTTGCTTGAAGTTGATTGAGGCCTTCAGCATATACCAAACTGCTTCACCATTCCCTTTCTCTTCTTTTTTCGTTTTCTCTTCTACGTTTTCATGATCTCTCTTTTGTTCTTCAGCTTACTTTCAGTCTCTCTTTTACTCTCTCTTTACATCTCTCTCTGTTTGTCCCTATCTCTTTTCCCATCTCTTTTCTCTTTTTATCTTCTTATCTCTCTCTCTCTTTTTTGCCCTCTCTTTTCTTGCAACTCTCTCTCTCTCCTTCTCCCTCTAACTCTCTCTCTCTTTCTTTCTCCCTTACTCTATTCTTGTCCCGCTCTTCTCTCTTTATATCACTCTCCAACGTTGGGTTGTCTCTATCAACCGCACGTATCTCTTGTCTGTTGAAGGCCGCACTCTCTTAAACTCTCTTCACGCCATCAAGTGAATGGGAAGCTGCCGTAAACCTAACACCCATCTTTCTCCGCCGGCTTATATCAACTCTATCTTCCTCTTTCTCTCTGTATTTTAGCTTTGTATATTTTCTCTCTCTCTCTCTTGCCTTGGCTCTCTCTCTCTCTCTCTCTCTCTCTCTCTCTCTCTCTCTCTCTCTCTCTCTCTCTCTCTCTCTTCATATCTCTATTTCTCTCTTCCTCTTTCTATCTCTGTATCTCCAGAAACGTTCTCCTCCTCTCCTCTGGTCTACCGTACTTCATTCTTCTTGCTACCAGGCATCATATTCTATTATTCCAATTCATCTTTTTTCTTTTACCCTCCCATATTCAATGGTCTCTCATCGAATCGGCGCTATCTCTCTATTTTACTCTCTCTCTCTCTCTCTATCTCTTTCTCGCTTTTCCGTCCAACTCCCTCTAAATCTTCTCCACCTTTACCTGTCCTGTCCTCTCATCTCTATGTCAATATTTGAACAAATCGACCTTTGACTGAGAAAGAGGAGAAGACGTGAATGGGCGATACAAAGAAGAAAGGGAAGGTGGGCAGATTCGTATGAAGAGGAAAGTTGTAGAGAGAAAGAGGAACAGGGAAAAAGAAAGAGAGAAACGAAAAGAGAAGAGGAGAGGGCGGAAAAAGAAGATAAAGAGGAAGGTTAAGCAAGATGATGAAAAGGAGAAAAAGAAAGAGAAAGAGAGCAAAAGCATGAGTCAAACAAGACATAAGGAAAAAGAAAGAAAAAAGTAAGGAGTTAGTGAGGGCAGAGAAGGAGAGAACAGGAATAGAGTGTCATAGGAGGAAGTGAGGAGTTAGGGGATCTAGCACGGACGCTGCAACCCGACTAATTCGAGCACGAGAAGACAGATGTAGGGGAGTACTATGGCTGTGAACTTAAATTAAATTTTCCAAAAATTGAAAATTTTCCATAATGAGAACCTCGGAGAGAACTGTATTAAACGTGGTTCACTTGTTCCCGTCTTCAGAGACGTTCATACTGTAAATACACTTACACTTCTGTACTATTTAACTGATAGTTACGTTATTTTCATGTTGTTAAAGTATTATTGGTAACTGGTTAGGGGCTCAAACTCCCTATAAGAGATGTGGAGATGGCTGGGTTCAACCACGTTCCGTGTACTAGCTTTGGTCCCGCCGATACATAATTGAACCATGTTCTTAGTAACCTTTTTTTCAGTCTTTACACTTTTTTCTACAGAACCAACTGGTTTCAAACGCTTCACCTGTCCCCAGTGGTGTAATGGTAAAACGCGCTCCCGGTTTGAGTCGAGATGGTCTGGGTTCGATCCCGCCCGGTGGACTAGCTTTTTTCTGTGCGATAGTTCAATCATTTGTCATCTTCACCTAATTGTAATGGTCATGGAAAGCTCGAGAGGTTGTTGATAGGTGAAAAGGATTGCAAGATCTTGTAACGGCTTGTAAGAAACCGTTCATATGAATCTTGTTACTTGTTGAGGTGTTTTGAGCTTCTGATGCTGGCTTTTATCTAATCGGTGGCGCTAAATCAGGCGAGCAGATGACATTGGAAAATAGAGTTCTGAAACTGATGACAATGCGAACAATACAAGTTATCACAACATTGCTCTTCTTTTTCTGTTTCAAAATTTCTCGATTCGTCTCACTTTTAATTCTACTGTCGGTCATGCACTAATAATGCTATTTCTCAATCTCTAATCTCTCTTCCTCTTTTTGTTCTCTTCCTACTCTCTCTTTCTCTCTCTCTCTCTCTATCTCTCTCTCTCTCATCTTTTCCTGCGCTCTCCGATCTTTCTTCTCTCTGTCTTCTTCTCTCTCTGCCTTGCTTTCTTCACCTCTCTCTCTCTATCTCTCTCTCTCTCTCTCTCTCTCTCTCTCTCTCTCTCTCTCTCTCTCTCCCCTAAATTTCTTCTCTCTGTCCTTGTCTCTCTCAATATTTCTCTCTCTCTCATCTTTTCTTGATGACACTCTTCATCTCCTGAGCACATTCTTGTCTATTTCATGAGCGGCTTCCGACAAAAGAAGTTTATATCGCACACTCTTGAGTGTTCTGATGGAAGCAGTGCTTGAATGCGTAACAAGGGATATAAAATGGAATAGGGAGACAACAAGAGCATGAAGAAAGAGAGGGAATCATTGAAGAAGAAGTTTTTGAAAAAGGTTTAGGTCGCAGAGAGAGAGAGAGAGAGAGAGAGAGAGAGAGAGAGAGAGAGAGAGAGAGAGAGAGAGAGAGAGAGAGAGAGGGGAGAGGAAAAATGAGAGAGAAGAACCAGAGTTTCTGCCGAATAGAGAGGGAGAGTTTAAAAATGAAAAAAACTCTCTATCTTCTTCTTTCTTCTAAATTTTCTCTTTTTGTCCTTTCCATCCGCCTCCAGAGATATAACCAGAAAATGTCTGATTACGTGTGTGCGTGTGTGTCACGTAACTTGCATGGCCATGTCTTTCCGTCTTACAGTAGAGAATGAGTAATGAGATCAGGTCGTTCTAATTAGGTGGAGAACTCCCTTCTGACAAACTCTGGCTGAGACATCAATCTGGAGGCATTTGTGTCCTTTCATGTAAGGCACACGTGTGAGGAAGGGACTAATGAGATGAATATCCTCATCCTCCCAATTTTCCTTCCGTACTCCTTCTCTCATAACTCACATTTCTGAAAAAGATGAAACGACAAATGAGGAAAGCGAATAGAGCGACAAGAAGATGGAGAAATAGGTGATAAGAGAAAGGAAATGAGGCGTGCGTCTCCTAATGGGAACAAACAATCTCCACGACTTGTCAAACAAGCAGTCACATCGTTGTGTCCGGCATTCACCAAAGAGCTCCAGCCAATTTTTCGTTTCACAGCAGGTCACTTCGGGTCAATTTTTATAGGGGACATTCTCAATCAGCAACGTTTTTCTAGAAGATGTCTTTTGTCTAGCACGACACTTCTTGTCTGAAGGAATATGTCTTGCCCTAGGGACACTTTGTGGAAAGGTTGAAATAATTATCGGTAGGGAAATTTCAAATTGATTTTTTTCAAATTTGATTATACTTCTCTCCTAAAAAGCAAATTTTTGTCTGTGAAATGCCACTTGCTTTCTGGATCACATTCAGTTTTCTCACGCAATACACTCCGAGAAAAACGTCTCATTTTGGCCGAGTTGTGTTCCTGACGCAAATATTGTCAAAGAAAACAAATATAACAACGAGCTAGATAGCGATAGATAGCGATGGTACAGGGAAAACAGAGAGGAACCAGAGCAACAAAACAGTTGGCGAAATAGAGAGTAGGGCGAACAAGGGAGCAAAATCAAATATTTGTTAAATAGTAGATGAACCTTCCATTCGGGTTGAGTTTGTCTATTGCGTGAAATGTATACAAGGCATGAGTAGGAGGGGCAAGTAAGGAGGTTTTTTAGTCCGACGACCAGAAGGCCTTTGGTGAGCTGGGCTGTTGCGAGCTGGTTTCTTGGCTCTGTGAAGTGCTTATTTCTTGGCTTTGTTACAAGCAAAGGTTGATTAATCTGTGGCGAGCTGTTTTCTGAGCTCGGGGACAAGTATAGGCGTTCGGTTGGTTTTTTGGCTCTGGTTAGGAGAACAGGCGTTATGAAAGCAGTGCTTTTGACACCTGGGGTTCACGGTTATCAACCAAGACAGGGGCTTTGCAATGAAGTGCATTAACAGTCATCTTCGCTCATATTCGAGATTCATTGTAATAATAGTTGTTTGTGTGAAGAAAATCAAAAGCTGCTCTGTATAGCAAATAAACTTTGGCAGGGTTTTTTTGGCGGGGGCTTTGGCGGGCCATTTTTTGCGGGGTTTTTTTTGGATTCGCGGTTCAACATATTTATTATTTACTCATTGAATCGCGATAGACTCTTTCTATAAGTTCTTCTCGGTATTTTCAATCACCATACTTCTAAGTAGTTTTAACCCAAAAGTTTTCAAATATAGTAGAATTTAGTTGTTTTTTTTTTGAAGAGTTTATGCTGAGTTAAACCCATTGGATGAGGTATCCAGTAGACAGTACACATTTGTTCTGTGTTGTGCCCTTTTGATGCGTTGAAGAAGAAAAGACGAAGTCGAACGTTTCGCTTTATAAAAGCATCGTCAGCGAGTTAAAAATCACCGAAAAGTGCAGAGAAGATAATAATCATACTCTGATAGTATTTGGTGATGTATAGATTACCGGAGGAGAAAATTTCAGAAAATTTTGCCGCTGACGATGCTTTTATAAAGCGAAACGTTCGACTTCGTCTTTTCTTCTTCAACGCATCAAAAGGGCACAACACAGAACAAAAGTGTTTTTTCTTTCTTCATCTGTAATAACTTGCAAATTTACACCCAATAAGTTAATTGTTCCACGATCGAGTTAATCGACAAAGAAGTTTTTCCTATTCATCCTCGGTTTTTCCTTTCAATCAACGCTTCTTTGACTTCTTTTTTTCGAAATACTTTTTACGGTTTATGTTGAGAACTTTTCTCACCCAATTTCACTTTCGGATGAATATTTTTACTCAAAGATACATTTTATGTACATATCTCACAGAAACAAAAAGATTCGCTGAGTTCAAAACACAACGCATCTGCATCCGTTTTTCCATATGAATATAGTTCTCGTTTTCTTACATTAAATCTATGCTTCATTTCAAATCTCTGTGCTTCACTTTATACCATTAGTTTCCTCTTCCTCTCTCTCTCTCTCTCTCTTTCTCTCTCTCTCTATCTCTCTCTCTCTCTCTCTCTCTCTGTATTTTCTCTTCTTCTCTCTTTTTTTCTGTAATTCTCTCTCACTAAAATAAAAAATTTTCTTTTTCTTCTTCGAATATCACCTTTGTCGTCTGCTGACTCAACTTCTTCTCTCTTCTTCCTTTCTCTCCTCTCTTCTACAGTAACCTTCCGAGGGAGGATGAAAACCAGGTGGATTTGCATTCGAAGAATGGCCTCTTTATTGCCTTCTCGAGACACCTACCCTATTCCTTTCTTCGATTCTCTTCGTATAGAATGTTCTATCAATTCGATTATGTGGGAAGGAAGCGAGAGCCAAAAGAGAGATCGGGGTAGAAGAGATGAAAAGAGAGATTGAGATAGTTTGAGAAAAAGTGTATAGCACGAGAAAGAGAAACAAAAAAGCAAGGGTAAACATTAAACTATGACTATCTTCACCCCTTTCAGGCGTCTTTTCCTGAAGTTTCCTGCAATGGGTAATTCGACGACCACTTCCTGAGGAAATATGTATGAATTAAAAAAAAAGAAAGTCGGAAGATGAGATAGATAGGGAGAGAAAAAAGGATAAGAGAGAGAAGAGAACATTGGGAGAGAGAGGGCTATATGCTTCTGAAGAAAGTGCTGGGTTTCAACCGAGTCCTTGTCTTTCCCTCGGTCTTCATCTGGTTTGCCATGAGTCTCCAGGCTATTCTGTACCCTCTTCATTTAATATTGTCCCCGAAAGAGTCGAGTTACATGACTCCATCGAACGTGAAATGAAGAACTGAATTTTTTTTATTCAAATTTGTTAATTCATTGTTTTGCACGTAGTCATTTGAGCGAAGTCAGGCAAGAAAACTTAAAGTAGTAATCAAAGTGGTATGAAAGTTACTGAAGCTATGAAAATAATCCATTCAGAAGGCTCAAATTTTTAAGGCTAAAACTCATTGTCTTAATAGCTTATCAAGTGATGAAATTTTACTCAACACGTATATGATATATTTATATGCTATTCACTCTTGAAACTTTGGAACACTTTTCGTCACAATAAAAAAGTTACTAGCAACGTCTATTCAGCATTCACTCTTAAAAATCTCACCAAAAAGTTTTTCGACCCCGATTTAATACATGTACAATGTGTTTATGGCTCGGCGAACGCAAAAGACACAATGGAGATAGGCCTAGGAATGCTTTTGAAACTTAGAAAAAAGAGAGGATTTAGTTACACTAAAAATATCACATTTAGAGCAAAGTGAAATGATGGTAATAAGTGAACCATTGTATGAAAATACCTTTTGTTCCTCATCTTTCCTATTAATTAAAAAACTAGTTTTCGGCTAAGCACTGGAACTAAGCAGAATTTCGGCCGAGTGGGACTGGTGTAAGATCATTTAAAAAAATCAGGGTAATAGAAGGGTTGAATCACAACAGCGCCAGAGCTTGTTGCTGTCGATAAATCTTCTTCCGAAGCACCGATATGATGCGATCTTTTCTGAAATCAGGGTTTTTTTGGGGAAAACTCAGAAAGAACTTTTTGATTTCACCAGGTTGGATCTGTGTCTAACAAGTTTACTCTTCAATAAGAATTGTCGGTGAATCGGGTACCCTCCTCGAAGTCATTTCTAAATAACAAAAGTTAGAAGTACTCATTATTTTATATTTACGAACAGGCTTGTTCGAAAAAAAAGTCGAAAAATTTGTTCGATTTTTTTCGGAAAATGTCGAAAAAACCGGAAAAAACCAAAAAACGAAAATCGAAAAATGTGCAGCGCTTGTCACGAAGTGTAGGGAAACCGTACAGCCATGTAGAGTCAGCCGATTGGTCCTTAGATATAGTAATAGTCAGGCAGTCATTTAGTGGATTGATTGACATATTTAGAGACAAATTCAAAAAAACGTAAGTTGTTTTGAATGTAACATTTTATCATTATTTTGCTCGCTGAGTGTTAGCCCCGAAATTCATTCGCAGACGGATTAATGAATTCTCCAGCAGATACAGTGGCTTAGGTTGGATTCCCTACAAATGTGATCTTTCCAGAAGTATAAAAGTCAAGACGACAACAAACTACTAAAAAAGCGAAAAACAAGCAGAGAGAGGCGAGAGAGAGGGGGGAGAGAGAAAGAGGAAGAAAGAGAGAGGTGAAGAAAGCAAGGAAGAGAGAAATTGATAGAGAATGAGTGAGACAGATAGGTATATGATGAAAGAGAGATAGATAGATAGATAGAGAGAGAGAGGAGAAGAAAACAAAAAAGACAGAAATTAAGAGAGTAAGATAGATAGGGATATGATGAAAGGGAGAGAGAGAGAGAGAAAGAGAGAGAGAGAGGAAGACAGAGCTTAAGGATAGTACGAGTGACTCTCCCGACTAAAAGCAACTTGCTCAAGGAGCTCAGAAGGAGCTCGGCCATCGTACTAGCGGTAGGTTCAAAGAATGCCGCTTTATTTCTTCAGATTACATTATTTCTCTCTCTCTCTCTTTCTCTCTCTTCTAGTCTTTTTCTCTCTCTCTTTCTCTCTTTCTCTTCTTCTTTCTTTGTCTCTTCGACTTCTCCATTCGTACCTTCTTGATTAACTGACCCGATTTCCCTTTCGCATGCTTCACTGACATATCACCTTTCTATTTGCGGTTCTCCGAGTCGTTTCTTATCTTTGATCTCAGCCTCAACTTATTCCGTTACCCCATTAAAGCTTAGATCAATCACTCTCTTTCATGATTCTTCATCTTCTACCGAAGAAACAATACGACTTTTTTCTCCTTACACTCACGCGCAAAGCTCGGACTGTCAAAGGCTTCTATTCATTCTGTGAGAGCTTGAATGTTTTCTATGAAAAGTCGCTATCGGTTGAGTATGTCTTCAAACGCTTCGGTTCTTGTATTCAACCATTGTCAAGCCATTGTGTATCGATGAGAAAGAGCCATAAATGTCCCGTTCTATTCTTTCACATCATGCGGCAAGAAATCGGCTATAAACTTGTGATCAAGAAAGAAAATAGAGAAAGGGAGAGATAGTGAGAGATAGTGAGAGACAAAGCTAAAAAGGGAGGGGAAAGATTGACGGGAGAGAAAAAGCTGGTGAGAATAACGCTTTAGTATAGCTGGTGAGATTAACGCCCTCAAAACATCATGCAAAGCTTCCACATGAGAACGTCAATTAATTCTTCAACAATTAATTTTTATATAATTGTATGACTGAACCACACAGGAGGAATAAATGTTGAAGAAAACGTATTTTCCTTGAAAACGTTCAGAATCGAGTATTGATCCTTTTTTTATAAGAAAATGGTTTTCTTCAAAGTAAAAAGTTCACATATTCACTCCGGGAAGATTTACACCTTCATTTTTTTGATATTTTTTTTGAAAAAAAATTTCTTTTCTTGTATTTATTAGTTTACGGCTTATGATTAAAGACGAAGAAGTGAGAGAGGTGCACGCATTTTATACACTTAACCTCGAAACTTCAACTCCTTTTTATCCACACCAGTCACAAAGTACGGAGTGATGGAAGCCCACCAGTCACAAAGTACGGAGTGATGGAAGCCCACCAGTCACAAAGTACGGAGTGATGGAAGCCCACCAGTCACAAAGTACGGAGTGATGGAAGCCCACCAGTCACAAAGTACGGAGTGATGGAAGCCCACCAGTCACAAAGTACGGAGTGATGGAAGCCCACCAGTCACAAAGTACGGAGTGATGGAAGCCCACCAGTCACAAAGTACGGAGTGATGGAAGCCCAACACTCAATGAGTGAAGGAATTAAGCTGAGGGTGAGGTGAATCTTTGTTTGTTCAAAGATTGGAACGGAAAGTTGGATCTGAAGAAGAAGATAGAGGGAGAAGGAGTATGAAGAAAGATAATGATAAGTAGAGGTATGAGAGATGATGGCGAGAAGAGTAAGAGCCAAAGAGAGTTAAAGAAAGAGTAGAGAGAGAGAAGGAGAGAAATAAAGAGAGAGAGGTAATAAAGAGAGAGAGACAGAGAGAGAAAGAGAGAGAGAATGAAAATGGCCTGTAAATGTGATAAAAATTGAGCGAGACCGTCTGATCACCCTGATCCCCTTCCTTAACCGTCTGATCACCCTGATCCCCTTCCTTAACGACGACACCTTTTCCACTGATTACTCAACACGCATTATTACGTAAGATTTCGTGTCCTTTCGAGAGGAATGGGATAAAGATTGCTCTCTCTCTCTTCTTCGTCTTTTCTCTACTTCCTATCTACTACTCTCTTTCTGTCTTTTCTCTCCCTTTCTTTCTATTTCTCTCTTTATCTCTTCTCTTTCCCTATCTCTCTCTCTGTCTCTCTCCGTCTCTTTCTGGCTTTAACTATTTCTCTCTTTCTATATCCTCTCTTTTTTCTCTCTATACTTTTCTCCCTCTCCCTTTACGGATATACGCTGTAATCGGGATTTAAGAATGTATTATAAAGTGAGAAAATTGAAAAAAGAGTGAGAGAAACATACATAGAACACCAGAAAGCGGAAAACAGAAGAAGAAAAAATATTTAAAAAAAATTATGAAAGAGATCTCAACAGTATTCTTTGAGGCGGAAAAACAAAAGTTCTTCACTAAAAGAGAACAAATGTGTTAATTGAACAAGGGGTCAAGTGGATAGAAGAAACATGGAGAGAGTTAGAGAGAGATAGAGAGAGGAAAAGGAGTGATAGAGAAAGAAAGAAAGAAAGAAAGAGAGAGTGTGAGAGAGAGAGAAAGAGAGAGAGAGAGAGAGAGAGAGAGAGAGAGAGAGAGAGAGAGAGAGAGAGAGAGAGAGAGAGAGAGAGAGAGAGGGAGAGAAGCGGAAGAGCTGAATAGTTCAGGAAAGGAGGTAATGGAATGAATCAGGAAGAGTAAACATGAAGACATAGAATAAGAGGAAAAAGAAGGTGAAAATAGGGATACGGAACAAAAAAAGAGCTATTCCTTTAGAGATACGAGCTCAATCGTATTGTTAGTATAGACGTACATAGTGCATAGAAATGAAAAAATTGTGGAATAAAAACACGAGATGATACTGGTATTTTCAAAACATTTCTCTAAAAAAAGTGTTAACTCATTGTAGATGAGAACGATCAAAGAAACATCGCTAATTTCCACACTATTCTATATGTAAATTTTTCTTTCTCCTCTGCTAGGCGGCACTAACTTTTTGTAAAAACTACTAAATTCATCATGTCTTTTTCTCTCCATACATTCAAGTTATGAACCCTCTGGTTAACCATTTTTAAACTCCCCTCTCAGAATGACTGTCATAAACTTCATGAGTCCTTCTCTTCATGAGTCCGCCCCAAACTTCATGAGTCCGCCCCTTGATGTCAACGAGTCCTTCTCTCACCTCTCCTCGCCCCTTGATGTCAACGTTAACAATTTTACCTAATACCCGTTTCAAGTAATCTCACCCACGCAATATTGTAAGAGAACAATCGGTAAACAGTAAACCGTTTGATCCAGGCGTAATCACTTTTACGATTTAGCTAAGACTACTTAAAATTTCTTTAAAATTTTCTGAAACACTGCAAAACCATTTAATTATAGCGAGGAACATCAAAACATAATTGTAAAAAGGGGACCTTTCTTTTATTTTCTTAACGTAAACTTTTACATAGATAAAAAAGTGGCAGATTCCTGTTTCGGTTTCCATATGTAGGATTTTTGGTTTCTAGCAGATTGGATACCTTTCTGTCGTATCGTTCAAAAAAATGATCAAGTTCCATGTCTCTACGTTTTCAACCTATTCATCAAGAATCGAAGAATGCGGAACCGCTTGAATCAATGAAGCTTCATGTTTTATTACATCGATGTTGAATAGTTCAAACATACCATTTTTTCTTTAAATAGTAAAAGGTAAACAAATGAATGAAAATACTTCGCTAGTTCTTCCTCGATGCCCGATATCTTCTCGTTGGTGACCTCAGATGAGTCAGAGGCCTCTGTTTCCGAATGCTTCTGAGTCCTCCGGGGAGGGGCGATTGGGGACGGGGATAAAGAAGATAGGTGGCCGTTCTCTTTCATCGAAGACTCTCTGAGAAAAATGGGTAAAAGACTCAAAATGAGAGGGATAGACCCGGAAAATATGCTTGAATAGTTCAAATACTCCAAAATATGTAGATGTGAAACACATAAAAAAACATGGAAGACTCAAAAAGAGAACTGAAAGACTCAAAAAGAAACGGAAAACTCTGAAGAAAAGTGAAAGATCCAGAATACTTTGTCAGAACATGTGTGTTTCCTAGACATCGAGATGTACCTTTTTTCTCCCTGCGAAGAGGTTAACCAAAAAAACAAACTTCTTTTATAATATACCAGAAACTTGTATTTTATAGAAATTATAGTGCAAACCAAATTCGATTTTTTCTCGTCGGATCATTAACTTACTATTTTTACTGATATCGGTTAAGAGGCTTCAAAGTGCAAAAACATTGGCTCAAAATCCAAATGATCCAAGAAAATTCTAAATAAAATCCATAATCTATGAAGCGAAAGTATGTTTTAACTTGAGCTCAATTGTTGTTCATCGTAAAAGCGCGAAAATATTAATGGAGCATCTCCATACTGTACCCACAAAGGATTCCACATATGGGTTTTAGCAACACAGATTATACGTTACTGCCTTTTTTTTTCAAGATGCAGCTCTCAAAATGCGGTCGCTCGTGGTCTCTCAAAGTGGGTTCAAGTCGCCTAATCGGGCTTTTATCGGGTAGGGTACGATTTCGAGCGGTGTTCTTTTTCATCTAAATTCATTATTCTTGGGATTTTTGAACTTTCATGCCATGAGGTAAACGGTTGATGGTATCAAAACGGCAAAGTAAACGCTGTTCAATGATTGTTCTTGCTTTCATAAATTAAATTCATCTTAGCTCTCACACTCTCTTCTGACCCCCCCCCCTCACACTCTCTCCTGACCCCCCCCCCCTCACTAGCTTTCCTCTTTTTCTCTCCTAACCTCTTTTCAATTCAACTCATTACATTTGTTTAACCTTTCAAATAAGTTTTTCACAATATTTATCCATTTTATTCAATTTTAGCGCAGTTTTTTTTATCATCTTAAACACCAGGATTCTATACCCTCTAAAAATTGCTTCAAGTTCTTTAGAAACTGAACAGAATCTTCGTAAATTGTTCAGATTCTTCAAAAACTGCAACAGATTAAAAGATATTACTCCCAGTTCTTCTAATATTCACATGAATGAGCGTTCTTCAGAGAGGCAATGCACCGAAGTTTCTGGAGAGGTGGAAGCCGGACACCATACCGTACTCCAACCACATTCAGAGCGGAACAACGTCGACAAGAAGAATTATGAATCATTAACGTAACGAACCTCAGGACATTGGCCTCCTCTCTCACCTTCTCCAGGTCGAACTTCAACTTCCTCCGGTCTTCCATTTCTCGTTCCAGCAATTCCTTCTCTTTCCTTAACTCTTCTTCTATCCTGAAAACAACCTTTTTTCTAGTTTGTTCTAAATTTAGAGCAAATTTTTTCTAGGAAAACTACCAGCTTAATTTCCGGTTTTTGAAAACATTGTGCTTCATTAACCAAAACGAGAACCGAAGTCACAGAAAAGGAACGTTCACAAAGAAGTCATTCCGCATGCATTTTATTTTTTCTTCCATCGGGGACATGAGAAATGGCTGGGTTCGATTCTGCCCGCTGGACTAGATTTTGCCCGTGCGATGGTTTCTTCCATCGGGGACATGAGAAATGGCTGGGTTCGATTCTGCCCGGTGGACTAGATTTTGCCCGTGCGATGGTTCAATCATTCCTCATTTGAGTAAGGCAACGTTTTGTTGATGACTGTGGACTTTTGGGAAATAATTTTTTGGATAGAAGCAGCATCGACGACTTTCACTATTTTTTTTGTGCCAGAGTTACTACTATACTACTTGGAGCTCAAGGTCTTGATAATCTCAAGGTCCTGAATATTGCAAAGGCATGTCTTCAAAGTGGCCCTAACCCTGACTCACTCGAAATATCGTATGTTCACAACAATAAAACCATTCAGTTATTCAGTCGAGAAAAGAAATGTTTTCGGAAAAAAAACGTTGATTTCTATCTACACTCAGATTCTCGAACCTTTTAGTGTTATCGAACGCTGTTCTCGAACCTTTTAGTGTTATCGAACGCTGTTCTCGAACCTTTTAGTGTTATCGAACGCTGTTCTCGAACCTTTTAGTGTTATCGAACGCTGTTCTCGAACCTTTTAGTGTTATCGAACGCTGTTCTCGAACCTTTTAGTGTTATCGAACGCTGTTCTCGAACCTTTTAGTGTTATCGAACGCTGTTCTCGAACCTTTTAGTGTTATCGAACGCTGTTCTCGAACCTTTTAGTGTTATCGAACGCTGTTCTCGAACCTTTTAGTGTTATCGAACGCTGTTCTCGAACCTTTTAGTGTTATCGAACGCTGTTCTCGAACCTTTTAGTGTTATCGAACGCTGTTCTCGAACCTTTTAGTGTTATCGAACGCTGTTCTCGAACCTTTTAGTGTTATCGAACGCTGTTCTCGAACCTTTTAGTGTTATCGAACGCTGTTCTCGAACCTTTTAGTGTTATCGAACGCTGTTCTCGAACCTTTTAGTGTTATCGAACGCTGTTCTCGAACCTTTTAGTGTTATCGAACGCTGTTCTCGAACCTTTTAGTGTTATCGAACGCTGTTCTCGAACCTTTTAGTGTTATCGAACGCTGTTCTCGAACCTTTTAGTGTTATCGAACGCTGTTCTCGAACCTTTTAGTGTTATCGAACGCTGTTCTCGAACCTTTTAGTGTTATCGAACGTTGTTCTCGAACCTTTTAGTGTTATCGAACGCTGTTCTCGAACCTTTTAGTGTTATCGAACGCTGTACGGAGCTTCTCCTCGAGCTGCTTCGTTTCCGCTTCAATCCTCTTCTTTTCATCCACAAGTTTTTCTTTCTCTTCTTGCTCTCTGCGAATATTTTTTTTATGTAAAAACTCTTCCGTCTTAAAACTCCCTTTGCCTGTTCTATCCTTTTCCAAAAATTAGTATCCTAAGTATTAATTGATTTTTTAAAAACTTCATTTCGACCATGATTGCCATTTAAGTCCACACTCAACCTTCTATTACTATCCAACAATATCGAGAAAAACTCGAGCGGAATGTTTCTTCTCAATTGAGCTTTATGTTTCAGACACCAACAATAAATATTGAAGTACTCAAGCTTGTATTTGCTCTTTTTTGTAACGTTTCCAGAAAGTTTTAAAACTTAGTTTTGTAACGCGAAGTTCCAGAAAGAAGAATCAAAAATAGTACATATTGACCATCTCAAAGTCATGACTGTTTCAAGGTATTGACTATTTCGAGCAACGGAAATAGAAATAGCAACATTGAGTAACTTGAGAAGAATGTGACAGTTTTCGAAAGACTCCTTTTTTTTCTGTTTTTACATGTAATTTGGTTGGTTTGTATGTATTGTATTTAACCTTCGAACCTTTTGGTGCTTTCAAATGCTGTGCGGAGCTGTTCTTTAAGCTCCTTCGCTTCCGCGTCAATTTTTTTCCTTTCATTTACCAGTTTTTCCCTTTCTTCTTGCTCCCTGCAGAAAGAGAATAATCGGCTAGTTGACTGTTTGGAATTCCTTGATTTTAATTTACATTTTTTGAATAAATTTTTGCTAGTATGATCGGCATTCCAGTCCACATTACAGGGTGCGTAAGAAGTATTGTAACACGGATATTGATCCATATCTTGGTTTCATAAAAGCTATGAAATGAAAATTAACAGGTTTTATTCATAGCACCGGTATGTACGATGTGTATAATATTCATTCGAATCGGCTTCCATGTTCACGAATGACAGCACGAAGTCTGTCTTGGTACTAATCGACGCAAGGGTGAGATGCACTGCACCATCTTCAGCGACGAGAAGCTTTTCACCGTTGAAGCTGCCTTCAACAGCCAGAATGTGCACGTATTGGCTAAGAAACCAACGCTGGCAGACCTTGGAGGCAGAATCGTGAACCGGACACAACATCCATAGCAGGTGATTGTCTGGGGAGCGATGTTGTTGTTGTAGATTGCCCGCCGTAGGTCTCCGGCTGGGTAGACGAGGTCTTCTTTGACATGGCTCAGAAAACAATAACCTTACTTACATCATTTATCTAATCACATTATTTCTCTTTGGGGAGCGATCTGCTCCAATGGCAAAAGTCCACTCGTTTTCATCGAGCTCCACGTCAAGGTCGACCGTCACGTCTACCTAAAAACCATCTTCCAAGATACTCTGAAACTCTGGGCAGATGCCCACTTCAACGGAGGCCATTACGTCTTCCAGCAGGGCGGAGCCCCTTCACAAATTTTTTAAAAAACCGTTCAAGAGTGGTGCAAACTCTCGCTACCCGCCTTCATCACAAAGGAAGAATGGCCCGCGTCGTCACCCGATCTGAACCCGCTAGATTACGCGATCTGGGGCGAAATGCAGGCCAAAGTGTGTGCTACCACCCACCGAAGTTTGGATTCCCTCAAAGCCGATCTCAAGAAGTACTGGGACTCTCTCTCTCTCCGCAGTACTAGCGTGCATGCGTCGACCAGTACCAAGGCAGACTTCGTGCTGTCATTCGTGAACATGGTAGCAGATTCGAATTAATTTTATACACATCGTACATACCGGTGCTATGAATAAAACCTGTTAATTTTCATTTCATAGCTTTTATGAAAACCAAGATATGGATCAATATCCGTGTTACAATACTTCTTACGCACCCTGTACATATCCTAAAACTATCAATCCAGATACCGAAAATCACGAGTGAAGCTTTTCATATCGACCGTGCTTCATCCTTTCTATTACCAATTAGGAGATTGTTATCATATTCTTAATCTTTACTTTTATTTTATATATCAAAAAGTTGAAAAGGTTTGTTGGAAAGCAGTGTATTTCTTCAAATGTCCAGTTACACAGTTTAAAGGCAGTGACGCCTGATGAAGACAATTGATTATATAATCTATTAAAGCAGTACAATTGTTAAAGTTTGAAATATAAAAGCATACATTTGCATCTTTTGCCGGAGAGACTGCAGAACAACTTCTTTCTCCTTTTCTTTTTCATCCATTTCAGCTCGCAATCGCAAAATCTCAGCCTTTTTCTCCGCAATCTTAAAGCAGCTTTTTCAAATACTTATTCATGATGAATGTTTCAATCCATATCATCTATTTTGCAAAAAACAGAGTATATTAATAGAATACCAATGAAGTTCCAAATGGCCCTTATGTAGAACTAAAATCACCCAGCCTATCGGACGGTAAATTGGTTTTAGGCCACTATTCTTGTTATGATGAAGAGCAGACTTCCCTCTCTAAACCTAGTTTGATTTTATGACTCTCTAGTCCACTATTTTTCCAAGCAAACGATCTTGAGAAAATTCGCCTTAGTTTTTTTTAAATTTAGTACTCCAAAGCAATCTTTTTTTAACGAAAAGTTTTTTGTAACTATACGCTTTTTGTGCGTCCTAAAAAACAAGGGGGTGCTAAGAGCGATTTCATTTGAGACAGAGACCCCTTCAATGACGAAATGAGTTCTTTAAATCAGCAGAAAAATTTAGTCTTCAACAAGCTGTTCCCTCTCTCTCAAATTTTCTTTCCCTATAATAGCACCGAAATTAACCACTTTCTGTGATTTACTTATTTTCCTACCGCCTTGAATTGAAAACCTACCACCTCTGTTAGTGAATCGCAGAAATTTTTTTGTTTAAATCACAGAAAGTGGTTACTTTCGGTGTTTTCATAGGGAAAGGAAAATTAATACTAAGGGGGAACAACTTGTTAAAGGCACGAAAATTTCATGGATAAGGATCCCGACTTCCGCATGAATAACAGAGTCCCGCCGAAAGCCGAAACTCTTTTATGGATTCAAAAAAGTGACGCAGAAGATCGGGACGATGACCAATAATGTGGCCGGGCCTAACAATTGAACACATGCCTGTAGCTGTACCTCGTGTTGATAATCTTCCTGGCCCTCCTCTAGCCTCTCTCTCTCCTTGGTCTTCTCCAACTCACTTTCCAACTCCCTTATTCTCGACACGGCTGCCTGATATCTTCCGGCCAAGTTCACAAGTCTCTCCTTACCATCAGCGATCTGAAAAAAAGAAGAAAAAATAGGTAATGACCGATAATATAGACTTTGAAGGGGATTTTTAACAAAAAGAGCACCTCAAAGCATATGTCACCTGCACTAGTCAGAAAAATCAAAAACGACCGCTTAATCGAGCGGAAGCCTAGAATAATGAGAAGCGAGTGGATGTTGATAGTTTAGACCTTTAAAATCGCATGAAATCGCGCTCTATCACACTTCTCGGTCCTAAAACTTTCAGTCGTATTTCTTAATCTATGTAAACGTTTCACTCATATGAGCGGTCGTTATTGATTTTTTTTTCGATGTAGGTGACAAATGGCTGAGAGACTACGAAGCAAACCACAGTCACTCACAAAACAACATAGAGAAATGAATTCACACTCTGGAAAAAGAGAGGATATGAAAAAAATCTAAACTCTGAATTTGAAAAGGGATCCGAAAAAAGACTCTTTTAAAAAATTCCAAATAGTAATATATTAAACCAATTAAAAAGGTATCGACATAATTGCAAGATAATTTATTCGATGAAACTTAAAAGCCCGAAATTATACTGTATAACAACCAAATTATACTGTATAACAACCAAATTATACTGTATAACAACCAAAAAGGGACAATGAGAACACTGGAACTAAAAGCATGAACAATAAGAATAAAGGACAACTATGTATTACTTTTGGGTTACTTTATTGTGTGATAATTAAGAAGCTTCTCAAAAGTTTATTCAAAAACAACGTGAACAGCGTGATTTGAGTGAGTGTCTCACAATAAACAATGAATAACGACCTAATTAATGTGAAAGTATCAAAAGCACAACTATGAACTACATAGAAGTTGGCAGTGGATGTTTTGCGCTTTCAACTACAAGCTACAAAATGGTTACGTGGGCACTCAACTTGCCTGAAGATACAAAAAATGAGATGAAGAGGTAGGAGAAGGAGCCTGAAGAGCCTGGCGATGAGACCCTACCCAAACACTAGGGCTTTTTCGGGTCAAGACTCATTCTCCCATTTTAAGAGTATTTTCTCATCAAGTAACTTTTTTTCTGTCCGAACTTCAAATAGATTTGCTTTTTCGAAGGTCAAAACTATTTGCGTTTCCTGGAACATTCATTGTTCATTTTACTTGTATCCTTTTTAAAAGACTCGTATTTATTGTTAGGTATTGGTTTTGTACTCCTAATTTCAATCTCTGCCTTTTTTGGCATCTAGTCGTCACTTACAAGAAGTTCGGCAATGTGAGAAGAGATTACACGCCAAAAAAAGAATAGAGACAAACAAGCGGATCCCACTCCGACTTCGGCCGGCGCGGGACAACGCTAGGAAGAAGAAGACAAACAAAGCGAGAGATAGTCAAGTTCAAGATCTCAGTTTTAAAATGAACACGTGCTCAAGTGAAGGCAGGGGAGCCTGGTTAATAGTTAAGACAATTGCACCGAAAAAAAGTACTAAACGGGTCGGAATCGAACACAGCCTACTCTGAATATCCGAGAAAGCGCCTTGCCAATACTCTACCGGGAACGAATTTCTAACCCGTACAATGTACATATACATAGTGCTATTAAAAAGTCTCAACAGCCTTTTTCTCTACTATTACTGGTCAGTAACAGCAGAACTCGAATCTGATTCGAACAAGACGACAGCAATCATCATAAAAGCACTCTTTTCGGCGAAAGTGAGAAGAAGCGTTTCCCTTACTTCATCGCTGAGGTTTTTGACGACCTCCTTGTGTCGGGCCTCTGTCGCTTCCAGTTTTTCCTGCAATCAAACATCAAGAATCGAATGGATGACTAAAGGAATGAGTTAATTAACTGATGATTGAAAGAATGATTGAATTAGTGAATGAATGAATGAATAAATGAATAAGTAACTCTTCACGGTTATTCATTAAAAAGGCCAAGTTCGGAAATTTGATGTCTGAGTGGGTAAGCAAGACTCAAATCATAATTTTAAAAAATCATATACAAAATATATGTGCTCTTTTTGATTTTTTTTTCAAGGATTCTCAAAATTTCATATCTGATCGTATAATACAGTGCTTTCCAAAACTATAGCCCAGCCAATTTTTTTCGCTTTTTTTTGCTAAGGTATCTTTTCATGATTGGGAATGAAAGCAACATGATTATACGCGTGAAAAAATGATATTTGGAATCGAATGATTGAACTGGAATCGTTCACATTTGGGATTGTTCACGGTTTCCCACTCAAATTTCGATTTTGGCGGCGAAACTTCTCATATAGCGCTGTACCAAAACTTTAGCCAACATGTTTTATTAATTTTTTTGAATGTCTCAAAACTTTTTTCTTTATGTTTCTGATTTTTCTGTTTTTCAGAAGTCATGTCTTTCAGAAGAAGCACGCAGCTATCAGAAGTCGAAAAAGGCCACATTGATGTTTTGAATGCCTTCGAGCACAGCATCTCTGCAATTGCTCGACATTTGTCTCGTAGCAGGAAAGCCATTCGCAATCATCTGCAAGGAAAGCTGGAAAATAAAAAAAGGAAATAATGTTGGACGTCCACCCGAAGTTTTCCAGCATTGTAAAATAAGCGACGCATTGTAAACTTCGCCTCAAATGCAGTGAAGTCTCTTCGCGATATCGCCGCGGAATCTTTTTTAACTGTCTCGAAATCAACAGTTCATCGAACCCTCAAAACATCGCCTCATATCAGACATTCAAGAATAAGAAAAGCCCTTCGTCTCAGTGCAATACACGTCGCAAGTCGACTGAGTTTCGCTCAAAAGGAACTTAAACGTGACTGGAATAAGGTGAGAAATTTCAATATTCAATAAAAATGATTTAAAACTTTTTCTTCTTAAGATCATCTGGAGCGACGAAAATAAGTGGTATCTAGATGGTTGCGATGGAGAAATGTCTTATTGGCATGACCTGCGGAAGGAACCACAATTATTCTCTCGAAGGAACTTTTGTGGAGGGTATCTTATGTGTTGGGGTGCGTTCCATGCTGATGGTACCTTCCCCATCCAGTTCATTTCGATTAAAATTAACTCTGTTGATTATCAACAGGTCCTCACTGAAGATTTGATTCCTTTTTTGACATATCCAGTGAATTTTCAGTTCACTTTCATGCAGGTTAATGCCTCGATACACGCTAGTTTATCAACTAAGGCATTCCTGGCAAGCCACAACGTCGACTTCTTAGCGTGGCCAGCTTGCTACCAGACCTGAATCCACTTGAAAACGTTTGGGGAGTTTTAGCCAAGCGTGTTTACACAAACGGGAAACAATACGGCAACATAGAGGAGCTCAAAGCAGCCATCACTCGTGAATGGGATAACCTCGAAGTTAGTTATCTAAAAACGCTCTCATCATCACTTGATAATAGATTTTATCAACTCATACTCCGCAAGGGAGCTGTAGTAGACTATTAAAATTGTTTTTTTGTTCTAAAACTGTGAATTATAAATAAATTTTATGCCAACAATGAACTGGGCTAAAGTTTTGGTACAGTACGATTTTCGAAATTTTCGAGAAACTACCTCATATGACAAACAGTAGCGCTAAAGATCTGCATGTGGTGTTCTTCTATGTTCTCTCGTGTGTTTATATACTTTTCAAGCAAAGACATTTGTCTTAATAAAAAAAAATACGAAAAAAATTATATGGGTTATAGTTTTGGGAAGCACTGTACAAATCGATTCCTATGACTCTCTTTTTCAATGGCGAGTGCTCTTGAGAGCGAGAGCGCGAGAGAGGGAGAAAACGAGAGCAAAAGAGAGAGAGAGAGAGAGAGATAGAGAGTGAAAGAGAGAAATAACTAAATAAATAAACAGGCAATAAATAAAGAAATAAATGAATAAGAAAATGCAGAGAATAGAGAGAACTGACAGCGTTGTCTTTCTCCAGCTCTTCTAGTTGCTTCTTCACCTTCCTCGAGAACTCCTCGACCTCCCTCATCTTGGAAGCCTTCTCTTTTTCCTCATCAGTCATCCTCATTCGCTCGACGTTTTGCTCCTCAAGTCATAGTTCTGACCAGGGCTGGGCGAAAAAAAACCAAAAAAAATTTTCGACTTTTTTTTCGATTTCGAAAACCAAAAAATATTTTTCGAATTTTTTTCGATTTTAAAAACCAAAAAAAACAAAAAAAAACCATTTATAAAAAAAACCAAAAAAAATTTTAAAAACCAAAAAAAACAACAAAAAAAAACCAAAAAACTACCGAAAAAACTCTATTTTTGGCCTTTTTTCGGTTTTTTTGGTTTGCTCTCGAAAAATTTTTCGACACCTCGAAAAAAAAACATTTGTTGGAACATTTTTTTTCAAAATTTCTAAAAAAAAAAGTTTTTTCGACATTTTGGTTTTTCGAATTTTCGAAAAAAGTTTTTTTTTCGAAAATCGTCGAAAAAACCAAAAAAACCAAAAACGAAAAAAAACCGGCCCTGGTTCTGACTGAAAACTTCTTTCAACGTCAAAAAGGCTAAAAAAAAAGAGAACCATAGTTCAACAAAGATCTCTTGCAACTGTTGAAAATCGGAAAAACGACCGCTGTTCGAGCTGGGGAGTCTGAGACAATGAGGAGCAAGCTAGACCATAGCTAGTCTAAGACAATGAGTAGCAAGCTAGACAATAGCTAGTCTAAGACAATGAGGAGCAAGCTAGACCATAGCTAGTCTAAGACAATGAGGAGCAAGCTAGACCATAGCTAGTCTGAGACAATGCGGAGCAAGCTAGACCATAGCTAGTCTAAGACAATGAGGAGCAAGCTAGACCATAGCTAGTCTAAGACAATGAGGAGCAAGCTAGACCATAGCTAGTCTGAGACAATGAGGAGCAAGCTAGACCATAGCTAGTCTGAGACAATGAGGAGCAAGCTGGACCATAGCTAGTCTGAGACAATGAGGAGCAAGCTAGACCATAGCTAGTCTGAGACAATGAGGAGCAAGCTAGACCATAGCTAGTCTGAGACAATGAGGAGCAAGCTAGACCATAGCTAGTCTGAGACAATGAGGAGCAAGCTAGACCATAGCTAGTCTGAGACAATGAGGAGCAAGCTAGACCATAGCTAGTCTGAGACAATGAGGAGCAAGCTAGACCATAGCTAGTCTGAGACAATGAGGAGCAAGCTAGACCATAGCTAGTCTGAGACAATGAGGAGCAAGCTAGACCATAGCTAGTCTGAGACAATGAGGAGCAAGCTAGACCATAGCTAGTCTGAGACAATGAGGAGCAAGCTAGACCATAGCTAGTCTGAGACAATGAGGAGCAAGCTAGACCATAGCTAGTCTGAGACAATGAGGAGCAAGCTAGACCATAGCTAGTCTGAGACAATGAGGAGCAAGCTTGACCATAGCTAGTCTGAGACAATGAGAAGCAAGCTAGACCATAGCTAGTCTGAGACAATGAGGAGCAAGCTAGACCATAGCTAGTCTGAGACAATGAGGAGCAAGCTAGACCATAGCTAGTCTGAGACAATGAGGAGCAAGCTAGACCATAGCTAGTCTGAGACAATGAGGAGCAAGCTAGACCATAGCTAGTCTGAGACAATGAGGAGCAAGCTAGACCATAGCTAGTCTGAGACAATGAGGAGCAAGCTAGACCATAGCTAGTCTGAGACAATGAGGAGCAAGCTAGACCATAGCTAGTCTGAGACAATGAGGAGCAAGCTAGACCATAGCTAGTCTGAGACAATGAGGAGCAAGCTAGACCATAGCTAGTCTGAGACAATGAGGAGCAAGCTAGACCATAGCTAGTCTGAGACAATGAGGAGCAAGCTAGACCATAGCTAGTCTGAGACAATGAGGAGCAAGCTAGACCATAGCTAGTCTGAGACAATGAGGAGCAAGCTAGACCATAGCTAGTCTGAGACAATGAGGAGCAAGCTAGACCATAGCTAGTCTGAGACAATGAGGAGCAAGCTAGACCATAGCTAGTCTGAGACAATGAGGAGCAAGCTAGACCATAGCTAGTCTGAGACAATGAGGAGCAAGCTAGACAATAGCTAGTCTGAGACAAAGAGGAGCAAGCTAGACCATAGCTAGTCTGAGACAATGAGGAGCAAGCTAGACCATAGCTAGTCTGAGACAATGAGGAGCAAGCTAGACCATAGCTAGTCTGAGACAATGAGGAGCAAGCTAGACCATAGCTAGTCTGAGACAATGAGGAGCAAGCTAGACCGTAGCTAGTCTGAGACAATGAGGAGCAAGCTAGACCCTAGCTAGTCTGAGACAATGAGGAGCAAGCTAGACCATAGCTAGTCTGAGACAATGAGGTGCAAGCTAGACCATAGCTAGTCTGAGACAATGAGGAGCAAGCTAGACCATAGCTAGTCTGAGACAATGAGGAGCAAGCTAGACCATAGCTAGTCTAAGACAATGAGGAGCAAGCTAGACCATAGCTAGTCTGAGACAATGAGGAGCAAGCTAGACCATAGCTAGTCTGAGACAATGAGGAGCAAGCTAGACCATAGCTAGTCTGAGACAATGAGGAGCAAGCTAGACCATAGCTAGTCTGAGACAATGAGGAGCAAGCTAGACCATAGCTAGTCTGAGACAATGAGGAGCAAGCTAGACCATAGCTAGTCTGAGACAATGAGGAGCAAGCTAGACCATAGATAGTCTGAGACAATGAGGAGCAAGCTTGACCATAGCTAGTCTGAGACAAGGAGGAGCAAGCTAGACCATAGCTAGTCTGAGACAATGAGGAGCAAGCTAGACCATAGCTAGTCTGAGACAATGAGGAGCAAGCTAGACCATAGCTAGTCTGATACAATGAGGAGCAAGCTAGACCATAGCTAGTCTGAGACAATGAGGAGCAAGCTAGACCATAGCTAGTCTGAGACAATGAGGAGCAAGCTAGACTATAGCTAGTCTGAGACAATGAGGAGCCAGCTAGACCATAGCTAGTCTGAGACAATGAGGAGCAAGCTAGACCATAGCTAGTCTGAGACAATGAGGAGCAAGCTAGACCATAGATAGTCTGAGACAATGAGGAGCAAGCTTGACCATAGCTAGTCTGAGACAAGGAGGAGCAAGCTAGACCATAGCTAGTCTGAGACAATGAGGAGCAAGCTAGACCATAGCTAGTCTGAGACAATGAGGAGCAAGCTAGACCATAGCTAGTCTGATACAATGAGGAGCAAGCTAGACCATAGCTAGTCTGAGACAATGAGGAGCAAGCTAGACCATAGCTAGTCTGAGACAATGAGGAGCAAGCTAGACTATAGCTAGTCTGAGACAATGAGGAGCCAGCTAGACCATAGCTAGTCTGAGACAATGAGGAGCAAGCTAGACCATAGCTAGTCTGAGACAATGAGGAGCAAGCTAGACCATAGCTAGTCTGAGACAATGAGGAGCAAGCTAGATCATAGCTAGTCTGAGACAATGAGGAGCAAGCTTGACCATAGCTAGTCTGAGACAATGAGGAGCAAGCTAGACCATAGCTAGTCTGAGACAATGAGGAGCAAGCTAGACCATAGCTAGTCTGAGACAATGAGGAGCAAGCTAGACCATAGCTAGTCTGAGACAATGAGGAGCAAGCTAGACCATAGCTAGTCTGAGACAATGAGGAGCAAGCTAGACCATAGCTAGTCTGAGACAATGAGGAGCAAGCTAGACCATAGCTAGTCTGAGACAATGAGGAGCAAGCTAGACCATAGCTAGTCTGAGACAATGAGGAGCAAGCTAGACCATAGCTAGTCTGAGACAATGAGGAGCAAGCTAGACCATAGCTAGTCTGAGACAATGAGGAGCAAGCTAGACCATAGCTAGTCTGAGACAATGAGGAGCAAGCTAGACCATAGCTAGTCTGAGACAATGAGGAGCAAGCTAGACCATAGCTAGTCTGAGACAATGAGGAGCAAGCTAGACCATAGCTAGTCTGAGACAATGAGGAGCAAGCTAGACCATAGCTAGTCTGAGACAATGAGGAGCAAGCTAGACCATAGCTAGTCTGAGACAATGAGGAGCAAGCTAGACCATAGCTAGTCTGAGACAATGAGGAGCAAGCTAGACCATAGCTAGTAACTGTTGAAAATTCAAAGTAACAACCGCTCATTGGCCGAAAGAGTCAGGGGAACGAGCTAGACGTAAAGAGTACAGAAGAGGAGCCTGTATTTATTTAGGGCCCCACGCTTACAGATAGCTACTTTTCCAAATTCTCAGCAGTGCGAGTGACCTTCATTTCAGAGACCCTGTTTCTTTCTTCATTTGATCGACCCTGTCTCTCATTCATGTTTGAGGAGACTCTTAACGAATTAATCTTTTTCGATTAAATTATGAGAAAATTGATCATTCACTGAACTTAGAAGTTAACATACATGTATCGAGAACCTTTTTTTGAAAACCTAGGTTTTTTTGAAAAATGAGTTTCAAAAACATCATAAAATGAGCCTGAGTTTCAGACAAATAAAACGAGTTTCAGACAAATAAAAAGTTTCAGACTAATAAAAAAAATTTCTCGTTTTTTTTCGACTTTTTTTCGAGCAAGCATGTTCTCCTCACTGCAAAAATTTGGTTTCGCTCAATCATTAACCTCCATCACAGAGTCGAGATGCCGCTGCAGTTCCTCTATTCTGTCGGCAGTTTTCTTCGCTGACAAATCGGCATCTTTCAGCTGTGTCTTCAGACTGGAAACCTAAAGTGTAGGAAATTTTCAGAAAATTATAATTTTACAAAATTCAAATCCTAATTTCGAGAAAATGTTGTAATCAGGATAAACGGGGAACTAAGAGAAGTTTTGAAAGTAAAGGGACAGTAAAAGCCACTTATCCGTCTAAGGGCGCATAGATGCCTACGGTCACCTATATATATACTTAGTTGAGCGAATAGAGTTTGTCCGGGCGTAGCATTATGACTAATGCGCGCAACTTTTGTCCGCAGGGTCTAAAGTTCGAACCCCACCCGGATGAATCTACTCGAATCAAGGTGGTGAAGAAATGATGGTAGAAGAAACCTTACACGAACCAGACTCCCGCTTCTGCTGCTACACAACCTATTTGTGACCCAACGTGGAGGCACTGGTTCTACCTAGATACATAGGTCTGTCCCGCACCTCAGGGAAGCGCGCTCCTTGCTGCGAGGCAGTGAGATGCACATTGGTTGGCGAGTACTTGTTACTACTGTGAAATCCACCCGGGAGGCATTTTGTATTCACTGACTTCAGAATTCAAAGTATGAACTCACTGACTTCAGAATGCAAAGTATGAAATCACTGAATTCAGAATGCAAAGTATGAAATCACTGACTTCAGAATGCAAAATAGCAGCCTCTGAGCGAGAATTTGTCGTCAATTCGGCGATTTTACGCTGCTCCGTTTCCAATCTCTGGAGAAGTTCCGCTCTCTCCTCTTAATATGAGAAAATATATCTAAGTTACTGTCGAAGAGTTCGGAAGTTTTACAAAAACTAACGACCATGTGTATTTTCTATCCATTATTTAATACACAAAACTTTTTCGAAACTGAAACAATCAAGTTTTTTCACATATATTCGAATATTTTACTGGGTTACACCACTTTAATTTTTCTTTTTTTCTACTGTTAGATTAATAGAATTTTTTTCAGAGTACTAAATATTTATTTTTACACAAAAAATCTGAGTTCCGCGACGATTTCAAAAGCACAACCGATAAACTCATTACTTTGAATACTAATGACAGAACGTTCAAGTTTCTGGAATAGAAGAACTAAAACACTGTTGAATAGGCTCAGTTACACCGTTCAAACACTTGGTCCGAACTTCCCTTTTTTTCTCTTTTGATGATTAAAGTAACAAGCTTGGGCTAATCATATTAAACTTATAACTACCCTCCCCTTTCGCTCGAACTAAGCTTGTTGGGATGAAGTGTATACACACCAACTTTAAGAAGAGGACGAGAGAATGATTGAGTTTATATATATATATTTTTTTTTAAAAAAAATATATATATATATATATATATAAGACGTTAACTGTCTAATTAACCTCCACGATGCGCGTAACTCAGTACTCAAATTTTTATATATATATATATATATATATATATATATATTTATTTATTTATTTATTTATTTATTTATTTATTTATTTATTTATTCATTTATTTATTTATTTATTTATTTATTTATTTATTTATTTATTTATTTATTTATTTATTTATTTATTTATTTATTTATTTATTTATTTATTTATTTATATATGTATGTATACATATAATTAGCTCACGTTCGAGTTCCTCGATGGCACGCTGGCCGCTTTCGGCCTCGGTCACGACTCCCTCGTACTTGGACTGCCATCTTCTGCTTATTCCTCGTTCCTTCTCCAACTCCTCTCCAAGCTCCTTTTCTTTCTCGCTAACCGAAGAGAGCTCTCGGAATCTAGAAAACGAGACCATTTTTAGTAACGTGCTCGCACTATAGGACAGATATAAAAGGTATTGAGGTCTGGTTCCGCCACGTGGACTATATTTTATCCGTGTGATATGTAGTTCAATCTATTTGCATTTTAACTAAGCATCGCTGTCTTTATACTGTCCAACCAAAATTTTGTTGATTCTTAAAAGCGTATCAAATCTTCAAAAAGCCAATTTCTTTCGAAGTTGTTAAGAAATTTCGAAAGCTCGCTATCACAAGATACTAAAGAGAAATAAAATACTAGTCGACACATCGATACAAATAGGCAACAGTTGAGTTTTTTTAATAGGAATCCGGCACTCTAACCAGTCTTTGTTTCTTTTCAGAGTTACAGTCTTGTTCAAATTGCTATCCAAAATAGAAAAAAACCTTTTAAAAAATAATTTTCTTTAAAAAAGTGCTATTCAGGACGATATCTTCACAGTAAAATGCTAATGCACACAGGTATCGAACTTTCGCTCTCTCTCTCTTAACGGAAGCGAGTGTGTTACCGAAATACTGCTGAGCTCCCTTGCTAATCCCTAAATTTGTGCTGAGTGGCTCAACAGTCTTGAAGACAGAAACTAGAAAACGCCTTATTTTGCCTTTTTTTTTCATTCTTGAGAAATTTGCTACTTTAGCTTCCATTAGACGCTTCTTTCTCTCAATCATTTCAATGTGAAGTTTTCATTAATTCATTCTTTTAAATATTTTCGGTTATCTCAAAAAGGTGGATCGAGGACACAACATTTATGTCATTTCAAAAAAACTCCTGTACTTCTCTCACAATTTTGCTTGGTCTACATAACGCAAGAAACAAAAAAAACAAAATGTGTTCGAATACCATTTGCCCTAATTTTTGACTTGTGAA
Source organism: Allodiplogaster pararmata (assembly GCA_964056735.1). Classification (NCBI taxonomy): domain Eukaryota; kingdom Metazoa; phylum Nematoda; class Chromadorea; order Rhabditida; family Diplogasteridae; genus Allodiplogaster; species Allodiplogaster pararmata. The sequence goes on along the minus strand of OZ057406.1, from coordinate 31,640,424 downwards.
CGCAAAAAAAGTGAACCTTGGTTCTCGATCCTGGCCAGAAAATAAAAGAGATAGAAAGGTGAACCTCTGCTGTTGACTATGCAAGTCACTGTCCTTCTGCTGCAGATTCAGTCTAAGATCCGCGACCTCTTCCTCTCGTTGTCGCAGTTCTTCTTGCAGCTGCTCATTCTCTTCTCGCGTCTCATTGAGTTCTTTGTGCACTTGTGACACTTCCGATTGCAGCTCACTACAAATACAGTTCATCGAACGTAACGTTGAAAAAAGAGAAAGCTGACAGCCAATATATATCTTGACCTGGGAAAAAAGCGTGAGAGTAGAGGACAGAGAGGGGCGAAAGAATAGACATAAGAAAAAAACAATTGATGGCAAAGAAAGGGCGAGTGAGCGAAATTTTTTTAATTTTGAAGGTTGAGAAAACTTGTAATTACACGGTGAGTTAGGTATGTATATATTTATTCACTGAAAGATACCAGGTAAATAATCGACTTATAGTTTTTATCACTAGCAATGGCGCTCATTTCGCGAAGGGGAGAAAGAGGGAAGGGGAAAGCGAAGGGTAGTGTAACGAACTCGTTTGCTGCTCTGGCGGCTTGAAGGGACGCCACGAGAGTTAGCAACTCCTCCTGGACGTTGCCCCGGACTTCCATTCGATGCTTCTCCCATTCAACCTCTTCCACCTAGAGGCAAGACTGGTTTTGAACAAAACGGATGCACTTAACATCAGGGCCGTCCGACCACCTCTTCTCTTGCTTAATCAAACCCGAAAATATAATATATGTACATTGAACGTTTTCTTTCACTAAAGGCGAATATCCCATCTCAATACAGTCCGTGGACTTGTAATTTATTGTTTAATTTTCGTGCTCAGCTTCGCTCTTCATTCCAACTTCAGCGTTATATATTTTTTAAAAAAACCGGTCGATAGCAGGAGTTGAACAAATTTACGCCGTATGATCAGAAAGTTAAGAGCCTTGAGGCTAAATCGTTCGATCCTAGGAACGTCAGAAGGGTGAACGGTTCTCTGAAGAACTCGGTTCATGTTGAAAAGGAATCGTTGGAATAGAGAATCTATTATTTAGAAAAAACAATAAAAGACAATACCGAAGACCTAGAATGACCTAGACAATGAAAATTGAAAATAAAACTCCCTTCTTTATAATCTCAAAAAACTTCCCATCTTCTCTCGAAAAAAGACTTCTGTTCAACAAATCCGGAAAAGAAACCCCCAGTATCAGATCAAAGATCACCTACACTTGTCAAAAAAATTAGAAAAAATGACCGCGTACTCGTAAAGCAGGCCTGAAATGAAACGGAACTAGCGAGTCTGCAAAGTCTCGTGAACTCCTCTAAAAATAAACGTTGAAAGCGGACAAATCCTTACAGAATTGGCAAAGCAAGCGAGCATTCACAGAATTGAAAAAGCGAGAAAAGTCTACGCAGATTTGGGATAAGCGTGCGCGTCTTTGTGTTCTTGACCTCTTTTACCGCCCAGTCCTTGATCTCTCACACAAATGTTATCATTTTATCCCTTCGGCTCACATAAACTGTCATTAAAACAACAAAAAAATTAAGCATAGGCGAGCAAAGCACTGGTTCAAAAAAGTAACACATCAGAACAAACCTTTTTCTGCAACCGCCTTATTTGATCCTCTTTATCCTCTGTTGCATGTTCCCGCTCTTTCAGTTTCGACTCCAGATTCGATCTCGAAAAGAACATTGATCACGCATTCCATTTTTTCCTCTACTTTATCTCCTAAACGGTCGTCTTTTACTGGCTCAATCGGTTCATCACTTTTTTCTACCCACGAAATCGCTGCCTCGAACTTCACGAATCCTTCTCTTACTTTATTGAGTTTATTACGCATGAAAATGCGTGGTAAGGTATAAGAAACGGGGACTGGCATGTGAGGGGAAAGAAAGGGGGACTGGCATGTGAGGGGAAAGAAAGGGGGACTGGCATGTGAGGGGTAACATGAGGTCGAAGGAGTTGATAACATATGAGGAACTTCTAGCTTTCATGAGCAGAGCATCACAACATAACCTTTCCAAGCGATTTTCATCATTTTTCGCGTAACGAATATACAGATAAGCACGTATTCTTCATTCAATAAGTCTATCCATTAGTCGGTTGCTTCGTTTTCCTATCGTGCCGTAGACTCTCTGATCTGCTAGATTCTTTGGGATGATGAGGTGAAAACCCAAAGCGCTAAGCGATCTACCGAAGCTATTCAGTTGAAAAAAATGTGGCATTCGCAAATTTCTTCCACTTAGTTTTTCTGCTTTATAACAAAAGTAACATGTGTTTCTGCGCGTCATCGTTTGCTGATATTGCGAGTGACTGCGCTCTTTCAACTTCCAATCGGTGGGCTTTTTCTATCTCCTCCATCTCTTTTTTGCGCTCCTGTTCAGCCACCTGAATTTGCTTCCACGCTATAATACCTGAACAATTCCGTTCTTCTCATGATTATGAATCCCTCATTCTTATGACTACAAAGATGAGGACCTCCTCATTCTGGTTCTATGAATTTCGCTAGGTGCCTAACTAATGATGATTGTCAGAAGCTGCTCAACTTACTACTTCGATTTTTATAAGTTGCTTTTCTCAGAATCGGGAAGTTAAGAAACGGTTCACTTTTTGACTAAAAAGTTCCGTCCATAAGATGATTATCAATGCCAGATGCCCCCACAAAATATGACTCAGAATGCCAGGCGTGACTAATCCTATTGACAACAAAGGTCAGAAGGCATTCATCTTTTAAGTGCAAATCTCTCATTGAATTCACCAAACCTGCACTGCTTTCCTTAGCTGCTCAAGTTCTCGTGTCAAGTTGGCTTTCTGGGAGACAACTTCGTCTAGATCTTCGTGCAGTCGAGAAACCTGTCATCATTTAACCCTTCAGATTGACCCCATTCTTCTCATATTCACATTCCAAAGATGGTCGTCTTTTCTACCTGACGTTCAGCTCCAATATAAGAAGTCTTGGCACAATGCAGTTCGTCCGGATGACCCATGCTCGTCTTATATTCGTCTATTACTTTCTCTACTAGAGAGATCTCGACGATATGCTCTGCCGTGTTTTTCGAAATCAAACATTTTCTTGCTGTGATATTCACCATATCAACAAATGAGTCTTGTTAACTATTTCTTTGATGAACGATTTAATTTTAAAGTAGATGTCAGACCAGATTCAGAACTTGCGATTTCAAAAATGCAATGAAGCTTAATAATGAAATTAATCCATCACACGGGCAAAAATGGCACTCGGCGGGGACCGAACCTCCGTTGCCTAACCGGGGCTTGTAGAGCGTTACCAATACACCAACCAAGCACACATTGTTCCATGCGATTTCTTGTGTAGCTTAATGTAGAAGCAAACACAAAAAAACAGATAAACATGATTACATATGTATTTGAACTGAGTCAATGTTTGCTCTACCCTCTTTCTTTTTCTTTATATCTCTCCATCGTCCTCATTATACAAGAGGTAAAAATAAAAAAAGAGTAAAATATACCTCTTCGTCGTTATCATGATTTGTTTGGAGTTTCTTCTGAAGAAGGGCGGCTCTTTCTTTTTCTCTCCTAGTCAATTCCCTTTGCTCTTCCACTGAAGACTCCAGCTCGGACAGGCGACCTTCTAGCTTCGTACGCGCGGTCAGCACGGACTAGAAACAACCAATTTTTGAAGAATCGGATGAGAAAAACTATAAAACCTTTCTTTCTCACAGAAAAGTGGTGAGAAAAATTGTAAAAGAATGTAGGCTAAAAAATTGAGAAAAAACTGAGAAGGCAGAAATAGGATTGAATGGAAATGATTGGCTTTTGATAAAATCCAGAGATTATCAATAAAAGTTAACAAAAAAAGTGGAAAGAAATTCAAATGGATTGAGTTAGATAAAACCTTAATTTCTCGCTGAGAATATATTTTCTTCTGAGAAGCAAGATGGAAGAAAGAAGATAAAAGAAACTTGAATGAATTATTTTTTTGTTAAAAAGAAAAATATAGGAGTAATAAAAGTTTACTGATTAAGAGTGTTAAGAGACTCTGTAAGCAACAAAGGATTTTGAAAAAAAATTTTACTTTTGGATAGATTTTATCGTGTTTTTTTTCTTCAAAAACCTCTTCTGGATTTTAGAATCTTATGTACAGTTTCTCAAACATTTGATAGCAACCTGTAGCTTTTGCTCAGCGACTTCCATCTGTGCATACAGTTCCTTGTTCTCATCATTCACTTTGCTTGCCTTAGTCCTCCACTCCTCCTTCTCTTTTTTGATCAACTCCAGCTCTGCTGATCTCAAATTTCAACAATCACATAAACAATACAAATTTTATGGCTCAGGCTCAACTGATCTTGTTTACAAGACTGGTCTAATCATCTAACACACGTGTCAGCGTTTTTGTAAACAAAGATTTTGAGTGGTAAAAAAATCATAATAGCGTTTATGTAGATAACAATGACTACATAATTATTACTGAATATGTTTCATAACATATTTATGTTTCATAAAACGCAAATATTTTAATTTATTTTGTTTAATATGTAAAATAAAATGAAATATTTGGTGAGACACGGTGGTTTTGTTATTGACTATGTGATCTGCGTTGAATTGCTATATTAACTCATCTCCAGGCAACTTCCCTCGGAGTCATATGTGTTTCTTTGACCATGAACGTCACCGTTACACGACCGGTGACTCACCGTTACACGACCGGTGACTCACCGTTACACGACCGGTGACTCATTGTAACTCCGCATATAGGTACTGTTTGAAGGGCTCAAACACGTTACTTCCTTAATCAACTTTTCAAAACTTGAGAAATAAAGCAACCTCTGTTTGAGTTCCCTCTCGCTGTGGTCTTTCTCATGATCCGCCGTCCTCCTCAGCTCCTCCAACTCCATCTTCAATTGCCTCAGGTCATCTGAGTCTCCGAAGGGTTTCTGCAAGCCATCTACTTCACAAACAGACTCAGACTCCATCGAATGTGATCGAAAATACTCGGCAAAATCATGCGAGTTCCTTTCCAGAAGAATAATCAAAATGTTTCGGATACGAACTCATTTGAGATTTTTCCATGCCGTTCAAAAAGAATTCGCTTTTCTCGATCGGAAAAGGATTGCCAAGGTTCAATCAAACAGTGAGCTCCAGAGAACATTCGTTCAAAAAGGGGAAAAGTCAAAAAGGGGAAAAGTCAAAAAGGGGAAAAGTCAAAAGGGGAAAAAAAAGGAAAAGTCAAGTGGAGAAAATCACAACGGCGTTCAAGAAAGGAAATTCTTAAAGCTAAGCCCTCTATACTAATTACAACAGTTGATTCACTCGACAGCTTATCAAGATTTGAAGTCATAATCGTAAAATCAATTGGATCCTATAACACAGTCGATTTCCTGCCTCAATATTAGAATCATCAATATTCTTCCCTCTTTTGATATTCCCGCTACAATGGGTGAATCAAAAAACCTTTTGAGAACTTTGTTTTGCCAGAAAAAGGGGTGAAAAAGAAAGGGGGGAGAGAGAGGAAGAGAAAGAGAGAGAGAGAAATAGAACTAAAAATATTACACCTCATCGAATAAAAATGTGTCCTTGGTTTTTACGCAACCTGCTTTGCGAGCATGAGACTCTGAAGGGCGGCCGCCTTCATACTCATCTCCTTCTCCATCTCCGTCAACTCTCCAACCAACTTCTTCTTATCAATCTCGGTCCTTGCGAGAGCCAACTCAGCCTCTTCTGTCCGAGTTTTTAATGCGTCAAGTTCCTGGAGACAGAAAATGGTTTCGTTTCAAGGATTCGAGCCGCCTCCAGTGAAATTTTCCAACTATGTTTGTCGGCGATCTAATTCTGCTAGTAAGGCGTGCAAAGTTAGTCTTTTTTCTAATGTTTTTTGAGTCTTTCTCGAAAATTTCAAAGCTCTCATTGAATTGTTTAACAATGTTAAATGCTCGAAAAATTGAGCATGCAGGGGTGAGGTATTTTCGATCAAAGCCGTCAGAAGTTTGGTTTTGTACGAAAGATAGTAGGTTGAATCGAACAGATCAATCCTTTGGATGTGATTGCTCCTATCCCCAAGATCCCTTTCGATACTATATCTAAAGTTTATCAGCTCTAATAAACCACGTGATGAATGATTATAAAGTTCATTTAAAATCCTTTTTTAGCCTCTCTTCTTTTTTTTTTCCAAAAAAAAGGAGTTTGAGCCAAACCAACTTTATTTTTATAACTGAGATCTTGCATCATTCGTTCCATTTCTCGCTCCAAACTCGTGTTGTTGAGGGGCTCCTGTTGCTGAGAAGCAACTTGAGCGATGAGCGTGTTCATCTGAAATGAGCTCATTTTTGTTTTAAGAAGTTGAAATAATTGACCAAAAAGAGAAAAGATGACGGAAGAGGTGAACATACAGCGCACGTATGCACTTTATACTCGTCTTGATGCTCGTCTTACTCGTACTTACTTTTACTCGATACTCGTCTTGATCAGGCGCCCCTGCCTTAAGAATGTGTAACTAAGCATTTGATGATTTACCACTATATTCTCAAGAAAAACCGTTTCCTATGGAGTAAACAAAAAATTATATTTTTTATCAATTTTTTTATCGGGGATAATAATTTTTTATTAAACAAATTATTATCCTCGACTTTGCAACAGGGTACATACATTTTCCTTCAAACTCTTTTTGGAGTAAAAAATTTTTTGATCTGTTTCACTGCTTATTTTCCTTCGTTGTTTTTTCCTGTTCTTTTTTCCATCCGCTGTAATGCCCTCATGAGAACAAAACAAAAATCGATTTTTAGGGAACAGTCGATCGATAAAAATCGATAAAAATCGATTGAACCTGAAGAAAGAGCTCCTGCTTTTCGTTCTGCTCCCTGTCAAGCTGCATGGTGAGCTCTCTCTTCTGACTCATCAGAGTCTGCATCTCCGCAGGAAGTCGAGACTCTAACTGACGTTTTGTCAGCTCCCATTGTTGTCTACAAAACTACCGTTTCTTATTGGTTGAACTATCGCGCGGGCTCTACATAGTACTTAGTCAACCGGACGTGATGGAAATCAGTCCATTTTTGTCCTTAACACAAGTTTTCAAACTTTTCAACTGCGCAGTGAACCACTAAAAAATTCGCTCATCAAGTAATGCATTTTTGAAAAAAAGAAGCTGTCTTCGACTGCTCTGTCTAAATATGGTTGTATTTTTTCTACTCTTTACAGAGCAAAAGTTCAGGTGAACGAATTTTTGTCTGAAGTCTCATGCGCGCCCTAGAGAAGGCGTGGGATGATCTTGACGTCACTTAACTGTCCACCACGGTGAGTGCCTTCCACAAGCGACTCCGTGTGTCAAGGAGGGGAGGGCAGTTTGAAATTTAAAATTGCAGTTATATCCCAAACTATTTGAAAAAACTTTGATGAAAATTTTTTAAATTTGCTCAATCCGTCAAGTTTTATCGGAAAAATACTATCCACCTAGACTTTTGCCGCATCCTGTAGACTTCACCTACGTATACTTGTGTCTACTAAACAATGCTCAGAAAATAAATCCTGCATCAAAAAAGCTCATGAGTTTGGCTAATCTTGCAAACCTAATGACATATATAATCATTGTAAGAGTGAATAGAATATCTAATGAGTGAATGAATGAATGAATGAATGAATGAATAGAAATGAAATCATGGGTAAAACATAATGCTCGAACTTCCTTTTCTATCTAATACGGAACATCTAACATCTAAGTTTGTGATCCGATCACCTTGTTTTATTATGTATATCCATGAAAACCAAATCTTCTACCCCACGGAAATTTTTTAGGGTTTTTAAATATAATGAAAGGAGGCTTTTTTCTTAATAAATGTATACTTTTTTTAAACGTAACTCAATTTTATTCATCTCATACTGAAACACGGATAATTTTTTCATTCTTATGATTTATTTCAAAATCTCAAACAGTTAATGTTCAAGGTTGATTGGATTCATATCGGATGTATGTATGTATGTAGTTGGAATACGCATCGGATGTGATCTTCTACTACAAGACTCCTCAGCATGTTTTCACCCACTACAACTCTCTTCCCCTTACTCTCACTCTCTCTCTCTCTCTCTCTCTCTCTCTCTCTCTCTCTCTCTCTCTCTCTCTCTCTTCGCTTTATCTTCCTCTCTCGTTCTCTTTCTCTCTCTCTCTCTCTCTCTCTCTCTCTCTCTCTCTCTCTCTCTCTTCGCTTTATCTTCCTCTCTCGTTCTCTTTCTCTCTCTCTCTCTCTCTCTCTCTCTCTCTCTCTCTCTCTCCTTTCTTCATCTTTTTCTTTTTTCCTCTACTCTATCTATCTACTTCTTTGCTCTCTACTTCTCTTACTCTTTCTTTCTTCATCTCCTCCCCTCTCTCTCTTTTTTCCCTCTCTCCGGTACTCACTGCACGCTTCTACCTACCAATCTCCCGATTCATATCTGCTTTTATATTCGGTTTCTTCATACTTCATCTTGCATCTAGTCCTTGTTCCACTTTCTGATACATGATTCCCACAGAACACGAGAACAATTATGAGAATATAACTATTTGATGTTACTATTGCAGGTTAAAAAACCATAGAACGGTAAAAAGCTAGTCCGCGATGCGAAATCGAATTCAATCACCATGGTTTTTGATCGGAGCGGGCGCGTAATAACTACATTACCAAGGATACAATGCTAAGCGGCGCGATGAATGTAGCTAAAAGTAAGATATGGTGGTCACGCACTTTTGGTCACGCATGATGATGGAGTAAATTCATTGTGAATGAAGCATACGTTTACCATCCACGATGAACACAGAAGAAAATGGGAAATGAGACGAGAAATCGATAGACACTATGTTTAACAGTCTGTGAAGACCGGGACACTTGCTTGGTTAAGCAAATGATAATTATAAGAGGAACATCTGGTGAAGAAGAATTTATGAGCGAATGTAATAACTTTAAATAAAAAAGATAGAAATCTACAAAGAACAACAAGAAAATAGAAATAAAGAGAGGAAGAGTGCATAGAAAAAATTGGTGAGCAAACGTCAGAGGTAGGGAAATAACAAGACAGCCGTGGTAGCCCACCCTCATAATTTTTATCCCAGCCCTCAACTGACTTCTCTTTCTCGAGAGCTGCTAATTTCTTTCGGAGTTGGTCACTTTCCGAGCTTCTCTGCTTTAGTTCCTTCTGGAATCATCGAATTAGTGGTTTATAAATTATAAACATGTTTGCTTTGGTTCTTCGTCATGACTACCTCAACGTATGCTTCTTTTTTCATACGAAGAGAGCAATAGTCCATTGACAAAGAGAAAGAAAGATTGAGAGAAATAGAGTTATTGGGGACTCTCCCAGTCGTTATTGACTGATAAGGACTCGCTGGGGAGGGACCTCGAGTCAGACCCCGAAAGTGTACCTTCAAGTCCTCGACTTCTTTCGCAGCCATGAAGTTTTCTCTTGTTTCATATGATGAAATCCATTGTCACACTACAAAACGGGGTGTTTATCTCTTATTCAACTGGCGAGTTCCAATTACAGGCAGAATGTAATAGGGACAATGCACGGAGTACAACAAATAGAAAAGGGACATTGAGTAGTAGTAGTAGTAGCAGTAGTAGTAGTAGTAGTAGAGTAGTAGTAGAGAGAGAGAGAGAGAGAGAGAGAGAGAGAGAGAGAGAGAGAGAGAGAGAGAGAGAGAGAGAGAAAGAGAGAGAGAAAGAGAAGATGGAAGGTGCATGAACGACTTAGAACGCTTATAACAATTCGTTGTATAGGAATGTAAATGAGGCTATGAGGTACGAGATTGGAAGAGAGGGGCAAGATTGGTAAGAGAACAATTGAGGAAGAAAAGACTAAAAAAGAGTAAAATGATAGTCCAGAAAACTACAAACGAGGAGAGAAAATGGAGAAAGAGGAAGAGAGAAATAGAGAGAGATAATTTAAAAAGAGAGTAAAGGTCAGGAAGTAACGAGACTCGAGAGCTGAGGGGAAAAAAGAGATACATTGACAGGAAAATAATAGTTGATCGAAAAAATAACAAGGACATATGGGCAGATCGGAAACACTCTAGTGAATGATATGGAGTGGAAGGCAGGTATAAAAGAGAAGAAAACAAATTGATCAAACCACCGCACGGAAAAAAGCTAAAGAGAAGAAAGAAAGAGAAAAAAGGAGAGAAATACAGAAAGAGATGGGTAAAGTGGAAAGGGGAAAAAGAGAGGAAGAGAGTGAGGGAAAAAAGAAATAGAGAGACAGAAAACGAGAGAAAGAAAGAGAATAAGAAGGGAAATGGCGAGATAGTGAGAGAGGAAGGCAGTTAGAGAGAGAGAAAGAGAGAGAGAGAGAGAGAGAGAGAGAGAGAGAGAGAGAGAGAGAGAGGGGCAACAAGCTGAAGAGGAAGAGATTATTCGGTTCCCATTGATCACCAGCAAAGTGGAGTTCGACACTTCAATTGGTGAAAGAATTGACTTCATGGTTTAAGAGCATGAATAGGTAGTTGTCTCGATTAGCGACTTTGTTCGACTTTGAGCAGCTCTAGAAGGCCCCTAACTCCACTCAACAGCTTTGAAGACTCGCTAATTAACTTAGGAGGGCTCCCTCACTTTACTTTTCAGCTCTACCGAGGGGGGGCTCTTACAAACTTTTATATTAACACAACTTTACTCCTTAACTTGCTATCAGAGATGGAGGCAAGCGGAGATATAAGGTTTTTAGAAGAAAAAATACGGATCAAATGGTTGATTCAATGGGAAAACTATATTTGTGTTCATAAAAATTTATATGTGGAATTACATGTCGAAATCTGTTAATATAAAATAAGAGGGTAGAGTCAACAAAGAGTGATGCACCGGGAACAGTCTAGAAGGACATTATTCTAAAAAGAAGGAAAAAAATTACAGAAAAAGAGTCTCAGATAGGCTTTCAGACAAAGAAAGTTCAATTTAAGAAAGAAAAACAAAAATTCTACAACGTGTGTTTGTGTGTGTTTGTGTTCACTTCCCAAGGAGAGAGAGAAAGAGGGGGAGTGTAATAAAGTTAGGGAAAAAAGAGGGAAAAGGAAAGACTAGAAGAAAAAAAATTCAGTAAGTCGAAAAAGAACAGGGAAATAAACGAAATGGAGAAACTCCGATTCCACCTTCCATTTGCGTAATCGAATGACCAAACGGTACATCTCGGGAAAATATGTACAATGGTATGGTTTGTCCTGTATGAATCTAGTTGAATTGCCGATAATAAAAAAGAGGACTTGGTATAAATTTAATATTTAAAAAATTTAAATTATTTATTTAAAAAAAAATTTATTATGAAATAAATAAAAAGAGACACTGAGTAAGCCATTTAACGCGGCAGTTAGTTTAAGTTTACAAATACAGAAACAACTAAACGTCTTTGGAAGTCAACAGTTGAGTTGAAAACATGGTTACGCGAATTGAACGAGTATGTAGTGGTATTAGGAAAAAGTGACGAGTTAGAGAGGGAGGAAGTAAGAGAAAATAAACTATGAAGAGATGGTGAGGAGAAAGCATAGAGAAAGAGTTGGAGAACGTCAGAGAAATAGAGAGTTAGAGATATAGGAAGCGAGAGAGATAGGAAGCCTGACAGAAGAGTGAAAAGGTGAAATTGAGGGTAAAGAGTCCAGTAAGAGAGAAAAAGAGAGGTAAAGTGTGTGTGTGAGAGAGAGAGAAAGAGATAGAGAGACAGAGATAGAGAAAATGGTATAAATGGGGAAGAAGAGTTGAGGATTGACAGTGAAGTACGGCCCGCAACCAGTTTGCCAGATTCACTGATGCGTTTCTCACCCTTTCTCTCTCCCTGTCTCTCTATCTCTCTCTCTCTTTTTTCTCTACCTTTCTTTCTTTTTCTCTTCCTGTCTTTCTTTTTCTAGTTCTCTCTCTCGCTCGTCTTCCTCTCGTCTGTTCAATTGTTCCTCCATGTTCTTGTTCTACTCTTTTCTTCTCTTCAACTGTTCCCCAGCAGCCTCATATTCTCTTTCATATGAATGTCCACAAACTTTCTTTATCTTCTTCATCGCCTCAACCTCGTAGCTTTCTCCCCGTGCTTCTTCTTCTTTCTTATCTGAATCTTCCGCTATCATAAAACTGTGTCCCTATCTTTCATATTCTAGAAAAGAGCGTTTATACTCTTAAATCAGAATTCCAGACTCCAGAGGCAGCATGTGTTCAATTCATGTTGAAATTTCGGGAAACTTTTTTCACTTTAGCACCCTCCGTGTTACAAGAACCCCCCATTCCAGAGTGAAACATACCAAATTGGCCTCCTCACAGCGCCACTTCTCCTACGAAAAAAGTCCTGAAAATTGAGCCCTCTTCGCCCTAAGCTTAAGCTACCATTTCATAGAAAAATTGTATAATTCAAACACACATAAAAAAGTCCATGGTAGCATAAACAACCCACTATATGGTGATGAAGCATCCTATAACGCCCGGGTTTGAAAAAGTGGGTGGCGTTATCATGTCGAGAGCTTATCTACTTCAAACGAGAAAAAAACTCTTTTTCACTAAAAAAAATTCCATTTGCTCGAAATTGCTGAAAGAAGTTCAATTTTTCTTGCGAGTAAATGAGAAGAAAAAAGCGAACATTTTCATCTGATTTGTCATTCTTGGTAGAGAACATAATAAGAAAAAGAGTTCTCAACTGAAGAAGTTCGAGAAAAAAGAGGAGGTGTCATAGTGAAATACATACCAGAGACACATAAAAAGAATATGAAAAAGTTTTGGACGACTCGACCAAAATATGGGGAACAACCGAAAATGAGAGGGAGTAAATTATAGAAAGACGATTCGAGAAAAAAGAGCAGAGGGTAAAAGAAAGAGAGGTTGTGAGGGATGGAGAGAGACGGAGAGAGAGAGAGAGAGAGAGAGAGAGAGAGAGAGAGAGAGAGAGAGAAATAGAAATATAGAGAGAGCAAGAGAAAGAGAAATATAGAGTGAGAGAAAGATAGAGAGCGAGAGAAAGAGAGGAAGAGGAAGAGAAAGATAGAGAGAGAGAGAGAGAGAAAGAAGAGAGAGAGAGAGAGAGAGAGAGAGAGAGAGAGAGAGAGAGAGAGAGAGAGAGAGAGAGAGAGAGCCAGAGCCACGACAAGGTAGCTTCACCTTTGTCCGATTTCCACCAACAAGAGGATCGTAACAAACAGACCAACAGATAAAACGAGAAAAAAGAGAATGATGAGATATCACATGATGGAGATGAGAAGACGATAGTTTAAGAACAAATGAGAAAGAGTGAGAGAGAAAGAGAGTATAGAGAAAAGAGAGGAATACAGAGAGAGAAAGAGGGGGCAGGTGTATTGAATATGGAAGAAGACAGTGAAAGAAATGTTCAGAAAAAAGTGGGCAAATAACTTGTAAGAAACCATCAACACCTGATAGATAAACACCATTGAGGGGGAGAAATCTGATCCTTGTATCCTCACTTTCGGGGACAAAAACCCAGGAATGTGGGAACACAAAAATGAACTCTCAAGGCATTCAATTCAATTCAATTCTTTATTCCTTGAATGTATGTATGATAATACATACGGTGGAGATCTTTCGCGGGTTCGAGTTCAGTATAAAACACAGCTTATATGTATATACAAAGTGAAAAAGAGATATGATACTAAATAACATCCTAATGGCAGTAGCATTGTTAATCAATTATCGTTATCACACATTTATTTGATTATCACAGATTCAACAAGATAACACAAAACAAAACATTTGAAATGAAGAAAAAGAGCATCTGGAAACGATAGAATTGTTGATGAGACAGCGAATGGTCGGCGCTTCAGGTGAAATGAATGTAGCGTCATCGATTCACAGGAAGGACAACAAATAAAGAGAGAGAGAGAGAGAGAGAGAGAGAGAGAGAGAGAGAGAGAGAGAGAGAGAGAGAGAGAGGGAGAGAGGTAGTGAAAAGAGAGAGATAAAGAAGGAGAGAAGTAGAGAGAGAGGAAAAGATAGAGAGAGAAATAGAGAGGAAGAGAGAGAGGAAAGGATGGAGAGAGAGATTGAGGAATAGATAAAGAAAGAACAACCACAGAATTATTTACTCAAACACTGAGAGGGAAGAGGGACAGAAAGGAAATGAGAGAGTATACAAACGAGAATGAGAAAGCGAGTATACAGTGAAGAGAAGGAGAAAGAAAACAAGAGATGAACTGAAAGAAACAATGAAAACTTTATAGAAAAGAACTAGAAGGTCGAATACTGAAATCAGTATGTACGGGGGGGGGGGTCGAATACTGAAATCCGTATGTACGTGAAAATTGAGGTGAAAAGTCATATAATTGAATGAGAAGGTACAATAATTTACGTAGAAAGCTTATAAGTAAGAGAATTCTTTAAAAAAAAGAGAAAGAAACAATGGAACAAAGAGAAAAGGAGAAAAGAGAGAGATTGAAACCAACGAGACGGATCGAGACGGAAGTAATAAGTAGTAAATGATAAAAAAAATTGATAAATTTGAAAAGCTTTAAAAGCTTGTTAGTCCTTTGTAAAAAAATAAGTTCTTATCATATTTTTCTTTCATTTGTTGGAAGCTTTGGTAAGTCATTTAGTTCCATGCTTCGAGTACGTTAATTTCTTGGTCTAATACATCTGCTCATCAAACTTATTTCACTGGATACCTGTCTAGTCTACGTGTCTTGCTCTCTCCGTTCCCTTTCTTTCTCTCTCTTCAACCCTTTCTTTCTCTCGCTACTTTTGCTATCTCTTTCAGTCTTTATGTTCAGCTATAACTCTCACTCTCTCTCACTCACTCTCTCTCTCTCTCTATCTCTCTTTCTCTCTACTTTTTCCTCCTCTCTCTTCTTAAATTTTCTTAATATTTCTTTTTTCATCTTTTTCATCTCTCTCCATATCTTTCTCTAGTTCTATTTTGTCTCAAATTCTATTTCATATGTTAGCTTCGCCACTTAGTTTTCCATATTCTTAGAAGAGAGTCATTTCCGTGTCAATTTAGGAGTTTCAGGCTGGCTCAAGATTTGCTTCCTCTTCGCTCCTCTGCACCGATGTACAAGGAGTACAACATACGCAGGGTTAGATAATTCTCACTTGGTTTCTCTCAATCTTCTTTCACCCAATGAGTCCTTGTGGTGTAACTGGTAACGCGCTCGCACTCCCATGTATAAGTGAGTAGGGTGAGTTCGATACCGCCCGGTGGAAGAGTTCTTATTTCCGTGTGATAACTTGATCAATTCCAACAAGCGTCTCTTTACTTGAACTGTGTTACTAATAACTTAAGTAATTTTAAAGTTTTTAATCTTCATAAGCTTTTATTCGCCATAAGATTTTCACTCGTTTAGTTTAGAATCATGTGCGAAGAAAGTTTCAACTTTGTCATTTTATATTAATTTTTGTTTGTTGAAGCACTCGTGCAATTTTTCGCTCATATCTTTTTCATAAAGTTGTAAAGATACCCTGAGAAAAAAATCAGACTGTAATCTCTTTCCGTTTGCCGGTAATGCTATCTGATATGGACCGAGGCTCCATTCTGCGCTTGAGCCAGTCCGGGCACGCTCATAAGCATATCGCCAAATTCAATGTATTCTTCCGCAAGGCCAATGAAAACACAATAAGTCACTTTCTCAAGACTGGTACGACGAATAGTTCAGCGACCGCGACAACTACCGTCAACGTGAGAATCATCCAACACAAGACTCATTATGAGACTACTCCGAGCGGAGTCTCAGAAAAGTCGCGAAGAAGAAAATTCGTCAAATCTTGCATGAGACTCTGTTCCATTGAGCTGCAGAAGATGCAAACGTTGAAGAACCGAACGAAGGTGACCCGTCTTCGGTGACGTCATGAACTGAATAAGCGGTTCGAGCCGGTGGACATTTTGGATGTTCTGTTCCCGATGAGAAGTTGTTCAATATTTAGCAGTTCTTCAAACCACCAGAAAGATAGGATTTGGTTCAAATCGATCAAGGAGGCTAATAAAAGTGTACTCAAACAGATAGCGAACAGGGCGAAAAATTGCCGATGTGCGGAAAATTTTCGTCGAAACCGAATGTTTCCACGAGTGAATTTCTTTCTCAGAACGTGATATGTATAGAAAAGTTTCAGCATTTAAAAAAGCACACACTCTTTATGCATAACTTGGAGATGACTTACGCATGTCACGCAATGTTGGATGATTAAATGTTTTAAGTTAAGATCTCCACCATATTTCTGTACCCAAAAACACTTTTCCGAGTTGTACAGAGTCTAGAAAGAAGAAAAAATAACATACAAATGTAGGCTGTTGAAAACATTTAGGAGAAGAAATGGAAGTAAAAGCGGATTGGGGAGTAAATTCTGAAAATTCGTTTCATATCCTCCCCTTCGTCTTTCGTTTTTGTCTTTCTTATTTTTTCACTTCTCCCTTTCTCTCCCTCGTTCCCTTCTTTGGACTTGCTTGAATGTGATTGACAATGTTGGGCAACAGCCGTGATGCTGAACGGTAGACAGAATCTGCTTAAGCTTGTCGATGAGGTTTTGATGGCCACAATCGAGAAGACTTCTTCCGGTGACACGGACACTTCAACTTCGCATAGGGATGACTTCAAGGAGTTCAAGGTCGCCCGGAGTCTACAGGTTCTAGCTTCTTTATCGGAAATTGAATTGCTTTATTCACCAAAGGACAGTTTGTTCTCACCGTCACTTAAATACAAATTAGGAACACGTTTTGTGTTCCGAGCGTCACATAATAGTGCGCGCTACTATGTATTGTGCAAAGGGTTCTAAGTTCGACCACCTACCATGGACCGATCTACCGAAACCTCGTCGTCAAAATTCTTGATAGTGCTGAGACGAATCTGACTCTTTCCACACACACCAGCATTTTTCTAGGGCGTCCTCACTGTTTCCACCAGAATATATTAATAAGTACAATGCTGCGAGGCAGGTTTAAGCGCGTGGAAGATTATTTATGAGACGTTGGCCCGGTCTATTATATTTCCAGTTGAAAAGGTTTTTCAGCGTTGTTTGTAACATGAAGCGCCATTGAATTGGAATATTCAAATTTGGTTCGCTTCTTGGTACATTTTAGGGTACGTGGTGTCTAGATTGGAATGTCAATTCTGGTTTAAAGTGAGTGTGCGCATGTCAACAGTGGACTACGTGAATGGCCATGATGACCAATACACGAATAATATTGTTTCTTCTGTAAGTCAAGTCTTCTGTAAATCGCTTCAAACGATAAAGAAAAAGACAACAAAAAAATTTCTAGATTAGTTAGCATGTTCATTTCTTACAATGGTACGCCTTTCTATCAGAGAGTGAAACTGACGGGTTTAATATACGGTTATGTTCATTTGAGATAATTTTCTATGTTTTGAAAAAATATACAACGATTCCAAGTTGTAACACTATTTGTGGGCCACTCTGTACAAACACAGGTTACAGGTTTACTGTACTAACAGTGTTCCATACACCAGTGAAAAAAATTTGAAAATGGAAATTGAATAGTTTAGTGTTGAAGCATTATAAAAAAAGGTTTTTGTTAATTTGTACCATGACTTTTTGTTTTGCGAAATTTGAATAAGACACGGCTTCAGTGAGTGGGCCTCACACATGTTAAACATTCAACGAGGGCAAATGATACAACTCAAAAATTTGTTTATCTGTTTTCAAAATTTCTCTCGACTCAGTCCGACTCGAATGAAGAGCTGGAATTGGATATCTACGATGCAGCGAGAACCCATTGGATACAACTGCACAAGACCAACATGCAGGTCAAATTTCCTCCCTTCTATGTTAAATGTGTATATTCATGATGCATTTTTCCGTCAAGTTCGCACAGAACTCTGTAAATTATTGA
Organism: Allodiplogaster pararmata; assembly: GCA_964056735.1. Lineage (NCBI taxonomy): Eukaryota > Metazoa > Nematoda > Chromadorea > Rhabditida > Diplogasteridae > Allodiplogaster > Allodiplogaster pararmata. Next base: position 31,622,651 of record OZ057406.1, on the reverse strand, counting down.
TTAGGAGAGAAGTAAACATGAAACTTCGGACAAACAAGTCTCACTAGACGTGTGAATCTAGTGAGACTAGATTTGAGTGAATCTAGTCTAGTGAGACTAGATTTGTGTGAATCTAGTCTAGTGAGACTAGATTTCTGTGAATCTAGTCTCACTAGATTCACAGGAAGGAAATTTTTTTACAAGGAAGGCTTTGAAAAAATTAAAGACTTTTATGAAAATGAGCCTTTTTAACTAAAACATCCGACATAATTAGTGAGTAAGAGAGATGGAGAGAAAGAGAAAGAGAAAGAGATAAAATGAAAAGGACAAGTAGAAGGAGACTGACAGAAAGAGTTTTGTTTTTTGTTGCAGCAGAGATAAACCGTTATCAGAAAACAAAAAATTACTATTTTAACTACTATGGTCGTGTAAAACGAGAACCATAGTACTCGATTTCGTGTGAAACCCGTCCGAGTCTATACTTGGTGGCATTAGACTGCATAATGAAACACGATAGCAATTCAGAGTCACCACAGTGAATGGCTGGTCGGTTTTACTGGATTTCTGTTCAAAGATATGCACAAGGAACGATTAACTGTAAACGGCTCTTGCTCGTTCTTACTCCAACCCCCGTAAACGGCTCTTGCTCGTTCTTACTCCAACCCCCGTAAACGGCTCTTGCTCGTTCTTACTCCAACCCCCGTAAACGGCTCTTGATCGTTCTTACTCCAACCCCCGTAAACGGCTCTTGCTCGTTCTTACTCCAACCCCCGTAAACGGCTCTTGCTCGTTCTTACTCCAATCCTTTACACTGGAGACGAAGTTCATTCAAATGAGCTACAAATTCGCATAGAAACCCTTTGTAGGCTCTCCGACACATTAAACAAGAGACTAGTTGAACGAGACTGAAACTGTAGGTAGGATTCACTAGATGTTACCTACTATAGGACAATGGGACTAGTGGATAGAAAAAAACTCAATAAATACTCCTGCTTTTCACTCAGGGCGTTCTAGTACAGAGCTGCTTCATCAAGATACTCGAAGACTACAATCATATTAGTCCCATTTGGCAATTTGGACGAGAAATTGTTGGGAAGTATCCCGGTAAATGGCAACACAAACTGCACGACAATTTTCACTTCCGGTAACTTACTATTACGTCATAGATTACTTTTTGACTTTTTTGAACACTGGATTCAAGTTTTCCATTTTAGTGAATAATGAGATCATCTTAACCTTAATTCTGGTTTTTTGTGTCCGACATTTGGATCCCCATTCTTATCCTTTCGTTTTCGGCCTGAGTGTTTTTCTTGAAACATGAACCTGTAAACTTAAATCTTCATTACAAACTTTGATTCACGCACATCTTTGCTCTTGTATATTTTTTATAGTCTTGTAAAAAAAAAAAAATTTAGACACCACTGTGCCTCAGTCCAGGCGGCATTGACACTGGTGATGGAAAACAAGGATGACCTCGGCAATATGACGAGACTTCTTCATGAAATTGGAGCACATCATTTCTTCTATGACGCCTTCGAACCCCATCTAGAAGTGAGTGAGTTACAAACCGTGCTCCTCGTATATCGTTACTCGAAACAAAGTAAGCTAGTCACAATTTGCTCTCTGTTTGTTTCGATACTCGATACTTCTACAAGAGCATAATTTTTTTCGATTAGTTTAGTAATTTGTAACAGCTCATCAAGCTCTACAACAATCGACGGATGTTCCAGATATTCGAGCACGCCATGATTGACACGATGAAATTGTTACTGAAAGGATCGGATGCGATTGAAGATGACACAGAACTCAGCTGGAGAGCCGTAAGTTAAGTAAAAATATGTAACTAGACAGACAGCCGTTTTTAGGCATTAGCGAACAGGGCTGAATCTGGTGAAACTGGAAAGAAAAAAAAACGTTTCGATCACAATTTGAAAGTATTAATTTGATCAGGTAGTAAAAACGGGCTCAAGAGCCTTCAGTAGAGGACAACAACAACTTGAAACCACGAGAACCGTGAGCACTGTCGAAAATTTTTCCCATTGTGAAGCTTTTAATTAGACTCAACGATTAGAGTTGAAATTTAATCATATTGAAAGAAAATCGAAATTGAGTTTTATGCTTTATCAAGTGCCTAAAACAATGGCAGTGAAATTTAAACGCGTGTAGGGGCAGCTTAGAAAAGAAGGCCAATTTGAGCACCCCTTATAGTATAAAAAATGGCTATGAAGTCTCTGTAGTGTTGTGGTCGCGCGCTCGCTACCGGTAAAAGAGATTCTACCCGAATAGGTCAGTTACCTATTCAGGTAGAATCTAGAATTCAGGTAAATATAAAATTCATCCAACGATTATAAAAGGAGCGCGTAGCTGCCTGTTGGGAGTAAAAGTAAGAAGATCCTTATTGGTGAAATTTCAATAGTTAGATCAAATTCTCTCTATGTTCAGCATTTTCTCAGTTGGAATCAGGTGTTCTCTATCTTCCTTACGCTTATTCAAGCCCGGCCGGTACGAACTCCCTTTAGATATCGAACTGACCTATTCCGGTCGGACCCTGGGTTACAGCTGGTTAATGTGCTGCATGATGTTCTGTGATAGCAGCAGTGGGGAAATTCAGGTTCGTGCAAGAGCGTTACCAAGATTTCTCAACCCGATTGGTTTAGGAGAAACAGTTGGAAGGGGGAGGGACGAACTTATTATCCTCCGGACAATATTCGCGCACACTGTAATTGAGCCACAATTGGAACTACATAGTTAAAAACCCCTGACCTTTCTCTATTGAGATTTTCAGCTGCTGAGTCGTTGCAAGGTGTTGATGTGCGAGGGAATATCAATCCAACGATCTACTTATCTTAAGCAGTGTGTCACTATCTTCGAAATGGAAATTATACAAAAAGTTAGACATAGCAAGAAATCGCATGGACAATGTGTGCTCGGTTGGTGTATTGGTAACGCTCTACAAGACCGGTTGGGCAGCGGAGGTTCGGTCCCGGCCGAGTGCCATTTTTGCCCATGCGATAAATTTTTTCCACACAAAAAGTGTTTTGTTGTTCTGTCTTGAGCAATCATCCATGAAAAAAGGGAATTTAAGTTGGTGAGGTTAGATAAACTTTTATAAATCGAGGAGAGAGTTGCTGTATAGCTGAAAAAAAGATGTTAAACATTTTCTCAATTTGAGTTAATACAGCGGTTACAATCAGCACTGAACGAAAATATGAAGGATGAACGATAGACTAGTACTTCGTAATAAAATGGATTCTTCGAACGCTTCACTTATTCTAAATATATTTTTTCAATCTATTTAACTCATGGCACGATGACGATACAATGTATAAAATTTTAGTTCTACCAGGAATATTTATCATGAAGATGTTGATAACTCGTAGCAGAAAACTTTCCTGTATAATAAGTATTACAATGCAGTTCCGTCATTCGTGAAACTTGAGACAAATTTTGAGAATTGGCGAGAGGTTGAACGGTTTGGAATCGAAGAAGCAGGCGATATACTTTGCAAATCGGCACTTGAGGTTCATCATTGCAACTTAAAGTTCTTGTGACTGTTTTTGATTAGAAAAGTTACTCAACTAAAGTGACAAGAGCTATATCAAAAGAGAAACACTAGAGAAAAAAGATTCTAAAAGGTTAAGCAATTCGCAAGAAGATATGCGAAAGAAAGATCGTGCGCAGAGAAAAGAAAGATGCTGAGAGAATCAAATAAAGGGAGAGAGACAGAAAAATAACAAAGACGCAGGCAAAGATGGAGAGAGAAGGAGAGAGAGAAAGAGAGAATAAATAGGGAGAGAAAGAGAAAGAAAAAGAGGTAGAAAGACGGATACAGAGAGAGAAAGAAAGAGAGAGGAATAGAGAGAAAAAGAGAGAGAGGAAGAGATAGAGGAAGAGAGAGGGAGGGAGAGAGAAAGGGGAGAGAATTTTTTAAGAGATTTCTTATTTGCAGCATTACGATGAGTTCCTGACGAAAAACAAGATGCTAATGCCTTTTCCTCAATTCACGTCTTCAAGTGACACATTCAATCAATTTTGTCTGATGACCATGAAGGTTCAATTTCTATTTCAAACGCTTAATTTAGTCTTCAACTTCCCGGTAACAAAGTTCAAGGGAAAAGACATCTGGTTAAAGTGGCAATTTATTGAACTGTCAAACGGAAAAAATAGTCCACAGGGCGAGATCAAACCAAGATATCTCTCATATCTCTGTCCGGGGGTGCAAGCGCGTTACCATCTTCATCATCGAGATCAAGGGACATGAAGCGCTATTAATAAGAACATTTTCGCTAACGTTTCTCCAGATCTTGATGGATAGATAGAGAACAAAGAGTGATTTGGTCGATACGGCCTCAAAATGTACCAACCCTGATAGACACCGGATTTCTCCAATGGGTTAGATACAAACTGTAAAGGGCACTTCTTTTCTTCTTTATCACTCTCTCCCTTTTAGAATTTTTGAAATTCCAGGCACAATTTCCGTATCCCATAGCTGTTTCTTACACTAGCCAAAGAAACGAAGTGGTCAAAAATACTAATTATAAGAGAAAGGCTCTCTTTGAAGAAAAACCGATTCATTTCAAAGTAAAAAAGAGATTTTCTTACAGACAAAGACCTAAAAACAAAAAGCGTATATTTTTTGCGTAGACTTCGCATTTGATGCCACTTCTAGTAACACCGAAAATGTGTTCCACGGCTTCGCACCATTAGTAATTCTCTGACCACTACTTATTCCAAGACGCGATGAAGCTACATATGTTGCTTGAATCCTCAATGATTAAAAGCGTTTCAATGAAGATTCTCACAGGCATTTGAGGACGCAATCAAATCATTCGACAAGGAGAATGGATTCTTGAGTCTATGGAAGAGATTGGAAGAGTACAGCGTGACTTGCATGGTAGTCGATGTATGCCCAAGTTTCATTCGGAAGGCTGTCATGAAAGGTCGGCTTATTGCCACAGAAGAGATTTCCAGGTCTAGAAAGACTCATATTTTTCAGAGAATCAGCTCAAACTTAGCTAAAGCTAAATTAATCTTCTAGTATCCAAACGAAAATCTCCCATTTTCACCCAAAAATTTCAATCATATCTGCAATAATTTCCGTCTAATTGCGGCAAAACATGGTGTGCCATTGAATCAAACTTTTTATTTTGCTCTCCGGTTTGTGATATTGAGTTTGAGAACGCAGAATATGTTTACGAAAACGTGTTTACGAAAACCTACGCGTTATGTTGGCTAAAAAATCTTTAAAAAGTTCGGTATGTTTACGAAAACCTACGCGTTATGTTGGCTAAAAGTTCTTTTATATTGGGTTTTTCCATTAGAGGTGATAAATAATAAAATTGTAAAAAGTTTAAACTAAAAGTTTCCAGGCATACACGACATGTTGACTACTGTGCTAGGTAAAAGAGAACCGACCGAGTTGGAGAAGGGAACGTGGAAAAAGATCTATCGCGTTGTTGAACAAGTGAGGATCAATGATTTTTTGCGAGTGTCATGTTGACTCAAACAATTTTGCATCAAAACACGGATTCAGGGAAGTCCAAAAGCGTCGTTGATCAAACGAATAAGTGAATGTGTAATGGTAACACACGCTCCCGGTTTCAGTCAGAGATGGTTGGTTTTCCGGTGGACTAGCTTTTTTCTGTGCGATAGTTTAATCATTTGTCATCTTAACCAGGCGTCACTTTCTTTAAACTGTGTAACTTAGCTTTTGAAGATTTATCATCCATCTTCCATCTCTCTTCTGTCTTAATCGTGAATTCTGGAGTTACGCTCTATTCATGACGCAATCGCTTGATAAGAATGCGTAAGAGCATATGAATCAGTGAATGTATGTAGGAAGACAAAAAAAATCACCCAGTAAAAAATGATTAGCATTATTTCCTTCATGATTTGCCTTTCTCTACGTTTTAAGGGTTTTTTTCGCTACCAATTGTAAACGAGTTCTGTTTGTGCATGAAATTGAATGAGAATAAAAAGAGGAGAATTAGTTACTATGAATGAATAAAAAATCTCGGAGAAATCGAAGCATATGAAAACTTTTCAAGGAATGTGAATCATAGTTCAAGAATGACCACAGAAGTCTCTTCATTGGAAGATAAAAAGTTTGTATCGAAATGAAAGCTTTCAGTTCCTTTGAGAGAGATACATAGCCTTTCAGAAAGGAACCTCCTTTCATAGAGGAACCTCTTTTTACAGAGGAACCTCCTTTCAGAGAGGAACCTCTTTTTACAGAGGAACCTCCTTTTAGAGAGGAACCTCCTTTTAGAGAGGAACCTCCTTTTAGAGAGGAACCTCCTTTTAGAGAGGAACCTCTTTTTAGTGAGGTTTTTTTGCTATACGATCCATGCTTGTGATTTATAAGAACTTTTTTGCAGAGTATTCTGATCAACATCGCGGATTACTGATGCATTACGTTGGAATATTTGACTGCAGTTCCCACGAGTTGCTAGTTTCAGATCAAAACTTATTTTTAAGGCTCTTCATGAGAAACCGGGAAAATGTGTTCGTGGTCAAAAACCGGAAAACCGGAAAACACAAAAAGAAACCGGAAAACACAAAAACACAAC
>OZ057406.1:31603603-31611103 GCA_964056735.1 Allodiplogaster pararmata | reverse complement strand
CTAAGTCTCCGCTTGAAGTTATATCGAATCTTGTCTCGGATGCTTCTCACGTGGAAGGAAATTTTCACGGTCGCTGGTCTGCCACTCTTGGGACGGTCATCAGTCGTACCCGTCTCACGAGAACGACGTAAAGTGTCCTCCATGGTTCTGTGGGAAAATCCAGTGATTCTGGCGATGTGCTTCTGAGTGTACCCGGAATGGCTTTACAGAAAACAGAATACAGCCTATGTCAATGTTCAAGACCATTACTTGAGAACGAATAGAGATATCATTCTGATTTTTTTAGAGTGTGTTTTTAACGTTATGAATAAGATACAAGCAAAAAAAAATCACACGACCGCTACAACAAAAAAAAGGATAGAAAGTGACAAAGTCGTCCACGTCATCTTTTGCCGCATCCTGTAGAAAAAAAATGAAAAAAAGTTAAAGGATTCTTTTGTTTAGTTCAGCTTTTATCTATTTACCACAAATCGTTCAGAATTGCAGTTCAGCCAAAAGTCCAATTCATCTAAATGGTTCACTGAAGAAAATAAAATTTGGCTAGTAACATACTTCAAGAAAGCTTTTTTGTTGAGAGAATAGCCAAGATTGCAAATTTGAAGAGAGCGCACAAATCCACATATCGTTAATGAACTTCGGAATAAAGATGACAAAGAGGTACTCGTCTTTAATTTTTCTATAAATGCTAAATCAGAACCGTAAAACATCTCGAGGCTTTACCAGTTCTGACCGGCAAATATTCAACTGGGTGGCCTCGATGCCAAGTGACATCATTGATCTATAGTTTTGTTAAAATAGTGGAAACATAAGGAATGATATCGAAAAAGAGATCTAAGTTAGTTTTCAAATTCAAAAAGAGCTAATCGGTGAGGTTGGCAATTTTCGGTTTCTCGCATAAATCATCTTCGAATAAAACAATAGTTGTTAGCATAATTGAGAAAATATCATAGTAAAAAATACTTATTTCCCTTAGCCTGTCGTCATGAAAACCGGACCTCTTCTTTGATGTTTTCCAAGTCATAGAAGCCCTCATTTTCTTCTCCGAATGAAAGATTTCTCTCTTCGTAGTTCTGCGCTCTTTCCAGTCGTTGTTTGGTTGCTTCACTGTCCTCTTCAATCTGCATTTCTCTCGGATGATCAACACTCATGAAAAACAATTTTTCCGATAATTTTTACTTAGTTTTTCAGATAAGTGAAAAATGATTCTCGAGTCTCTTTCTTACTCTCTTTTCTTATCTCGATTGATCTTTAGCTAATTTTCAATCTCTTACTCCGTTTTGATCTCTCTCTCTCTCTCTCTCTCTCTCTCTCTCTCTCTCTCTCTCTCTCTCTCTCTCTCCCCCTCTCTCTCTCTCTCTCTCTGTCATTCTGTCTTTCTCCATATACTCCGTCTGTCTTTTTTCCTCTCTTCCCTAGTTCAATAAAAAAAAATCTGAACCTTGTTGTTCTCAAATTCTCTACTCTGGAACATCGAAGAGTTTGCAGGGAGTATAACGTTTCCTGCAACAAAAAATCTGATGGAAAAAAGCACAAAAATGCGTCCTAGAAATATTGATGGAACGAGGCAGGTGAATACAACGGCAGTTCGCAGTATCTCAAATCTCTGATCATGTGATTTTTACACAAGCTTGAAAATGTTTTTTTATCAATCATGTTAACTCTTACATGTATGTTCAATAACAAATATTTAAAAAAACCAACAGCGTATTTGGTTAAATGATTTCTATATCACTTTAAAGCCCAGAACATTAAATCCATATTTAAATATGGACTAATCGAACTTGTTTGGGTCTCAGTCATAGTAAATCCGTGAGGTTCATCAAAACTTTGTCTAGTCAATTGAGAGATAGTTCATTTATACATATATGTAAATGAGGAGCTAACCACCACAAGAGTTGACAAAGAGATTCCCTTCATTGCGCGGAGGTGAGATATTACGAATTCCTTTCCACCTCTGAAATTAAAGCTTTTACCCTAAGAAAGTTTTATTTTGTATTTTATCATTTTTAAACAGTATTTACGAATAAAGATGTAAAATATAGCTTAAAAAATTTTGCTAGTAAGATCACATAAACACACTAAATTACTGTTGCGGGGCTCGAAAGAAATGTCAAGATAATGTCTGTTATCACTTGTGATTTCCGAGCACAAACTGTTCATACTCACACAGTCAATTGAAGATACAAGTTTTGTGGTTTGTTTTCCAACGTTTTCACAGTTCACGCCGGTAAGCGATGTTTGGGATAGATTAGAAAGAGAAAGTGAGAGCGGATCACGTGTTGATAAGTGGTGGCTGCGGGCTGTTGAGAGGCGGCTTGGTTGGGTTGAGTATGAACGACAACCTCGCGGACCCTCCCCAAGGTTCTCTGAGCGGGGACTGTCTCCGTCTCTGGCCTCCCGTCAGGTAGAAATCGGAAACAAATATTATTACATAGTTAAATCTTCAAAATGCTCAGTTACACAGTTTTAAGGCAGTGACGCCTGGTAGAGAAGACAAATTGATCAAACCAACGCACGGAAAAAAGCTAGTCACCGGGGGGACTCGAACCCATGCAACCATCTCTCTTCTATCTCGTTCTTGGATAGAGGAGAGATGGTTGCATGGGTTCGAGTCCCTCCGGTGACTAGCTTTTTTCCGTGCGGTGGTTTGATCAATTTATTACATAGTTAGTATGAGAATTGGGAAAAAATTGAGAGAGAGGTGAACGAAAGAGAAAAGCGAGAAATAAGGAGAGACGAAGAAAGATGGAGGGAGAGAGAGAGCGTTACAACAGAGAAAGAAAGACAGAGAGAAAGGAACAGGAAGAGAGAGAAGTGTTCAAATAGTTAATAACCTCCAAGTGCTGCCTTCTCTTCTTTGTCCATGTCCTTCATTTGACTGGACGCTACCTCCCGGGCCGTATCTTAACAATCCTAAATGCAATAACTTGACAGCCTAGTCAAAGCACTCAATATACACCTAATTGTTCATGAAGGTTCATTCAAATCCAATTCGTCGTTGCTTGATTTTTTAAGGTTTTGAAATTTATTATTGAAAACATCACGAAAATGTGATGAATTATAAGAATTTAAATCTAAATGTAAACAATTTTTTAAACTTGAATGAATTCTCACCTTTTTTTTGTTTTATATTGACCGTGCGACGAACTATTCTGTGGTTTTTTTATCGAACAATATCGTGCTGTGATACTCCTTATGTTTGCACATAAGCCTTCAAAATTCATCCTTTGGTCGAAAAAGTAATTTGAAATTTGATTGGTTGCTAGGATAAATATCAAGCCGTGTAACGAGAAAATGTCTTATTAATATCAATTACAACTTCTTATCTTAACAACACCGTTCTAATATAGAAATGTTCAACACTCCAGTTCAACGAGATAATCAAGAACATACTAACTATAATAATAATAATCATAATAGAATCCATTCAAACCAATTTCATTCTTTAAGTGTATCCTTCAATCAAAATTATCACTTTGAAAAAAAAATTTTTGAAGTCACTGATATATCAAAAACCGATAAAAAGAACAAGACCATAGAGATCGCGAAGTAAATTTCACTTTTCTTTTGTGCAAGCGCCAAAGTTGGTCTTGTCGAATGTTTTTTTTATTGATCGTTTTCTGTCCCCTTTCAATAAACCACATTTACTCATCTTCTTCGGAATGTTCGATGACACTTTTTACATTTAAATTATACATAACTTACTGTTCCCAGCTAATTTTTTTTGATATTCTTCTACCTTTTTCTCAATCCTCTGGTTCGAAAGAACTGTAATTTGGTGAATAAAGCATTTGTATCAAGAACCTGAACTTGCTCGCGTCGTATCGAGCATCCAAAGGACCTCCTTCGAACATCTGTTCCGGGGCTGAGATTCCGATGCCGACGATGTCAACTCGCATCATGGAGCCTCTACTTGTTGATCTTTCTCGATTCGGACTCCTAAACTAGGATTTTTGGTTCACATGAGCATAGTTATGTATGTCTTGTAGTTAAATTTTCTCCCGAGCATTGTCATTCATCGAAGATAAAGACTTTGAGGAGCATAGTTATATATCAGACTATCGTGTTTCTTGCCAAAAACTGAATAATAGTTTAAATCTGTAATTATCTGCTTCACCTCGTTTTCTCGATCAAAACTAAACTAATGCGAATCCTCTTAGACCTTACTCAAGCTTAACTAATCTACTTTCAAATTTAAGGGAAAAAACCTAAAATTATGAGCAAAAACATACACCGTGAGTGTCCTGGAGTCGTGGACCTCCCCGATGCGAACAGGGGCGACTGGTAGTCTTTCGTGCCGTTCTCGTCCTGCCTCGATGAAGCGGTTGTCTTCTCTTAATCTCTTTTCTCTATCTCGAATAATTTCTTGCTCGTCTACTTTCTGGGTTATTCTTCTCTCCTCACTCCCCCTCCCACGAGTCCTCTCATCGTGCTCCGATTCCCTGGATCTGACTATATCATTTCCCATTCGATATTCCGGCTGACGGTCTCTTTCTCTGGATATGGCCTCGTCTCTCCTCCTATCTGCACCTCGCTCTGGTTCCCTGATCATGACCTCATCCTTTCTCATCCGAGCCTCGGCTTCTCGATCTGATCCTCGGTGCCTCGCTTCGTTCCTTCCCATTCTTTTCTCCGGTTCTCTTTCTGATTTCCTTTTCATGATGAACTCTCCTCCCCTCATTCGAGTCTCTGGCTCCCACTCTGATTCCCTGATTTTTAACTCGTCTCTTTTCATTCGAGTCTCTTCGCTCTCTGACTCCCTGATTTTGACCTCGTCTCTTCTTATTCGAGTCTCGGGCTCCCACTCTGATTTCTCCCTGAAGTTGACCTCGTCTATTTTCTCTCGAATCTCTGGCTCTCGCTGGAAACCTTTGTTTTTGACCTCATCCTCCCTCAAGCGAGTTTCTTTGCTTTTCTCAAACTCTCGTATCTGCACTTCATCCCTTCGAATTCGAGCTTCAGTTGTTCGGTCCGTTCCTCTGAAACGGAGTTCATTCCTAATGATCCGAGCCTCTACTTCTCGTACAGGTTGACGTCCTCTGTTCTCTCTCACTATTTGGTTCTCATCTTTATCCCACGTTTCGAATGCGTCTTCCTTCCTCAGACTCTCTGATCTTCTCTCAGTGAGGTCTGGATTCTTCTGAGGCAAACTTGAGTCTCTCCTTATAACTTCCTCCCTTTTCGAAACCATCACGCCTCTTTCGTCAACTCGCTCGTCGGTTTTACGAGTCTCACTTCCCATGCCTTCCTCTGCTCTTTTCGAACTCATCATTCTTCTCCTTCTCTCCTCCTCTTGTAACATTCGAGCCTCCATTTCTTTCCGTCTCTCCTCGTCTGCTTTCAAGCGAGACTCGCTAGCTCGTCCCGAGTGGGGCAGAGTAGCATAAGGAGTATTCGGCTTTCTCTGAAATACCATATCTGACATAGCAATCGAAGAAGACTCAGTTGAAAAAGTTTGATTGTAGTAACGCTGGTAAGGAGAAAATACGAATAAACTACCACGAAGCTTCATACCGTGCAAAATTCTATCATAAATTTCTTTTTCTTTGATAACTTTCTCCATTTCATATCCAGTAGTCTGAAATTATAGCCAATAATTTCACAGACGATCGATGGGAAATTGAGACAAAAATCACAGAAATAGGAATACCAAAAATTAAACTGCAACACGAAACCATTGTATAACACATTACCCATATTTGTAAAAAAAAACTTAAACTCGATCTGAAACAGATATGATCTACGATTTTATTTGTTGTAAAACGTGTCATTCGATAGTCTAATATAGCCAGACAAAAAGCTTAATTTTCCGTCAACATAAGAAAAATTAGAAAATTCTAGTTTTGATGAATGAGTTTAGTTTATCTTGAAGCAGACATTCATATTTGTGTATAACCACAGCATATACTTTCAAATACACATAAAAAAGACCACAGGTTCACTCTTTGCGGAAATATGTAAATATTAAATTTAAATAACTTAATTATTTTTGATGGACTTTGGCACGGTACTGTATTTAGAAGTACTGTATTTAGAAGTACTGTATTTAGAAGTACTGTATTTAGAAGACTCATTGGCTTCGTAAATAAAGCTTCCATCATAGTATTCTATTTTATAGAGCGTTCAGGTGAATGAAAAAAAAAAAAAGATTTCAAGTCAACATCCACGTTTTCGAAAAGGTTGAGAGTCAAGGAATCAGTCCCAAATGACAGTCGAGGAAATAAATATGTCAAGGAAATAAAATGTCACGGAATCAGTCCCAAATGACAGTCGAGGAAATAAATATGTCAAGGAATCAGTCCCAAATGACAGTCGAGGAAATAAAAATGTCACGGAATCAGTCCCCAATGACAGTCGAGGAAATAAATATGTCAAGAAATCAGTCCCAAATGACAGTCGAGGAAATAAAAATGTCACGGAATCAGTCCCAAATGACAGTCGAGGAAATAAATATGTCAAGAAATCAGTCCCAAATGACAGTCGAGAAAATAAATATGTTTCAAGTCTGCGAGAACAACGTGTATCGTCTACTATATATGATGAAAGCGAGCAAAAAAAGGTATTTGCCTGGATGTGATTGATGTGTCTGACGCTCCAAAAAAAGACAAAAGCTTGCGAATAAGCCATGCTTATTCGGCTTTCACTTCATCATCATTAGCTTATTCTGCTTCTCTCTCTCTTTCTCTCTCTCTTTCTCTTTCTCTCTCTCTTTCTCTTCTCTCTTTCTCTTTCTCTTCTCTTTCTCTTTCTCTTTCTCTTTCTCTCTCTTTCTCTTTCTCTTTCTCTTTCTCTTTCTTTCTCTTTCTCTTTCCCTTCTTTCTCTTTCTCTTTCTCTTTCTCTTTCTCTCTTCTCTTTCTCTTTCTCTCTTTCTTCTTTCTCTTTCTCTTTCTCTTTCTCTTCTCTTCTCTTTCTCTTTCTCTTTCTCTTTCTCTTTCTCTTTCTCTTTCTCTTTCTCTTTCTCTTTCTCTCTTTCTCTTTCTCTTTCTCTTTCTCTTTCTCTTTCTCTTTCTCTTTCTCTTTCTCTTTCTCTTTCTCTTTCTCTTTCTCTTTCTCTTTCTCTTTCTCATTCTCTTTCTCTTTCTCTTTCTCTTTCTCTTTCTCTTTCTCTTTCTCTTTCTCTTTCTCTTTCTCTTTCTCTTTCTCTTTCTCTCTTTCTCTTTCTCTTTCTCTTTCTCTTTCTCTTTCTCTTTCTCTTTCTCTTTCTCTTTCTCTTCTTCTCTTCTCTTTCTCTTTCTCTTTCTCTTTCTTCTCTTTCTCTTTCTCTTCTTTCTCTTTCTCTTTCTCTTTCTCTTTCTCTTCTCTTTCTCTTTCTCTTTCTCTTCTCTTTCTCTTTCTCTTTCTCTTTCTCTTTCTCTTTCTCTTTCTCTTTCTCTTTCTCTTTCTCTTTCTCTTTCTCTTTCTCTTTCTCTTTCTCTTTCTCTTTCTCTTTCTCTTTCTCTTTCTTTCTCTTTCTCTTTCTCTTTCTCTTTCTCTTTCTCTTTCTCTTTCTCTTTCTCTTT
>OZ057406.1:31477492-31603403 GCA_964056735.1 Allodiplogaster pararmata | reverse complement strand
ATGAAAGAGACATCATTTTTGTGAGTTTATTTGTTTAGGGAAAATCTAAAGCGAAAAACTCACAAAGAAAATGTTACCTGGAAGAAGTAGAGAATAACAGAACTATGAAGTTCAGAAACACAAAAGAACTTTTAAGAAAGAAAAAAACCTTTGCTTCTTAGACATGAATCATCGATGGTGAAAGAAATCAACTGTTTAATTTTTTGACGAAATGATATCATCGGGTTTTCGGAAATTATAAAAATGGTGAAATGTAAAAAAGGCTGTCTAAGCGCATTGTCTCAAACCGAAAATTAAAACTGAAAAAAAAGCCTAAGCCTAAGCCTAACCGATATCAAAGGTTCTTCGTTGCTGTAAATATTTGTTCACTATGAATTGCTTTTGTCACCTTACTTTGTTTTTTTTCTTCATATAACCTAGATTGTATTTCGGTTTTGAGACTTTTCTCTGTATTAGGTGAATGACAGTAAAACATGTTTTCATATACGACGCATTGATAACCAGTTAATTTCTAGCATTATGGGCGATCGGAACAATCGCACGCTGTACGAGGCTATCGTCATTTTCATATACGATCTGCTTGTCCGCATTGTCGTCTTTTGGAAAACCCAAAGGTATCATTCGAAGCTTCCGAATACTGAGAGATAATCGCTTGGGAATCCAATAAGTAGTTGTTTTTTCAAAACATCTCAAAACGATTTCAGATAAAGAATGCTTCTGAGAACGAAATTTGTTACCTGATGCTAGTATAATTTTTAAGAACTCCAAAGCCTTTATTGAATTCGTTTAATTTTTTTCAAAATCTTCGCATAAAAAAATAGAAAAAATATCTGAATTCAAAGAAATATCAACTCCGAAATTTGAAAGTGTTTTTTTTGCCATTCCACGAGGTATCAGTGTATTTTAGGCATGAGTTTTAAACTCTGAAAAATTCTAAATGAAAAAAAACTATAGTTGCTTAATTCGTATTCCACAACCAAGGAGCCCCAATCCAACTAAACTTTGATAAATGCTTTCCGATTAAAAAAAGTCCTCACCCAGCAACAAAAACGAATTTCGGTTCAACTATCGCTTAGAACTAGTCCTGGGTTCACCATCATCGACCTCCCTTCTCTCCCCCTTCCCCACTACCCCTTCTCGCTTTTGCTGCGACAACGAGTGTTGCCATAACACTACTGGACACATTGCGGAACCTTAACAACTTCTTCATGGAACGCACAAAGGCCTGGATCACGACGTATCGCATACTAAATAACATCCAAGCTTCAGGTCCCCTCTAAGAGGATCCCCTGGATTCCTCGATGTTATCGAGGTCACAGATGAAGAATGGAGGAGAGAACAACTACAAAGAAAAGTCTGGTTTAAAATTTGAACCACTGCAGCAAATTTGAACAGCATAAAGGTTAACTAGTCCGTTTGTTTCGCATAGAAACACATGTCGGTAATGAAGAGACGGATGGGTTCAATCCCATTCGAAAGAATAACTTTTGTCTTATAGATATTTACTAGTTTTTCAGCTTTATAGATTTGTTGGCTGGAAACTTTTTGAAACTAACTGATTCTCAATTACTATTTCGCATGGAAACACGAGCAGCTTTTTTGTTACCTCCAGACCGAAGAACTGCACGTAATCAATGCTTCCACGCTAGAAGGAAGCAGTTCCTTACTTCTCACTGTTACGACTTCCATGCAGGTGCTATTTCATAACCTTGCTCTGTTATGCTCCTTTCACGACTAATTTTCACCAAACATGAACTTGACTAAGAGAGAACAAGGCCTTTGAGTCGTTCATATACATACGTACTGAGTGCTTTCGCAGAAACCAGCGATCTGTAATAAATAGTTTTGCGATAGATAGTTGAGTGCACTTCTTTCAATACACAGTACATTGACTAAACATTGAAAAAGGTCATCGATTCAGAATTTCGGCTATCACCTTCAGCTCAATCTCAATGGCAATCGCTACAGGACTCCGGAGAAGCAGACAAACTTCAGGCCCAATTTCACAGATTTATACAGGTATTTTCATTTCATTTAAGAAGGAGGGATAGGCTGTTCAGTTATTCTCATCTTCTCTGAATGCCATAGATAGCTGTATCTAGCCCTATAATTTCCGATAACTTAAGACCCTTCTCTATAGACGTCAAATCTTCCTCGATTACTTTGCTGATACTTCTGTCATAAAGTAGTACACTATAAAGTTGTACATGTACAGTACCGTCCAGAAGTATACCAAAAAGTATATTTTGTCGTATATCCTTTCTGTTTTTGCGCACACTGGCGCAATTTTTTTATATGTTGTATGGCTCGTGATTCACGTCATATTGTGAAAAAAAAAGCCGTTTCTGAAAAAAGCAGATCAGCTCAGTGATTTTTTTCTTAAAACTGTCTTTTTCGAGGTTTTGACATATGTTCTTCTTTATTTTTTCTGTTTATTGCAAAGGTCATAAAAAGTTTTCATCCTTTTTCAGATATAGGGTCGACCAAAGGTTCTAAGAACCTAAGTGAAAAGGACCGGCAGGTCATTGCACGGGGGCGGGAAATGGGCATGAGGTTGGCCGATCTGGCTTGCCAATTCAAGACTGAAGTTGGCACGATCTCTCGCTCCGCGAAGACGCCAATTCAGACGAAATCACGTGGAAGGCCTTCCATAACTTCTCCCAGCATTGACCGTGTCATAACTAGGATAAGCAAAATCAACCCCCCGAAAAAACGCGGCAGAAATTCACAACGAAATGCTGCATCACTTCAATGTTAAAGTAAGTATTTTTGTTGTTTTTTGGTAAGATAAATTTTTTCATAGGCAAAAATTGGTTTTCAGATCTCCGTCAATACGGTGAATAGGCGTCTGCGCACCGCCCGCCTCTTCGGACGTCGCCCGCTGAAGAAGCCGATGATCTCGGAGATGAACCGGGAGAGGCGATTGCAGTGGGCAGAGGACCATTAGCATTGAACAGTGAAGGGATGGAATCTGGTGCTCTAGTCTGATGAGAGCAAGTTTCTGCTTTTTGGGACAGACGGAATTAGGCATGTGAGGCGGCCTCTAGGCTCTAGGTTCAATGCTAGGTATCAGGTTCCGACCTGTAAGCAGGGGGAAGTTCAGTGATGATGTGGGGAACGTTTCACGCGGGTGGGATCGGGCCTCTGCACAGGGTAGAGGGTATTATGAGGAAGGAAGATTAAATAGATATACTCTCGAACGTCGTGATGCCATATGCACGCTCAAACATGCCCCGGGGCTGGATATACCAGCAGGACAATGATCACGCTTCGCGTGTGGTCCAAGACTGGTTTGGTCAGCGTCGAGTGACCCTCATGGACTGGCCGAGCCAGTCACTGGACCTAAATCCGATAGAGCACGTGTGTGGGGAGCTGGGAAGGCCGTCGAAGGCAAGACTGCTCAGAATGCGGCGCAGAAATTCGCCCAACTCGAAGAGGCCTGGCACGTCCTCCCAGTTTTAACCCTCGCCATCTTGGTGGCCTCTATGCCACAAAGATGCAAGGCAGTCATTGACGCTAGGGATATGGCGACAAAGTATTAGACTGGAATAATCAAATTTCGGGTAGTACTGGACGGTTAAGTTGTTAGTGAAGATGTCATAGGTTACTGAAGAATATGTGCTCAAACTGTGTTTTTCTTGCATTTCATATTTTACGCTTTTTTTGTTCACAGTTAAGGGGCATCTCAAAAGTTATGTTGAAATTATGATTCGAAGTACTTGAAGATTATCTAATAAACATTTGAGCCTTTAATTCGAGTTCACTGAAGAGAAACACTGTAACATATACTTTTTGTTATACTTTTGAACGGTACTTATGTAATCTTAATCAATGGCTGTTTCCAACTTATGTTGATCCTCATTTTCCTTTCTCTCATCTATGTAATGTTAGTGACAATGAGAACAAGCTGTTAATTGGTAGATGAAGCAGATATTTGTTACATGAAGCTGTTATTTGGTATATGAAGCAGATATTCGGTAGATGAAGCAAATATTTGGTAGATTAAGCTGTTATTTGGTAAATGAAGCAGATATTTCGGCCAACTGATCGGTTGAAATTGAAATGAACCGAATGTTTTTAAACTTTATTAACTTTGTAACTAAACATTATTAAAGTGTACATAGTCGAAATTTCCAAGTGTGACCTTAAGAGTTTTTTGCGCTTGTTCTCCCCTCGGGGAAATGTACGTGTTCTATTAAGAGGGAAGACTGTGAAGACGAGCTTTACCGAAAAAGGTCGTGAGTTCGTAAATCACTTCCGAAGGAAACTCGGAGGCAAAAAACAACCAGTGCCTATGCTCTGGGTCATTGCTAATATGTATCATTAAAAACGGGGCGGAAGTGTCATATTCATGAGAACGTTGGTCAAAACACTGGCCATATTTCAACAGATACTTTTGAGAACGTACCATTTTTCAAATGTTAATAACTTTGTGGATATTTCAGACGATTGTCGCCGGGCCTCTTCGACTTGAACTTCGTGAACCATACAGACGATGTCGCATTCACTTCAAAGGCACATTAATGTTTGTTCCGGCTACTTGTATACTATCCTTAAACATTCAACTCTCTCCCTGGCTCCATGACATTTCGCACCGCGACAACTCGCACCCGAACTTCCCAAATTTTTCAGACCCAAGCTGTAGGCGTGTGATTTGTTGTTACATATGGTTTCGAACTAAGCCGAACTAGCGTGAACTCAATTAAGCCTAAACACTAATTTTTTTTTAAATTACATGGCAACATGTCGATTTTGGAATTTCGGGTGTGAACTGTCGAGGTGCGAAATTTCGTGTTACCATTTCGCTTCTCTTTTCTCCTTTCTCAATTCTTAACTATCATTTCTGCTTTTTTTCGCCTGAAGTTCACGTTTTTTCTACTTCTTTATCATTTTCTTTCTCTAGTCTTTTGATCATTTGATCATCTCTTTATTCACCACAGGACAGTTTGTTTTCACTGTCTCTGACATTGGAAGTAGGTATAAAAGGGAAAAAGATGGGATAATGTTTCTTGATCGTCAAGTCAAGACAAATAGGGAAAGGTTTGCAAGTTGACTCGGCGTTATTTCCTCGAAAATTTTGACAAATACTTCGATTTCGGTGATCTTCGGATGATTTTCTTAGCTTTTTTGATGATTTTCTTAGATTTCCGATTTTCTTAACCGCTCTGCCTCATCGTGACTTCCGGTCACTTTCTCTCTGAAATTTATTTCTTTTACCTCTCATGTTCTCGCTTCCTCAATTTTTTTAACCTTTTATTCTCCTCTCTTTAATTTCTTCATCTATTTTCTTTCTTTCTTTTCCTAACTCTCCCAGTCTCACTCTCTATTTCTAGATTTGTCTTTCAATTCCTCTCTCGCTCTTTTTTTTCTGTGCTTTTTCTCTATTTCCACTGTCTCTTTTCTCTCTCTCTTTTCACTCTCTCTCTCTCTCTCTCTCTCTCTCTCTCTCTCTCTCTCTCTCTCTCTCTCTCTCTCTCTCTCTCTCTTTCTTACAGTAATGATGCCACTCTGGACGAAGAGTTCGTGTGTATTGTCGGTTGGTGGAAGCCTACGTCAGAAGGCCGACTCTTCTACGAAAACGTTTCCACTCAAGCAATTCTTCCTCAACTAACCCATCAACCTTTGCATTTCAGCAAAAATCTCCATATTCTCACAAGGTTTTTTTCTTCCAATCTTGATTTTTTTCTTCTTCAAAACCATCAAAGGTCATTGGGTACAAACGATCGAGTATGAAAACAGCACGTATACATTTAACAGTAGAACTGATGTCACTTGAAAAATATGAAAGTATGAATAGTCTCACATGGGAAGCTTGAAGAGTCATACTTTCAAACGAGTTGATCGATTTCAGGGGTGAGAATTATTATTGGGCTATGCTCAATGTTTAGATCATCTTTCACAACATAAACTTTTGCGGATCTGGCACCGCTTGCGTAAAAATGGCAAAGCATTTTTTGCGCAATTTTCACGGTCAGTAAAGCTTAGGAAAAGTAGCGAAAACGCCAATTTTTATGCTTAACTGATCTGTGAATGACTTTCAATAAAAAATTAAGATCTCAGCTAGCTTAAACTCAAAAAAGACTTAATAAGTCTTTATATCAAATTCTATTTAAACCATTAAAAAAAATCCTCAACGAGAGTGAGCCATGGTATTTATAAAAGAACAATGACTTTTTTAATGACTATTTTTTTATACTAGAAAAAATACAAAAATAATTATTATCTGAATAACTATACGTAGGTCTGCTGTGAGTTCTGATCAGTTTAAGGATATTTTTCTTGATAACAGATTGCGGCAAACGCGCGACCTTTTTCAATGGGGAGAAACTCATGTTGAGGTTTGAGTCTCTAACGTGTTTCGTGTTTCTTCTGAATTTTCTTGCCAAGTGATAAGATTTGAAATGAGAAAATAAAGCAATCAAGTTCTGGTTTTGATGTTAAAAGACAATTGCGAAGACTCTAGGGACTGTACGGTTTCGATGACTTCTAATTTTATTCTATAGCTATAGCTTGAGAGACAAGTTTCGACCTACGATTCAATTCTAGGTGAAAACTCGCAATGAGGTGGCAGAGCTCAAGATGCGAGGTACTAGGTTCCGACAGCTTTCTCCAGCAGATACACGACCCCAATCCATGTTCTCCTGCTACTTTGAGGTAAGCAAGTCGTCACATTCAACACGATAGTGCAAAAACCCTCAGTGAACAAAGACGATAACATTTGTTGATGTTGCGGTTGCAATCGACTGTAATATGAATTTTTTTACTGCATGTGACTCACCTTTCTTGCTCTTCCTGTTAAATTTTTATTATTTTTTCGTCACCGTTCCCATTGAAAAACAATTCTCTAGCAAACTTTTAATCTTTTTCGGGTCGGCTTCTTGATCGTACTGTGAAACAAGTGCGACTAGGTATAAAGAAAATATGACTGTAGTTTGCGCTTCAACCTTCACCTCAATAGATATCCCATTTCATTGCTGTGTACAAAAGCTGTGTACAAAAGGTGCTAATAGTAAGCTTCTTTGTCCTTGTCATCCTAGCATTATGTAGTATTGGGTGCGCAAGAAAATAGCCTCGGTTTCTTTAATATTTTTTTAATTTTTCATTAAGTAAAACAAGAATCAAAGTGTTATCCATCATGGTTGAGTATGTAATGCCATGTCGTGTGCAGATCGTGGATGCTCTTGTGATAGAACGACGGAGAGAGCGAGTCGAAGAAGTTGCAAGAACCATGATTTTACCTCACCTTCGTTCTCAATTTTTTTTTCTCTGCGAGGTTATTCTGCATGGACCGGAATAGGTGGTTTTGAGAAGGTGCCATGTCGGGCGAGTACGGTTGGTGAAGTGTCAACTCCCGTCAGTTCCAACAGCTTCTGAAGCGTTTTTTTTCGCAATGTGTGGTCGCGCGTTGTCATGTAAACATCGAAACTTGGCGCTCTCTTCTCCTTGAGCCGCCATAACTTGCTGCACCCTATCGAGTTGTGCACAATAGACATTTGCTGATACAGTCATGCCGTTAGGTAGCAGCTCCCAATATACGACACCGCGAGAGTTCCACCAAACACACAGCATCACCTTCATCGGGTGCAGTCCGGGTTTCAGAATCGCTTCTGGCTGCTCGCCCTTATTGAGCCACTGGCGCTAACATTGTAGTAGGTCACCCACTTCTTGTCTCCAGTAAGCAAAGTGTCCAGCCACTACTTTTCTTTTGTAGGAGAGAAGTTGTGAGGCGGCCGCGACTCGTCGGTACCTCTCGCGTGGCCTCAGGTCGTGTGGCAGCCATTGCCCGAGCTTGTGTACTTTACCGAGCTCTCTCTCTTTTGGTGGTGATGTGAGAGACCTCGAAGTGCTCTGCAATCTCGTAGCAAGTTCGTTTGGGATCGGCTTCGACAACGGATCGAAGATCCTCAAGATCGAGCTAATGAGACCTTCCTTGAAGGTCATCGTCATCCAGCGTGTGGTCGCCTTGCTTGAATCGACTGAACCAAGCCTGGCACTGACGGTCACTGAGGCATCCCTGTCCGTAAGCCTGACATAATTTTTGATGTGCTGCAGCAGCGCTCTCACCCAGCTTGAAGCAGAAGAAAATAGACGCCCGTACTATCAGTTTGTAGAGCTCGCACCGTTCAGCTATTTGAAAAGCTGAAAGAATGAGATGAGTGAGAGAAAAAAACTAGAGAACTTCATATACCTTTACTGGAGAAAGTTATAGAAAACTCCGGAAAAATGATTTACTTTTTTAAACCGAGACAATTTTCTTGCGCACCCAATACATCCATATAAATCTAAATGCACTATTATATGGATTAGCAAGACGTACTCGGTGGTATTATGGTAATACGCTACACACCCGGTAAGAATGTTTATAAGAGAGACGACTGGTTTAGATACCGCCCCATGGACTTGCCCTGAGCGTTTACTCAAAAATCGTTGAGAAAAATATTTATATGCATAACGCTTAAAGCTAATTTTAGATCTTTTTGAATCGTTCAAGCAACGATGGGCTGAGACTATGAATGAAAGAAATCCATCGCACGGGCAAAAATGGCACTCGCCCGGGACCGAACCTCCGCTGCCTAACCGGGGCATGTAGAGAGCGTTACCAAACCGAGGATTTCTTTCAACACTTGACACTCCTAAGTTCAATTTCTGAAAGTTTAGATGTTTCAGAACGGCGACCGCTTGTGCTGGTGGCATCGCTGCTTTTCTGACTTCTCCAATTACCCTGTTTCCCACGGGTTTCTCTCTCGAGCGTGCCAAAAAGTGGCTAGCTTGTCTCTTCTAAACCCGTTTTCCATTCTCGAACTTGGCGAAGGAAATGATGACTTTGCGAATTTCTCGACTGGTTTGTTGTGTTTAACAAAATAATATGTGACTTCTGATCACCATGACCACTTTCAAAAAGAACGAATCAGTTGATGAAAAAATGAATGAATGAGTGAATTAATGAAATAGTAAATGATCAGATGTTATCCAGTCTCTTCTCAGACGGAAACCGTTCCTCGTTTTGTCTCTATGATACTGCAAAGCAATTCATTTGGCCCTTTCCGCTTTTTTAAGTAAAAACCAAAAAAATATGAGTCATCATTAACTGTTATGTGTTTCCATTTCAATTCTTTGCTGAGTGCAAAGTGAAGTAAGAATTATTATTTCGTAGGTTCTGCAAAATTCTGCAACAGTTTTTTTTTCTAATAGAAGCCCTTTAAAAATGATTAAATTTAGTTTTTTTTCTCGTTTCAATTCGAGTCCTTTTCAGTCATTCCATTCTCGGTAGCCAAGACGGGACCGCCTACCACATTCCGCTTCAAACCGAATCATGGAGAGCGGGTGACTGTCTCCTATGTAAAACTGAGTTATCAGTCAAACGACGGTTATGGATTTCTGATGCAGCGAGAGAAAACTGTTGAGAAAGAAGAACTTCTTACAACGGCTGATCAGTTTCCAGGTTTTTCTTTATCTCGTTTGGGCAACTTGAGTCTACTCCGGGGCCCCGTTTGGGCAACTCGAGTCTACTCCGGGGCCCGTTTGGGCAACTTGAGTCTACTCCGGGGCCCCGTTTGGGCAACTTGAGTCTACTCCGGGGCCCCGTTTGGGCAACTTGAGTCTACTCCGGGGCCGGGTTCATTTCTTTTTGGTTAGAAACAGATCTAATCTGGTAAAAAAACAGTAGCTGCTCTTAGGCTAACTGGTTTTGTGTTCAAAAAACAGTATAATTAAGTAAATAAACATACAAGGAAAGACGAATTTCTCAGGATCCTCCTTGAGTGGATAAACCCGGTTTCAGGGTCTAACTTTTCAACCCTTTCGAGGGTAGAAGGTCCCGTTGCAAAATCGTAACAGCACACAAACATCGGACCCCTGTCGACAATTTCAAAATCTCTATCATGGCCGGGATTGAAAAAATTAATACATATTAGCACAAGCTTGTCCCGTCGCACAACAAAGCGATAAAATAAATAGTGATAGGGAACTTCTCGTCGCATAGTAGCGGTGAAGCCGACATATGACATTCTTCCGAGCCGACATATGACATTCTTTTCTGGAAATACACTTTTCAAATAAAGTTTTATTCGGTGTTTGAATGTTTCAGGAACTAAACTTGGTACAGAAAAGCGTGATATTTCCGTTCTTCCCTTCACAGATCCAGCCGCCCAGGTTTCTGGCTTCAATCAGAAAAGAGAGAACATTACTGTTCATCGACGTAGAATATCTTATTCATAGACATCTCTAACAATATTAAATTGAAGAGGATCATCTATTGAGAGAAAAGGAAGATAGACGGTTTTAATTATCAATGGAAAGTCTCATTTGAAAAGCACTAAAACGTAGCTGAATAATATTCGGTACTATTCAATTATTCCCTATTTAGTTATTAAATAAATAGATCGGAGATGTGGATGCGTGTGTTACTGATTCTCAAGTTCTAAAGTTTCATTTCAAGGTTTTAGTTCGAGCTCTAAAACACATTTTGGAAATTAAACTGAAGGATAGTTCAACATTCGACTTGAATTTCAGAGCTCCACCAACAACAAAAAAACGGTCACAGATGCTTCTACCTCAAACAAGTACTAGCTGTAGAACGTTCTGATTTGAAAAAAAAAAGATTTTTAGTGTATTAGTCATGACTTTTTCTGTAGCCCAAAAATAGCATTGGTGACGATGCCATCAGAACAAACCAGATATAGGCGGAGAAACCGAGAAAAAAGAAAGGACAGAGGAAGAAGGAATCGGGGCATTGCATCGAATATTATAAGAAGACGGCTTCGCGTTCAACCACCCGTATGATTTCGAAGAAGAAGAAAGGATTTTTTGAAAAATTAAAAAAAAAAAACGAAAATTTTGAACTGTTAAAAAGCCGATGAAATTAGAGCATTGATAGCAAA
Source organism: Allodiplogaster pararmata (assembly GCA_964056735.1). Taxonomy (NCBI): domain Eukaryota; kingdom Metazoa; phylum Nematoda; class Chromadorea; order Rhabditida; family Diplogasteridae; genus Allodiplogaster; species Allodiplogaster pararmata. Next base: position 31,592,523 of record OZ057406.1, on the reverse strand, counting down.
AAATAAGCTACTATACATTATATTTAATATTGTATATTGAATCCTGAAATATTATCGATATCCATAATTTCTTATCCACACCTAAATGAAGTGATTCACATTATAAGGTCATGATTGATAACAACTGCAACAAGAGGGAGCACAAGCTGAAAAATTAGCGGGTTTAATGACCTTGAATTTATCAAGGAAGGATGGTTCTCTCAGAAAACTTTTTTTCATTGGCGATTATTCATTCTCTCCTGAATGAGTTCATCATCAACAAGACTTTATGAAAGAGACACTTACTGAGCAATATTTCAGTTGCAGGAAACCTAGAGTTTGAAAAGAATCTTGAATTCAATTTTAGGACCCGATGCTGACCGGTGGGAAGGGGTCGAACCTGGCGAAGTTGGCTCATTTCGCGAGCGAAGTAAGCATCCTGTTTATCACATGCAGCGAAACGTTTCACACTCTTCATAACTAGACACTGAGGTTTCTGAAGTCGCAATAAGACAGGGTCAGCCGATTTTTTGGAGCAGTAACTATGCAAAATATTATAGCATTGCTAGTTCATTCGTTTGGATATGCAAAGGTCTTGGTTTCGGTCCACGCAAAATGACCGATTTTTTGGAAGAGTTTCTGGCAGCATTGTATTTTTGTGTGTTGTGTTTTGTGTGTTCTGTCTGCACTTTTTTGTGTGTTCAGAACAAGTTCGTCGTTCCAACCGGAATTGTCGTCACAACGTGTGCTTCCTGGCGCTTCTTAAACAAACAGCCGGAGCTTACCGAAGCTATAAAAAAGCTTGATGATATTTGGTGAGGCAATAGAAAACATTGGAATTCTGCACGATTTATCTCGGCTTCTTGGACAAATAAATAAATATAGCTGAGTTCGACATCTGCAAACTAGCTTGCCTCATGTGAGAATTTGATCTTTCACAACGTAACTATCGACATTAAGGAATCCAATAGGATCAAGTTTAAGAGTATAACTGTTCCTAGAACGAGACTCTAGTCTCACAACCGACACTAAGACGAGCGAAGGTTCGGGAAATTTGGCGAGAACATGTTTAACCTTTTTTTCAATACTTTGTAGTAAGTATTGAATTCGTATAAGTTGAAGTGAAGTTTTTCGAATTGTCCAGTCTTGGGTTCTCTGCTCTTGTTAGTATTTTGGTGGGAACCTTTAATGTTTAATTGAAGGACGAACATGATATTTTCAATACTTCTCTAATAATCCAACTCCTTGAAATTTGATTGAGTTGAATTATGATGCTAGAACTAGTAAAGACCAAATAAAAAATAGTAACAATTCATGTTTTAAATTTTAAAAAGATCAGTTATTGAAAGAACTTTTGAAGTTGAAAAGATTTTTGTTCATTTGTAACAGTTGTTTGAACTAAAAAATTTTGGAACTTTTCTCAAATAACACAAAATTAATTTTAGACCTGAAAACACTGAGTTTACTCAAAACCAAGATTCTAAACAAACAAAAAATTCATTTTGCAGCTCGGACTTGGAGTATTCGGATATCATTGAAAGGTTTAATATTTTTCTTTCAACCGAAGCTATTTCTTGTTTTTTAACAAGCTTGAAAATTATGAGCTAAAAGCGTGCTAGATTGAGGCAGCCATCAGATCGATTTCGCCCGTAGCTCAACGATTAAACCAATGCAATTTTTGAAAAAATTGAAAAATACTGCTCTTTGAGTGGTCTTTTTTGAGCGCCTTATCACTATCCTGCTCAAAGAAAGGCAGTTTTCCCTAATTTAAGCAGTGTTAGTGTGTTAGTGACCTATGATTCCGCTTTGTGAACTAGTTTGTTAGATATATTGTTATAAGATGTCGATATTACTAAAAATTACCAGTATGATAGCAAAGAAGTTAAGATTTCAGACATATATAAATTGTGACCATTTTTAAGCGGCATCGTTATTGTTAACATGGTTAGACCCGATAGAGAAAAGCAAAGTTTTACAGAATAAAATTGTCAGATCCATCAGAGCAACACGGTTTTAGTTAACTCGTTGAAAATCTTCACTTAAGTTTGGAGATGAGAACTTCTGCGTAGTGAACGCAAAAGCATAGAAAAGTTTCGATACCTTTTTGGTCAGAAATCCAAAATTTTTCTTTGGAAAACATCAATTAATCGTAAATCTTTTCAAGAATCAATCAATCATTCGTCTCATCCACGCTCGACGATGACTTGCGAAAGGAAATATCGGAAGCCGTGGCAAATGAAATTCGCCCCGACGTCCGTCTGGCCGTTCGGTTTGTATCATTCTGCCGCTAAGTTGAAAATCGGACACGGTGAGAGTAAAAGAATTCAGTCTCAAAAAAGTCGGTCTTTAAGTCTACTCACTCTCACATTATCGATTGCTTCGTTTCTCTCTAGCTCGTTTCAATAACATACCAACCTACCTTGAAACTCATAATATAATGTTGAAACGCTAAATTGCTTGCTAATAGTGTTTAGTGCAAGGCAGTTTGGTTAGTATTCCCATTTTCCTGTCCCAATTTCCTCCTCTCTAAACCAGTTTTGGTCACCCATGTTAGTGATGACCCTGAACAAGCTACCTTTAAGCGATGAAGCAATCAATCGAAACAATTGGGTATAATCCTGTCAATGGTTAATGGTTATCTTCTTGATCTACCAATAATTTACTCTGAAAAGCAAATCTATGCTGCGAGTTTGAAGATTACAAAGTATTTACTAGATAATTTCCATGATTACCTATTGTAACCTATAGGTTGCAGGTTGCTGCCTACTCTTACCAATTTGCAAGCATTCTCACATCATCAACTTGTTCTTTAAATGAGAATAAACTAGAAAATACAATACTTTTCGCTTTTTCCAAGCAACGTTTTTGTTATACCGAACAGACGAACGGACATAAACATGTGCAAAATTCAAGTTGTAGGCGGAAACCTGACTCTCGAAGGGCAATGCTGTTACCGACAGCTCTATATACCAAGAAATATAATGCAAGTATTTCAGTATTTCATAAATATGTATATGCAAGCAACCCATCTAATATACATATGTGGACGAATGAAGTAATAACATTGCTCCAGATCTTCCGCCGTAGGGGAAGATGGGAGTGATCTTTCGAGCGCTGGACAGTTGCAGTCCTACATGGACGTGGCCTGGGACGAGGTGTTTTTTTTTCCACATATATGTATGTATATAATCAAAATGTACTCAATTCTGCCCGGATGTGGTATATGGGTATAAAGCGCGACTATTGTGCGGATTTTCCCGAGCTCGACCCCGCCCCTCTCCCCCCAGCTGATAAATCAATCCAAACCAAAGAATCAGACGTCACACATTTTTTTCTCCAGCTATACACACTGAAAAGGAACCAGGAAGCAGTCACTAGTTTCACCTGGTTAGGTTTGTATCTCATTTTAAGATGAAGGTATTCTGTTGCAAGGCGGACTTCCGCGCGATGAAGTTTATAGCCGTCTTGGGTTGCAAAAGCATTTCGAACTAATCGTTGGCAAAAAAACTGTTTTCGGTTTTTTTTAAATAGACTTTGCAGAGTTTTTGACTAATCAGTTGCTTCATGATAATTCTCCAGTCAAGTTTCTATTACCTGAATGGTGCCTTAATATTGCCATTGACATTCAGCAAGCATTCTACTTCATTGACTGTTCCGAACCCGTGAAACTACTGCTTTTATTCAAAAAAAGTATGTCGTATATTAATAATTTTCAGGTACATTTACATATATTACAATTTTTCAGGTACCCAGTAGGATTCTTCAATGTTGGGCGTCAAATTATCGTCGAGAAGTCATCAGCTATCGAAGGTGCGCCATTAATTATGCTTAGAAACATTTCACAAGGGTTTGAAGAATAAGAAATTAAACTTTTGAGAAACTTCAGAAACAGCTATTATGCCTCAGACTCTGGTCGGGAAAGCCCAAAAAACGATACCACAAATGTATGTAACAAATATGTTGTAATAAATAAGCTCTGGAGATTTATACTGAGTCCCGGATGTTTCCGGTTCGAAGTTTCCTGGTATTTTTTTCCGTTCAAATATTCAACGGACAAGAGCCATCACACAGGGCGGGGTTGAACTCAGTCGTCTCTTTCTTACCAAGAGCGAGTGTGTTCTCACATCCCTGCTTGAGACACATTTATGAAATAGAGTGATACAACTACATTACCCAGAGCACAATGACGCGTGATCAGGACTAAATTTGACCAATCTACCAAATGCACGAAAGTATTCTACCGGGTAACGAACCCAGTCATCTCATCCTTACCAGTAGCGAGTGCGTTACCCCAACGGTAGAATCGAACCCAGCCATCTCTTTCTTACCCAGTAGCGAGTGTGTTCAGAACACATGCTAGCGTGCTATGAAAGACTCGATAAATTTGTCTTGAAGACCTTATTTGCTTAACAGGCATTATGGACAGGAAGTGGCGCCTCCAATAGCGGTTGTCATTCAAGAAATGATAGAGGATGGTGTTGCAGGTGAGCTGTTTCCTTCAATAGTTCATATTAGATTTTTTTCTCTCAAGAAATTTTTAGTGTTATACTTCTTTATTTTTACATTTAATGTGAAGAATAAATAGGGGATTGAAAAGCCGAACCTAATCGGACTAATCATTTAAAGGGCTTGCTCCATTTCTAGGTACTTTAATATTTTCTAACGCGAAAAACGAAACTCATTGAGACATTGAGACAGTTCTTTCTTTGAAAATTTCTGAACTGGTCGTAATTTTTTTAGTAACATTCTTCTTACCCGATCAAAAAATTACAAGGAAGACGTCTGGGTTCGAGTAAACAACTTCAACTCGTTTTTTGCCCTTGCGATAGTTTACTCACATTTTCTTATCAGAAACCGATTCAGAGGCCGTTTTTAAAAAAAAAATTTTTTATTTTCAGAGGCGTGGATATACCGAATAATATCTCTGAAAACAGTTTGAACCTAGTCTTCCGCCTTCACGAGATTAGTGAACTACTCACATGAGTGAAACGGTTTTTTCAAGAATGGTGCTTGAATTTATTCTTGAACATTTTCAAGTGGAACTATTTTTGAGAATTCGTCAGAAAAATACAAGCATACGGCCTCAGGTGTGATGTTCACGTGATGTTCTCAAAAAAAACACGTGCATACGGCCTCAGGTGTGATGTTCACGTGTGACCCGGTGACCGGGGATCCAACCGTTCTCGTCGTGAATGCAGTGAAAGGCAGAGGAGAAGATGTGGTCTCTGGTTCCATCACGCCCGATCACATTGTGCTTAGAAAGAAGGATGCGTCTGTTGTCTCACAGGTGGCTCTTAATTCCTTTCCTTGTTTTTCTACAGGGAGGAAATGCCATAACCGGTCAGAAAAATCTTTAAAGCATTATATCTTCTTATCATTCGTTCAATAGCTTCAAAATTTATCTTTCTGTGCAGTCCCTCACTTTCTGCATAGAGCCTTTTTTGCAGCCATTCCCTTGCTGCATCGGGCCTCACTTCCAGCGTCGTCTCCATTCAATCGGCTGCTCACTCGAGAAACTCTTCAACTACCCGCAAGACATTGAATTCATCGTCGTCGCAAAAGTTTGACAAGAATTCTAATCATGAGGTTCTCAACAAACTTCAGAGTGAAAACACTATGGATTGATCTTCAAGATCTAAGTTACACAGTTTAAACGCAGGGACGCCTGGTTAAGATGACAAATGATTGAACTATAGTTCAATCAACTATGGATTGACAAAAAAAATCAGAAGTTAGAAAAAAGCTACCGAGAGTATGTTCGAGTTGGAGGAGGCGGAATATTGTAAGTGACGGAGAAGTCGAGACGGCGAATACAGGATGAGCAAGAAAAGAGAGTTGCTCATAGGTGACAAGGGATTCTGGTCACCTGTTGATAGCCCTCAGATGGTTTTTTCCTCCAAGTGATCCGTATAAATAGCACATGCTCATTTACATGCTTTAATGGCAGTGCTACGAGAATACGAAAAAGTTTTGAAAAACCAAACTATCGCACCAACAGAAGCTAGCTCACGGCGCTATATCGAACAAGATTTCGGCTCCCGAACAAAAAACTTTTTTCGCCCGATTTGGTCTGGTCGTCTTCTTACGTAATTGGCACACCCAGGAGGAAGAGGCAGACAAGAGCGGTGGTTCGGTGTATGTCGTTCAGTCGAGGGGAGTGACTGGAAGGGAGCGACAGACGGAATTCGAATTGCGGACTGAATTCGAGACAGCTCATCTCACATCGCGCGAGATACACTCTACTGCTAATGTGGGGTATGTTTTCGAGGTTCAGTCTCGATTATTGGTAACCTTATTTGACCTTACTCGTGGCTATATACATATATTAGAGAAGAGGAAGGTGCATATTGTTTGGAAGATAAATTTCTGCTGTAAATTATGAAGAACAAATGCGAAAGTCTGTTTCGCCCCCGAGCACAGACAGACTTTCGCTTTCTCTGGGTGGGCTCTTCAGTGAGTTCCCAGAAAGTATACATATATATTCTTATCGAAAACAGAGTGGTACGCACATACCGATGTTGATACTTTTCAAGGAAAACGCAGTTTTATTCCTCAATTCCCTCCAAAAAGGTACGTGCGAACGGGCTTTTTTCCAGGGAAGTAATGCCTCGACCACAGAGTCCTCTCAACAACTCAGTCCTATTCCCGCTCTACGAGGCTGTCATTGCTGTTAGCTTTCCAATTTTGAAAAAGACTTTCATACAGGCACAACCCCACAAATTACCAGAAAGTCTTCTGTACTTTTTTTCGGTAACGTGTTCACTCACTCGGAAACCGCTAGGTTCAATGCCGCCAGTGCAAAACTTTTGTCCGTGTGGTCATTTAATGATACTTTGTCTTGAACAGAAATTTATATGAGCTTTGTAGATCAGTGTTTGCTGAACAAAGATTGATGGTTTTATACGCCGAAGTTGCACGCCGAAGTTGCACGCCGAAGTCTTTACACATTATGAATTTCCAAATACGTTATAAAATAACATGGCAAATTGAAAAAATAGAAAGTTCGCATCACACGATCAAAGAACGCTTAAAACAGTGCACAAAATTTGACCTCGGTGAGAATTATATTGAAAAATTCTACTCTGCCGCATATTATCCGGGTGTAACAAAGTGGTAGTGTACCCCGACTGTTGTGCGAAGAGTTTCAAGTTCGATCGACACCCTGTACAGTTTTAGGCGAAGCAAGGGACTTGAGATTTTTTAGTGAAGCTTTCATTAATCTGACTGTCTGTTTTTCTGCTGTACGCCAACAATCACCCAGGGCGAAGCGACTGTTTTCTCCAGTACAGGACTGCTAGTTCTTAATGAAGAGTTAGCTGATTCAACTATAACATGGAAAAAAGTTACTTCACTGGGCGGGATTGAACCCAGCCATCTTTTCTCCAACCGGATACAAGCGCGTTACAATAGAACCATGGTCGCGATGGAGGTCACCTACTCGTGGTGCGACTGTGGACGACGCTGGAAGGCGTCGGACCCAATGGACCTCCAAAACAAATCTTACCAATGGAATCTCCCGCAAGGGACAACGAGGAAGGCTTCCCCCGAACCCTCATTTTTTCTAATACGGATCAGAAAGACCCAGCGTCTCTGATCCGCAAACTTCTCGAAATCGCTGGTATTGAGACTAACCCAGGCCCAAGATGGCCTTGTTCTGTATGCTCTCTTAACGCGCCTTCAAATTGTGTTCAATGTAGTAAATGTAAGAAATGGGTACACTTCCGCTGTTCCAACCTTAACAATCTTAATGATTGGAACCCCCAATGGAGATGCAGAATTTGTAAGAGAGCCCCGATCCAGCCGACTGCCTTCCAGACAGTAGCGAACCTGAGGATAATCCAATGGAACGCTAATGGACTTGGAGCACGATTAACCGAGCTAGAGGACCTTTTACATGAGTTGAATGTTCACGTAGCACTCATCCAAGAAACCAAAATGGATGCTAGTACTCAATCTCCCAATATCGTAGGATACACGATCATAAGAAAATACCGCTCTAACTCTGGAGGTGGCCTTGCGATACTATTCAAAGAGAATATTCGCTATGCTAACGTGACTTCCCCAGTGACGGACCAGACAGCCGAAACACTCAGCGTGGACGTGCCAACTGACCAAGGAACCATAAGAATCTGCAACATTTACATCCCGCCTCGATCGTCCTGCCCCAACACATACGCGCCGAACTTCAACCGACTCCTAACACAGAAGACACCGTTCATTGCCGGTGGAGACTTCAACGCACACAATAAAGTTTGGAGTGAAGGTACGGAGGATAACACAGGAGATGAACTATGCGACTTCATTGACGACAGCGATCTTGTATGTCTCAACAACTCAAAGAGGCCCACAAGACAAAAAGCATCACCAGACATCACGTTCGCCTCGAACGACATAGCCATCGACTGCAACTGGTCAACAATCAACAGATTGAACTCTGACCACCTCCCATGCCTAATTGACGTCGAAACACAGCCATCCAATATCTCAAACGCACGTTGTTTCACAAATTACAACAAAGCGAACTGGAAGGGCTTCGAAAGGGATATCAACAAGATTCTCATGGATTTCCCATTCAACGGCAACTCAGTTCAAATGCACAAATTCCTGACCACCACCCTGACCAAAGCGGCGAAAAAAAACATTCCCCGTGAAAAAGTGCCAAGATACACGACTCACTTGAGCGAAGATGTGAAGAAACTGATCACAGAACGAGACCAAATGAGGAGAGACAATCCTACGGACCCCTCACTCCCCTCAATAATGGCCGAAATCTTGCATCAACCTCGAAAAGAGGAAAGCTTGGGATAAGTACATATCTGAAATAAGTCACAACGAACCGGGCAACAAACTCTGGAAAACGATAAAAGCTATCGACGGCAAATCAATAAAACCGACGCACGTGACCATCACCCACGAAGGGAAAAGTCTATGCCCAACATCAGCCTCAAACGCTTTTGCTAAAAAATTGGCCAAACAAGCCCCTCATTCTCTCATTCGTCCTCCTCCGTAAGCGGTTGCTTCCCGCACCGTCTCTTTCCTCGTCTGTGAGAGTCCTTTCCCGAGAAGAATTGGCGCTCCGGGATCGTAGCGCCATGATGAGCGACAGAAGAGGAAGAATAGCACTTCGATCGCTACTGCTTGCCTCACTCAACCTCCGCTCAACGCTCAGATCCCATAATCGATGATTCCCCGATGTGGCTTGTTGATCTTGATAAAGCGTTTAAATTGAAAAAAAAATTGAAAAAAAAGCCCCTAAAGAAGTCGACAAATCAGCAAGAAGCACAACGCGACTAATTAAAGGCCTCAAACGGACAGACGCTCCCCAAATTTCCCTGGCACAGATCGAAGAAGCCATCAAGAAAACCAAAGGTTCCAAATGTCCAGACAGTGAAGGTATCTGCCCTCTACTACTCAAAATGGCCGGTGAAAACTTCAGAAAGTGTCTCTGCATCCTCTTCAATAACACGCTGCAGACCGGTATTATCCCGTCCGGATGGAAAGATGCAAGAGTGATAATGTTACTTAAACCAGGAAAGGACTCGAGCAACCTGAACGGCTATAGACCAATATCAATATTATCACCTATAGCCAAGACATTCGAACGGGTCATATTACCAGTCCTGGCGGAAGGCTTTCAAATCGCTGACTGGCAACATGGATTCCGCAAAGAGCACTCGACCACTACCGCACTCCTGGAAATAACCGGGAAAATAACAAACGGCTTCAATCGGAAACACGATGCTTACCAAGCAATTCGTCGCAAGAGCAAGACTCCTCCCAAACCACCCCTGCCATCGTCGATGCATGGAACCCAAACCACCTAGAACTATACTTTAACATGCCAACGACTTAGAAATAATGTTAATAGACAGTGATCAGAAAGCCGCACTTAAAAGAATACATACTGAGACTGTGAGAAATTTCATTAGCTCCTGCTCCCCTAACCCTGTTAGAGGTAAGAAACCTCCCAGAATCCATAAATCAACGAATCAACTTCCCATGGAACAACAAATAACATTATCGCAACTACGTAGCGGCTATGCAAGTTCCCTTAACAGCTACCTACACAGAATAGGAGGTGCCCAATCCCCTCTCTGCCCAAAATTTTTAGAAGAACCACATACAACTAGTCATTTATTCTCGTGTCGCTGTGACCACACACTTTTAAGAAGCATAGATTTGTGGAATAGCCCGACGTCTGTTGTTAAGTTCTTATACCAGTGATTCCTTTCTCTCTCAAAGAAAAAAATAAAATAAAATAAAAAAATAATAATAATAAAGGGGAAAAGAAAAAAATAATAATAATAAAGGGGAAAAGAAAAAAACCCCCGAGAGAGAAAGAGAAATAAATTTAATTCGATAAATGATGTAAGTAAGGTTATTGTTTTCTGAGCCATGTCAAAGAAGACCTCGTCTACCCAGCCGGAGACCTACGGCGGGCAATCTACAACAACAACATCATAAAACCATGAGGACACATTTTTTTTCCGCGTGATAGTGATATCGAAAGGAATTCTTACCCTACCGTAACGAGGAATTTTTTTGCAGCACTTGGTCAAAGATGACACAGATAAGACCCTTCCTCGACATTACCCGTTTGCTTTCGGCATCGCGAACAACCGGGTTTTCTTCAACCTTGGCGAGGTTAGACGAAACAATAGAAAATTAACGGTCTCTTATTTTCGTCATAGTTTTTTTCCATACCGCTTCATACGATTTTTTAATAGATAACAATGGATCTTTGCATTTCCGCGATCCCTGGAAACACAAAATAGTTATGGAGCGTTAGAATTCAACTTTTCACTTAGCAAAGTAATCTCTGCAAAGTGATCCCGTTAAACGCTTAACGGGATGCGGCCGGGATGCGGCCTAGAACGTTTAACGGGATCACTTTGCCGAGATTACTTTGCAAAGTGAAAAGTTGAATTCTAACGCTCCATTAGAAAGTCAAAAACTAATAAATTTCGTTTGAAGTTTTTTGTTGATTTTCTGTCAAATCATCTTTGCCTCAGCTTTTCCAATTAACCTTTTGTTTACTGCCAGAGGTTTTACACGCTGAAAACACTAACCATGAAAAACTTGGAGTACCAGCTGCAAATCTCAAAAGCGCATAGATTTCAAACGCAGTTTGGGTGGATAAAAAGCTTCAAACAACCAATCTTACGCAATTCAGGTTTTCAAAACCCTTTTTTATGCAATAAGAACCCCTAAAAGCCACGAATCATCCACCTGAGGGACTTCTTCGCGAATCTATAAGCGTTACGAGAACTATACCCGAACAAATCTCCTGAAAAACCCATAAGTGCAGCAAGTCATAAACCCGAAAGTTCTTCTTGCAGACGTTTCTCGAGAAGTGGGAACTAATGGAGAAAGATCCAATACCACAGATTACATTGGCCGGCGAAATAATTCTTACAGAAGACATGTTCAAATGGGCTAAACTGAGGTTCTTTTTTGAGAAGTTGCATCAAATCTTTCGAAATTCGATATTTTTCTGCTGTTTTTTTCGCTTACTTTTTTTAGCTTCCGAAAGAACAAGTTTCTGTAAGTTGGGCACCAATAAAAACTCAATGCTTGTTGAGTGCTTCCAGACTTGTGAAAGAGTTCAACGAGGCGATAAAAGCTTTGAATGAGAAAATGGGCTTTTTAAAACAAATAAAAGTTGATTCGAGAGAGAAAAGTTTTAATCATAAATAGCTTAAAGGTAAAGGCAGAATGTGATGTGAGAATGTGATACCGTACTTGAGAATGTGATACCGTACTTGAGAATGTGATACCGTACTTGAAAATGTGATACCGTACTTGAAAATGTGATACCGTACTTGAAAATGTGATACCGTACTTGAAAATATGATACCGTACTTGAAAATGTGATACCGTACTTTCGAACTTTTTTATTATAAACAGAGTCATCACGAGCACTGTGGAAAAAATTGAAGGATTTAAAGCAATGTGAGTACAATGCCTTTTGCTGGATACTTTGTGATTGTTTGTAACATCTGTAATGATCACGAGATAAAGATGATTAATTAACTCAGCTTCTGATGATTATTGGTTGTTGAACTGTTTTTTTTCGAACAAAAATATTATAAGGAGAATAGGTGCGTTTTTTATGCTGAGTTCTTTCCTCACTTTTCTATATTAATCCAGATAATGATCCCACTTTTCTATATTAATCCAGATAATGATCCCACTTTTCTATATTAATCCAGATAATGTTCCCACTTTTCTATATTAATCCAGATAATGATCCCATTTTTCTATATTAATCCAGATAATGATCCCACTTTTCTATATTAATCCAGATAATGATCCCACTTTTCTATATTAATCCAGATAATGATCCCACTTTTCTATATTAATCCAGATAATGATCCCATTTTTCTATATTAATCCAGATAATGATCCCACTTTTCTATATTAATCCAGATAATGATCCCACTTTTCTATATTAATCCAGATAATGATCCCACTTTTCTATATTAATCCAGATAATGATCCCACTTTTCTATATTAATCCAGATAATGATCCCACTTTTCTATATTAATCCAGATAATGATCCCACTTTTCTATATTAATCCAGATAATGATCCCACTTTTCTATATTAATCCAGATAATGATCCCACTTTTCTATATTAATTCAGATAATGATCCTACTTTTCTATATTAATCCAGATAATGATCCTACTTTTCTATATTAATCCAGATAATGATCCCACTTTTCTATATTAATCCAGATAATGATCCTACTTTTCTATATTAATCCAGATAATGATCCTACTTTTCTATATTAATCCAGATAATGATCCCACTTTTCTATATTAATCCAGATAATGATCCCACTTTTTGAAGATATGATAAACAATCCGCGCTGTTTCCACTGATTCGACTCGTACAAATGATAAGGGTTGGTCTTTTGATTTATTTTTTTGAAGCTCGGATAATTTAACCATTGGTAAATCTACTCGATTTCACAAATCTAGATTTTTTTTCAAACTGATGTCAGATGTAGTTGTTGTTTGAAGCACATAATTTTTATGTATTGGATAAATACAAGTGGATGCGTCACTTCATAACCATGGATGCAAGTCTTAATAAGTCCTTATCCTTCCTTCTCATCTCCCCTTACCGCTTCCAGGCTCTTCAACCCGTAGCTCATCAAACTTCTGCTAAACTAAATCTTCCCTAATACCCCATCAAGCTCTATTCTACAATGCGTGATAATAAAAACTTGAAACTTGAAAAGTAAGACAGTGAGCATAACGGTTGAAGAGGTATGTTGGTTTGGGTCAGGCAAAAGAACTGAGAGCGTGAATATCTGTGAAGAGTCTCAAGTTCCTCCTCCCCTCCCATTTTTTCGAGCAGATACACCCAAACCAAAAAAATTGAGAACTTTTGGTTGTGTTTACTCGAATCTAACTTTTTCTCACACAAGCATCGACTCAGCCACTATTTCAGCTAATATAGGTCTCATCTCATCTTAACGAAATCTGTACCTGGAAACAAGTACGAGGAGATTCTTTAAGGAACCTTTTTTATCCTCTCGACTGCCAGGTGATGCTGTCCTTTTCGTACTCCTGGCTGGACGAGGCGTCTCGTTGCGAGTTGGAACTGAGCCAACTGCGTTGTGAACGAGGTACAGAGGACTTGGAACAGGTTCTCCGCAACCTATCACGACAGAGAAAAGTCTACGCGAAGGTATATTTTAATACGTTGGGATTGGGTACTGTTTTTCACTCCTATATCTCGCCCAGTAACCTTTTTTATACTCATTTTCTAGTTTTACCTTATTTTCTAGTTGCCATTTTCAATGTTTCTGTCACAAAAGTCTTACACGGAGCTGTACACATTACTACCTGCTGCATCCAAAGTCTAAAAATGATTTTTATAGAGTTTTTGGCCTATTTATGTTTTTCCACATTTCAGGTTTTTTATGAAACTTAAAAATTTTCACCTTTAAAAAATACCTCAAAAGCTCTACGCTCTCAGAACTGGTGTTCGTATTCTTTTTTTGCCTTTCAATCTTCGAGAGTTTTTTATACACAACATATAATCCGGAAATCTTAGTTGATATCATGTCACGCGAGCGAGTCAATGTTCTCCTCTTTCACTTATGTCATGGTGGCGATGCTGATCAGAGGAAAGCAGTGTCAGTTCAATGACATTTCTTTTTCAACCGCAAAGAACATTAGAAAAAAATGACAGGTTGGAACGTTAATGTCAGTTTTGAATAACTGTCAGTCTCATTATCATGTATAGTTACATACATAGATTCGCCGTTTCTGTGTCAATGTAGAAAAAAGACAGAAAGTAAAAAAAAAGATATAAATAGAGGAAAAAAGAGAGAAAGAGAGGAAGAAAAAGAAACAGCGACTTTTTCAGTTGGTGAGTTCACTGCCGATATGCTGGCAGACATCGCTCTCATATTCACCAATGGAAGTGGGGCTGTTTGCGGAGATGTACCAGAATTACTCAGAGTTTGTTGACTAATTGCTTTGTCGAGAAGACAAATTGTTCTGTTAAGAAGACAACTTACTTTGTAGAGAGGCCTTAGATTGCTGCCTCCCCTTCGAATTGATGAGAATGACTGTTTTCTCAGTAACTCTTTTATGTTGTTTGTTGTTTAGTCGTTTTCGTGTTTCAGGTATTGGAAAACTAGCCGCATTTTTTCGCGTACTTTAGCACTAGCTCCCAGTTTTTTCAAAACAGTTTTTCAACTCTTTTTCCATACCAGAAAATCGTCATTTGTCATCTCTAGACGAAGATTCCTTCAAGCATTTTTAAGTACCTAGTTCTCATTAAGTTAGTTAAAACAGTATTGAAATTCCTGGCCAAGTGAGGAAACCTAGTGAGACTAACAATTTTCTTTAAAATTGCAGAAATTAGCGAACTCGCTTATGAAAGATGGAATTTCACCACAAGCCTTAGAGAATTCAACTGAGGCCTGGAAGATAATGAAGGTGAGAGGAGTTCTGACAAAGTTTTGGCATGGTTAAAGTGGCTTGTTTTTGATCGAAGTTGGTTTGACAAAGTACCCGGGTTGTCAGCTTCTTACACGGATATATCGACAACGCATGTTTTTTTTGTGGAAAGGTGTTGTTCCTACTCTAACTATGTATATCCTCCCCAAAACGATTTAACAAGGGTTGATGAACTATTTTGTTCAAAGAACATGTTTGAGTTTGAGTTTATTATGCATGGAATATATATATATATATATATATATATATATATATATATATATATATATATATATATATATATATATATATATATATATATAATCTACATCTTTCGTTGAAAAAACGCATAAATTTAATTACAAATGAAAACGAAGAAAGAATAGATTAGCTTAACAATTGTCAAATAAGTGAATAAATTCGAAATGCGTGATGCGTGGTAAGGTATAAGGAAGGGGGTCATCCATGTGAGGGGAAACATGAGGTCGAAGAAGTTGATCACAAATGAGAACTAAGGGGTCCACGTTGATTTCGGAAAGAACTTTCGAGCGATTGGTCGGTCTTACTCCAGTGGTAGAATTGTGTGGGAGAGCGGTGAGGGACTAGGACGATACAGCTTCAAGGTGTCCAATTCCTCGTTGAAGCCGGATTGCATCTTGTCCACTAGACGAAATGAATAGAGCAGAGAGCGGATGGAAAGTCGACCACTCCAGTCATGGTGAAAAAGAATGATTTTTAAAGAATTAAAGATAAAAAAGATAGAATGAAAAAATTTTCTCAAGTTTTTGGACACAATTTCGTCTAATATAAATAACCTTCCTCGCGCTTGATCCCGCCCTGCGGCAGGGTACGCGCTCCCTGGGATGCGAAACAGGCCTATCCTGGTAGAACCAGTGGCTGTCCGCTAGATCACTGCTAGTGTGTGTAGCAGCAGATTCGTGCCAGAGCCCTACCTTAATTTCTATACTTCTTTGGTTTGGGTTGATCTTTACGGGGTGGGAGTCGAAATTGGGAATCATCGCACAATAGTCGAGCACACTAAGATCATGCCACTTGCTGACGATATACTTTCATGAAAATTTGAAAGTGATTAAACCAGCAATATACTCAGAGACCTTGCAGAGCCTGCGACACACAGGCCCGCTGCTCGCGGAATTCATCGATATGCATGGTCACAGGGGTTCAAATGAGTTGTACCTCAGGTTCACTTTTACTTTAAGCCTCACGAATTTTCGAAAACATAGTTTTATTTGTATGTATGCAGAAAGGTAATCAATTCTTTTGCAAATTGCAGTCTCAGAACACATCATTGAGAACCATTCATTGTGCAGAAGAATCTCTCATCTTCTTTTCAACATCTTTCTTCCTCTCTCATCTCAGTTTCCTTCACTCTCTCTTCAATTCTCACCGCTTTATCTCATTCTTTTTTCTCTCTCTCCTTCACTGTTTCTCTCTCTTTCTCTATCTCTCTCTATATCGCTCTCTCTCTCTCTCTCTCACTATCTTTCTCTTGGTCCCGTTCATTCTTTCTCCCCAATGTTCGCGTTTCGAGCCTTTCATTATTTTATTCATGACAAATGTGATCTTAATAGCTCAGTAGCTAAAAATTTGTTCACAGTAAGAGACAGAGAAAGACTGCTCGCTCGGCCGGACCTTCCCCCCATTTTAACCGTGCGATTTTTATATCATATTTCAATCTCATAATCATGCGAATAGATATTGTTTGCAGAGGTTCGTGTTGGAGTGAGGAACCAGAGATGTTGGTACAAACACTGAAGGTTGGGGCTTTAAAAAAAAAGAAGACCTATTCTTTGAAAAGACCTATTGTATTCGAGGTGTTTTAGAGAATGAAGTGATGGATGGAAAAAATAGCAAGTGGACAGGCACACAAATATCGTTCACGGGTAAATTTTACTTTAGCTCAAACCACTTCGACTCAAACCGGGAGCGCCTGTTACCGCCCAGTAGACTAGTTTTTTTTTCTGTGTGGTAGTTTTTTTTCTTCATATTAACCAGGCGTGACTGCTTTTAAACTGTGTAACTTAGCATTTGAAGACTTATCATCCATCTTCCATCTCTCTTCTCTCTTAATCGTGAATTCTAGAATTACGCTCCATTCATGACTCAATCACTTGATAAGCATGCGTGACTAAGAGAACAAGGCATATGAGTCTTTCATATAACAATATCGCATGGAATAGCAATGTGTCCCCGAGGCGTAATGGTAACACGCGCTCCTGGTTTGAGTCGAGATGGTTTGGGTTCGATCCTACCCGGTGGACTAGCTTTTTTTCTGTGCGAAAGTTCAATCAATTGTCATCTTAACCAGGCGTCACTGCCTTTAAACTGTGTTAAGCATTTAAAGATTTTTCTAATGTAAAAATGAACAAAAATAGAAATAGGAACAAAATAGACTACCGAAGACACGACAGAGGGGCTTGTTGAACGCTAATCATTCATCTTCCCTATAATACAAAGCTTCATCCCTATTGCATCAGCAAACTCAGTCCAGTTACAAGTATTGGAGCTACAGGCTTGATCCAGGTAGCAATTAAAGGAGTTGGAACAAAAACGGTGTTCTTTTTAAACAAAAAACTTTGCCTAAACAGAAGAATGTTTGATTTTAACAGATTGGGTAAAAGCTTAAACTGGGTTAAAACTTCTTTTTTTTTGCGCTTCCAGACGATGTTGACCAATATGAGGCAGCCATATGAAAGCCAGGAAAGAATCCAGGATCGGGTCTTCGACATAGAATACATCCTAGACAATCTCAAAGTGAAGGCTACCGGAATCAAAAGGTATAGTTTCTTTCAGCTAATAAGTATGTATTGTAAAACACGAAGGTACTCTATTTCTTTAATTTGTTTATGTCTTCCAGTTGAGGCAACACATGGAAAAAACTTTGAATTAGTCTGATGCAGTGATGAGTGGAATTTGTCAACTCTTATGAGTAAAAAAACTCTTATTTTTAATACACTTAGGTGGCATTATCCAGTCGTTACCATACTTCGCAACAGGTTACTTGAGGCTTCCAGAATCACTTTGCCACAGGGGTCTTATCCATTAACAATCGTCGTTAACAACAGAGCACTTAACGATATTTTAAACGCAAAGTTCTGAAAGCGGATCAATTAGGAAGCGTAACTGTTCTTAGTGAAAGTGTTCAACTGCCGTTATAAGTGCGTTGCTGGACGGTGTTATACTGTAAAATTTCGAAGAGCCGATTATCGAGGCTACACAAATGTAACACACAAAAAATGAGAATGGAAATTGGCACATATACATTTGAAAGTATGACTATTTATACTTGTGAAGTATAAATAGTCATACTTCCATACTATAAGTATGAATAGTAACAAATCATAAGTATGAATAGTCATACTTTCAAATGTATATATGCCATTTTCCATACTTATTTTTTGTGTGAAGTAATGAAAGCTTACCTACAGGTCCCTCATGAAGTATATGATCTCTCAAACACATCGCGGAGTGAGTTTCCGAGAGTCGGCCAAAAGTCTTCTTGTCAAAGATTAGTTTTCGAAAAAGAGTCTAAATTTTTTTTATTTTGGTCGATTATCAGTTTTAGACTTTTAATCGGAGTGCTAAGCGTGAGTATTCCAATCAAGCAAATCGATATGAACATGAAGATACCAATCTTACGTTCTTTTTCGTTTCGAAAAAATGGGAAATGTTATGGAGCGTTAGAATTCGCGAAAACATAATGAAACAACGATATCCCGTTTTTTTTTTGAATTGCGTGAACGTCTTGTTCTAACCTCAAGTTTTTTTTAGAAAATTTTGAACTCTCTCGCTGCAAGAAAAAAAAGACATCGCTGCTCATGTCTCGAACGTTATATTTCTCTCACTAATTGTACACATTTTAGGTTAGAACAAGACGTTCATGCAATTCGAAAAAAAAAACGGGATGTCGTTATCTTTCATTATGTTTTCGCAAATTCTAACGCTCCATTACTAATAACTTTTGATGCGGTTCCAATTAATCCCCGGTCTTCATTAGATTATCATGAAAACGTCGTATCATTATACTTACACTGCTTCGGCTATCACAAAGGCTATGCTATTCGCATTGCGCCCCAGCATTGCGCCCCATTGCGAGCCTTTGTGATAGCCTTCGCAGTGAAAGCATAATAAATATTTTACTTTAACAACCGGTAGGTTGTCTTTCAAAACAAAATATCAAATTGACTGTATCTATATAACAGAAATTGACTGAAATTGAATATGACTACTGATAAAAAGCAAGGGTAAGAAGAAATTTGGAGGGTAGGAGAAAGTTACTACGGAATAAATAAAGAATACGTGAACAAAGTAGTGTAGTATGATTTGTAAAACTTATTGTTTTCTGTGAAAACTTTTTAAATAACATCCTCGAAGTAATTATTTGTAATTATGTTAGTGAAACTTTCGAAGTAATTATGTTAGTGAACTTGAATTTTCAAAATATGCCTGAACCTGGTACAATAACCGAACCTAGTTTTTACTGCAGCACTAGATGTACAAAAATGCTCTATATGTATGTTGTAAACGCAAAAGACTTTTATGTGAAATTTTACAAGTGGTTGAGATCCCTGTTGGTACTGTGTCTGCAGCGCAGAATTAGAATAGTTTTTTTCTATTTCAGGAACCTGTCATATTCGAGACAATTCAAGGTTGATCGGAGAAATTCTGCATTCTAAGGTATTCTTGAGAAAAAAAACACGAAATTTTTGAAATACTTTTGAAATTTGAAATACACGAAAAAAATTTTGAAATGAAATTTGAATATACATACAAGGTTAAGCAGGTTTAATGCAATTGCAATTAGGTTGAAATACTATTATACGTACAAGGTTAAGCAGGTTTAATGCAATTGCAATTACGTTGAAATACTATTATACATACAAGGTAAAGCAGGTTTAATGCAATTGCAATTAGGTTGAAATACTATTATACATACAAGGTAAAGCAGGTTTAATGCAATTGCAATTAGGTTAATAACTGATTTCTCAGACAATAAGGATGCATCTCGTATTTAATTCAACAAGTTGTTTTTTTCACCTCATCAAGTATTAAAACATCCAGTTGAAATTTCTTTCGAAACATGCTTCTCAATTATCTTCGGACGTTGTGGATGTTTGACTATCACGACAGAAATGTCCTCTGGGGAAAGATTGTCCCAAGCTCTCTTCAGATACGATTCCAGGGGATCAAAACTATCGCACAGACTTTTACCAGCATGTTTCCCCAGATAGCGTAGTCGAGGGCGTTTAGGTCGGAAGAGCAGGCCGTTGTCGGAAGAGAACCCGCGGCTTGTACTCGCTGTGCATATCGAAAATTGAAGTGCGCTGCGCTGCTACCATACTTCTCAAATTGAATAAAATTTTACCAAAAATTTAGAGGGTGTTGATAAAAGACTGTTCTTCAAAGTGATAAACCAACTCAAAGGTTTATCTCAGGCCAATTGTAGCTCACATTAGGTCTTCATTGCAATAAATATGCTTAACCCTGTAGTGTTTCTAAACAAAAAGGCTTCCATCTTTGCTTTGTGAGCAACGAACTATGCAATTGTCGGAAACAGAAACTGTTGTTTTCACAGGATATCGATTCACCCCAGCTTCTAAGAACTGCTTTATTAACCCTTACAGTTTCTCATTCTCTTTTTGGATTTCCACTTCCTTACCTAAACTCTCGTCCTTCTTTGCCCTCTATCTTCTCTACAGCTTTATGAAAGCTATAGGAAAAAAGGTCGTGTTGATAAAACCAGATTACGTACTCAGCATCCAAAGCTAACAATCCCCTGTTTAACTTATTCAGTATATGATCAGTTGGTAAACAGGAGAAAAGCTTCTTCATAGATGATTCTGATATTGCTGATTCTCGAAACTTGATTAGCGTGGGATGAAGTCATTGAACCTTTCTCCTAACCTTGAAAAGGTTAGGAGATATGAGGCAGGAGGATATGAGTTTTTTTGGTGCATTTTCTAGGTTTTTATCAGGAATAAGACCAGATAACCAAGTTACGTATTAAAGAACGCCGCCTTTCGCTTCGCATGTCATTGTTTTCCAGCTCAGTTTTTTTTTAGTTATCTTTTTATTTGTTTTTTTTTTAACTATGCGACCCAATGAGATTCTCACGCTTTCAATTGAGGGTTTCCTTCCAAACAAAGACCTCATCTACTTCTTCACGTTAGATGAGCTGAAGAAATTCGCGAAAAACCGGGAGGCAAAACTGATAACTCGGTTGGTACGTCTGGTAATCAAATTTGTTGGTTTCACAGTCAAACAGTGAGGAAAACCCATCTCGGAGCAGGGCCGAGTCCAGCCATCGTACCGGGTAGATAAATCGCTATTTTCGATCCCGCAAGCGTTCTGGATGTTGTTGTAAAAAACACTTTTTTCACCTTTCCAACCGTTAAATTGGGTGACTGAAGATGAATTGTTGATTTCTCCTTTTAGCTGCGTTTTGGAATCTATTTGATCTGAATCATATCATTTGTCTCTGTGTATCACATGATTCGTCTGCCTCACGATATGAGTCGTCTTCTCTTTGCCTTCTAAACTCATTCGTATTTCCACCTGACCTGCCTGATATGTTTGGTCACATATGTAGTCGCCGGTTCAAGAAACAAAAGTACTGTCGACGGTTCAAGAGGTAGTAAAAAAGAGCTGATTTGTAAAGGGAACAGAGAGAGAAAGAGAGCGAGAGAGAGATAGGGAGAGAGAATGAGCAAAAGAGTGAGGGAGAGGAAGCCCGATCAAGGCAAAGACACTACGAAAACAGAAATGAACATAATCTAAAAACTCTCCTAGAGGATGAAGCAGCAAGTGTATATGTATCATCCACAACTGCAGATCTATAACAAGCAGGTGCCAGTAGAAAGCCTCTCGATATATTATCAAGACTTCAGCTGAAATGTCTATATTGACTCGTACTAAAATCTAACTTCTAGGGCTTTGGACCGTCAGAAGTTTCATCCGAAGCTTGAAGGCCTGCGATACGAGCATGTGTACTGGGGAGAGATCAAACAGGTTTGATAGTCTGAGCAACCCATACCATTAGAGTTTGACGATTCTATACAACACTACTCGACGACTGTCATTCGAAAGGTATCTATGTTCAACCCCCAAGACAGATTTCCTGAAAACACTGGGTTAAGAAAAGTGTGTTGTGTATGCACGAATCTGAATCGCTGCTGCTGTACCCTAAACCAGCGACCCTAAAAGAGCCATCGGTTCTATCGGGATAGGACCGTATCTCGAAAACGCGTACCCTGCCGCGAGGCGAAAACGAGCGTGACGAAAATACTTATATATCGTATCAGATTGAGAAGGCGTCTCAATTGCTGCACCTCAAGCAGTCTCTTCGAGGAACGGTCGTGTGCGAAGGGCGTGTCGTGGGGCGAGCCAGAGTTGCTACCACACTGGAAGAAGCCCAGCATACACAAGTTGGTTCTCGAGCTTGCAGCTCAGTTGGGTGCACTTCACAGAGAAACTTTTTTATATCCTAATGAGTCCAATTAACAATCAAAGCATAATGTGTGATCACAGTAGGACAAAAATTTTAAATATATCAAACACAGGCATGGACTATGTTCCCAAAGTTTAGTCACTGCCAAAAGGTTCACAAATGCCATATTAGGATTGAGAAAATTCGAGAAGAGGCATGAGACCCTGAGAAGGAGCACTAAAGTATATTTTCAAAAACTCATCGTTTCAACCTCATTGCAATGAGAAAGCTAGATGACTGTGTTGGTAGGACGACTGAAGCACAGTAGGCGAGTATTGACCGGTTCTGTAGCATTGATCGGTATGCTAGTATCAATCGGCTGTTTAGCATTGATCAGTTCTCTAGCATTGATCGTTATGCGAGTATTGATCGGTTCTCTAGCATTGATCGGTACGCGAGTATTGATCGGTTCTCTAGAACTGTTCGGTATGCGAGTATTGATCAGTTCTCTAACATTGATCGGTATGTGAGTAGTGATCGGTTTTAGAGCCCTGTTGGTTATGCGAGTTTCTATCGGTTCTCATGTACTTTCTCTTAGTCGCGAAACAGACGATAACAGACTGAAATCAAACGAATTAAAGTGTTAGAGGCAAATTTTTCAGTCTACGGGAACTTGACAAGAACACGACTGATTCATACATGTTTTTTAATGCGTCAGTAATACACAGATGCCCGCTAGGAGCGGTATTTTTGTGCTACAGAAACTCGCTGCTGGCAAAATAAATCGGTTTTGACGAGCAGAAAACTATTGTAGATTGGGGTCCTCTTTTGAGATCGCAAAACAGAGTCCTGTTAAATGACGAAATACTCCTCGGGGGTCAACAGATGAAAGACAGAACTAGTGAACGCGTTGTTATACCGGAATCGTAATTCAATTGAAACATCCACTAGTGAGTCAAACAAGCAATATGGATAAGATTAACACTGAATCTGTGTCAAACACAGCCGGGTGAGATTCTCATCACTCGTTTCACGGACATCTGCTGGTCACCGCTCTTCCCGCTCATCGCAGGGATCGTCACCGAGATCGGCGGGTTACTATCACACGGTACGGTGGTCGCACAAACTTCATCGTATCTCGTAGTATCAAAGTTACCGTATATCGTAGTAACCAAGTGACAGTATCTCCTAGTAACGGAATCACCGTGTCTCGTAGAGAAAATAAAATCAACGTATCTTATTAAGGAAAATACCGTATATCATAGTAGCGAACAGTTCACATACACTTGTCTAATGGAGCGTTAGAATTCAAGGTTTCACTTTGCAAAGTAATCTCTGCAAAGTGATCCCGTTGAACGCACCATCATTCTAAAACCACGACGTAAACAACAAGCGGTGCGAGATAGTGGTAAAATATAGCATAATGTTGGAGAAGTAGAATAAAATATAGCATGATGTTGGAGAAGTAGAATTTTTCACTTTGCATAGATTACTTTGCAAAGTGAAAAGTTGAATTCTAACGCTCCATAAAATTGTTAAACTATCGCTCACTCGAGCATGAAGCTCAAAATAATGTGAAGTTAGCGAGTTTTCTCATTCTTGACCTGTTGAGTTTCCCGATTCCACTCTTTTCTCTTGATCACAAACTACCATTCCTCGCTATTCTAACTCCGTCCCCCCAGCGATTCAAATGAACCTTTTTATTGTTTTTGACGAGTGTAGGTGGCCTATTGCTCGATATCACGTAAAATTTGAGAAAAAACTGTATGATGTTTCTTCTGACGCCATGTTTTAAATTTGAATATTGACAGGCGCAGTGGTAGCACGAGAGTATGGCCTCCCGAGCTTGTGTGCGGTGCAGCATGCGACGGATGTCTTCCGAACCGGTTATTTCGACAGTAATTCTGGGTCTCATGCGAATTTTTGTGCTCATTAGCGAGCATCTTGGTCTCACACAGACTGAGGATCACCAAAATACGTCCAGCATTCCAAATCCAACCCATCTTCCTAGGTGTTTTTTTATAATGAGATTATTAACACAATTATGATATCAAATTCATTCCGGAACCCTTCTAATTTTTCCAGATTTTTCGCTAGCATGAACTCTCTACACCGTCTGACCTTTTCGTTTAAGCCAGTGTGTTTCTCGAACCCGTACTGCGGGTAAAATCTGTGGGTAAAAAATAAAATCTATGCGCAAATCTATGCGCTATCCAAAAAAGCTACCGTTACAAATGCTTTGATCTTCTGCATCCTCTCTCTTACATCACACAATTTCGAGCTCTCTCAAAGGCCTGTCGTTTTCTCATGATTATTCATCGATAAACACACTCTTTGTGCGGGTGGAAATAAACAACCTGGCTCAAACCCATACTCCGTCATGAAGATGAATAGTATCAGCACTGTGTTAGGAGAAATTTCGGGCTTCTAGTCTATTATTTTTGTTATTGTAGAGAAGGGAATACGATAACTTCAGCATAAAAATATACAAATTCACTGTTTCTAGGCTTTTAACAAAAGTCTGTTTAGCCCTTAGCTCAGACAGTATTTGTGCTCTCTGATTATGGCTCATTAGTGAGTTTCCAGAGCAAATGACACTGGTAAAAAGATGGATTAAATTAATCAAATCGACCGCTAAAGAAACTGAAAGTGGGGAAAAAAGCAATTCTGCAGGTGAACTGGTCGAACTGAACTCATCCGAGGGCATTATCTCCAAAGTAATGGAAACAAATGAATGAGAAGTTTCTTTATTGTATTTAAAAAGTTGTAAGTGCGAGCTGCAAATTTTCTCAATAGAGGCATAGGAAGTTCAATTTTGTATTTTCGTAGCCTTGTTCTTGAGCGTCTTACTCTTTTCTTTATTTTCAATCTCTCATACCTCTCTGCTCAATCAACCTTTGGCTGACCTTCCAACAGTTGAAATTTGTTTGTTTATCCTCTTTAAGAATTATCAGCTAACATGCGGAATATCTTAGAAGATAATTGAGAAAGTTGATTAGGTAAAGAATATTACAGAATATTACAGTTACCTAGTGGAGACTTGTTCAATAGAGATTAAAACGGGTCAGCAGGTGATGACACACAGCTGCATGACACCACACACGAAAAAATAAGTATGAAAAATGACACATATACATTTGCAAGTATGACTAATCATACTTATATACACGCCTATTCATAATTTTATACTTTATGAGTAAGAATAGTCATACTTTTAAATGTATATGTGTCATTTTCCATACTTTTTTCGTGTGCAAGAGACATTTTATGGACGCAGAACGCAAGAGAGAGAAGACAACCATCTTGAGAATATGGATGGTTATGAGCATATATTTTAATACATTCGACGAGTGCAGGTTATATATTTATCAGTTACTAATAAACTGAATAGTCGAGAACAATTTTCCTGAGATTCAAATAAAGTTTCAATTTATTAGGTTTTGTTAAAATGTTCTTTGTTAAAACTGAAGACTTGAAATGTTTCATGTGCTAATTCAGCTTTGAACTAAAATAGAAATTTAATCGTAGTATTTAATTGTAAGTAATGATATATATGAATAACTGTTTTGATGTATCAATAGCTATCAACGCAACAACGAAAACGCGATGCTAGAACTTGATTTGCCCAGTGTATTCGGTTCAATGATCCTAATATAATTTGAAAAATAAACATATCAGAGCTTCATAGAAAACGCTGTTTGAAGAAAAAACTTCAAGACACAAACATTTGAGAGGAACCCTACCCTTTCCGCAATACAGTAGTATTTTCTCTGGGAGCACCCAGGTAAATCAACTGATCTCCGGTTATCTGGCCAAAGGTGCTCGGTTTTCCGAAAGAGATAGTTTTATACTACACAAAAAAGAAACGTCTACCTATTTCTGTAGAAATTACACCTGATTCAATAAAAACATCTACCTGATTTAGAAAATTCCATCTAATTCCACGACACGTTAACCAACTTCAAAAAAAAATTTTTCACCTAATAACACAAGATGTCAACCTAAAAGTGACACAATCCATTAAAAAGTGACAAGTGAAACACTCACTTTTTTGAAAAAATAAGCCACCTAATTTTGTGAAACGTCTACCTAAAAATTGAACCTTTACTCACTTTTTGTGAAACGTCAACCTAATTTGAGTAATACGTTCATATTAAATAGAAAACAAAAATTGATATAAATAACAACTTTTTTTCTTTTTTTACCAATCTATTATTTTTTTCCTCTCATTTGAACTATCTAACGGGCAATTTCCCACGATTGCAACATTTTTTCTTCAGCGTTCTATACGATAGAATTCAAAATAAAAGGTAAGATGATATACCATATTGCCTGCAATACCTGCCATACCATATTGCCTGCAATACCTGCCATACCATATTGCATCGTTGAATGGGGATAGACACACTAATTGGTTACGAATTACGAAAGCCCTGGAGGTTCCAGAAAAAATCTATGAAGATGAGAACCTGGGTTCTTTTGTTTCGAACGAGTTCCGGATACAGCAGAAAAAGCTGCAGCACCTCCAGCTCAACCAGCGCATGACGCGTTCGTTCAAGCTCTTCTGTATGCTGCCGAGAATTTTTCCGCAGTACTGATTCATTATAGGAAGGGCATTGAGAATAAATTGTTGGGTGGTGTTGGCAATTTATACATTCAAAGCAACTCTTTTAAATGAGTGTTACTGTTTATCATTTCTTCTCCTCCTCCCTCCCCCCTAACTCTCTTCAGAACCGCTCACCCCTAAAGGCTGTAGGGCCATCTAGTCCCTCTGAGGCCCGATTCCTTCATCCCCCCATCTATTTGCTTAGGTAGAGCACCGCTTCTCCTTATAGGTACCGTCTTTCCCTCCCTGCTCAGGTAAACCCCCTTCCCCTCGTCCGTTCCCTCCCACAATCGTTGCTAATTAAATTGTATTTATGAGTTGAATCAATATTTTTCATCGAAATTCCGTTTTAAACAAAATCATCCCTTGGTCCTCTATTGGAATCGAAGAGAACACCTGGAGGAGAAGAGAAGAATTAGAGAGTGAGGGTGTTAGATAATAAGAATGTTAGAGAATAAGGGTGTGAGAGAGGGTGTTAGAGAGTAATGGTGTTAGATAGTAAGAATATCAGATACTAAAGGTATGAAAGAAGGTGTTAGAGAGTTAGGGTGTTATAGAAATGGTTCGAGAGATATATGGTGTGAGATCGGAAGCTGGAGATTAAAGGTGTTAGAGAGTGAGGTTGTTAGAGAATGAGGGTATTAGAGATTGAGGGTGTTAGAGAGTTAGGTGGCACACCCCTTTTCCTCACACACACCCCTCTCTCCTATTAACCTACTCACCCGCTGCCCCCCTAGGGCGTACTAGCGGTTCGCCAGCGGCGCATGTAAACACGCGCATGTGGTAGTTTCAAAATTTCTCGCCTTCAGTCCTTCTTCGTTGCGGGAAAGAAAGGCAAGAGCTCGACTATCCCAGAGAAGAGCTCAAGCAAACACTGCATGATGGAAGAATTCTTTGCCTTGTATACCCCTCTAATCCCCCCTTTCTCTATCGCATGGATCATTGTGTAGGAGTAGATCATTGTGTAGGAGTAGAGACTCTAGTCCTATCGACATTTCCTGCCTTTTCTAACGCTGTTTCATTAAGTGATGAAGCGTGAAATATGCGGGACAATCGACAAATTGACCTCCTCAAATTTACATATATTAGTTTGCTGCATGAGTTATGGAGCGTTAGAATTGAACTTTTAACTTTCTAAACGTAATCTAGGAAAATGGACTACGGTATTTTTATATGATAACTTTTACTGTTACACGTAATTTTATATGAATATGAAAAATACCGCAGTACATTTTCCTACTCACGGCAATTCGTGGTGAGACATTGGAGCGTTCAACGAACTTACTTTTCACTGATCACGTTGAAAAAAGTGAAAAGTTGAATTCTAACGCTCCATTAGTTATACATCTCATCTTATGTATATTTTCGAAACTCGTTTTTATTTTTGAAACTTTACCGTTCGAGTTTTTCAGTGAACGTTCGCTGCGTTCAGAAAAAAACAGTTAGATGGAAAATTGAAAGTGTTGATATGACGCAGAACTTACAAGGCAACCTTATACAATCGATCTTCAAAAAATTCTCCAACTTTTCGTGTTTCTGACTACACCATCTCAGGCAACAAAAGCTCAACAAAAGATGACATCTTTAAAAAATTTTAGAGGGGGGAAAAGAGAGATGGTTGACTAAGTGAGTTTATTATAGGTTATGGATCTCAGAATTTGACAACAAAAAAACTGAACTTAAGTTTTTAACGAATATATGAATGTTGCCCTCCTCATGATTTGTTGTGCTTCCTCTGTCATTTTTTTCCGGACTTATTCAAAGTTTTCCACTTCTGATGCGCAAAGTACCTTCTATAGAATATTTGATATGCTTTTGAAAAAAACTGCATTCTCGAAACCTTAGGCATTGACGGATTGGTTCTAAATCAACAGGTTAATAATTTTATGTTCCGTTTTTCTTTTAGTTGCTGCCTTCCAAAACTAACTTCCAAGTTTTAGGGTTTGGCTAACTGCCAGACCTCTCGCTCGGTGTTTTACCTAAAATAGAATGGATCAATTTTGGAGTGATGGGCAAAATTTCCGAGTTGATGTATGTTTGGGAGTTTTATTCGCTATGGAGTTGCGCTTTTTTCGGTTTTTTCGACTTCTGTTTTCCTTTTATTTTTTTACAGCGAAGACTTTTGCTAGATTGGGGTACGGGCTCAAAAATAGTGTTTTGTGCAGTTTTGATCACGAGCTGCAAAAAATAAGTTGCAGGCCGGTTGCCTGCCTCTCGTCTACACGTTCATCGGTGACCACATTTTCTGCAAGTTACTTTTTCATCGAAGAGTTTGACTAAGTTTCTTTGAATAGTTCTCTGAAGTGTGTGTAATATTTTAGGTGTTGTCGTGTTCTAAACGGTTTAAAATAGAGAGACCTCTCGAAGTGATGAATTAAACTGAAAGTTCTAGGTAGCTTCTAGGCGGTTTGAATCTTTGTCATCATTAAAAAAAAATTTGGCTTATGAAACTCGAATAGTTGGCACTTGTTTAGTTCTACGTAGGCTCCTCCCCCTGCATTTTGTTGCACGATGTCACTCCTGTTCTCTCTCATCCCTCTAACTATTTTTAACATTGAAATATACTTAGGCTTAGTAATAATTTACGCAAACGAGGCCGTACGGCTTAGGCTAACGAGACCGAATCAAAAATTTGTCATAAATCCGTGAATCCGCCTACCGAGGGGAAAAAGCGGTGTCGATCTGGACAAGTACCAAATAGTTCTGGTGCTTTGGTATTTTTTGATACAGTCTCGTTATCCTAAGCCGTACGACCTCTTTAGCTTGAACTTTTTCGGTTTTTTTTATGTAAAAAAAGTTTTTTAAATGTAAAGAAGTCAGACGTATGACCCATGGAACCCCTGGTAGGGGGCTACCTAAACTGCAAAAGTGCTGTTTTTTCTCAACTTTACCTAACCGCAATTTGTGATTCCTACCAAGGATGACAACTCTCGGTTTTCACCACCACCAGTCCTTCAACTACGAAGGAAGACACCACTTGAATAATTATCGTCAGTTTCTTGCTTTGTTGATAATCTGAAAAAAGATTGCTCTATCTTATTTCCATATATATATAAACCAAAAAATTTACCGCTAAGAGTATAAACTGGGTCAGAATGTAAATGAGAGGTGACCTTGTTTGGATTTGAAAGTCAAAAAGAGCCACGGTTAAAGTAAAGATCAAAAGCGGTATAATTGGAATGTGGCTTGATTTTGTTTTTTTGGTTGAGAACTTGAGAAAAAAATAGTTTCGTAACGAGAAATATTTCGTTCATGGCATCTTACATGGGTAAAACATTTCTCAATTTTTTAATAGGTCAATCGCTGAAGTAGGCAAATTTTTTTTACTTCGGCCAAGATAGCAAAACGAGCATTCATATGTCATTTAAACAAGAAAAAACAACCAGCAGGGCCTATTATAGGGAAAAAACGAGATATAGGTTGTTGTTGTGCGATCCCTTCGACTCGGATCGTCGACCGATATAAGTGAAGATCATATCTCACCGAACTTGTTGAATTTCTCCCGGTCGTCCGCCCGGTCCCCCAGAAAATTTTTTATAGTGACGAAATTATAACATAAAATGATCTTTTCAAAAAGCTAAACGTTCTTAGGTTAATAAAATGTTGAATATTGAACTCCGACCCGTGCAACACGAAACAAAAGATTAATTGAACACGGAAAACAGACCAAAATTTTTGTTAATTCCCTCCCCCCCCCCTTCGCTTTCCGATCGCCAGGGTTGCCCGGTCAGCCGCCCAGAAAAGGAATTTTCAATCAACACATCCTGGTGAGCAATGGTGAAGATAATCGTCGACCGATATTGGTGAAATAGGTCAATCGCCCGGGTAGTTTTGAAGTTGTCACTTTAAACTTGAAAAGCATGCGTGCGCTGAGTTATGGCTATTTTAACTTGTAATTTAGAAAGTTTTAGATAATCTACTCCCTGTTTTGAATGATCGTTAGCAGGGGTTAAATAGTCATATCAGACCTTCGGTCGGCGGGCCTCTGTTTTTCCAAATCATGAGGAGGGCCCTTATGTGAAACAAAACAACAAAAAAACTTCCCGAATCTCAGTTTTTTCCCTTATGTACAAAAAATTCCGCCGTCTGTACCTTTTTCTTATACACTATATATATAAAT
This sequence comes from Allodiplogaster pararmata, assembly GCA_964056735.1. Lineage (NCBI taxonomy): Eukaryota > Metazoa > Nematoda > Chromadorea > Rhabditida > Diplogasteridae > Allodiplogaster > Allodiplogaster pararmata. The sequence goes on along the minus strand of OZ057406.1, from coordinate 31,561,409 downwards.
ATATATATACTAATAAGAATATATAAGAACAATTGTTTTTGAATCTCTCGAGTTATGCGAGTATGAAATGCGGCTGTATAGAGACGTACACAAAGAAAATCATTCTCCTAGAGAATGGTTCACAAGAAAGATGCAATTTATCACTATAAATTAACTGTACTGCACGAGAACTGTTCACTTCGAGAACGGAATAGAAACAGGGGTTAAATGGAGCCGCTCAATTTGGGTTTACATGTATCCGCCGCTCAAAGTTTGGAGGAAAAAAGAAGAGGGGATGAAGGAAAAGGGTATGAAAAGAGAGGGAGTTTTTTGGTCAATAGTGTGTGTACATGTATCCGCCGACGGGACCGATCCGGTCACTATTTAACCCCTGAATAGAAAACGCAATTTTGTTTATTAGTTTCTTCGAAAATTGTGCTTGGTCAAATTTGAAGTGATGTTCGAATGAATACAATCATTAAACAGAGTTTGGCACTCCGCCGAGCCCTGGCGATGCTTCGCTGCCTCCGCCGTGTCCCGCCGAACTTGCAGGAGGTGAATGATTTTGTTTTGGCAGCTAATCAATAATGAAGAAACGGCCGATTTCTAAGAGAGAGAGAGAGGCCGGAAGCGCTTGTAAAAACGCATATGAACAAAATTGTCAACAAACGCATATAACATAAAATTCTAAATTAGATGGTCCGCTTCCTGACAGTGTGTCTCTCCAGCCCGTACTGCGTATGAAATCTAAGCGTAAATTTGTGCGCAGTCAAAACAGGGTAGTGTGCTCTGTTCGTGTGCATTCTCTCTACACCACACGCTGTCGCACTCTTTTCTCGAAGCCTGTCGTTCTCTCATGATTAGATATCTTGACATATATATATATATATATATATATATATATATATATATATATATATATTTGCATGTAGGACGAAACCATGGCTAATATAAGGACCGGCCATAACCCCACGGCGGATACTTACAAACAAGAGTGAGGGAGTACACACGGCCAAAAAAATTTTTTGCTGCATCGATTTTCACTAGATTTTAGAAACGGAACTGGGAAAACTATGAGGAATTCCAGAAACATTTAATTTACCTCTTTATAATACCTTAAAATAAAAAAATAAAACACTATGGGTAATGGCGGATACGTACATACCTTAGGTAAACTGCCAACTGGCAAAAATATTTTTAAGGGCGACCGACTTATCGCCCCTCTCCCTCACTCAAAATGAATGTATCAGAGTTTTTACAGCTAAAACTTAGAGAAAAAACCTTCATTCCTCTATAAAATTAGAACCTTTCTTTATCCATCACTCAGCCTCAACCGGTTTCGTAATGTAAAAAGTAAAACTATTGACCTACTTGAGCGATCGACCTATTGAAAAATCAAGACAGATTTTACCTATGGTACATACACCCCTTGGGGACGACTCATCATTACCTATGGTACATACACCCCTTGGGGACGACTCATCATAGCCCTGGACGAAACAGCCTGCTTCTTGTTCGATTCCTGATAGAGAACGAAGGCGATTGTGAGAAAAAACGCATACGAACAGGAATTTCAACAATATCCTTATTTGGAACAGCGGGTACCCGCAGTGCGGGTTAACAAACATTCATTTCCTACTCCTTCAGATGCCTCTTCTCCTGTGTACTCGTCTTCTCCCTACTCCCCCCTGCAGCATCAGCTGCCTCACTCGATGCTCACGCCGGAGTCTTCTTATCATCATGAACGCCCCAGGCATACACCGAACGGTCCGAGAGTCATCCGCGCCAACGCGACGCACTCATCGGTATGCCTCTCTTAAGCGAAGCTTTCTCTCTCTCTCTCTCTCTCTCTCTCTCTCTCTCTCTCTCTCTCTCTCTCTGAAACTTCTTTTCTATATTTCTCTTTCTATTACTTTTTTGCCCTAATTCTCTCACTTTCGGCCTCTTTCTCCTCAAACTCTTAAATTCGACTTCTCAATGCGTCATGTCTTTCTTCTTCTTCTTCCTCGCGCTTGGTCCCGCCTCGCGGCAGGGTACGCGCTCCCCTGAGATGCAGGACAGACCTATCCTGGTAGAACCAGTGGCTGCCCTGCTAGATCACTGCTAGTGTGATTAGCAGCAGTGAGGAGAGTCAGATTCGTGCATGAGCACTACCAACATTTCTTAACCCCCTTGGTTTGGGTGGATCTGTCCGGGGTGGGAGTCGAACTCGGGACTCTTCGCACAATGGTCTATCACACTACCACTATGCCACGCCCGGACTAAAAATGCGTCATGTCATGTTCATGAAATTACAGTGTTAAGACTGAAGATCGAAAAGCATGACAATGAACTACTTTACAAAAAATTATTCAAGAACTCGATGTGCTTGAACTGCGTCATAGATTCATCAGGGGTTATTTAGTCATGTCAGGTCGCCTGTCGGCGGGCGTCTGTTTTAGACCTTTGGCGGGCGTCTGTCTTTTAACTCATAAGGGGGGACCCTTGTTTGAAATTTTTTTATCTCATAAGGGTGAAAAAATTTTAAAAACTTTTTATTTTATAAAATTAAAACTTGGAATTATTTTTCGAGATGTGAGGCAAGTGTCTGTATACAAAAATTTTCGCCTCCGGCGGGCATCTGTAGGATTTTCGAACCAACTGAAAAAAACCCTGAGATTCATAACAAAAAGAGATTATGGAAGTTGAGATCAAGAATCAACAAAATATTTTGACGGTTTAAAGGCAGTGAAGCCTGCTTGAAGTGATAAAAAGGTTGAACAATTGCACGCTCAGTCGATCATCTCGGTGGATTGCACACCGACGTCGTCTCGTCGCAAGTACTACATGCTGTCGGATGATTCGCGCGACGACTCAATCATGTCGTTTGATAACATCACTCCGTCAGTGGTCTTTGGCAGGGGTCTCATTATCAGTCCCGAGAGGACAAACTGTTGAGAATTGTGGGAAACGAGCGTTCTTTGAGCGGGGAAGTCTTAAATAAAGAGAAGCTCTCCGTCTCCTTTTCGAACTAATTTTTTTTCGAACTAGCTCAGCGGTGATCTCAATCAAACCATGTCCTCGCTCTTCGCAGAGCTTTTTGGTGTGATCCAACTCATAACTTATGACGATTATTAAAAAAAATTTCTGCGAAAAGGTCACAGTGAGAGAAACATTGTTTTGTGTAAGGTTTTTCCAAAACGATGACAACTAACCAGCGGAAGTTGAAAAAGAGGCCTGTCAGATGAAGTTAGAAATCGACCATCGAAGTAATTTGGTCTAGTGAAAAATTGAATATTGAGATCTAATTGTCCAGAAAAAAACTGAATCTTGAAATGATCAGTCAGGTTTAGTAGGCTGAAGCTGATGGGGAAACATGTCTAAAGCAGGTATGAGACCGGTCTAATGGATGTCTGTACGCGCAGAGCGAGTTGGAGAACGGATGAAAAAGAATGGAAAGGAAACTAGTTGAAAAGTGCAATAGAACTGGATAGGAAGAGAATGTAGATTGTAAAACGCTGCATTAGCCTAACTATGCAACGCTTTATCCTTAGCCCAAATATAATATAAAGACTATTATTGCATATTCCGTTAGGATGTGGATGACCAGCAACTAGGGATTAAATAGCTACCGGACCAGCTATGTATGCGCATACATGTTCACGATGGGAATGATCTACATCCTCCTCTCTTTCCGTTCTATTTTACTTTTCTTCTACTTCTCTTTCCACTCTTTTTGGCCTCTCCCCATCTTTTTTTCCAACTCGTTCGGCGCGTGCAAATATGCCTTAGACCGGTCTCATTTAACGCCTTTTAGCAACCTCCCTCCAGCTTGTCCCGTACCCCTCTATCCCCGACTCCTTGCCTGCAAGCAACCTCCCTCCAGCTTGTCCCGTACCTCTCTCTCCCCGACTCCGCCTGTCAGCAACCTCCCTCCAGCTTGTCCCGTACCCCTCTATCCCCGAATCCTTGCCTGCAAGCAACCTCCCTCCAGCTTGTCCCGTACCTCTCTCTCCCCGACTCCGCCTGTCAGCAACCTCCCTCCAGCTTGTCCCGTACCCCTCTATCCCCGACTCCTTGCCTGCAAGCAACCTCCCTCCAGCATGTCCCGTACCTCTCTCTCCCCGACTCCGCCTGTCAGCAACCTCCCTCCAGCTTGTCCCGTACCCCTCTATCCCCGACTCCTTGCCTGCAAGCAACCTCCCTCCAGCTTGTCCCGTACCTCGCTCTCCCTGACTCCACCTGTCAGCAACCTCCCTCCAGCTTGTCCCGTACCCCTCTATCCCCGACTCCTTGCCTGCAAGCAACCTCCCTCCAGCTTGTCCCGTACCTCTCTCTCCCCGACTCCGATTGCCAGCAACCTCCCTCCAGCTTGTCCCGTACCCCTCTATCCCCGACTCCTTGCCTGCAAGCAACCTCCCTCCAGCTTGTCCCGTACCTCTCTCTCCCAGACTCCGCCTGCCAGCAATCTTCCTCCAGCTTGTCCCGTACCCCTCTATCCCCGACTCCTTGCCTGCAAGCAACCTCCCTTCAGCTTGTTCCGTACCTCTCTCTACCCGACTCCGCCTGTCAGCAACCTCCCTCCAGCTTGTCCCGTACCCCTCTATCCCCGACTCCTTGCCTGCAAGCAACCTCCCTCCAGCTTGTCCCGTACCTCGCTCTCCCTGACTCCACCTGTCAGCAACCTCCCTCCAGCTTGTCCCGTACCCCTCTATCCCCGACTCCTTGCCTGCAAGCAACCTCCCTCCAGCTTGTCCCGTACCTCTCTCTCCCCGACTCCGATTGCCAGCAACCTCCCTCCAGCTTGTCCCGTACCCCTCTATCCCCGACTCCTTGCCTGCAAGCAACCTCCCTCCAGCTTGTCCCGTACCTCTCTCTCCCAGACTCCGCCTGCCAGCAATCTTCCTCCAGCTTGTCCCGTACCCCTCTATCCCCGACTCCTTGCCTGCAAGCAACCTCCCTTCAGCTTGTTCCGTACCTCTCTCTACCCGACTCCGCCTGTCAGCAACCTCCCTCCAGCTTGTCCCGTACCCCTCTATCCCCGACTCCTTGCCTGCAAGCAACCTCCCTCCAGCTTGTCCCGTACCTCTCTCTCCCCGACTCTGCCTGTCAGCAACCTCCCTCCAGCTTGTCCCGTACCCCTCTATCCCCGACTCCTTGCCTGCAAGCAACCTCCCTCCAGCTTGTCCCGTACCTCTCTCTCCCCGACTCCGCCTGCCAGCAACCTCCCTCCAGCTTGTCCCGTACCCCTCTATCCCCGACTCCTTGCCTGCAAGCAACCTCCCTCCAGCTTGTTCCGTACCTCTCTCTTCCCGACTCCGCCTGCCAGCAACCTCCCTCCAGCTTGTCCCGTACCCCTCTATCCCCGACTCCTTGCCTGCAAGCAACCTCCCTCCAGCTTGTCCCGTACCCCTCCCTCCCCGACTCCTCGTCTGAAAGGACGAGGGAAGAGAGTGTGTCATGAGAATAATAACGGGTCGGTCGTTTAAGCAGATCTTTTCCAGCACGGATATGTCTGCGCCAACATAGATGGTCTGTTTTCCAGTCAACTCTTGGTTTCAAAGTCCTTGCCTCAGGCATCGGCCAACAATGCCACCTCGTTCAACACTCCCGCTGCACACTCTGGACTCGGTAACGGGCAGAATCAGCTACACCTTTGAGCAGATCATGGGCGAGGGCTTGTTTGAGGTGTTCGTCAAAGACAAGAATGGCTGCCAGTAAGAGTTTCAAGAGCTTTGGATAGTCCAGTCTTATTTAATGGTTTGTTATTAACCCAGAGGTCCTTTACAGAGGAGTCCTCTGAAATAATTTGGAACCCAGAGGTCCTTTACAGAGGAGTCCTCTGAAATAATTTGGAACCCAGAGGTCCTTTACAGAGGAGTCCTCTGGAATAATTTGGAACCCAGAGGTCCTTTACAGAGGAGTCCTCTGGAATAATTTGGAACCCAGAGGTCCTTTACAGAGGAGTCCTCTGGAATAATTTGGAACCCAGAGGTCCTTTACAGAGGAGTCCTCTGGAATAATTTGGAACCCAGAGGTCCTTTACAGAGGAGTCCTCTGGAATAATTTGGAACCCAGAGGTCCTTTACAGAGGAGTCCTCTGGAATAATTTGGAACCCAGAGGTCCTTTACAGAGGAGTCCTCTGGAATAATTTGGAACCCAGAGGTCCTTTACAGAGGAGTCCTCTGGAATAATTTGGTGAAGTTTCTTTTGAGTGTTCAGTCAACTTCTGTATGCATGAAACTTCAACTTCTGTATGCAGTCAACTTCTGAATGCATATAAAAAAAACAGAAAAATGTGGTGTAATCACACGTTTTGTTGTTGTTGTTGCCGGCAAGCATCCCGCATCGAAGACTCGGTTATGAACACTCTCTTTAATGAGAGAAGTTCTCGTGTTCTTCGGACAAGATGCGTCCGGAGAAGGGTTTTGATGTCCTTTGCAGTCCTGAGACTGTCATGCTGCACCTTGTGAAGGCGGACATCGTTGTAGCAACCTGTTCATGCTATAGGCCTTGTGAGTGGGTGGTCAAGCCGGCCTAGCATCGTTTTGGGTGGGAGTAGAGACGTCTCGCCTGTCGTTGACCGGAGATAGGCAAGAGGCTATTTGACTGACGCCTCGACTCGCCATTGAAAAGTATAGCGGAGTATCGGCTGATGTTTTGTCCGGTGGCATGCCCAGGCCGGTCCGGCATCGCCCTCCTTTGACGAGCTATACTACCCACGTTTAAAAATACGCCCTGAAGAGATGAATTTTTGAAGAGAAGAGGTGTACATATCTCTTGGTAGAGCTCGGGGCAAGAAATTTACATATATAACTCTGTAGGTCACGAAAAAGGAGGATTATGGTCTCAAGGGACGCAATAAATATTCATACTTTTGACATGAGGTTGTTCTTCAACAATTAAAAGTGAGGTAACGGCACACTTTCGGGATAGTTGGAAACGAAGATGATACTATGCAGAGAGTTCGTATTGGAAGTTTTTTTGACTAATGCATAAAAGAGCGCTTAGATTATAACACTCAGTGCGGTTTGGAGAATCATCCTAGTCGAAACAGAAAAAAAAGGTTCATTTAGTGGACCATGTATCGGTTACAGGCATCTACAGGAGATCTATTCTCATCAAGGAAAGGAAGTCCGGGCTGTACTCTACGAGAAAGTTCTGACGAAGGAGCTCTTTGATGTTTGTGGACTTGATCTTACATGAAAGCTCCAATAACAAGAAAAAACATGATCAAACTTTTTATCACCCGTACCCCTCCCCTCTCCCGTACCCCTCCCCTCACCCGACACTCCAGTCAACAATCTCATTCTTCTGTACTGTCGGGAGAATCAGATGGAGCTGTTAGATATGATGGCGCTTCATTTCCCATGACATAGAGAATAAAGCGTTTGAAGTTGAATTAAACCCCGTCTCTTCCGGCTGCAAAGCTTTAACGTAGTGTGTGGATCAACAAGACTAATAAGAAAGGAACTGGACCAAGGGCGTGGGATTGAGAGATTTGAGAGCACATTCGGTTGTAGAACTCGTATCACTTGCCATTTTTGTATTACGCATAGATTTTATTCGCAGGGTGAGTTAGAGAAACACCTTGAACTTATATCTCGATCATTGGTTCGGTAAATGGTTTTGAAGTTAGGGGCATCGCACTGGACGGCCTGTGAGAATTGGATGTCGAATATTGGAGTGTCCATGGGTGGAGTCCATAGGAATCATGCACATATCTTGTAGGTTTTCCTAGAATCTTGGTTTTCCTAGAAAACGTTCGAACTTGCTATGCAAGTACCATTCTGTTTACCAGAAAAAAATAGTCCGAGTGAACGTTGATTCACTCAAGGTAGTGGTGAAATGTATCTTTTTTGTGAACTAGTTTCAAGGACATTGTTTCCTGTATACAGCTCCTCTTGAATAGGCTCCAGAATTGCACTGTCGTATCTATTAATTGAGCACCACACGGAAAAAAAGCTAGTCCGCCTGGCGGGATCGAACCCAGCCCTCTCTTCTCTGTGTTACCATCACTGTGGCACCACGTGAGGTTTGTTTGATTGTTGTATGTTGAGGAGATGTGCAAGGACGTGTTTGCGAACTTTTTCGTGCAGAAAATGATCACGGATTCAAGCGAGGAGGAGAAGAATTGGATCGCGGCGCAGCTCAGTGGCAATATGTACTCACTCTGCCTGAATCGCTATTCCTGCCGCGTCGTTCAGAAAGTCATTGAGGTCAGCGCTTGGCCAACGCCACAACCAATAGAATAAGAATAGGAACCGGGCTGCTTCTTTTCATCCTCAGAATGAGCTTGTATATCAAGATGACTAGTAATGAGGAAGCGGTAGGTTTTTGAGAGAGTGCAAGGGCGTGGGATATAAATGAGAGGATGCAGACGATGAGTGTATTTGTATCACTAGCTTTTTTTGGGTAGCGCATGGAGTTGCGCATAAATTTTACCTTTTTTGTGGGTTAGAGAAACACATTGATAAGAACCGGGCCAGCTATGTTGTCGCATAAAACTTCGCGATGAAAATTATTTATATTACCTTAATCCCTGTTTTTTTCTTCACTTCTACTCTACCTCCCTTTCCTTTTTTTATCAACCTTTACCCATTCATAACCAACTCGCTTGGCGCGCACAAACATCTATTTGACCAAGATAAAACATCAGCCGATACTCCCCTATACTTTGTAATGGCGAGTCGAGGCGCCATTAAAGTGACCTCTTGCCCTTCTCCGGTTAACGAATGGGTCTCGCGAAGAGGATCGCCGACTGCGGTGCGAGTGTAGACGGAGGAAATTTCTCTGGACTCGAGAGGATCCTCACCAATCTATCCCAAAGAACTCCCCTCGACAGGACCTATGGGCAAACAACAACAACATTTGACATAAGTTATGGTGTACGACGAAGGAGAGAAACGACGTAGAAGGGAACCATAATTGAGTGTTTGACCCATGGAAGGAAGGTGGCTCTCGAGGCGAAGAGCCTCGCGACGCTAGCGAGGGGCGCGTCGCGTGGGGAGAGAGAGGATATGAAATTTGGGGAAAACTTACCATTCTAGACTCTACGGACGTGACAGGAAGGTGTGTCTAAATCATCGAGAAATGTTGGTGGTGCTCTTGCTAGTATCTGACCTAGCGGGAGAAATCCCGCCGCGGACCAAAACTGGGTAGTATAGCTCGTCAAAGGAGGGCGATGCCGGACCGGCCTGGGCATGCCACCGGACAAAACATCAGCCGATACTCCGCTATACTTTTCAATGGCGAGTCGAGGCGCCAGTAAAATAACCTCTTGCCCTTCTCCGGTTAACGAATGGGTCTCGCGAAGAGGATCGCCGACTGCGGTGCGAGTGTAGACGGAGGAAATTTCTCCGGACTCAAAAGGTTCCTCACCAATCTATCATAAAGAACTCCCCTCGACAGGACCTATGGGCAAACAACAACAACATTTGACCGGTCTCATTTAACGTCAGGCAACAACGTAAAATGTGCGAATGAAGTCACCTGCTCAGAAAATTTTAGGAATGTAGAAGAGAATTCAGATTCCTCGCCGAAAAACACTTACCTGATCATGCACCCGTGGTTGACAAAAAGGTAGTTTTTGTTTAGAAAGGGGGGTTTTGTCCACTTCAGGGTTTTGCCCTCGAAATGAAAATAGAGACCCGCAGAAGTTGGAAACAGAGGCTCATCGATAGTCGGCTGGACTCTACCATTAAAAAATTCCACCTGCCTCACTAAAAGTATAAGATGATTTCACTCAGCGTCAAAAGGTAAATTTTCTTTTAACGTGTCCGGAAAGAGAACAAAAACCCGCGAAATGGAAATTTTTCCGAAGAGAGACTCAACGACAAGGAATAATCGTCAAACAACAGGGATATGAAACTTGATGTCCACTCTTATGAGTCCAACTTTTTAATTGTCCATTTTAAGTTTCTCCCGGATGCGCTCAGACTGCGTTTGGTGCAGGAGCTGCACGGAACAGATTTGGTTCTGCTGACGGTGGACCAGAATGCGAACCATGTGATACAAAAGGTGACTCGGTTGGAGTGGTTATTTTTACCAGAATGCCAATCATGATACAAAGAGCGTGGGCGATAAATAACCCGAGCTTTTCATCAAACATGGGTCACCAACACGGTTGGGAGTTTATAAAAACTACTGCTCCTTGAGCGGAGAAGTCTAAAATAATGTTCGCTCGCCCTTCGCTTCTAGATGGTTCATTTGCAAGACTCCACCGCTCGGATAGTGGTTGTTTTTTTTGTAAGAGACGTTTTTTTTTAAATTATGATGTAAAATGAAACGAGCCGTGACCTAACACTCGAAAAAATGTGTAGATCACGAAGACAGATCTCGGAAAATGTGTAGATCACAACTCGAAAAATGTGTAGATCACAACTCGAAAAATGTGTAGATCACAACTCGAAAAATGTGTAGATCACAACTCGAAAAATGTGTAGATCACAACTCGAAAAATGTGTAGATCACAACTCGAAAAATGTGTAGTTCACAACTCGAAAAATGTGTAGATCACAACTCGAAAATGTGTAGATCACAACTCGAAAAATGTGTAGATCACAACTCGAAAATGTGTAGATCACAACTCGAAAAATGTGTAGATCACAACTCGAAAAATGTGTAGATCACAACTCGAAAAATGTGTAGATCACAACTCGAAAAATGTGTAGATCACAACTCGAAAAATGTGTAGATCACAACTCGAAAAATGTGTAGATCACAACTCGAAAAATGTGTAGATCACAACTCGAAAAATGTGTAGATCACAACTCGGAAAATGTGTAGATCACAACTCGGAAAATGTGTAGATCACAACTCGGAAAATGTGTAGATCACAACTCGGAAAATGTGTAGATCACAACTCGAAAAATGTGTAGATCACAACTCGAAAAATGTGTAGATCACAACTCGAAAAATGTGTAGATCACAACTCGAAAAATGTGTAGATCACAACTCGAAAAATGTGTAGATCACAACTCGAAAAATGTGTAGATCACAACTCGAAAAATGTGTAGATCACAACTCGAAAAATGTGTAGATCACAACTCGAAAAATGTGTAGATCACAACTCGAAAAATGTGTAGATCACAACTCGAAAAATGTGTAGATCACAACTCGAAAAATGTGTAGATCACAACTCGAAAAATGTGTAGATCACAACTCGAAAAATGTGTAGATCACAACTCGAAAAATGTGTAGATCACAACTCGAAAAATGTGTAGATCACAACTCGAAAAATGTGTAGATCACAACTCGAAAAATGTGTAGATCACAACTCGGAAAATGTGTAGATCACAACTCGGAAAATGTGTAGATCACAACTCGGAAAATGTGTAGATCACAACTCGAAAAATGTGTAGATCACAACTCGAAAAATGTGTAGATCACAACTCGAAAAATGTGTAGATCACAACTCGAAAAATGTGTAGATCACAACTCGAAAAATGTGTAGATCACAACTCGAAAAATGTGTAGATCACAACTCGAAAAATGTGTAGATCACAACTCGAAAAATGTGTAGATCACAACTCGAAAAATGTGTAGATCACAACTCGAAAAATGTGTAGATCACAACTCGAAAAATGTGTAGATCACAACTCGAAAAATGTGTAGATCACAACTCGGAAAATGTGTAGATCACAACTCGGAAAATGTGTAGATCACAACTCGGAAAATGTGTAGATCACAACTCGGAAAATGTGTAGATCACAACTCGGAAAATGTGTAGATCACAACTCGGAAAATGTGTAGATCACAACTCGGAAAATGTGTAGATCACAACTCGGAAAATGTGTAGATCACAACTCGGAAAATGTGTAGATCACAACTCGGAAAATGTGTAGATCACAACTCGGAAAATATGTAGATCACAACTCGGAAAATATGTAGATCACAACTCGAAAAATGCACACAGAAAATTGTTTTTAAAGAATACATACCGTTTTCATTGTCTGGCTTCTGCGACTAGGGGTAACACACGGCTCGTTTATCTATGACTGGTTTGATGCTAGAAATTCAGGATCTCATGAAGTCCAAAACTTCTGCGTTCCTTCATGAAGTTGTTTTCCCTTATAACAGATTCTGACGACGTTCACGCTGATGGAGTGGCACTTTATCGTGGAGAATCTTTTGTATGAGAACTTCTTCTTCCAGGTGATGAAAATCCGTTCAATTGCTAATTGATGAGGAATTTTCAGTGAAGACTAATGCGAAGACAGTAACAGTAAAATGAAGTCAACGAAATGATTCATGGCACCTGTAGCGGGCTTTTCAACCATATCGATTCTCAGAGTTGCAGCAATGTCGTAATAAGGCTATGTTGAGGTGGTGGAGAACAAATATGGCTGCAGAGTCATCCAGCTCGCTATTGAGCTCCTTTCTAAGGAAGTTGACGTCAGTTGGATCCATCGTGAATGTTTACTAGTTTTCTAGGAGGTCAGAAGTGGCCCGAAAACGGGGAATAACCCACAGAGGGTTCAAGTGACTCGCACCAGTATATTATTCACGAAAAAAATTAGTGATTAAACTTTTATGTTTGTATCTGAAATTCTATATTTGTCATCGCAAGATCTAGATGTTCCTTTGAATCACGTCATTATCTCATGATTAGTCTTTTTGATCTACAAGCTTACTTAGTAGGTGGTGCGATCAGGGTTTTTTTAGTGTGCAAGGAAAAGGTACGCACACCTGCCAAATCCCGAAAGAATTTCACATCAGGGTCACCCCCTCACGATTTTTCAAACAGAAACTTGCGGTTGAAGAAAAAAAAGTTTTGCAAAATTAACCTGAGTTTTTATTGTTGCTGGTTCGTTTCTCGGGTCCCCCTTATGTTTTTCAACACAAAAAAACAGACAGCAGCGAATAAATTTTGTCTTTCTTTGTGATTTAAAAAACAGAGACCCGCCGACAGAGGGTCTTACATGACCATTTAACTCCTGGGTGAGATACAGTCTAGTTTTGACGGTTATACTGTAATGTCACCTTCAACGCCCGCCCCTAAAATTCTTACGCTAGTAGGTAACTATTTTTTTCAGCTCTCCATTCTTCTCTTTGCCCCTTCTTTCATCCTGTCGAAAACTTTTTTCGGGGGTTGTCAGCAGTGGTGAAATGGTCTTGCCTTACCTTTTAAAAGTGGACTTCTGTTTATAGCTAAGGCCGTTTTCAGCTATCCCTTTCGGTCGCCCGCCCGTCCCCAGAAATTTTTTTTTGAATATGAAGAAAATGATCTTTTGAAAGAGTGAATGTTTGTGAGTGAACGAAATTTCAAATTCCGGCCCTTGGTACGCGAAATAAAAGATCAACCGTCTCCGGAAAACAGACCAAACATTTTATTGGCTTCCCCCCTCCCCTCTTCCCTCTCCGGTCTCACGTACATTTTTTTTAAACGGCATTCCAATGTCACTCGCTGTCTCCCGTACATTTTTTTTAAACGGCCTTCCAATGTCACTCGCGGGTCTTTTTTTTTGTCCACAACTCGGACGAAATTTTAGTCCCAGTGTCCCTCTTTGTCCTTTTCGAACGCATTCTGAATAGATTAAAAACCTCTTACTTGTTAGGAAGAGCGTGATGACTGCTGTCTGCAGGGAGAAATGGAGCAGAAGCGACGCTACCTGCTGAGTTGCTTCATGCAGCTGCTGCTGAAAAACTGCCAGCGGCTCTCCTCGAACCAGTACGCCAACTATGTCGTGCAGCACGTGATCACGACGCAGTCGCTCTCCTACTATAAGGAAGCCATCATCAAGTCATGCCTGCTGTAAGCCTGAATGTTTTTGTTTCACAAAACAAGCAGGTGTTGAATGAGACCAGTCTAAGGCATGTTTATACGCCCCGAGCGATTTCGAAACGGATGATGGAAGGGGAAAAGAGTGAAAGAGAAGTAGAGGAACAGTGAAATAGATTAGAAGAAGGAAAGAATGTGGATCATTTATTGGGGTGAACATATGTGAGCCAACATAGCTGGTCCGGTTCCTATTTAACCCCCCCCCCCTCAACAAGGCATTTGAGCTTTTCATTTGGCAAGGAATGCTAATGTTTTCCTTGATTTAATGGTAAAGCGCTAACTCCATGAGAAATGGCTGGGTTCGATCTCGCAAGGCAAGCTTTTTTTTTTGCCGAACGATAGTTCAATCCTTTTCCAGAGTGTAACCCCACTGTGGGTAAAAAGAGAACAAGGCATATGAGCCTTTCATATAACACTATCGCACGGAATAGCAATGTGTGCCCATGGTGTAATGGTAACGCGCGCCCCGGTTTGAGTCGAGATGGCTGGGTTCGATCCCGCCCGGTAGACTAGATTTTTACAATCATTTGTCTTTTAAATCATTTAACTGTGATTTCTGAATTTTTTGGTGTTTTTGAGGTAGAAGGCTTGGAGGATAGAGTGTTTGCTATTCGCCCTATTTGCCCCTAAAGGGTTCTCTGTAGGAGTCACATTCAGGTAGAAGGCTTGGAGGGTAGAGTGTTTGCTATTGGCCCTATTTGCCCCTAAAGGGTTCTCTGCAGGAGTCACATTCAGGTAGAAGGCTTGGAGGGTAGAGTGTTTGCTATTGGCTCTATTTGCCCCTAAAGGGTTCTCTGCAGGAGTCACATTCTGTCGTTCTCGCAAGAGAAGTTCGCCTCGCATGTTGTGGAGAAGGCGATGGAGCACGCGCCCGAGGCTCTGCTCAAGGAGATGATGGATGAGGTTTTCGACGGATACATTCCGCATCCGTAAGCCTCTATTGAGTTGCCTTTCCCGTAGTCTCAAATTCTTGGCTCATGAAACTCGGACCATAGCTTACCAAACGTGTTAAATTTGTCCAGGTCGCCCTTCATGTTGCCAAAAAAATTTAATGATAAAGGTAATGAAACAGAAATTTTCGTAAGTGAACAAATTTGCGAATGTTAATCTTCGGCATCGAATACGCGGGAGAAGGTCGATTTACTTCTAAAGGTTTTGTTGACTTTCCCTATCCACACACCCCTTCGGCCTCGGTAGTCGAGGGTCGCTGAGGAACAGTGTGTTTTTTCACCACTGAGGGTGAAAAAATTCTATGCGCTTTTCAAAAAGCCCGAAAAACATTCAAGTCTAAGCGCTCGAAAGAAGACATTTTCGATTTTTACCTTGAAAAATTCTAAATCTGAAGAAAAAAACTTCAAATTCTTTTAAATTATGGAAATCTATGCGCTCGAGAAAGTTTATGCGGGTGGTAAGAAACAGCCTGACGACCGCTCTCTGAGCGAAGGTGTGTGAAATGATGAGAAAAGAGCTAAAGACAAGAAGCTTCATTGCCACATGAACGTTCTTTAAACGGAATTCTCAACAGTAGTAGTGCCTACGGTCGCTCGGTTCTCCGCCTAAGCAAAGAAAGTTTCAGCATATCTTGGTGAGCTATGACTTGGACTGCTTGTTGTCATAGCTCAACATAGGCCTATTGCAATTTTGAGAAAATAGAAAAAGTGCCCCTCTCCAATCGGGGTAGTCTTGAATAATAGGAAGGAAGCTAAAAGCAAAGCGCAGAGAGAGAGAGAGAGAGTTCATCCTTATTCTAAAGTTCCATGCTCAATTACACGTGGTTTTTAAAATTCTATTGTTCTTGTTGAGTGTGGAACCTTCTCTTGGGGTTCATGCAAACTTTCCACTATTTGACTTTCTCTTCTCTGTACTATCCAAAACTAGTAATGGGGTAGAGTAGTATCGGTGTTGAAAGAGAGATCTATGTACTGGTAACACAATGGTACCTATGTGTTGGAAGACTAGACGAGGGAATGTCGCTTTTTTGGTTTACAATACACGCTTACCCGGGTATTCAATGACGTAGTAGACTAGTATATGTGTACTGAGGAATCTGGCACATGGTTTTTATCTTCACTGCTGCGCTGATATTACTGGTTTTGCCTTGAGTGAGACAAAAAAGGACGCGTTGGACATTCTGCTCTTCCATCAATTCGGCAACTACGTGGTGCAGCGCATGCTGATGCTCTGTCTCTCAGACAACAGTCGACTGGAAAAGCGGCTCAGGGAGCTCTGGCTGAAGAGGCTCGAAGAGCGCATCAATCGTCATGCCGCCAAGCTCTCCAGGTAAGAGGGCTGAAGTCAGAGAGCAAATGTTCCCATATCTGTGGGTGAAAGTCGGTATCCTTCTTATTTTCAATTCATCAAAAAAAAGAACAAACGTTGGCTGAAAGGGCTTTATTTTGAGAGACTTTCATAGATAAGGGTTTCCTCTCTTAAACGTAAAAAAGTATCCTGCCAGAGCTCTAAATAGACGGGCACTTGCAAGGCTGAAATAGTAATGCTTGTAGGATTATTCATGTTGATAATTGGGCTTTGTTGAACTATGTTCGTAATCAAGTAGTCGTGTTAAGATCAGGCTAGCTCGAAAAAAAGTCGAATATATTTTTCAAAAAACGAGCGAAAAGGGCAAGAAAAATAGAAGGAAAAAACGGAGGAAAAATTTTTGAGCAAAAGAAGTAGAAAAACTTTTTTTAATGTCGGAAAAACCAAAAATGTGCAACCCTATGCAAGGTATTCTTCTGGCAAGAAGATCATGGATATGGTGCGAGCGACCGAGCAGCACCGCATTCATCTGGGACCCGGTGGGCGGGGATCGCAGCCGCGCGTTCCGCTTCCGTTCGCGTGCGAGAGAGGCCCGATACTCATGAATCATTGAGAGAGGAAGACCGAAGAGACCCTTGAATGCCTGCCAGAACATAATAGATGCCCCTTCCAGGGCTAGTTTGAGTCGTCTAATAAGATGGATCGGTCGAATTAGGGGTATTATAGTGACTGCCGGGTTTCCTGAGGTCAATGCATACCATACACACGGCGAAAGGGGTTTTTTTCAAGAATGTATACTGCAGGAGTAGGAAATTAGCCCACTTCATCAGTTCAAGTGAAGGTTTTCATCCTTCTATTCCGTATGCACGCATCGGCCGTGAGTTCATCACGTGTCATTATAATACTCGTGGTTACCTTTTAGGTCTCTTCCATCCTGCCTTTTATACCATAACTCTTTTCAGACCCCTTGTCTGGCCAAGGGTACTCATTGCTCGGTTATAAACGTTTTGGCCTCAAATGAAAAATTCTGTTTTGTTTTCTTCTTCATGTATTGCACGGTGAAACTCATAGGTTTTCCTTATAGTAATGATTTTTTTCCAAGGTTCAGAACTCACATTTAATAACCGTGTGGCGAGATTTCTAAATCGCTCTCTTTCGTGTGAATGTTAATTTTGCTGTTCTCTAATATCTCGGCTTTTTTAGCGTTTTCACCGATATCCCTCCCTAACCATTCATTGACTAACCTTGGAAGTTTCGTAAGAAAAACAACGGAACGCTTTCTTGCCCCTAGAATCATGTTGGTCATATTATCATGCTGATTATGCTCTACAGATAGTGATGAGGCTATGTTGATGAATTTTCGTCCCGTATTTCGAATAGTCTTATTGTCATAATCCTGTGTTTTGGGTGCAGTAAAAATTCTACGACAGTCTTCATCAGTTCTCTTGTTGTTTGTTTATCAGGATAAGATTGACTACGGTTTTTCTTTGGTTTGTCACTGATTGACTACGGTAACTCTTTGGTTTTCTAATGATTGACTACGGTAACTCTTTGGTTTTGGGCCACGTTGTTGTTGGATTTTTCACTGTTCAATTTCGATAGATTCTGAGATTTAGGCTAGAGAGTTTGAGAAAGTAAGAGATACAAGATGGATTAATAAAAAGTAGTTAAATGACACCATGCTGTTTTTTTTCTGTGGATATTTGGCGGATCCGCTCCTTTGTGTGTGTAATGTCATGTTTGATGCGATAGGCATGCAGTAGATGTGGAGTGAGTACGGTATACTTTTCCTCGGAAGACCCTAAGCATCCGCAATTTCTGTAATCTTACATCATGTGTTTCACAACTTTTTAGAGAGTTTTGCGTGGTAACTGGATGTTTATGATTCTGTCTACAAAAATTCGGCATATAAGAAATTTTAAGTAGCAGCTGGTTCCTGCTATTCCACCCGACCAATTCCTTTTTTTTTCTCGTTTGCCGGCTGTATATGTAAGTTCATGTTGTTGATTTACCCGATCTGTCTACCTCAACGTCATAATGCAACAATTCAACCCTCTCTTGTGATTCAAAACTAAACCCCACCTAAACTCTGCTGTATTGCGATTATATAATGCTGTTCCATTTCTCTGTCAATGTTCGAATTTTGAGAAATAAAGAAATCGAATGTTCAGAGAAGCATCAAGTGTTTGGAATCGGCAGGAAATACAGTTTTCGAGGATTTTAACTGATATGAAGATGACTTGGAGTTTTGACGGTGCGGTAGGCCTTCTTGAACGATGTATTATTTGATATTACGATACAAAATTAAACTTCAAAAGAGGTTTTTTTTCAACTGCTGATTACTGATAACTAATTGTTGGTTAAATATATGTTATGAAAATTTTTCACTAACCGATTTAAGCGCTACTGCATTTTAATCGGCAGTGCCTGGTTAGCTTAAACGCTACGGTTTCGTAAATTTTCTTCATAGGTGATCATTTTGAGCATCAGGGATTCCGTTTCAATGAAAAAAGTTCTTACAAAAAATTATTTTTACAAAAAAAAAATAATTTTACATTAAAAAACGCTTAGGCTTTGTAATATTTTACGGTAAAGAGGCCGTACGGCTTAGGCTAACGAGACCTTTTTTTTGTTTTTTTCCTTTTTGTTTTCATATCAAAATTATTTTCACATCAAACAATTAACTTATATATTATATATATTTCATCTACATCTTTCGATGAAATAACGCACAAATTTAATTACAATTGAAAATGAGGAATGAATACATCAGCTAAACAGTTGTCAAATAAGTGAGTAAATTCGATAACAAAAGCGATACAGCAATTTTACTTTAATATAGCGAATTGAACGGGGGAAAAACGAACCCATTGTATGTGCTCTATGCCTAGCACTTCGTTAGTCTCAGATGTCGATTTCTCTCCTCATCTTCTGTTCAATGTTCTACAGAAGCTTCCTAACAAATTTTCCGTCTATTCTGAAAATATCAATCATTTCTTAGTCAAAAATTGCGCCTTATCTCTTGCGCTACCTCTTTCTATGCTCTTCTCCTATTCTCTGCTCACTAGCGAAATTCCTATTGAATGGAAACGCGGTGAAGTGGTTCCTGTTTACAAAAGATCGGGCGACAAATCTCAAGCCGCTAATTATCGACCCATAACTATAACCTCTGTGTTCTGCCGCATCTTCGAAGGAATCTTATGTAACCATCTAAAGAATGGTTTTCGCAACATTCTTTGTAAGTCTCAGTATGGATTTATCTCTAGACGTAGCTGCGAGCTCCAACTACTTAAAACCATTGGGGGAAGTCGACTTGAGAAACAAAAAGGATGTCGACGTAGTTTACTTCGACTTTTCGCGCGCTTTTGATAAGGTCCCTCATGGTAAACTAATAACCAAACTGGAAAGACTCAATTTTCCGATAGAGATTGTGAGATGGATAGCGAACTTCCTGACGAATCGGACCTATAAAGTGCGCGTAGACGGGGAATACTCCGATTCATTCCCTGTGCTAAGCGGCGTTCCGCAAGTTACAGTCATCGGACCTCTTCTATTTCTGTTTTTTTATTAATGACATCGAAATTTGCATCCCTCCTGATGTCAAATTCTCTCTTTATGCAGATGACCTCAAAGTATATAGTTCGAACGCTCAATCTCTCCAGCAATGATAGATTCTTTTTTGCCTCCCATCCGACATCCTAAAAAAAGCATAAAAAAGAAATCTACTGAACTATTTTGTATCCTAATCAATATTCGCTCTATTTCCTATAAAATGAACATAGTTGAAGATCAAATCAGGCATCATAATGCTTTAATCGTAGCCTTAACTGAGACTTGGGCGAGTGCTTCAACAATTCACGACTCTATGCTATCAGTTGGCCAAACTTATACAGTATTCCGTAGTGACAGAGTCAGTATTTTCCCTGGTGGCGGTGTCGCATTACTCATTCATAATTCAATCAATGCCTCACTCATCTCTTCTGAGTCATTCACTGAATACTGTCAAACTATCAGTGTCAGATTACACATCAACTCTCAATCGGATATCGTATTGCACTTAGTTTATCGTAGTCCGAGTACTAGTTTTCTTGCTTTCGAAAATGCTTTGTCTCACATAGAAAGTAGCTTGACATCTCTCGCCGAGTTCGAACATATCATAATGGGAGATTTTAATGCCCCGGAAATAGACTGGATCTCTGATAACATTTCTGAAAATCTACCTTTCAAAAATCTACCTTTCAATCATCATTCGCGTTTACTACATCGTTTCGCTATGCAATACTCTCTAGTGCAACGTGTGAATACTCCCACACGTCTAAATAATATTTTAGATCTTGTGTTAACTACTGAACATAATACTATTTCGGGTTGCTCAGTAAGCCTTCCGCCTCCGTCATGCGATCACAACACCGTCATTTTCCGAATATCTACACAATGTGGTAGTTTTAAAAAGTACAGACATATGTTATGCTTCAAGAGGGGTAACTACGAGTTGGCCAATAGTCTCATTAACTCAGTAGACTGGTCTGGTATTTTTGCCATCTCTAATGATCCTAATGTTATTTACAATAAATTTTCAGAGAAAATCCAAGATATTATAACGAGATGTATTCCAAAACAGACAACTACAAACAACTCAACCAAACCACCAACTGTGATCTCTTGCTTCCGCCGCCACGTTTCTCGTCTTTATAAGAAAAGAACCACAATCGGGCTGGCGCCATATATTAAAATGAATCACAAACTAAGAAGAGCTCTTGATTCTCACCGCCGGAACTTGGAGAAATCACTATTGCATAGCAAAAACCTCAAAAAGCTGTATCGTTTTACAAGTGCGAACATTAAGGATGATTCGAAAATTGGGCCAATTGTCTTGTTAGACGGTTCTACCCTGACAGAAGATTTAGACAAGGCTAAAGCTTTTGGTAATCATTTCAGATCTCTTTATCGAAGTTCTATTAGACGTTCAAGCAGCAGCCCTACAGTGATGGTGGTTACATCAAATACAATAGATTCCATACAGGTTCTCGCTCATGAAGTTTATAATCAGCTTATCCATCTCTCATCCAAACAAAATACTTCACCAGATGAGATACCTTACATATTTCTGAAAAATACTGCACAAACTATTGCTTTACCTCTGGCAATATTGTTCAACCGGTTTCTACTGATTGGAACATGTCCCACCATCTGGCTTACTGCTATCGTAATGCCAGTTTACAAACGTAAAGGTGCCAGAACTGAGTGCAGTAGCTATAGACCGATAAGCTTGACTACCTCATCTTCTAAAGTCTTAGAGCGTATGATCTGTTCGAGACTTTTGGAGTACTTGGAAGATAATAAACTGATCGACCCGAATCAATTCGGATTCCGGCCACGTCACTCATGTGAACTAGCCCTCCTACAGTCTCAAGTTGAATGGAATATCAGGCTAGACAATAAAGATTTCATAAGCTGCGTTTTAATAGACTTTACTAGAGCTTTTGATGCTATTCCACTGGATCTACTTATGAAAAAAGTTGCTTCTTTTGGAATTTCAGGCTCACTTCTGAGATTTATAAGGAGTTTCCTATACAATCGAGAACAGAAAATTCGAATAGGAATTTCGTGCTCCGCATCTTATCCGACGCCTTCGGGAGTACCACAGGGAAGTTGCTTGGGGCCTCTTCTGTTTCTCCTTTATATCTTCCTGAAGGTTGCGATGTTAAAATGTATGCGGATGATGTCAAAATTTCGACAGTCAACAACCCGGCACTTTTACAGCTAGCTATTGATAATATTTCGGAGTGGGCAACAATATGGGGTATTTCAATTTCAACAACTAAGACTCTAGTTATCAGACTAGGTAAAAATCATCCGTCTCACCCATTTTTACTCAATGGTAGGGTTTTGCCTCTAACGAATATTGTAAGGGATCTCGGTGTTCAATATTCTAGTGAATTAAATTTCACACAACACATCGAGGACATTTGCAACAAAGCGAGAGCTAGGTGTGCCTACATCCTAAGAACTTTTAAATCCAAGAGTCATTCTCTTTACAAAAACCTTTTCACTACATATGTGCGCCCTCAACTAGAGTACTGCTCCACTATCTGGTCACCCCATCTCAGATATCAAGTAGATCTTATCGAGAAAGTGCAGCGCTCTTATACCAAGTCTATTTGCAGAAGGGCAGGGCTTTGCGACATGTCCTACGAAGAGCGTCTACACCTACTGCAGCTACAATCCTTGGAAAAAAAGAAGGACGCAAGCAGATTTGGTGATGACATTCAAGATCATGAGTGGAAACACGCCGATAACACCATCGAAAATTTTCTCTCTACCTAGCCATAGATATGAAACTAGATCTCATCCATACAGCCTTGTTATACCAAAAATGAAAAGCGTAGCGCATTCTAATATTCTTTCAGTTAGAATTGTTAACAAATGGAACAGTTTACCACTATCGGTAATCTCAGCGAAATCTCTACGCTCATAGGAGTAGGTGACTTATTCCTATCTCCGCGACCGTATCCTGCCAAAAGCGCAAATGACCCTATCTCCCCAATCTCTCATTGACATCAACATTCCCTCAGTTCCCCTTCCCTTCGTCAGTTCACTTTTGAAAGATGTCATTCAACAAGCCATCGCCCCCCTACAACAACAAATCGTGGCCCAGGCGCTACAGCTACGAAGTCTGGAAAAAGAACTCTCCCTGATCAACATGTCTCTCTCGCCCGCCTCTCTACGGCCACATATCTACTCAGCTGTAGTAGAATCCACACTAAGAGACAGGGAAATGCTCGAGGGAAAGGCCAAGCGAGCGGTACTTCTTCGTCTTCCCAAAAAAGACAATGCTGAAAATACCCAAGCCAGTGACAGAAACACCATCCGCCACCTATTCGTGTGCCTGAAACAAGATAATCTTGTGAAGGCACTCGAAGACGGGGCCATTACTCATCACCGCCATCCCATCGACCGGCCTCGACTCTCTTCTGAAGTAGGACGGCCCATCAAGATTTCATTTGAAAACAGCTCTACACGGAACCAGTTCCTTGCTCTGACCAAAAAGACCAGGAATTGCCTCCCTTCTGGTTCTTCTGCTCGTGCCGATCTCTCCCCTGTCGAACTTCTCGCCGAGCGCGACTGCAAGCGAATCGCTCTCAACCCTCTCCATCCGCCGGTTAAAGTTATCGACTCACACCTTGAACCAGCCTCACCAAACAATCATCCTGCCACTCATTCTTACCGAAAAGTCCCCTATTCCGCAAAACCCCCGACTCAACCTACATACCTCCCTCTTCAACTTTCTCTGCGACGACTTTCATGCCTAAACCAGCATCTACTACACGCTCCTCGCCTTCATCATCGTCTCCCAGTGAATCTCCTTCCCATCCAAATGACGAAGCATCGTTCCCCTCGCTGAACTCCACAACCAAGAAGTCTACAGCAACTCCCTATTCTCCTGCTTCTCAAAGGTCGTCGCCCGTCGCTCATCGCTCGTCGCCCCTGGCTCGTGTCTTGGCTCGTGTCACCAGAAGAGCGGCTACGCACTCAGCTCAACTGCCAACTCTGCCAGCGAATCGAGCCCCCAGAACGAGAGCAGCCAAGGCCACTAAATAGGACAGATTTGGTGTGAGTTCATGTAGCATTACTTGCCTCTCATTCAATGCACGTTCCATTAGGAACAAGTTATACGACTATACGACTATATCACGTTCTCCGTTCCTCCTCTCCTGATATAATTTTTTTGTGCGAATCCTGGCTGTCATCATCTGATCCTGACTCTCTACTTAATGATGGCCTACCCTATCAAGTTTTCAGAGCCGATCGATTAGGCAGTGATAGAGGAGGAGGCTCAGCCCTGCTTATCAATTCACACTTGTCCCCAGCCTTTATTGATTCATTTGCTCATGGTTCCGTTGAATGTGTTGTATCCGATATTCATCCAAACTCTAGATTCTCCTTCCCGTATCCTTCTCTGCGCCTAATATCATGCTATCGCTCTCCGAACTCCCCTTTTGTCAGTGTCCAACCCTTCCTAGACTTTCTCTCTATGCATATATCTCTGTATTTTCCCACTATTATATGTGGAGACCTCAACCTTCCAAGCATTAACTGGCCTAACCTCACGTGTCCATCTAACTGCCCTATCTCTAACTCTTTTCTGCAATTCTTCCTTGATAGGCATATCAGTCAGCTGGTTAAGACACCCACCCGTCGGACTAACATTCTCGACTATGTTCTCTGTACACATGCCTCCCTTATATCCAAATGTGCCACATCCCATCCCTTCTCGACTAGTGACCATCTATCTGTAACGTTCTCTGTCTCTGTGTCCTCCATCATCTCTAATGGTCTCTCCCCTTTACTCCATCCGTTATGGAAGAATGCTAATTGGACAGCCATTAACGAAGCGATCAACTCTGTAGACTGGACCATAACGTTCTCTTCCCTCACGATTGACCAGTGTGTTGAACATATAACCATATTTTTGAAGAATCTTATCTCCCTTCATATTCCGCATTCAAGGCACAAAAAAACCCATCTCCTCTATCCTAAAAAAATCCGCAAGATATACAGCTTTTTACAAAGAAACATTAAACGCTCCTCTAACTCCACAACAACCCTCAAAGCCTGTAAAATGCTTCATCGAGAAATTTTCAAGTTTGAATGCAAACTCGAAGACAAATTTGCTTTTCCTAAAAACTTCAAGTCATTTTACCGTATCATCGCGAATCGAACCAAACCTAAAATTACTCCCGCTTCTCTGATAGTTGACAATACTCCCATAACTTGTCCTACGCAATGCGCCAACGTCTTCGCCTCTCTTTTCTCTTCAAATGTGTCTGATCCTGTCACTGGCCCTCTACCCAGACCTACACCCCAAGTCATTATGTCCCCTAGCCACAATGTCTCGCTCTTTGAAGTTCACCGAATAATATCTAAAATGTGCCCAAAAGTGAACTCCTCTCCCGACTTAATACCAAACATACTTATCAAAAACTGCATAAATTCTCTAAGCAATCCTCTCTCAATAATTTTTTCTAATTAATTTACCCTTGGATACTTTCCCAGTGCTTGGAGATCTGGAATTATTAAACCCATCTTCAAAAAAGGTAAAAGATCAGAGCCCAATAACTATTTATTATTATCGTGGCAGGGAAGATCAGGATAGGAATTGTGGTATAAGAGTTGGCGTTTGTATAGTCCATTTGCACACGAGATGAGAGGCTGCTATAGAAAACAGCCAATGTCGCGTGAAAGTTCATCTACTAGCTCCGTGGAGTAGATCCGTGTAGACTCTTCCGGAAAAAATACTCGCATATCTGAGTCGGTACATTATATGTTTTGGATCAAATTTTTGAAGTGGTTATATGAGCAATTGAAGAATGACTCGGGTAAAGCATTCCATACTGCTTCCACTCGGAATGGTAGAAAATTCTTTAGTTTATTATTTTTGCAGACTGGTAAAAGTAATTTGAATTTATGCCCTCTAGTAAAACGGCTGTTAGGTGCAAACTTCAGAAAGTTTTCCGATGTTTTTAAGCGACCGAAAACAGCTTTGTATACAGTAAGCAAATCAATTGAATTTCTTCGCGATAGTAAAGTACGCCCTTTGAGTATTTTTAGTCTCTGTTCATAGGATGGGATGTAATGCGAACGTTTGAATACTAAACGAGTGAACTGCCTCTGAATTTTTTCTATCTTCTTGATAGAAGCAACGTCGTTTGGGCTCCAAACCTCAGAAGAGAATTCGAGGATAGGTCTGACGTACGTATTGAATAGGCTCCATAGGATATGTTTATTTCGTGTTTGAAAGGAGCGTAAAATGAGAAAACTTACAGACCTAGCTTTGTTACAAATGTTATAGATGTGCCTTTGTAAAGCACAATTTAGAATCGTAGGTGACACCTAAGTCACGGAAAACTGTTACTTCAGGCAGCTCAGAACCGTAGAGGGACAACTTGCATGTCCGATGAGACTGTCCGATTCGCATGAAAACCGTTTTAGTAGTTGAAATAGAGAGTCCCCACTTACTAGACCAGGAAGCAAGGGCATCTAATCCTTGCTGAAGAAGTTGATGATTGCCTATAGAATAAAGTTTAGCGTCATCAGCGTATAAACAGCATTGAATACCAGGAGGAAGGCACTCGGGAAACTCATTGATGAAAAGGAGAAAAAAGAGGGGGCCCAAAACAGACCCCTGGGGCACTCCAGAAGTAACCACAGAAGACAGTGAATAGCTATGGTTGATAACTACGCTCTGAGTTCGGTTATTCAAAAAAGAAGAAATCCACCTATGGAGACACCCAGTAATGCCGTAATAAGATAATTTATTACAAAGGAGATTAATTGGGATGGAGTCGAAGGCTTTTTTGTAATCTATGAAAACTGCCGTTATGTAACTGTTTTGGTCTAGAATTACGTTAAATTCTGAAAGAGTCGAGAGAAGGGCTGAAGAGCAAGAACGCTGACTGCGAAATCCATGTTGCAGAGGTGTTAGTAGCTCATGCGCTTCAAGATAATTGATCAAGGAATGACGTATTATTTTTTCGAATACCTTACTCGTACTACAAGTCAGAGAAATCGGTCGATAATTATAAGGATCATGTAGGCTTCCTTTACGCTTATATACTGGTTTCACAATGGCATGTTTCCAAATTGATGGGGAAACGCCATGTAAAAGAAAGCTGTTGTATAAAAGAGAAAGAGGCAAAGAGATGGCACAAGCTGTACCCTTGAGAAAAGCAAAAGGAATACCATCAGGTGATGTGGAACATCGTGATGGAAGTTTTTTCAAATAGCTGTATACAAGTGGAGGGCTAATATCAACAAAGTCAATAGAAGAAGTTACCTTTTTTTTCGGATATTAAAGTTTGATTCATATTATAATCGTTAAAAGAAGAAGAGAAAACTCGGTTGAAGATGGATGCTTTTTCAGAGTCATCAGTTACAGTTTCACCTGAACAAGGATCTGTAAGAGAGCCAATAGAGTGATCCGACTTTAGTTTTTTATTTACAAAAGAATAGAAACGGCGAGGCCCAGATTTGGCAATAGAAGCTTCGTGTTTAGAGTTATAAAGACGAATTTCTTTGCGGAGTTGTCTAGAAACCCGTTTGTATGGGTTTAAACTAATTGAACGAGCCCTCTTGTATAGTCTCCTACTCTTTTGAAGAAGTCTGCTGATTTTCGAAGTATATTTTTTCTTTAAAGAATTTTGTATAGACTTCATTGGTATAGTTTTTTCTATGACTTTTTTAATTATTTCACAAAAAGTTTTATATATAACATCTGGATCAGTGTTGAAATTTAGAACATTCACCCAGTCAACCTTACATATTAACATTTCGGCAAGAGTAAAATTAGCATTTTTGAAGTCTAGGAAGTGTTTAATGACTGGTTTGGGCTTCTAAGCTCGAATTTCGAAATAAACCAAGCAGTGATCCAGAGAAGGTAAAGGAGGAATAGTGTAGCAGTTTATTATAGAAGAAGCATGACTAGAAAGCACAACATCCAAGCAATGCTCCAATCTTGTTGTATTGTGAACATGCTGAGTGAGTCCTGCTGATAAACAGAAAGACAGAAAAAGTGATGCTGGATGAGAAAGAGACACTTTTGTTGTCATAAGATTCCAGTCTATTTGATTACAATTGAAGTCACCTACTACGAAAAAAGGTATATTGTTTTCGAGAAGAAGTGAGTTGATATGAGTCAGACAATTCTGGAAATCAACACGGGTACATCTAGGACTGCGGTAAAAGAATAAAACTAGACTTACCACTTATTTTGCACGTAACTAGTTGACAGAATTCGGAAAAAGAAGTTGATGAAATGAGAATTGAATCGTAGTTTTTAGAAACTAATAGGGCAACACCGCCACCTGAACTCGTGGAGATCCTATCGCTACGAAATACATTGAAATAACCGTTGACAGATAAAAGACTATCTGGGGTTTTATCACCATTAGCCCACGTTTCCGTGCAGCAGAGAATATCTAAACTGTGTTCACACACTAAAAACTCAACTAAATCTCTTTTATTTTGATTGGAGCGAAAGTTTACCAGCATACATGATATGCCATTGAGTTTTTCAAAGCAACTTGTTTGTGAGATAGGAAAAGTTGCCTGAACAGAAGTTACCTATGTTTGCTGTTGAGACTGAAGACTAGGAACTCTTTGGACAATATCAGAGGTAGTCACTGACTCTTGGTTCGGTTCATCGTCGATTTCTTTTTCAGAAATGGCAGCGAGATTAGATCGCCTTCTCTTGTTTATAGTGCCTCCGACTCGTCTAGTTCTCCTCAGAGATACTGCAGGAAGTCTAGTCCCTGTGAATGCTTTTCTGCTTCTGATAACTTTCTCAGCTGAAGAGGTCTGCGTGACTCGGGCTGTATGCGGAGAGCGTCTTTCAGTCACTTCCTGAGCAGATCTCTGACGATCCGAATTGACAAATACTCTGGAAGTATTTATCGGGGGAAGAGGATTAGGCCTAGAATTCGGATTTTGAAACTTTCGAATGTTATCGATTGAACGCTGAGGAAGTGGACGGGGATTCTTGAGTAGAACCACCCGTTCATCTCTAACGACATACCTGAGTTCACCAGCTTCTGCATTCAGTCTTCCAGCTTCTTTACGCGCAGCCGTCTCTTGCATGATCTGCTCCGGTACCAGGTCACGGCGGAAATAGGCATGGGGGAAGGGCTTGAAACCAAGAGGTTTCTTGTGGCGGGCGTGCATCAGAAATGCATCTCTGAGTGGATTAGATGGAAACTGAATTTTTATCAGACGCATGGCCGAATTTCCATGACGATGAGTTTTTATCTGACCCGAGTTTAAACAAGAAATCAGTTGTACATTTTCAGAGGTTTGAACGATGGAAGTAATTAACTTCATGTCATTCTCTTCCGTCTCTTCATTCGTTGAAAGTTCTGGAAATCCTTTAAGGACGGCCCGTAAAGATTTCTCTTCGTACATATTTCTGTCAGAATAAACCACATTAGCAACAGCGGAGGCTACTTCAGAATAAGTGGAAACTCTGTTAAAAGATTTCTGCGGAGTGGGAATTTTCGGTGAGCTTTTCTGCACCGAGATTAGCTCTTAAACTGTTCTGAGCAGAGAGGTAATGCCACTCATTAGATGATTGACCATAGTGACCTGGTTTTCGACTATAATTTTGATATCGTTAATCGAGTTCGTGTTCTCGTTTTGAATGTTCTTCATTACGAGGAGAACTTGATTCATGATGAAAGTACCTTCCTCGGATAACTTGGGATCGGCACTTGAGACTGGTGCCTCCTCTGCAGAATTCTTCTCAGCAGAAGTCTTCTTCACTTCTTTAACCTTTCTCGTACTTACCATGCTTGGAATCTGGTTAGTGGAAAGAAAAAATTGAAATGAATAGAAAAGAGAGAGAAGAAAAGACTAGAAAAAGAATCTGCTTTTGGCTCAGTGATCGACTTATTTGTCAATCACTCCACTCCGTCTCTTTTTTGAAAATTTCGACTCGCCTTCTCCTGCCTTTTAATCCAGTGAACAAGTTGTCGATATCCGCTGATGGTAAATTGAGAATGGCAGACCCCGACCAACTTGAAACACGGTTTTACAGTCTCGGCCCTGCTGTCCGAGAACAGCACTAACAGGAGAAGACTGAGAAAATTGTTTAAAGTGACTTCCAAAAGCGAAGAGCAAAGCGACCTCTCTCCGGGAGACAAAGAAGTGGGAATGACTATCGTCTCATAACCCTCGTCTCTTCCTTCTCGAAAGTCTTTGAAAAACATATTTTTCACCTTATTTACAATCACCTCAAAAGCAACAATATCCTCAACCCAAATCAGTCTGGTTTTCGCTCCAAACATTCCACTGTTTCTTCCCTTGTACACGCTCACTCAGTCTATCTGTCACTTTTATTCAAAAAACAAGCCTTCGACATATGTCTCATTGACTTCACAAAGGCTTTTGATACTGTAGATCATAGGGCACTACTCTACAAACTTAGTTCTTGTGGTATAGACTCCTCCCTTCTCCTGCTGATCAAGTCATATCTCTCTAAAAGGTCTTTCCGCGTCTCTGTTGACGGCTTCGAATCTGCAGATAGAGCAGTGACCACTGGGGTTCCTCAGGGTAGCTGCCTCGGGCCTCTGCTTTTCTCTATTTTCATTAATGACATAGTAGAGCTTCTACCCTCAAATGTTTTTAGCTTTCTGTATGCAGACGATCTCAAAATTTTCTCCCATTCTTCGTCCTCCCTTCAAAATGCTCTTCACATAATCGCTGAATAAGCTCAAACTTGGTCACTCACAATCTCATTCCCTAAATGCTATATTGTTCATTGCGGACCTAACAACCCTGACTTACCCTACACCTTAGAAAACCACACCCTGCCATCACAATCAATCGTTAAAGACCTTGGTATTCATTTCGAATCTTCTCTCTCATTTAACCATCATATTACTACCATGATTCAAAAAGCCAGAACAACTATTAACATTCTTCTTAGGTCTTTAAAAACCTCCTCCATCCCGGTCTTACTTCGCGCATACAAAACCTACGTTCTACCAATTCTGGAATATGGATGCGAACTCTGGTCACCTGTCTCTGTCGGTCTCATTAACGACATAGAGCGGGTACAAAGAAACTTTACCAGACGCATTCTCGCTAGAGCTGGCCAAATCTCTCAAAATTATTCTGCCCGTCTAAAATTATTAACCCTAACCACCTTGGAGTATAGGCGCACCATACTTGACCTATCTTTCATTCATAAAGCCATCCACAATAACGTTGTGCTTGGAACCACACATCTCTTTGTGATCAGGGCTTCCCCCTACAGCCAAAGAATCTCCCACACTCTCAGACTTATACTGCCCTTCAAAATGCCCGAAGGTCATAATACGTGTGTTTCTCGCCGTATTGATATTTGGAATTCCCTGCCCTCGCCTCTTGTTTCAATGCCATCCTCGTCACAATTTAAAAATGCTCTTCTTAGTTTACCAATTGATGTAATTGTACCCTCTTCTAAACTAAGACTCACATAGTATTTGAGTATTTCTCACCAATTATTAATTATGAACTCACACCTTGAACTTCTCGATCAATTGTAATTTAAATGCAAAAATTACGGTTAATGTACATACATATGTATTATCTTATTGCCTCGAACTGAATCACCCTGTGACAGTTATCCATTGTATATCAACCATGTGCAAAGGAATAAAATGAATGAATGATTTCAGAACTATAGCTATTCTAAATATAAAATACCCGATCCATGAATTGTTTTTTTCTTCTTTCTCTTCTTCCGCTGTTTCAGTTTTTTTTCTTCTTTCGAAAAATGAATTTCTCACTTTAATTGTTAAAGTGTCACGCTTGTGTACTCATTCCACAAATGCCTTTATGTTGATGAATGAACTCAATGCGATAAACTATTAATGTGTAGTCAATGTTCATAACTGGTCTATACATAGAATGGTCTCTTCCGCTTGCCAAGCACAAAATTAACGTACTACACCTTGGCCGAAACAATGTGAACTCTCTTTACTTTATCGGTGATGAGGTTCTTAGTTCCAAAAGTGTAATAAGAGATCTTGGTGTGTTATTTTTTATTTTTTTTCCATTTTTTTATTGAAGTTGTTCCCAAGAAACCTCTCTCAATCCTGAGAAAACAGGAAACAGTTGATTTCCGAAAGCTATAATTGAGTTGTTGAAGAAACAAATGATTGTGATTTTGAGAGTTCAAAACTGAGAGCTTGGACATAACAGTTGTATTGGGGAATAATACGATTGACCGCGAGTTGAACAAAAAGTCTCTAAGCTGACCTGTTCACGCCATTATGGTGAGTGGCGAGGTTCAAACTAAACACTGAAAAGGTTCAAACCAGTGACACAAAAATAACGAGATTTCAGACCCAGATGTGACGTCCAAAGGAATGAATAGTGAAAGTTTCAAACAGAGTGTTTTTTCGAAAGTGATAGAAGACCGTCACGGTCCGCGTGAAAAGAATCAACAAAGTTGGCGAAAAAAAGGCCAAACGAATCCTTGGTCTTCTCCGTGGACAGTCTTTACTTGGAAAGAATGGATTGCAGGTCTAGCTGAGGCTTGGTGGCTTTGTTCTTCGTGACCAATTGATACTGTAGGTTGAACGTTCCATGTATCACTTCGAGATGACTTCCGCTTCGCGTGAATTTTTTATCGGCACGGGGTAGACTGGTATCCGTCACGTTGCAGACCGGGTTGACGTTGACGTACTCATCATCAGGAGAGAAGACTTTGAAGACGGAGGTGCCCTCGTAGTGGGGAATCGCGTTGACGTTTTTGATGTAAGCAGAATTGCAGCTGAGGCCATTGACTGGGTTGCACATGGGAAAAGAGTTCATTGCGAGAGAGCATGTGAACGAGCCCCAGTTGGGCCCCGCTACGGAGATAAAAGTATCTATGAACCAAGATCCACTTCTGAGTCGACACAGTGACCACCCAGGACACAGTGACCACCCAGAATCGCCTGTCTCAATAGCCGTAACAACTCAGAACAATTATACAATTGATTCCTCCCTGAAATTTGACCGGCATATAAAGATGATAAGAGCGAGAGCTTTGAGCAAGATTTCTCAGATTTTTAAAGTCTTTAGATTCCTCGATTTTGAAGGCTACAAACGCGTCTATCTGTCTTACATACGACCCCTTTTAGAATACGCCACTGTAGTATCCTCACCAAAATCGTGTAGCGAGCTAGCTAGAAGACTAGAATACCCTCAAAGAATTTTTTTCGAAAAAGGTACTGAGGCGATGCTTGATACCTTCTAGCAATTACCCTGACAGATTGAATAAGTTTGCTATCGAGCCTTTAATAATAAGGCGCGCTAAATACGATCTATTATTTCTGTTCAGGCTACTTTATGGAACTTTAGAGTGCCAGGTCTGCAGATCTCATGTGAAATACAGGGCGAACAGTGATCTGAGAACGTCATCTAGAACAAGTCCTCTTCGATTGCTGCAAGAAAGAAATTATCGCAACGGCAACTTCTTTTTTACTCGACCCATTACCCTCTGGAACAAACTCTGCGATCGGTTCCCCGACGTCGTTACTCTTCTAAACCACACCGCATCTCAACACTGGCACTACTAAGACTACCATTGATCTTATATCTCTTCACGATGCGCGTCACTCAGCATTCAACATTCCTCTGGAACAAACTCTGCGATCGGTTCCCCGACGTCGTTACGATCGAAGAATTCATTAATATTGTTGAGAATTGTTCTTTAGTCTCATTCATGACTTTACCTGGATATCTACTCTAGGATACTTTGATTTTCTTTGATACCCACGAGATTTTGTTTTTTTTCCTTTCTATTCCGAAGCCTGTTGTGTCCCCTTTTTCTAAATGTTTAATCTTAAAATTTTTATTCTCGTTTTTGTTGTTTAATGTCTACCTTATAAGTGTATGCGACAACAAGCATACCTTTGGCGAATAAAGTGAATTAAATTAAATTGAATCAAATTGAACAAACAAACAAACCTACATATATACAACTATTTTAACGACAAAAAAAGTTTAGTTCTGAATTCATGAGGAGAGAAGAGTAGAAAGAACACCACTTTTTACAATATTTTTACAATTTACAAAAGAGTAGAAAGAACAAGTAATTGGGACTTAAAATATTTCAGGTTCATACTATTAATCAAGTTTCGAGGTAGCTTGCTGAAAAGGCGGGATATTCGCATTCCATAAGAGTTATTTCTAGCTATATTCTTACTACCCTGAACTAATAAGCCATTTATATTAGTTCGCTTTGGAATAGTCTAACCTAGAAATAAAAATTATATTTACATTAAAAAAACGCTCAGGCTCAGGAGAAGTTCACGCTAACGAGACCGTACGGCTTAGGCTAACGAGACCGTATCAAAAAGTGATTTTAAAAAGAAAATTTGGTAGCAAATGTCGTGGTAGCAAAGGTCGCGGGTAGCAAATTTCGGGAAGCAAGTGTCGTGGTAGCAAATGTCGTGGATCCGGATCTTATAACGAAACTAAACTTCCTAGTGTTGAACCGTGTCGAACTGTTTGAAGGTATTGAACTATTTACGAGGGTCTTACGGTGGCCGTCGTTCAAAGGAAAATAGATTTAAATGAAATTTTCAAGGAAACTTGAAGTTCATGTTGTATTGCACTCTCGAATGAGACTTCCCAACGGAACTTTTTTATATTCTTTTTATTTTTCCTTTTGTTTTTGTTTTAAAAAAAACTAGTGTAAAAGAAATGAAAGAGTATTTGAAAATACATCAGCCGAATCTTAAGTTTATACCGCAGTTCATAAATGGACCCCATTTACTTATATTTCTATTAATTCGAACAAACGTCTATCTAATTTAGTGACTCGTCTGCCTTTTTCAACAAAAAAAACGCCTACCTTAATCAGTGACACACCTACCTATTTTAGTGAAACGTCTACCTCTTTTAGTTAAACTTCTACTAAAAAAAGAAACGTCGACCTAATTTGAAAATTATTAGCAACTAACAAATCGGGGTTTTGACCAGATATATAATATTTATCGCGATGTGTATGAATGACCGGCGAGGAAGCAACTAATGTACTGTTAACACATGCGTGACATTTTAATAACTAAAGTGAGAAAGAAAGAAGATACTAGGACAACACATTAAAAAAACTATTGGAACACATATGTATGTGTTACCTATGAGAAAAAAACTATTGGAACACATATGTGTTACCTATGAGAACTTGTAAAAGGTTTAGTAACAAAGTTCTAAACGCTTTGACGGATTGAGCTGAGAAAATCGTGTCTGTTAGAGAATTTCATCTGTCTACTACCTCTCATGGAGAATGTTAAAGTGCTTAGAAGGGTAAGTTAAAAGTTAGAAGAGTGCTGAAGGTGCTTATTAAGCGATTGCGTCATGAATGGAGCGTGAATCCAGAATTGCGTTTGTGATTGCGTCATGAAAGGAGCGTAACTCCAGAATTCACGATTGAGACAGAAGAGACATGAAAGATGGATGATAAATCTTCAAATGCTAAGTTAAACAGTTCAAAGGCAGTGAAGCCTGGTTAAGATGACAATTGATTGATCTATAGCACAGAAAAAAGCTAGTCCACCGGGCGGGATAGAACCAGCCATTTTGAATCAAAGCGGGAGCGCGTGTTACAATAATTTTTTCTCTCTTCTCTTCTTTCACCCTTCTTATCGTCATCTCTTTTTTCTTTCATCTTTTTCTCTCTATAATATTCATTTATTGCCATGGTTTACATGATCATACAACTTATGGGTAGAAGAGAAATTGAGAACAACAATGATTAACAAAGTTATTTACAATAAGAAGTACCTACTGGGCTACTAATAATTGAACAACTTACTAGAGAAGAGCCATGGAGAAGATTTATTTAAAAACTTCCTGGCATCAGGATAAACAAGAAGTGATGCCATTCCATTCTCTAATTTTCGTATGAGAAAATAATGATTGAGATCGAGTCAAAAGATTTCAAGGCTCAAGCTTCTTAACAACTTCATTCTTTGTCTGTACAGACTGTAAGTCCTATGTTTTCAGGCTTGTTTGTGAATTACTGTCATAAATAATTGTCAATTTCTCTCTATTTCCTTAGATTGAGTTACGCTCCTATAGTTCGAAACCTTGCCGGCATATTCCAATATAGGCGGCGAAACAGTCTTTTGTGATTACCTTATAAACAGTGTTTTATCATTGTCTATAATGTTGATGTTTAGATCGCAAAAAGATCTTAGTGTCAGGTATGTTATAGAGGAGGCTTTACTACACATAGTCTTCACATGCGCTTTGAAAGAAAGGTCACTCGGAATTAAAATCCCTAGATCTATTAACTTGTTCATTCCGGAGGTGACTATTCACAGAGAAATCGATATTGTCAAGTGAGAAGACATTCACATGCAATTAGCCGCTTCTTCAATTGCATGAAATTCTGCGATCAAAGGAAATCCCTTTAATCTCCTTCTCTGAGTTATGAAAAGATCTGACCCTTTTGTCATTAATGTTGAAGGAGAACATAAGAAAGGACGCTAATTACACGTCTAACTATTTCAATGAAACATCTACCTAATTTAGTGACACGTCTACCTTTTTTTTTAATAAAAAAGACGTCCTCATTATTTAGAAAAAAACTTCTACCTAAATCATTGACACGCCCACCTATTGCAGTGAAACGTTCACCTATTTCAGTGAGACGTCCACATTTTTTTGAGAAAAACGTCTAACTCAATCAGGGACATGTCAATCTATTTTATTGAAACGTCTACCTATTTTAATGAAACTTCTACCAAAAAATTAAAACGTCTACCTTTTTGCGACATGTCAACCTAATTTTAAAAACATTTGCTCATAGATTCAAATTGCTTTTACCGGTTTACCATATCGAGTAGAAGCAATGTGGAATGAACTACCCCAGTAGTTTTTTTTTTAAAATTTCTCATATAATAAGTTTAAGTATTTGCTGAAAACCTCGACAATTAATTGACTCAGTTTATCGCGCCCCCTTCCATCGAAGGGGGCCACCCTTCACCCTATCTAGACGAGCCACCCTTCACCCTACCTAGACGAGCCACCCTTCACCCTACCTAGACGAGCTCGGAATTTTTAAAAATGAATGAATGTTTCTGTCTAGGCTATCTTTCTACGAAAACAGCGTAAACATCTCTGTCTTGTCTGCTTTCTCTCGTAGTATTTAGTATTCCGCTCTTACAGGTATCTATCTATCTCTCTCACCCTTTCTCTCTCTCTCTCTCTCTCACCCTTTCTTTCTCTCTCTCTCACCCTTTCTTTCTCTCTCTCTCTCTCTCTCTCTCTCACCCTTTCTTTCTCTCTCTCTCACCCTTTCTTTCTCTCTCTCTCTCTCATCCTTTCTTTCTCTCTCTCTCTCACCCTTTCTTTTTCTCTCTCTCTCTCTCTCTCTCTCTCTCACCCTTTCTTTCTCTCTCTCTCTCTCTCTCTCTCTCTCTCTCTCTCTCTCTCTCTCACCCTTTCTTTCTCTCTCTCTCTCTCTCACCCTTTCTTTCTCTCTCTCTCTCACCCTTTCTTTCTCTCTCTCTCTCATCCTTTCTTTCTCTCTCTCTCTCACCCTTTCTTTCTCTCTCTCTCTCTCTCTCTCTCTCACCCTTTCTTTCTCTCTCTCTCACCCTTTCTTTCTCTCTCTCTCTCTCTCATCCTTTCTTTCTCTCTCTCTCTCACCCTTTCTTTCTCTCTCTCTCTCTCTCTCTCTCTCTCTCTCTCTCACCCTTTCTTTCTCTCTCTCTCTCTCTCTCTCTCTCTCTCTCTCTCTCTCACCCTTTCTTTCTCTCTCTCTCTCTCTCTCACCCTTTCTTTCTCTCTCTCTCTCACCCTTTCTTTCTCTCTCTCATCCTTTCTTTCTCTCTCTCTCTCACCCTTTCTTTCTCTCTCTCTCTCTCTCTCTCTCTCTCTCACCCTTTCTTTCTCTCTCTCTCTCTCACCCTTTCTTTCTCTCTCTCTCTCACCCTTTCTTTCTCTCTCTCTCTCTCATCCTTTCTTTCTCTCTCTCTCTCACCCTTTCTTTCTCTCTCTCTCTCTCTCTCTCTCTCTCACCCTTTCTTTCTCTCTCTCTCTCTCTCTCTCTCTCTCTCTCACCCTTTCTTTCTCTCTCTCTCTCTCACCCTTTCTTTCTCTCTCTCTCTCACCCTTTCTTTCTCTCTCTCTCTCATCCTTTCTTTCTCTCTCTCTCTCACCCTTTCTTTCTCTCTCTCTCTCTCTCTCTCTCACCCTTTCTTTCTCTCTCTCTCACCCTTTCTTTCTCTCTCTCTCTCATCCTTTCTTTCTCTCTCTCTCTCACCCTTTCTTTCTCTCTCTCTCTCTCTCTCTCTCTCTCTCTCACCCTTTCTTTCTCTCTCTCTCTCACCCTTTCTTTCTCTCTCTCTCTCTCACCCTTTCTTTCTCTCTCTCTCTCTCTCTCACCCTTTCTTTCTCTCTCTCTCTCACCCTTTCTTTCTCTCTCTCTCATCCTTTCTTTCTCTCTCTCTCTCTCACCCTTTCTTTCTCTCTCTCTCTCTCTCTCTCTCTCTCTCTCTCTCTCTCTCTCTCTCTCACCCTTTCTTTCTGAGTATTTCGCTTTTCTTTCTTTTTTTCTCGTTACATTCTCTTCCGTTTAGCGCTCATTTTAAACTGAGAATAGATCTTTTTATCTTTTTATCATTGAATCGTCAATATTCTATTTTTCTTCTTCTTCTTTAGTTCTCTTTACATGTGTGTCTGGGCTTTGTATCTCTATCTCTTCGAGTTTCTTCCACTGACGATGTCTATTCCGCATATATTCTCAGTTTAAAATGTAGGTTTACTCTTCTTTTGTGATCTCTGGTAAACTCAAAAATTGTTTCAAGCCATCCGTTCTGTCGTGATGTTATTTTCGTAGCTTATCATCCAATCTTTTCTATTCTCGTTTTGCTTCTTTTCTGATGTTTTGCTTCTTTTCTCGCCAGCTCTCTCTCTCTCTCTCTGTCTCTCTCTCTCTCTGTTTTTCTATTTCTATCTCCCTCTTTATCTCTTTCATTATCTCCCTCTTCTTTCTCTCTGTTTATATCTATGTCTTCCTCTCTCAATATCTCTCTCTCCTGTTTTCCGCGACAACAACAGAAGAGAAGACAGATAGCGGACGCCTCTTTGCGAGGCGAACGTGCAATTCCTTCCGAAATGTGCCGCGAAAGCCAATAATTGAAGGAATTTTCGTTTCTTCAGCATTCAATATCTATCCTTCTCCCTTGTTCTTTTATCTGTTTAGGAGCCTCTCTCTATCTCCTTTCCTCATTCTTATTTTTTTCCTCTCTCCTTCTCCCGATGTCCATCTCTCTCTCTTTCTGTCTTTCTCTCTCTCTTCTTATCCTCCTCCCCTCTCTCTTTCTCTCTTCCTCCGTCTCTCTCCCTTTGTCACAAAGTTCTCTATGCGGTAAACAATCGGAATAGTTTTCGGAATAGACTTCCTCATGAGCAGCATGAGTTAACTCATGCTAAAGCGGCTGCAGCCCTTGTTTCTTACGTAATTCAGCTTAATATTTTCTTTGTTTGAGATAATCCAGTACATATGTAGATATTTATGGCACTTCCTCAGTATCCAAAGCCCAGAAATTCAGGGCTTGATGTCGGGGAAAGGGGGGAGGGTACTCTACTTTGCTAGGTGAATAGCGGACAGCGACAATAGAACCCAAGACTTTTTACCGCGAAACTTTTTCCCGCAACACTTTGTACCCTCGACACTTTGTACCAGCGACACTTTGTACTCGCAAACAATTTTTTTAAAAAATCCAATTTGAGAAATTTTTCCAAACGGTCTCGTTCCTAAGCCGTACGGCTTCTTTAGCGTAATCTTAAGCTGAACCTCAACCAAAAAAATTGGAGAAAAAACTTTAAAAGGAACATAATTTCCAGGTACAAAATGTCACGGATACACTGTCCCGGGTTCAAAGTGTCGTGATACGCTGAATATGGTTATTAAAAGTGATACTCCCTCTCCCCTCTCCTTTCATTGGTCCGTTTCTCCACACAAGAGAAGTAAAAAAGTGCCGAAAAGTGAATAGCGAAAATGGTTCATCGAAAAAGGCGCTTTATGCTGATAATATATAACGGCAGTGTTTGCGTGTATGGCAACCCCCCAACATGGGTCATACGTCTGACTTATTGACATTTACAAATAATTATTTTCACATTACAAAATTTTTTACATTAAAAATATTTTTACATTAAAAAACGCTTAGGCTTAGGAAAAAGTTTACGCTAACGAGACCGTACGGCTTAGGCTAACGAGACCGTGTCAAGAAAACGCCACTCTCATCTGACCCAATTGAACCTATGGTAGGGGGTGGCCATAAAGGCAAACAGTGCCTATAGAACTATACAGGGGGCTGTATGCACGTACCATTTTTGTGGGAAGTGATGAAGAAAACAATGTTATCCTAAAACACTTAACACTATTTTCTTTATCATTTCCGGCCGTTACTAAAGCACGCTGCGCACAATTTTCCCGCGCGTTGGCGTGCATTAAATAATGATTTAGAGTGCAGCGTGCGTGCACAGCATGCACGGCGTGCGCGGCGTGCTTTAGTAATGGCCTCATTTCCCACCAAAAATGGTTCATGCATACGGACCCAGGAAGAATTCCACATCGAATTCAAAAATCTGATGCTAAAACCAGTTCAGTTTCCGTGTTGTTTACTAAAAGTTCCAAAAGGTCCGTTCGATTTTTGACTCTCATTCGCTACCTTTCCTACGTCAGTCTCTTTTCTGACAGAGCACTTGATTGTCCCTAGCTCGCTCGCTCTCTAACTTTTTTATGCCGTTGGAGTACTCAGAAAAAAATAATCGATTTTGGGACAGAGGGAGAGTTTTATGTGTATTGCTGTTCACAAAAAAGACTTCCTCTCATTCCAATCTCGATCTTACATCTCTTTTTTGTACAGATTTATTCCAGTATCTCTATTGTTATCTCTAAATGAAAACTTTTTTATTTGTCTGACGAGAAAACAATTTTTAATCAACTACGCGAGTTCACGCCATCTTGAATGCATCAAAATGCTTTTGCGACACGTCTAATTTTTTTCTGAAAACTATTCTGTCTGAAGGTGCAAAAGATCTTCAAATATGCCTTGCCCAAAGTTTTATATCCGTTGTTTTGTTCTTAATGTTGAATCTCAGACAAAATTTGGAATCGTACGCGTCAATACGTGTTTCGAGTATCGTTGATAACGTGTAATTCTCGACCACGACTGAACTTGATTGTTCAGAAGTTATGGCACCCCTCCGCGTTCTTGTCACTGGCGCTGCTGGCCAAATCGGCTACTCAATTGTTCTTCAAATCGCCAAGGTTACGCAGTGTTCCAGGATTGGAAAATGGCGCTCTTTTTTTTCTTGACGGGGTCGATATTCAAGCACGATTATACTTTGCAGTCTCGCGGCTCATTGTTTTGAACTTAGGTAAAGGATCGAAATGGGGTGAGTAATGGGGAAAAGTCCAGCCTCTCAACAAATGAAAAAAATCATTCGAGCCATTCTTAGGATCTTTTTGATATGTTGAAGTCTTTCTAGATTCGGGAGCATTATGTGGTTTTATGGCAATATTGGGAGATGGGCTCTGCTCGGAACCTAGGTGTGGTCAGGGGTTAAATGGAGCCGCCCAATTTGGGTTTACATGTATCCGCCGCTCAAAGTTTGGAGGAAAAAAGAAGAGGGCATGAATTCATGCATGAAGGAAAAGGGTAAGAAAAAACGAGTTTTTTTCCTCAAAGTTGTGTGTACATGTATCCGCTGAAAGGACCGATCCGGTCACTATTTAACCTCTGGGTGTGGTGCAGCGTCAAACTGTAGAGTTTTCTGGGATTTTCTGCTGTCACTTCGTGATATCTAAACACTTATTCTTCTCTGCTTGTCTGCTATCACCTCTCGCTCTTTTCAGACTTTCTGCTATTTTTTTGGATGAAATAATTCGCAAAGCTTTGTACAAGTTTTTTATTTATTTATATATTTATTCATACATCAATACTGATGTGACAAAACATAAGATAACTCATACAAAAGTCAGCCTTATAATTGAATCACGAACTCAGGAATAAAAGTTTTTAAGTAACTTTTCATCTTTTCTGCTTAGGCTTAGGCAAAGGGTACGCTAGCGAGGCCGTAGTACGGCTTAAGAACGAGACCTTATGAAAGATAGTCGGCACTTTTTGCGTTTAACCACCCCTTTACCAGAGGTTCAATGGGTCAGATGAGTTCAATGGCTCACCAGAGGTTCAATGGGTCAGATGAGTTCAATGGCTCACCAGAAAGAGAGAAGTGAGTGAGTGTGACTGTGTGCTTGAGCTTTTACCGAGAGCTCGTGGACCCCCCTTTCAACGTCAAAGGAACCGCACGGGCAACAATCATCATCATCACCACACCCAGAGGTTAAATAGTGACCGGATCGGTCCCGTCGGCGGATACATGTACACACACTATTGGAAAGTTGTCAGAACGCAGACAACCGGAGTGCACGCGGTCTGGCCCGAATTGTTGTATACCCAATAATACACCTCTCAATCCATGCTACATCAGGGAGATGTGTTCGGTAAGGAGACTCCGATTACTCTGGTCCTCCTCGACATCCCGCCAATGGCGCAGGTTCTCGAGGGAGTGCAGTTCGAGTTGCAGGACTGCGCTCTATCCAACCTCCAGGGTGAAAACCTTTTCCCCTTCTTACTCAAGTATTCAGCAGTGCATAGGTTTCCTGCACTTGTCATATAAAAAAAGGTTCCCAAAACATCGATCGCGTGTCTAGCGGGGTCTTCAGGAGTTTAGGAGTGAAATTGAGGATAAGGGATCAGGTGTTAAATGAGACCTTTCAAAGAGATTGTACAATGTAAGAAGCACGTCTCATTACAATGAAAAGTGAATGAGGAGAAGAGAATGTACATATTTTTGGCGTGTCTTTCCGCCAACCTAGCGGGATCGGTTAATATTTAACCCCTGATGAGGGCAGACAGAATAGGATGATCAGGTAATATAGAAGGCCGAGACTTGGAATACTCACTGGATTGCATAGGTCTAAGCTGTGGGGGGGGGTCTAAGCTATGCATGGAAGTATTTGGCGGACCAACCATCGCGAGAATGAATCGTAACAAAGAGATAAGTTCTATGCTTTCTCTAATTATAAGGGTAAGCATAACTTTGGTTATTCTATTGCACTTGAATAGTTTAATTTTTGAGGTTAGAAAGTACTAGCAAGCCCTCGCTTTTCTCTTGCGAATGATTATGTCGGGTAAATCTCAAAGGTCTTGTTGGGGGCCCAGTTTTTCCTCAAACCTTCCAGTCGGGTCACTCCCAAGGGTATTGTTGGGGGCCCAGTTTTTCCTCAAACCTTTCAGTCGGGTCACTCCCAAGGGCCTTGTTGGGGGCCCAGTTTTTCCTCAAACCTTCCAGTCGGGTCACTCCCAAGGGTCCTGTTGGAAGCCCAGTTTTTCCTCAAACCTTCCAGTCGGG
The DNA here is from genome assembly GCA_964056735.1 of Allodiplogaster pararmata. Lineage (NCBI taxonomy): Eukaryota > Metazoa > Nematoda > Chromadorea > Rhabditida > Diplogasteridae > Allodiplogaster > Allodiplogaster pararmata. The sequence goes on along the minus strand of OZ057406.1, from coordinate 31,518,441 downwards.
TCACTCCCAAGGGTCTTGTGGAAGGCCCAGTTTTTCCTCAAACCTTCCAGTCGGGTCACTCCCAAGGGTCTTGTTGGGGGCCCAGTTTTTCCTCAAACCTTCCAGTCGGGTCACTCCCAAGGGTCTTGTTGGGGGCCCAGTTTTTCCTCAAACCTTCCAGTCGGGTCACTCCCAAGGGTCTTGTTGGGGGCCCAGTTTTTCCTCAAACCTTCCAGTCGGGTCACTCCCAGGGGTCTTGTTGGGGGCCCAGTTTTTCCTCAAACCTCCCAGTCGGGTCACTCCCAAGGGTCTTGTTGGGGGCCCAGTTTTTCCTCAAACCTTCCAGTCGGGTCACTCCCAAGGATATTGTTGGGGGCCCAGTTTTTCCTTAAACCTTCCAATCGGGTCACTCCCAAGGGTCTTGTTGGGGCCCAGTTTTTCCTCAAACCTTCCAGTCGGGTCACTCCCAAGGGTCTTGTTGGGGGCCCAGTTTTTCCTCAAACCTTCCAGTCGGGTCACTCCCAAGGGTCTTGTTGGGAGCCCAGTTTTTCCTCAAACCTGAACCTTTTCAATATATTCGCACAAACAAAGGCTCGATGAGGTTTCGTAACGGAACTTACGTTCCCAAATCCTACAGTTTCCCATTTACAGCCATCGAAGCGGTCACAAACGAGAAGGACGCCTTCACCGACATTGATTACGCCTTCCTTGTTGGCGCCATGCCAAGAAAGGAAGGCATGGAGAGAAAAGTTCGAGTTTTTTGTTGATAATATTGGGCCCAAAGACTGAAGGTTGAGGTAGAATAGAAAGTGATGAAGTGTTTCAATATCGCCAGCTGAACTTATCGATCGATTTGATTATCGATTTAATGCGTTTTAGAGTTGCCAGGTTATCGACTGATTATCTAATTGTTTGAATGTCATTTTCTGTATAAGACTAATGACCACCCTATAAGACTAATGACCACCCTATAAGACTAATGATCATCCTATTTTCCTCAATTACAGGACCTTCTCGCAGCAAACGTGCGTATCTTCAAATCCCAAGGCAAAGCCCTAGCCGACTATTCCAAGCCGAACGTCAAGGTATTTTTAAATGAATTTCGTGTGAGGGGAGACAATATAAGGGGAGACAATATTGAATAACATCAAAATTTTATTTTTAAAGAGAATTTTTGAGTCTCATTCGAATTATAGATCAATCGTCGATTTTTGTAAACCTAATCATCGATATCAAAAACAAGATTTTAAATGTAATGATCGAATTTAGTTGTTTTTGCTTGCCAGACAGCACTACTCGTTTCAGTTGATATAAAAATATAAAAATTCAGTTGATATAAAAATGTCGTTCTGCTCTTCACAATTGTATGAAACATTACGAATGTATAGACATTTTGAAGATGTTCTCTTTTTTCTCAATTTTTTAATCTCTTCCTCTATCATTTCGAATGAAACACGAGACGAGTCTCCTTAAGAGAAACAGTTTCTAAGATGGATATAGCGTTTAAAAACGGCAAAATAGAGCATAGTTCATGGTATTTTTTATCAGTCGAAGTATTTACTTTTTATGACGAAACTAAAGGTTGAGTCGGTAACCTCTTGGTTTGAGGCAGGTATTGAATTAGACCGACTTCGGACATTTTTGGTACGCGTCGAGCGAGCTGAATAAGGAACAAGGATGAAAAGAGAAGTAGAGAAAAAGTAAAATATAACGGAAAAAGAAGAGAATATAGTTGATTTTGGGGGATGGGGGAACATGTATGCGCCAACATACGGTAGGTGGTACGGTAACTATTAACCCCTGAATTGAGGTGATTGTCGTCGGAAACCCGGCCAACACGAACGCGTTCATCGCGGCAAAGTATGCCGCCGGAAAGATTCCCGCCCGCAACTTCTCTGCCATGACCCGACTCGACCATAATCGTGCCAAGGGACAGGTCAGATGAAGGCCTCTCAACCCTAATCGGCTCAAAAATGGGTATAAAATTATGTCCTAGGCATTGCTAGTTGTATATAATACATGTGTCATCTTGCACCCATTATAAGGCGGGTAATGCAGCAAAGGGTAATACATGTGTCATCTGGCACCCATTATGAGGCGGGTACTGCAGCAAAGGGTAATACATGTGTCATCTTGCACCTATTATAAGGCGGGTACTGCAGCAAAGGGTAATACATGTGTCATCTTGCACCCATTATAAGGCGGGTACTGCAGCAAAGGGTAATACATGTGTCATCTTGCACCCATTATAAGGCGGGTACTGCAGCAAAGGGTAATACATATGTCATCTTGCACCCATTATAGGGCGGGTACTACAGCAAAGGGTAATACATGTGTCATCTTGCACCCATTATAAGGCGGGTACTACAGCAAAGGGTAATACATGTGTCATCTTGCACCCATTATAAGGCGGGTACTGCAGCAAAGGGTAATACATGTGTCATCTTGCACCCATTCTAGGGCGGGTACTACAGCAAAGGGTTCAAAAAAGTTTCCTTATATCTGCCAGGCAGGGGGGGTGGTGAGCAGGGTGAGAATTTGAGTGAATTTTGAGGAGAAACGCGTGAAAAAGAGAATCCATTACAAACGAAAAATTCGTATTGCAGGTTTTTTGTCAAAGCGCATGGGCCGTTCTCGCTGAATAGCACAGTAATTCTCGCGTTTGTCGGTAAATAGCAGGAAATGGGTCAGAATGAGGTTTTTAAGCGGAAAATTGGGTGTCTTAAAACCGCTTTTAGTTTTTTTAAACCAAACTAGGAGAAGCTCAGTGAACGTTACCAGAGCTTAAATACTATCGCATGGAATAGCAATGTGTCCCCGTGGTGTAATGGTAACGCGCGCTCCCGGTTTGAGACGAGATGACTGCGTTTGATCCTGCCCCGTAGATTAGCTTTTTTCTGTGCGATAGTTCAATCATTTGTCATCTCAACCAGGCGTCACTGCCTTTGAACTTTGTAACTTGGAATTTGAAGAGGTATTTAAATTGGATACCTTGCAGATTTCCCTAAAGACTGGTGTATCGGTGGGCAATGTGAAGAATGTCATCATCTGGGGAAACCACTCTTCCACACAGTTCCCGGATGCCAAGCACGCTACCGTCACGAAAGGTAAATTATTTGTCATACGCAAAAAAGTCTCAAAATTCAATATTTCTTGTTGTAATCAATATTGGCTTGCTTACAGACGGCAAAGTTCATCCTGCGTATGAAGCAGTCGCTGACGATGCTTGGCTGCAAGGCGATTTTATCTCGGTTCGTGACGTCTCTCTCTCTCTATCTTAATCTTTTTATCTCTAATTCTCTCTTTCACTCTATCTTTTTGATTCTCTCCATCTCTTTCTTACTTCTCTCTCTTCTCTATTTGTATTTCTCTCTTTTTAACTCAAGATAGACCTATAAATAGTTTCTAATGCAGAGGAAACTTCGTTAGACGTCTATGCAGATGCGGCCCACAGTGAGCAATCCTGATGAAAAGGGGTCGAATGGTCTAGTTTTACCCTCTGAGGCCGTATGCATGGAGCAATCCAAAAGGATTATGAGCTTGGATTAGCAGTTATCCAAATACATTTCACTAATCCGGTGGAAGCTGTAATACTTTTGGATTAGAGATAATCCGACAAAAATTTTTAAAACTTTTTTGGATTTTGTAATCCTTGGATTTGAATAATCCAGATTGTTATAATCTGTTTTCCATGCATACGGCCTCTGTAGGTACACATCGGTTTCGAACTTTTGACGGTTTCTAGTCCCATTTTGGATACTTACCCTTACGTGAATTCACTCAACTCTCCATAATCATTCCACCTGTTCAGCTTTACTTAACGGATGTTTCAGCTTTTAACAGGGCTCTAAAAAATTGAGGACCCATTCTGCAACTGCTGCTAAGGACTTTGTTAATTGCAGGTTGTGCAGAAGAGAGGTGCCGCTATCATTGCAAGGCGCAAGCTCTCTTCGGCCATGTCAGCGGCCAAGGCGGCATGTGACCATATTCACGACTGGTACAGGGTGAGCCACTGCTTTTGGGGCGGAGCTTAATATATAATTGAATCGCAAGCTCAGTTGAGCGGAGCTTAATATATGATGGAAACGCAGGCTCAGTTGGGCGGGGCTAAATATATAATTTAATCGCAGGCTCTGTTGGGCGGGGCTTATTATATTAGATCAAGAGGTCTCTGTTTATGAAATCAAGTCTTGGACAAGCCGTCACCACTTTCTTCATTGGTCCAGAAGAGGGGAAGGGGGTCTAAAAATGAGAAGCAAGCGAGTCTTCACATCTTTCTCAAGTAATACTAGCTCACATCTATCCCTTCGATCTCTGCCATCTTCAGCTCAATCAATAACCGTCTTTCGTTGGAAAGTGCTCGTTGACATTCGAAAGACATGCATAGGAAAGGAACAGAAAGTTTCTAAAACGGTCTAAACTGTTTCAGTTGTATTGTATGCTTTCGTTCACTTTATTGCATCTTGAACAACATTATTATATAATTTCTTTTGTCATCTTCTTTTGTAATTCGTGGGAATATAGACGGTTTTTCCTATAGTTGAATACTGTACATCATCAGGGAACAACGGCGGGCGAATGGGTGTCCATGGGCGTCCCCTCGGATGGATCTTATGGAATACCAGAGGGTCTCGTCTTCTCCTTCCCGGTCACAATCGAAAATGGCGAGTGGAAGATCGTACAAGGACTGGAGCTGGATGATTTCGCCAAGGGCAAGATTGATATCACCACCAAGGTTCGAAGGGTTTCTCTGGGTTTACTGTGGCTACCGTACCTTCGGAGGATTTCTCTGGGTTTACTGTGGCTACCGTACCTTCGGAGGGTTTCTCTGGGTTTACTGTGGCTACCGTACCTTCGGAGGGCTTCTCTGGGTTTACTGTGGCTACCGTACCTTCGGAGGGTTTCTCTGGGTTTACTGTGGCTACCGTACCTTCGGAGGGTTTCTCTGAGTTTACTGTGGCTACCGTACCTTCGGAGGGCTTCTCTGGGTTTACTGTGGCTACCGTATCTTCGGAGGGTTTCTCTGGGTTTACTGTGGCTACCGTATCTTCGGAGGGTTTCTCTGGGTTTACTGTGGCTACCGTACCTTCGGAGGGTTTCTCCGAGTTTACTGTGGCTACCGTACCTTCGGAGGGCTTCTCTGGGTTTACTGTGGCTACCGTACCTTCGGAGGGCTTCTCTGGGTTTACTGTGGCTACCGTACCTTCGGAGGCCTGAAAGCGCTGTGAACGTGTTTTTTTTGTGAAAAAAAACAAATTGGAGCCACAAAAAGCTACTGAGAATGAGGAGAATTAAGTAAAAACGATAGAGCGGAGATAAATTAACATACTTGTGCTTCTGTCAGGATTTCCTGTTCATAGTCATCAAGACAGGAACTAACTCCGTACTCTGTGCAGATCCACCTTTATGACTAATGACTATAGTTTGACGACTACTGTTATGACTTCTGCGTTGAAGGAACTCGAGGCTGAGCGCGACGAGGCGCTGGAGGCGTGCGCTGAGCCCAAGCAGTAACGAGCTCACTCTTGTGTATCGAGTGTTTCTCGGTTGGCAGGCTGACCAGTTGCACTGTGCTAGTCACCAATTGGATTCCAGGAATTTGTAATCTAATTAGTATTCAAGTAGGAATTTGGAACATAGCGAAATTCATTAAGTATTTTATTCCAATTGACATTGTTGAAGAGTATGTGCTAAATTGGTTTTGTTTTCAATTTCAAGTTTTCGGTAATATGATTTCATCTATATTGAAGATTTTTAAGTGTAATAAACCTGTGAAAGAATTGAACCTGTTACACTGTATCGAACAACACTATGGTCTAACCTGCATCTCAGGGGAGCGCGTACCCTGCCGCGAGGCGGGAACAAGCGCGAGGAAGAAGAAGAGCAAAATGGCACGAATACGAAATAGAAGTGAACAAGAGACTCGGCAATTTTCCGTACGAAGGAAGCCCTCACAACATGCATTCCTTCCTGGTTGAAACTCTCAGAGAGGCGGCAAGAAAACATATACCACAAGGAAGATGCCCAGACTTCATACCCCGCCTGAGCGAAGAAGCCAAAGCACTCATCCGAAAAAGAGATCAGATGCGTAGAGCAAACCCGGCAGACCCATGTCTCCCTGAACTGATGACAAGGATTTCATATAAGATCAATGACGATAAGCGCATTGCATGGGAAGATTTCGTGAACAACCTCAGACCCAACGAACCCACAAATCGTTTGTGGAACACAATCAAATCACTTGATGGTCGAGCACACAAACCCTCCCACGCCGCTATTGTTCATAAGGGTTCACCTCTATCCAGCCTGGAAGCTACCAACCTTTTCGCCAAACAACTCGCCAAACAAGCCGTCAAGACCCCTGATCGATCTAACAGGAGAACTCACCGCTGGACCTCGAACCTTGAGCGTTCCGACGTCCCAGTCGTCACAGTTGACGAAGTGAAGACAGCAATGAAGAAAATGAGAAGCTCCAAGGCCATGGATCTCGACGAAATCTGTCCTCTTATGGTTAAAAAGGCTGGCGAACAGTGTGCAAGATGCTTTGCAATACTCTTTAATTGCTCACTCAGCACCGGCATCATACCTTCGGCCTGGAAGACGGCCAGAGTTATCACGATTCCGAAGCCAGGGAAGGACCTCACGTCGGTAAAAGGCTACAGACCGATCTCAATTCTATCCCCTGTGGTCAAACTCCTCGAGAGAATCATCCTCCCCCACATCACAGAAGAAGTTGAGTTGGAAAACTGGCAACATGGCTTCAGAAAAGGACGCTCGACCACGACAGCCTTGATGGAGATAACGGGCCACATAACCAACGGTATCAACCAACGGCTCCCTCCACATCGCACAGTGATGGTTGCGTTCGACCTCACCTCGGCATATGATCTGGTCAACATTTCTCGCCTTTGTCACACTCTCGCCGAAACGTCCATCCCCAGAGGCCTCGTTAGATGGCTCTCCAGCTATCTACGAGGTAGAGCCATCCGTGTGGACTTCAGAAACTGCCTCAGCCGCCAGCAAACCTGCTACGCAGGAGTTCCTCAGGGGGGAGTACTCAGCCCTTCCTTGTTCAACATATACTTGAATGGACTGCCGATGCCCCCCGAGACGATTAAACTGGTCGGGTATGCGGATGATCTGACAGTACTGGCCTCTCACCCTGACTGGAGAGTTGGAGCCGATAGACTGAACTCCTACCTCCCAGCCCTCACCAGCCATCTTGGGGAACTAAAGATGGACATCTCGGCAGCTAAATCCAGTGTAACGCTCTTCACCACCAACACAAAGGAATGTCGTGAAGTACCAGAAGTTGTGGTCAACGGTGAGCCACTCCCTCTAAGTAGAGCCCCCAAAATCCTTGGTGTCACCTTGGACCAGATGGGAACCTACCGTCAACACGCCGAAGGACTAAAGACAAGGGCAACAAAAAGATTGAATGTCCTCCGAGCAATCGCGGGAAGAAGGTGGGGACAGAAGACCGAGACAATGCTTAACACCTACAAAGCAACCACTAGAGCAGTCTTGTCTTACGCAGCACCCATCTACTCGCCCCAACTTGCCGAATCACATTGGACTTCCTTGCAAGCAGCACAAAACAAAGCCATTCGGATCGCAACAGGAAACCTTGCAATTGCGGACACTCAGCACCTGGCATACGAGAGCAAACTTCTTCCAGTCAAAGAACACAACCTCATGCTCAGCAAACAATTCACCGCCAAGGCCAGGCTTCAACCCAACCATCCATCTCACCGCATCTGCACTGAAGCAAAACCTCCCAGGGCAATAAGAAAGCACGCCAAAGACATAGACATAGTACTAGGTGATACGGACTATAAAGTGGCCCTCAGAAAAATACACACGGAGACAGTCAGAGACTTTCTCAGAAATAGTCGACCCAACCCAGTTCTGGAAACTAAACCTCCTAGAATACACAAGTCCACGTCCCAACTATCCAGAGAAAATCAGATAACTCTGTCTCAATTGCGAAGCGGCCACTCTAGTTTCCTTAACAGTTATCTCCACCGAATAGGGGCCAATGAATCTCCCCTCTGCCCACTGTGTAGGATAGAGCCGCATACTTCGAGACATATTTTTTCGTGTCGCTGTAACCCCACTTCACTTAGCCCTATCGACCTTTGGAATAGGCCGCACTCGGTTGTTGATTTCTTGTTCAATTAAATCTCTCCAAAAAAAAAAAAAAAAAAAAGTGAAAGAAAAAAAAAAAAAAAAAAAAAGGAGAGTAAAAAAAAAAATAATAATAATAATAATAAGAGAGAGAGGAAAGAGAGTGTGGGCTTATAACGCTGGAGGGTCGAGAGCTTTGACGACTTCCTCCAGTGTCTCGCGAAGGAAGATCTACCCGTTGGGCAAGACAACAACAACAGGAAGAAGAAGAAGAAAGAAGAAGGAAGGAAGAAGAAGAAGACACTGTATCGAACAACTATCGCACAGAAAAAAAGCTAGTCCACAAAAGCTAGTCCCGGTGGACTAGCTTTTTTCTGTGCGATAGTTCAATCATTTGTCATCTTAAGCAGGCGTAACAGCCCTTAAACTGTGTAACTTAGCATTTGAAGATTTATCATCAAATACCTAAAAGGTGTACATAGAAGTATCCAAAATTCATCAAAGCATACTTTTTGAAATGCTCCGAGATGAAATCACGATCAAGAATCATGTGGTTTTTAGGCCATATCGAATCATTGAGTATTGCATTATTCACAGAGACCATGCGAAAGTAGGAATGGGTAGAAGCAGGCGAATACAGTTATTGGAGTGAGTATTTTTTAGCCAGAATGGTATGCTTTAAGACCGGGGAACTATCGTAAAAGGAGTAAATTTACATTTCTTCACCGGTTGTGGTACCGATGAGAAGCACAAATTCGCCGTTTAGTCAGTGCTTAATGAATGATTGAATGAATGGCATTGGCCAAGCAAATATTGGACAGAGCTGCCGTCCGAGAGTCCGAGCCGGAACAGACCATACGCGGTCGGATCAAAGATTCGGTGGAATATCTCCAATCATTCAGTACCCTCTACTAAATCTCTCCCGGACTATTTATTCTAAAAAGAGGAATCAGGACGAGTAGGCTGAGCAGGCAGATGCCAAAGGGAGGACAAAGGAAGAAGTCAAAAGGCCGCCAGGCCGTTTGTTATTTGTACCAAACAAACAAGACATTTATAACGCAGTAATTTTCAATAGACCTATCATTAACACTGAAAGCGTAGACCGTAGTGTTAAACAGTAGAAGTGTATTATTAGTGTGTTGCTTGTTTGGTACTAATAACAAGCGGCCTAACGGCCTTTCGACTTCTTCCTTTGTCCTCCCTTTGGTAATTGCCGGCTGAGCAAGCACGAATCTGACACACTAGCACTGACCTGGGAAGCAGCCAATGGCTTCAATATGTAGGTTCTATCTTAGATGGGTTCACTATCAAATGTAACTGGATAGGTCTGTATCTCATTTCGAGGGAATGCATTCCTTTAAGGCGGGAACTAGGATGTGGAACCCTATTATTGATCTACTCGACCCCATCTTCATCTTCGGTTTCGAAGTCCTCGGGCAGATCTGTCAGGTTCTTCAGGTGTTTGCGGCAGAATCTGAATCATGATCATCTCCGAACTGAACTATGGAATAATTTTCGTTTACTTGATGTCGAAATGTGAGGAGAATAGTTGCTTAACACTTCTTAACACAACACTGCTTAACACATATCAACAGCGCAGGAAAGGTAACCTACCAAACCAATTATCAGTTACACAGTTGTAAAGCATAGTCTAGTCAAGTTAAAAATCTCTTGAGTTGAAATATCGAACGGTCAAATATTAGTCCACGAAGTGAAATCGAACACAGCTCTCTCAAATTCTGGCCGAGAGCTCGAGCTCGTTACCAGTTACACGAAAAGTGACTCTCGCTCGAAGTCAAAAAGTTCGATCCCTGAGTTTTAACGGTTTTATTTTAATCTAACTAAAAGTGCCTAATAAAAAAGTTGACCGTCACCGCAGGCGAGAGATTTAGAATAACGAGGAGGCAAAGGATGGGTAAATTGCAGAGATCGGGAAAACGAGATACAATAAAAGGAATCGAGGGCGAAACGTCGAAGAGAGTATCAGCGCGCGAACGAAAGGAGGCAAGGACTATAATAACCACCGTTCCCCTGGCCGCATCTCCTATTCTCCGCTGTCTCGCCCTATATTCACGCGCCTTGTGTTCGCTGATTCGTGTCTCTCGCTATTTTCTCGATCTCGCTTTCCTCTCTGTCTCCTACCTTCTAAGTTGAAACCTCTCAAGTAAGCAACGTACCTGACAAAAGTGACTTTCAACCGAACGAAAAATTCATCAACTTCGCTCTCCGTCATGCCTAAAATAAACACCTTCCTGTACTGTTATCGAAAACAATTGCATTCTAGAACTGTGTTTCTCTACCTTCCGTCTATCAGAAAAGCTCTTTCTCATTTTGTTCTCCCCATAAAACGCTACAGTAACCCTTTTCCCCGCTCAGTTTGAATAATACCTATATCCGTGATAGAATCAAGTTTACCTTGGGCTGTTCTGGATTCGATTTTTCCTGTCACGATAAGAAAGTTCGTATAATCTATCTGGCTCACCAAGATGTGCTGAAAAAACCTTTTCCGGGCGGGCGACCGGGCGATCCTTGTGAAAGAAAGGGGGGGGTGGTCAACAAAAAACCTTTTTGCTCTCCGTTTAACCCAATCATACCCGGCCCACATACAAACTTCCCAGTAATGAGTTTTTTAGGCCGGTAATTTTTATATCCATTCCATGTTTCTTCTGCTAGGTAAATCAAATATTTTTTTTATCGGTATAAAATTTTTGTGTTAGAGGGCTGGCGACCGGGAGAAATTTCACAAGTTTGGTGATCTGGACACCTAAAGTTCGCTGATAGTGTCACTTCATTTATCGACAGTAACACAAGAGGATTTCATATCTCACAGTGGATTAAGAGAATCAACTGCAGCTACAGAAACCGCAGTTAACTACAGTAACCGCACCTACAGTGACCACAGGTATGTAGAGTAAGCGCAGCTACAAGAACCGCAGTCAACTTACCCACTCCACACGCAATCGTGATGTATCCCGGATGCTGGCACACTGAATGAGAATCAAAGTTGATGAATTCATGGCCCTCTATTACCGTAGACTTCATAGAGGAGCGTACGACTCTGAGATAACAAGAAACTGTAAAACGGGCGCCAAATGCCTTGTCTTTAACTGGTATTTCGACCCGTTAAAAACGTCATGCGAATACTTTTTTTCCAGAAAAAATCAATTTTTATTCGTCACGCTTAGTCTCTTCTCGCAACAGGCCACGCGCTCCCAGGGAACTCATGATTCTTCCATATGAAAAGAGGAAATTCACCTGAACAGAGCCCCGCGGTTGGAAATATAAATTCGTTAAGCTGAAATGAAATGCGGTTTGACATAAGGTTTCACCTCTAAATGAGAACAAATACCCCACAACAGTTCGATTCAAAAGCAAGTTCCTAGATTGATAGATTCTAGCACTCCTCCTTCCAACCCAAACACGCTCCTCCGAGATGAGATACCAACCTACCAAAGTATAACCAGCGATTGTACCCTGGGTCTATTGGTTATAGCACCACTGTGGGGAGCTGAACAAGTGCGAGCACTTTTTTCTCTCTCTTTTTCTCCAAACCCCCATGACTCTTTCCGGTTTTGAAATCTATCTCGAGACCTTCCGCACGATAGCTTGGCGCAAACAACATTATCATTATTATATGCCTCGCTTCCCCCTATGAGTATAATCGTGCTGATTGTGATTAGCCGAATAGATGAAGGGCTCCGACAACCTCGCTCCAGTGATCCCCCGGCTGAATAGTACTGCTCCAAAAAGAGTCTGTAGGTCCACTGGAATTCGCGACAGTGTCATCGCTGCAAAACAAAAACATCGTTAACTTTTTTTGTTGTTGACAAATATTGCTCTCAAAAGCCATAAATATCAGAGAACTTTAGCCTGAGGTCTCATGACTCCTTTTGAATATGTTTAAATTGTCCGACTTCTTTTTATTATAAAAGTTTTTTTTGAAAGTTTTCTTAAAACTGATAAGAATTAGAAAACGTTTTTTCATGTTATTTTGAAAGAATTCAGAAGTTTGATAGCAAGCACATCTGAGAAATAAGAACCTAACACAAAAAAGCCTTGAAAGCTCACTGGGTTTAGAAAAAAAACCACTTATGGGTTTTCTGGACTGTGAACCAATACCACTTTTGGCCCTCTTACCGAGACTGATGAGATTGCAGGGCGTGTGATAGACGCTCTCCCCAATTTGCTCCGCGAAAGAATGTAATTCACTGATAGCAGTCTTTTTCATCATAGTGAACCAAATAAGCACTTCAATCGATCAAAATAACCTTCAATCGATAAAAAAACCTTTTTTCCCCCACCCTTCCTATAGCGTTCACAATATCTAAGCCTTTCTATAGTTTACCTAAAACATCGATATGTCCATGAACGGAAAAACTCTTAAAATACGGCTTGATTTTATTTTCCTTTTTTTAATTTCTGTCCGCCAAATTACAGAAAAATTGTGATGGAAACAGTTCCCTCTCTGGCGTAAGATGCGACCTAACAAGGGATATTCAAAACACTGAAATGTCCTCCGCTCTTCTTTGCTGAATCTTTGTGGTGTATGAAAGGGGTTAAATAGTCATGTCAGACCTTCTGTCGGCGGGCCTCTGTTTTTCCAAATCATAAGGGGGGACCATTTTGTAAAACAAAACAATTTTTCGTGGGTCTCCGTTTTTTTATCATAAGGGGGACCCATATGTGAAAAAAAAATTTTTCGCCTTAGGCGGGCGTCTGTACTTTTTTCTTGCACACTAAAATAAACCCCTATGTTAGAATAACTAAATAAATAAAACTAGAAAACATGATACCGTCTCATTCGCTGGAAGAGCCTGCGTTGCTGCTCGAATTGGGCTACGAGCCCAGTCGTCCCTTGGCCCAGAAGAGTCAACACGAAGTCTCGCGACGGAACGCATGAAGCTCGACCTTAAGTCACACGAGAGCGCTCATACGGTCACCTTATTATTAGCGTTCTAGTACGCTGCCCGAAGTAGCTACAGTAAGACACTAGGGCATTGTTCACCTGCACTGTCGAAAAACTAAAACGCCCGCTCTTTCAAATTCAGGCCTAGTATGTTGAAAACTGAACGAGTTTCGTAGTCTTGATGGCTTATATCGCCCAATTTCTCTCTTTTTCCAGCTCAAACTCAAAATTTAGATTTTGCTGGACCAATACAACAAGGCCGGACCTCTTCTCAGAGTCATGATCATCTGGAAATCGATATTCATAACAACCCCTTACCTGGATAGAACTGAGCGAAACGGGCCGCATGACTCTGCTTGAAGAAAGCGACTATGGCTCCGCCCACTGGCACCTAATTAATCATATTCAATTCCAACATTCAAGTCTTCTTGGTAGAAATATTCCGAAACAGCTAACTTCCTCCCATTTCCTAACTTTCCGCTCAGAACTCGTCAGAGTATGTAAACTTGAACCGTTTTATTCATTCACCTGGAAGTTCTTGTCTAGGGACTGTACCACGGCGTCCACGCGGCCAGACAATCGAGCCTGAAGAAAGGATTTTTAATGCGCCGGAAAAGGATACAGAGATCCTCCAGAACTTAACATTAACTTGAATAGAACACCTCATGAGGGCCAAAAGGATGTTTTTATTTATCAACAAAAAAATGGTTTCAGGTTAGGTTCTGCCCTCGAAATGGAACCAGAAACTTGCAAAAAGTCTAAACAAAGGCTCGGCAACAGAATGTGAAGTTAACTACTCAACTTTCAACTCAAAGGTAGACTGAAATAGAACTCCATGCACGGATTAGATAAAGAGCGAAAGAGAGAGAGAGCGAGAGAAAGAGAGCGCGAAAGATAGAGAGAGAAAGAGAAAGAAGGAACCCAGTCAAAAATTTAGACTCTCGAAATTTAGATTTTGTAAAAACCTCTTGTATTCGCCTGACGCACTCTTTCGATTGCAATCCGTAAGCGTTGTTGACCAAATGAGGGACTCCGGCCATTTCACACAGGCGACCAACCTAAGAATAAGTTACTCATCGGTTTTCGAGATACGCTCGTTCTCAAGGGCAGAGTCAAGACCAGTGTGTTACGCCAACCCGCACTGCGGGTTAAATCCATGCGCTATCCCAGAAAGCTTGTCATCCAAATACTCTGCTCGTCTGCATCCTCTCTTTTACATCACACGTTCTCGCGTTTTCTCAAAGGCTTGCCGTTTACTGATAATTAGCCATCTTGATATACACATTCTTTATGCGGGTGAGAAGAAACAGCCCTATCAATACCCGGGCTGATGGCAAGCTCGGAAACCAGAGTGTTTCTCTGACCCGCACCGCAGGTTAAAAAAACCTATGCGCTCTCCAAAAACGCCGAAAAACATTGAAATCTATGCACTTGGGAAAAATTTTTCTCGGATTTTTCGTAGGGAAAGTCATTGGAAAAATTGAAAGTTGAACTTTGAATATTTAGAAATCTATGCGCTTGAAAAAAGTTGTGCAGGTGCTAAGAAACACCCTGTCGGAGACCAGATGGTTCAATGTTGGAGAACACACATTCTTTCTGTGTGTCGAAAAAAGAGTTTGCTCACCTCCACAATATCATCTGGGTCACGAGGCGCAAACACTGAGAGAGTCGAAAGCACACAAAGTACCTACAAAGGTCATCGACAATATCATCTGGGTCACGAGGCGCAAACGAGGCGTCACGAGGCAATAATAATTTAAACACGTTTCCAGAGGTTCCTCTTGCCGCAAGAATGTAATGTCAAACGCTGGCTCGATTTTATCGCAGGAACACGCCCATCACTCAGATCTTCAAGCGTCAACACTCTTGAGAGGATACAAGCTAACGAATGAATATCATTTATATATATATATTGACCGAGAATTATAATATTGATGAAAACATCACGGGAATTAGATTGTATTGTATTGTTTATTCCATGTACAGAATGGGTCGGGAAGATGAGAAAAGGAAGAATTGTATTAACAATTTAAAAAAAATCTTAGAATCCGCAAAAATTGTGTATACCTCTAAACACAGAAAGTGGAGGTCACAGAAATCTAGAAGGTCGCAGAAAGTGGGGATATTTCTGATCAAAGATATACCCATAGTAAGCTTCTCTTTCATAACCAAGTGAAATCCCCTCTTTCTTTTGGAAACAAACTACCATTCCCTGGGCGGGGGAAAGGGAATTTGTTAGTTGTACCAAACAAGCAACACACTAATACAACCACAACAACTGAAACTCACCTCTTGGGATCTTTCTTTCAAAATACTCTGAATAGATGCAACATCTGTCATGAGGGCATCTTCCAACCGAACTGGCTCGATCACAACCGGTTTGAAACCTAAAATTATCGATTGAATTAGCTCTGAGAAAAAATACATGTTCTAAGGAAAAAGTTTCTATGAAACACCATCGTTTTCGTACAGAAGCCAACTGCAAATACAGTCCTAGAACAAATATGAAAACGATTGAGTGGGTTATAAATGAATAGGTCGAGATATTTGTTGTTGTTGTTGCTGCCAGATGTAAACGGCTTCGAAGAACGTCTGTGTTCTCCTTCGTTTCTTGTTCTTCTGGTCTATAAAAAAAAAATAAAGTGCTACAACGATGTCAGCCTACTCGCGGTGCAGCACGTCAGTCTCAGGACTGCAAAGCTCCGAAGACACGAAGGTCGAAATATTAGAGATATACGGCTTTTCTAAATAACCTCTTGCTTTTCTCCGGTCAAAAAATCATTCTCTCATTCGTCTCCCTCCGTGCACGGTTGCTCCTCGCACCGCCTCTTCCCTCGTCTGTGAGAGTCCTTTCCCGAGAAAATTTGGCGCTCCGGGATCGTAGCGCCATCATGAGCGACAGAAGAATGAGGTGGAGGGACTACTTTGTCAAAGCCGTTAGTCCCCAATTCCTAAGGAAGGCAGAGAACGCTGAGGAGTGGAGTCGTCACATGTCGCAACAGATCCCATAATCGATGATGTTATATTACCGATGTGGCTTGCTGATCTTGATAAAGCGTTTAAATTGAAAAAAATTTCTGAAGCCCTCGACTCCCAAACAAAACAATGCTAGGCTGGATCGACCACCCATACAAAAGCCTATTGCATAAACACGTTTCTACAACGATGTCCGCCTTCAAAAGGTGCAGCATGACAGTCCCTGGACTGCAAAGGACATGTCCGCCTTCAAAAGGTGCAGCATGACAGTCCCTGGACTGCAAAGGACATGTCCGCCTTCAAAAGGTGCAGCATGACAGTCCCTGGACTGCAAAGGACATCAAAAACTTTTTTCGAAAGCATCTCGCTCGGAAGAATCTATGTTCAATGGCAGGCTGCATACCGGCAAGAACAACAACAGGGATATGAGGGGGAAGAAGGATGTGATTTTCGGTTCCAGATCCGAAACAAAATTGTGACTTCTAGGTGTACCATGTTTGGGTACTACATAAATAATGAAAACGCTCTGGTTTCCCTAGTATGAGAGATGCCTACCTGCGGTTAGAATGGCCTTGAAGCAAGACTTCTGATCTACCCTTGGGAAGACAACGTAGCTGAAAGGAGGGGTTCATTAAACAGTCGAGAAAAAATTTAGATGCCCGCCAAAGAAGCAAAGATATGCTTGCCAAAGACCCGCCAATGACAATATAAATTGGCTTTGAGAGAGAGAGAGAAATCAATATCTTAGCTGGGCTTTGTTTGTGAGAAAACAAAAACAGATTGACCGTTCGATACTCAAAACAGGGGAGCGCCAAAATATTGTATCTCGGATATGTGATTTTGAAAACAATATCAGAAAACTTGATCATTTTGTGATTTCAATGTTTCTATTGCTCGATTCGAATCGTGATCGATCAGAAACACCGAAAGTTCACCGACCTCTTCTTCTTCTTCCTCGCGCTTGTTCCCGCCTCGCGGCAGGGTACGCGCTTTCCTGAGATGCAGGACAGACCTATCCTGGTAGAACCAGTGGCTGCCTGTTAGATCACTGCTAGTGTGATTAGCAGCAGTGGGGAGAGTCAGATTCGTGCGTGAGCACTACCAACTTTTCTTAACCCCTTGGTTTGGGTGGATCTGTCCGGGGTGGGAGTCGAACTCGGGACTCTTCGCACAATGGTCTATCACACTACCACTATGCCACGCCCGGACCACTATGCCACGCCCACACTACCACTATGCCACGCCCGGACCTTCGAAAGTTCACCGACCTCCCGTCCATAAATCTCAAATTCCGCTCGTTTGCCTCTCTTTCACTGTCGCTTAAACACTATATCAGCCTGTTTCAAGCTTCCCATTTCTCGACAAGTCGCGCGCGCAAATCTCATTCAAGAATCATTCCTCGCATAGTATATCGAAAAGCCTTCAATAGGTTTAGAGATTTTGTGCATTGAATTCTCAGGGGGAAAAGGCATCGCCCGGGTAGCGTATGTTACTAGTAGGGTTTCCACCCGATTACCGGGTTTTCGCGAACATTGAACCCGGGTTTTCCCGTCAGTCTTCGCGGACAGTCAGGCTTACCTGGCATCTGGTCTCATCGCTCTCCAATGTGACATGCACATCATGAGTGACATCCCTGTCGCAATTGGTAGAACTACGGCACCTCGCACACTTGACATACCTTGGAAAGAAAAGTTCCTTTTTGTCTGAATTGAGAGTGCTGTGTGACGCGCGTAGTGAGAAAGTTCCAGATATTTCTAATCTTTTTCTATCCAGATTTGACGATGTTATGTGATTTTTGAAAGGAAGTGTTTTAATCCTTATTTTCTCCGTTAACCAGGTGGTTCACCAAACACAAACTACAAGTTTTCTACCTCTTAAATCCCTATAGGTTTTTGGGGTCCACTTCAGGGCGTTTCTTACCACCCGCATATTTTTTCTCGAGCGCATAGATTTCCAGAATTTGAAAGAGTTTGGAAATTTTTTCTTCGAAGATTTGGGATTTTCCTAGGTAAAAATCGAAACTTTCTTCTTTCGAGTGCAAAGATTTGAATGTTTTTCGTACTTTTTGAAGAGCGCATAGATTTTTTTCCCCCGCACTGTGGGTGAAAGAAACACCCTGGTCCTCTTACCAAGCACATGCAGAGCTTGCAGAGCGAACTCATTAGCGAGGCAGTTCAGCATGGACGATCCCAAAGCCTTTGGTTGTATTTCACACAGATTACCCGAGCGCCCGATCCCATGCGATAGACTGAAAAGCAAAGTGAGTCATACAATGGAGCGTTAGAATTAAACTTTTCACTTTCTCAACATAATCTCTGCTAAGTGTTCTCGTTAAACGCTCCAATGTCTCACCACGCATTGCCGTGAGCTTGAGAATGGACAACGGTATTCTTATATTCACTTCAAACATTGAAAATTATAATATAAAAATACCGTAGTCTATTTTCATTCTCACGGCAATTCGTGCTGAGACATTGGAGCGTTTAACGAGAACACTTAGCAGAGATTATGTTGAGAAAGATAAAGGTTGAGTTCTAATGCTCCATAACTTTCTTCAAACCCGCACTGCGGGTCGAACCAATGCGTAAATGTAGCTAATATCTGCTTGAAATGCAAGGAGAACCAAAAGTTCACAGCTTTCTGATGTGACTCACTTGCAATGCAGATGGCGAACGAGAGTTGATGCCACCCTTCCTTCCCGTTCTCCAGCTCCCAGAGAAGTCTAAAAAAATAGACAATTACAGTCTACCAACATCCATTGTTGGTAGACTGTATTTGTCTAGAAAACCTGATCCATTACAAGCCAAACCAAGTTTAGCTCTAACATGGTTTTAAAGATGGGTCGCGAACGGGGGTTACACAACATGCGGCCTTCTTTACCCTTGAATTGTTTTGAGCAGGATGTTGTTTACCACCCGCCAAAGAATCATGTTGATCAAGACTATTCAGGAGGGAACGTCCGACATTGGAGAGAGAGAGCGAGGGCGTGTGATGGAAAATAGAGAACGCATGAATGATCGGAGGACTCATTCAACCAGGTTGTTACTTTCACCCGGACTGCGGGTGAAAGTCATTATTAGTCCTGTTGATCTTCAGGTGGTGAGAAACGGCTCGCTTTTATGGTGTTCTCTGTTTTTGTTCGCACGTACTCATTCTTTGTCCAATACGTATCGATCCCTGATAAACATTAATTTTGATCTACACCCTTTCTTGTGCGTGGGAACCTGATTCAGATTTTAGACATGCTGACAGTGCTACCTATGACGGATAAATGAACTCTTTTTAGAGATGATTATCTCTAGTGCATTATAGCTGTAAGATGTTTCTTCCCATTCGCAGATAGAGCGTGTATATCAAGATGGGGAAAATTACTAATGATGGGGAAAATGCAGGTCTGAGAGAGCCCCAGAACGTCTCTGTAAAAAAAAGGATTCAGACGATCAGAGCGATTTCATGACTAGTTTTCTTAGATAGCGTATAGAATTGCGCATACTTTTCACCCGCAGTGCGAGTACTGTAGGCATGAAAGGCTGACTCTGTCAATTCGATTATTGGTGTCATGAGAAGCAATCCATGAGAGGAAGACAGTGATGGCCTGTTCACTCCAAGGTCTCTCCGGGAATTTCTTCTGGAAGTTTTAGAGATATTTTCCCCATGATAAAATACGGGGTCAGCAAACATGAGGTTTTTCTCATTCATACGAGTTATAATATCTCAACAAAGCTCACTTGCAATCGTTGAAAAATCAACAGCAAAAACTACCGCTCATCGAACGGGGTAGTCTGGAATGAAGAGAAGCGAGCCAGAGTTGAAGGACATATCAAGTTTAAGTTTTTATTACGCAGAGTCTTTCAAATCATCGCGTTGGAATGATGAAAAGGTCAGAAAATGACAGAGCGATTGAGGGGCAGAAGCGAGAAGAGAACTGTAGAAATCATAGGCAGTTTCTAAGGGGGAAGTTAAGAGCGGCGAGTCATTATATGGCAACCGCTCAGGAGGACGAGAAAAGGGAAGAATGGAATATAGCGAATAGCGAATATTAGGCAAAGCTTCTCGTAATTCAAGACTTCATCGCTCAAATAATGATAGTTTTTTTTAATTCTCAAGAGTGATTCTCTCTTGTTCTCAGAAAGCATATAAGATGTCTCTCTCCCAGTCCGGACCCTTGTCGGTGAGCTACCATACTCACAAAATCACTGAATCACGGGAGCTGCCTTTCACTTATTGTAAGTAAAAAAACATTTCTAAAAAAAGGTAAACAGATCTTCGAGAGGAAATTCTCATAATTGGCTTATGCCCCTCTCAAAAAGCTACTCGTTACGCTGCGATGGGCACCTTTTTGAGATGAATCCTCATCCGAATAGGCGAGTCCAACCTTACTCCATAAATCGTTCAGCATCAAGGACGTGCTATTCGTGACGATCCGAGAGTACTCAGCCTGCGGCCGACCGAAAGCTTCCGACATCCAAGCCATCTCAACGTCTCCCGCTTGTTTTTTCTCACATGAGGTTTAGTTTGAGAGCCGAACGTACTTGTTAGCGTTAACTTAGTCTAAGCCTGGACAGAGAGAGCACCAGTTAGACCAGACCATTAATATAAAAGCAAAAACGGGCTCAACTAAACTTTATTCCATCATCAAGCTCCAGCTCAGCTGAAGACAAAATCTTTGTCCGGTAAATTTTTTTCATGGCCAATTCAGCCGAATATGAACTTTGGGCTCTTATTCCCTGTAGGGCCTATACCCTGCGTTTTGAAGACATTGGTCTTGAAGACATTGGAATACTTGAAAACATTGGAAAAAAAATTTTGTCTTGAAGACATTGGAATACTAAACGAAAAAAATGGCTTTAAACGCTACCGTTTCGAAAATTTTCTCATTTTTGAGCATCAGAGACACCGGTTCTTGAAAAACAAATTTTTACAAAAAAATTTATTTTCACATCAAAAAATAATTTTACATTAAAAAATTTTTCATTAAAAAACGCTTAGGCTTAGGCAAACGTTAACGCTAACAAGGCCGTACGGCTTAGGCTAACGAGACCGTGTCAAAAAAATGCCAAAAATGGTAAAAGAACCATTCTGGACCTTCTCGGAACTGTTCCATCAGACCTGAAAAATTACGATGATGCGAATAACTTACTGATTTACTCAAAACTAGATATATTTCAATTATTGAAACTAATTCCAAACCGAAAATTTATACTTCGTCAATGGTTTATTAAACTTTCGCACGTTTGCTGCTTGATATGGCATGATATTATTGAAGAAAATTCATATTTTTTGGAGGAAATTAATTATAGTGTGAAACAATATAGTGCGTCAAACACTCATGCAAATTTAAGTGTGCACGGTGTAATTCTGTAACTATACAGTGTACGGTGTACATTTGTACGGTGTACAGTGCGCACAGTGTGCACGGTGTAATTCTGTAACGGCCTGAGATTCGAAGAAAAAGTCTAGCTTTACTGGATTTAAAGAAAAAGGTTTAAAATAGTGAAAAACTTGAGAGAGAGATAGATAAGTGAACTTTGAAATATATCGAGAATAGAAATGATTCAAACGAACAAAAAATTGAAGAATATTATAAACATGCATGTTCAACATAAACTGCTTACACCTTATTAGTAATTTAGAAGTGCTTTTTGAAGCCGTTGCAGTTTAAATGGTTAGATTTTGGAGGGAAGTAGGCTCCAGGGCATTGAAATGGGCATTCTTTGCCCGGGCCGTTTATCCTAAAGTCACAATTGAAGTAGGTCCTCAGTCTCACAGAAAAGAGCGAGACCTGACCACCAGAGAAAGAGAGCGAAAACTGACCTAAGAATAGAGCGAGACCTAGAGCGAGACCCCCTGACCCAAGAATACATATGTATATGAGGATGAAGAGCAATTATCAAAGATTGGCCTACATAGGATGAAGTCACAATCTAACACAATGATTTTCCTGCTACTTCAATCTAGAATTTTTTATAAAAGAAACTTGATTGTACATGGAAGACTTAGAAGGTTCATAGGCCTTCTTGGAAGTGAGGTTTAGCGCCTGTGATGCTCTCTGCAATGGCAACAGCTCAAGTGAATATCACACACTCAATATATAAGATCAACTCACAATGTTGGACTTATTGACAACATTTTTTAGCTTATGACAGACTTCCACTGAAGCCGTTTGCGGAGGCCAATGCTTGCTCTTTATGTATATATATATTAATTTTTTTGCTTTATGAACAATTTCATAGACATTGAGCGCCAAAATTCATACAATTTTTTCAATACAGTTCCACAATAATTAATATTTCTGATAAAGTGCGACCGAATACGTTCAACGTTGAGAACCGAGAATTTAGGGTATGGTTTAGACGGTGCGGTCTCAAAGAGTTTGAATCTTGCCAGAGACCGAGTTCAAGTATACCGATGTGTGGAGGAAGAAGAGTGGAGGTAGAGTGATACATCCGCTCTTTTACCGGTCAGCATGGAGACCAAACCCGCGACTTGAGTTTTACCGGTTGATCCATCGCTCACTTTGTCCAAATGAGAGGCTTTTTTGGTCAAACAAATTCTTCAACGCCCTTCCGACAACATGAAATTGAATGCTTAAAACAGCATGTTATCTTTCACAGAATGTAGCCTTTCAGTTTTTCAGCATTACCGGCGCTGGTGTACCCTTGCGCCAGTAATGGTGTACTCCCTTTTTTTCGTGCCTTTGTGTGGCGCGATTTCTTGTGGGCGTTTGAAGAAAAAAAAGGGGGCAGAAGATTGGAACTTTAAAGGTTAGAAGATTTCCAGAGAGCTCCCTCAACATACGTTCAGAATTTTTTTGTATGTATGTACGAAATCAAGCTAGTGAATTTAACTGAAGATCGAAAATCATGTCCTGTGAACAGTCATAATAGCGCAAGGGACAGTTTAGTTAACATGTGAAGTGCTGTTTACATATTTCTGAAGTATGAAACTGTTAACAGGGTGACCAAAAATTACTTGGACAAATGTAGTGGAGCGCGTACCCTGCCTTGCGTCCTTCTTAGTCTTGAATGTTTAAAGAATGTTTCAGTCTTCGGTGAATGTTTAAAGATGCTTGAACGCAAAAAAATTTAGTTTTAAAAATGACTCATATGCATTCGAAAATATGATTATTCTAACTCCACATTTATGGCTATTCATACTTTCCCTATTTGTAAGTATGATAAGTCATACTTTATGATTTTAATTTTTCTACTTGAGTTTTGCAAGGGTGTTCATGTACTAGAAAGGAACGTTGAAAAGCACTGATAACACATTGCTCTTCAGTCAATACATCGTCAAACTTCCAGTATTAGTAAAGAGCGTTAAATGACATTTGAGTCTCGAAAGCATTCATTGTTCCAAGATGAATAACGCTCACTTTTTTTCCAGCACTCACAAGTTCCAAATGACTAAGACTATTTTCCAATCGTTATTGCCTTACAATGCAGATTCTGATCATCTGTCCGTTATTAACAATATGTAGTTACTTTCAATGAATTTATTTCCTCAGTTAGTGAGAGTCCGCGGGTTTTGGTGTGGTGTCCCCTGTCTTGTGACCCCAAACCAGAACATCAAGGATTGACACGTTTATTAGGTTAAGACGTCATAACAAGGATACCGAGAATAATTACATTAACATTATGTTATAGAATATTAGAAGC
Organism: Allodiplogaster pararmata; assembly: GCA_964056735.1. NCBI lineage: Eukaryota > Metazoa > Nematoda > Chromadorea > Rhabditida > Diplogasteridae > Allodiplogaster > Allodiplogaster pararmata. The sequence continues at coordinate 31,494,795 of OZ057406.1, read as the reverse complement.
GAAAATCACAATGGGGGGATTATTACGTTACAAATAATGTGCCTAGGTAAGAGGGGTGGGGGTGAGCGACCGGGCCCGGTCTCCTTTCTATCCTCTATGACGAGCGAAGAGGCGTACTTATAGTGCCCCATGCGAAAGCATTCTCTGGCTTATAACATGTGATGCAGAGATAGGAATATGAAGCTAGGTGGTCCCATAGCCGAGTAATAATAGAGAAGAGCGATTTGCTACAAAGACCTATCAGATATTCACAAGTTATCTAATTGTTTTGCAAGTAAGTAAGCTTTTAAAAAATTTGAAAGATGAATTGAATTGTGTTTCTTGAAAATTTAATTTGAATTGAGTTTTTCTTAAATAAGTGGACATTTTTTGATGGCACTTTGTTACTTGTGAGGGGGCTTTAATTAGGGGGCCGTGCTTTACTTGGGGTGGTCATGTTACTTTTCACTAATTTTTTCGCTTAGGCTTACTTAAAACGAGTGCTAACGAGGCCTTACGGCTTAGGAACGAGGCCGTATGGAACAATTAGCCACAATATTGTAGTTTCATCCAGTCTGATTTTTTGTTCACTGTTTTTTTTCCCGCTCAGTTCACATAAAGGATACAATAACGAGGTTTAGCGTATCCTATCCTTTATGTGAGCTTAGAAACGGGCTTAGCGTATCCTATCCTTTATGTGAGCCTAGAAACGGCTTAGAAACGATAACGCATGAAAAAATTCTCACATTATTTAATTTTTTGTCGATTTAATGAATTTGTGAAAAAAACGAATTTGTGAAAAAAACGAAGCATATTAAGTATAGTAGTAGAAACTCACTAAAAACAGAACCCCCTCAAAGTAAAGTGCGGCTCCCCAAGTAAAACACCCCCCTAACAAAAATTACGTGGTTTTGATTATACATTGACTCATACGCTAAAATTTTCTTTTTAATATTCAGAAAACAACCTTATTGTTGAAATAATTTGAGAAAGTTTAAGTGGTAGTGTCACTCAAGGACTTGATGTACCTGCCTGCGACACTCATCGCGTCTGCTTGCTTCATTCATCTATCCATCTCAGTCTATCACTCTCTATCTCTATCAATCATTATCTAAGTATATTACTCTCCATCTCTCTCTCTGCCATTCTCTCTATCTCTCTTCCGCTCACTGCCAACTCTCTCTCTTTCTATCTTTCTCTCACAGTTTCTCTTTATCTATAACGATGTATCCCCTCTTCGCTCTTCTGATCTCTCATGCTCCATGTCCGATTCTCGACACTCCATCTGTCTCTCTCTATCTTTCTTAATCTCTCTCTCTCTCTCTCTTTCTCTCTCTCGCAAACTTTAACTCTATCTCATCTTTGCTCTTATCTTTCCTGCTGATTCTCTCAAGTCTAATTGAACTCCCATGTTATCTCAAAACTGAATGATAAAGGGTCATTTGTGAAAAATGATCGTGTTTTGAACCGCAACTGAAAGTCATACATTTATTCAAGAGACTTCAAAACTTTTTCGAAGTATGGTTGATTGTAACCATGGAAGCTTTGTTTTGTGTTTCATGTAATTTCTAAACATTAATGCATTTTTATGACATTCACGATAACATCAGAAAGAAATTATTTATAAGGTAGACGCACCTTTTTCTGGTTCGTGCATACATCTATAGTTTAAGAATTACCAGAAGTCATACATCTATAGTTTAAGAATTACCAGAAGTCATACATATATAGTTTAAGAATTACCAGAAGTTTTCGAATCCCGAGAATTTAAAAGGTGGACTGGAACTTTTGTATATTTCATGCAAATTACCGCAATTTTCAATAGCAGCAAACTTTTCTCGTGATAGAAGCCATTGGGACTGAATTAACAAAAATGCATCTGATCATGTTTCTGCATCGGAAAAAATCTCATTGATCAACGTGGAAACAGTGATTTAATTTATTTTTCTAATTAATATGTATATGTATCGTTTTCAGAATGTGAAGATTATTGACCTATTGAACTTGATTTGCTCTATCGACCTCAAACGTATTACTTTGTTTTAGAGCGGTAGTTTCAACAAATTTATATGTTCTTGAAAAGGTGGTTTGAAAAAAATTTTTGAAGAAAATTTCAACTTTTCTGATGGGCCTACCCTGCGTCTTGTCTTGCAGACATCGAATACTAAACGAAAAAATGGCTTTAAACGCCACGGTTCCGAAAATTTTCCTCATAGGTGGTTATCAGGTAATCCGATTCTTGAAAAAATCGTTTTCTCTTTCTACTTTTCACATCAAAAATTCTTTTTACATCGAAAAAAACGCTTAGGCTAAGTAAAAGTTTACGCTAACGAGGCCGTACGGCTTAGGCTAAGGAGACCGTATCAAAAAAATTAATCTAAAAAAAAGCATCGTGTCAATGTCTGCAAGACAACACGCAGGGTATGCCCATCAGGGAACAAGAGCCCTGTTTTCATTTATCCATTTATTCATTATTTCATTGATTTGTCCATCAATGAAAATAATGTTATTTTATTAACTAGAATTATATTCGGTTCCATCCATGCATTCAGTCATTGAATCATTAATCAACCCATCCAGTTATTATTCCCAGATTCTGTTCTCTTAAGAGGAAGTTTTAACTAAGTAACTATCACCAAGCGTGAGTTTTAAGAGCTTTGTGGAAGATTCCAAGCTTGAGATGAGTGTGGACGGGCGTATGTTCGGACTGGTCGTCCTTTTCGGCTCTTCTTCTTGGCTGGGGACCAATTCGGTCTGGATGCAGCTTCCACTGCTGACCAGTGTGCTGCCCGAGGGATGGGGACTGCCCTCCTACCTGGCAATGGTTGTCCAGGTTGGCTTCACATCTTATGCTACTCCAATTTTGGCTATAATTTTTTGATGTTTCAATCAACAAATAAACAAAGTTATAGTTTTTCAAACTTCAAACACTACTAGAAAAAATCTCTTCTGAAAAAAAACAATATCATCAAGACTTTATACATGTAAAAGCTTCATACATGTAAAAGCATATAACAAATAATATTAATAATAATCTTCCTCGCGCTTGTTCCCGCCTCGCGGCAGGGTACGCGCTCCCCTGAGATGCAGTTTGCTTATACCATTTTTGAGTAATAAAGAAAACTGCGTTTTGAAATGTTTCAAATCGGTATCCACGTACTCTTCCGTGTTTCAGAAAAAAATACTTCAAGTAAGCAGTTAACCTACCATATGATGAAAAAGTTAGAACACATTCGAACTCGCATTAGAACTCGTATCACTAGCCTTTTTTGGATAGCGCATAGATTCGCGCAGTGATTCCACCCGTAATGCGGGTTAGAGAAACACCCCGAGTGTTTGGAGATAGCCTGCATCGGTCCTCTGGTGTACGGAATTCTGCACAAGTGCTGCTGTAAGATGTCCTCGGTCAGTCTGATCATCGCAGCCCTCGCACTCGCTTGCGTCTGCCAGGTTAAAAGCGTGGATTACTTGGTCAACTCCTACTTTTGTGTGTGTGTAAGGTCCTGATAGTAACCAGAGCAGTTATATTGGAACATACAGAGCGGTTCTGTGATGCGTCTGAAAAGGACACAAAGGCCCGCAAAAATAAACTTTTATCTGAAAAGAAACAGTCGAGAAACAATAAAGAACCGTTTTATTGATAGAAAATGGGTTTTCCTTGGGTTTTGCTGTCGAAATGGAAACAGAGACTCGCAGAAGTTTGTAAGAGAGGCTCGCTAACATACGGTAGAAATTTACCATTTAACCACTGAACATATATTTTCGCGCCGGAAACCTCACCTCCTTCCGTTTAATTTTACTTTCTCTACTTCCCTTCCCATTCAATTCAGCCATTCCTCCCATTCCCAAGTCGCTCGGCGCGTACAAACGCCGTTTTGACCTGTCTCATCTAACGACTGCTTCCCACTCTGTAAACGGGCATGAGAACCAGGGTGTTTCTTAGCATCCGCACAACTTTTTTCAAGCGCATAGATTTTTAAAATTTCAGATTGTTAACATTAAATTTCTCCAATGATTTGGACTTTCCCTACGAAAAATCTAGAAAAAATTCCCAAACGCATAGATTTCAAGGTTTTTCGGGGGGTTTTGGAAAGCACATAGATTTTTTATCCGCAGTGCGGTTCAGAGAAAGACCCTGATGAGAACGTTTTTGAAATATTAGTTTTTTTTCGAAAAGCAGAAACTCCATGGTTCGATTGAGTAATGGTTCTGATAAACCGCAAAAGAAACGTATAAATCAAAAAGGAGAGTTATAAGACTTCAGACTATGGAGAAAGAGAGAAGTCCTTGCGATGAAGATTAGAGAATTTCATAATAACAGATAATTTGTATTCTTTGCTTTCTCGAATAGCGCATAGATTCAAGTGGTGAAAAGGGTTAGAGAAACACACCGATTTTGCCCTTTTAGACGGCCTTTTTTTCAAATTTGTCATTTTGTATACGTTTCCGGATGAGGGGCAGAATCTCTCTACAGAACTATATTTTCATTAGCGAAACCTTCTTATACACCCTCGGCAGTTCTTTATTTGGACATTGTCCTGTCTTTTGTGGGCCTCTGTGTCTTTTTCGAGTCCCTTAAGGAACCCCTTTATGAAAACTCAAGCAGGAATTCCGCCGATAGAGCTACCCTTCAATATTAGGCCGTCTACTCTTACTCTTTCTTGCTCTCTTCCTATCTTCCTTCTTTTCTCTCTCTCTTTCTCTCTTCCTATCTTCCTTCTTTTCTCTCTGTCTACTTTTGTCTCTCTCTTTCTTTCTTTCTTTCTTCCTATCTTCCTTCTTTTCTCTCTCTCTTTCTCTCTTCCTATCTTCCTTCTTTTCTCTCTGTCTACTTTTGTCTCTCTCTTTCTTTCTTTCTTCCTATCTTTCTTCTTTTCTCTCTCTATTTTTTCTCATCATATCTCTCTTCTCTTTAATTAGCCTTTTTCTGTTTTTTAAGTTGTCTAACTGCATCACGCTCGAAAGTATCCTGCTGAGCTGTACGTAATCGAGGTAGATTTGGGAGCTGATGTATTCCAAAAAAGATAGTTTATTGTCTGCTGAAGAAATGAATAAGATTGAAAGTTTAACTTACAAGTTTAACCTTCACATTGAAAGTATAACTTACAAGTGAAAGTATAACTAAAAGTATAACCTTCACATATAACTAAGATTGATAAACTAGGCGAAAATGATATTCATTTTCACAGGCAGCACTCGCTGGATTATGGGAGAAGACGGCTACATTGTTTGGAGGAACCTTCTCCTTGTATCTCTATGTTCTAATGTTCGGGTGAGTGCTCAAAGATCTCTTGAAATTTTATAAACAATAATGTTGTATGGGCCTTAAAATGTGCATTACATTGTGTGCGTGTGTAGCTTAGTGGGTAAGAGCATCGCCCGGAAAGCGAAGGTCGCGGGTTCGGTTCCCGTCACATCACACGATTTTTGCACAAGTTTCTGCGAACAGTCCGCTCCTCTGCTAGGTATAAAAATCCGTTGCTTGAGATCAACGAGGAGTAAGGGTATACTCTGATTTACAGATTTACTGGTTTTTATATAACTGATATAGATTTTTGTTCTCAAAATCAGGAACTAGATATCCAAAAACACGAAGCTAAGTTTACCAGAGAATTCCTGATCAATTACATTTGAAACCAGAGGCTTTTTATGAGAAATGAAGGCCGAGGGCATAGAAACCCGTCTTTAGCAATATAAATTAGCTTTGTAGATTGATTAGGGGTTTAAATTTATGAACTGTCTTCAAAATGAGGCCTCTAGCGAAACGTTCTACCTTGATATTCACTTTATCGCAACGAGGAGGGTGGATTCAGGTTGGAGTTGTTGACCCAAGCTTGTCACTTCAGTCGTCAAAGGGAGAAAAGAAGGGACCCTTATACCCTAATCAGGGTTTAATAGAAGGGACCCTTATACCCTAATCAGGGTTTAATAGAAGGGACCCTTATACCCTAATCAGGGTTTAATAGTCAAGTCCTACCGTCTGTAGGCGGACCTCTGCCCCAAACAAAAGCCCAAGTGAAACCCAATCTTCTATCCGTAAAAGATCCTCAATTGCCACTCGTAAGCTTCTGTTTAAGCTACTTTTCGCTTTTGGCGGGCTTCTGTGTCCTTTTCGGACTTCGTGAATGAATTTGTTTTATCGATCTTCGATCAATACAAGATTCCAGGATCGCTTTGGTGAACGCAACGTCAAACGTTCTCTTCATGCCGTTCATGGCGACTTATCACTCAAGTCTTCTGAATGCCTACTTCGTCGGGATGGGGCTTAGCTCGCTAGTACCGAGTATCCTCTCGCTTATACAAGGTTCATCGATTACCTATGTTTTCGTTGTTTCATGCCCGGTGGGTTGTCGTGACTGACGTGACACGTGACCTCCACGTGACACACGTGACCTCCACGTGACACAGAAGAAATTAGTCGAAGCTCTCGACCCTCCACTGTTGCTCAATAACTCTCTCTCTTTTTTTAAGTCCCGTTTTTAAAAAAAAAATTTTTTTTATTTTTTCGATCACCTATGGTGTTTTTCTGACCCGAACCTGTGGGTGAAATCTGACCTGTGGGTGAAATCTGAAGTTTTTCTCTAACTCGCACTAAAGTTTAAATCTACTCTCTCTCTATTTCTCTCTTTCTCTCTCTCTCAAGTCTGCCCCTTTCTAATGTTTAATATTTTTAATCCAAGCGCTTTTTTGTGTTGGTGAGTTTTTGTCCTTGTCTTTTGCCTTGTTTTTTTTTGCTATTCAGAAGTCCATTCGATAAATGTCCGTTGAGAGTTTGGTGAAGCTCATTCAATGTCCGAAAAAAGAAGTGTTGTGTTTTCAGGCACAAGTAATTACGAGTGCGTGATGCAGAATGGGACGAATACCGCGGTGTATTCTCCCCCGCGATTTGGTGAGTCAAGCCTGGTTACAAAAACTTGTTCCCATCTTCTTGTTGTTGTTGTAGATTGCCCGCCGTAGGTCTCCGGCTGGGTAGACGAGGTCTTCTTTGACATGGCTCAGAAAACAATAACCTTACTTACAGGGTGGTTCATAAATAGTGTTACAAATGTTTGAGAACATTTCCTGAGGAAGTGACCGCACGTAGCGGTCACTTTTCTTGTTTTTTCCGATTCCCCGTAATTTTTTATACGTGTCAAGTGAGTTTCGATTGAATCCATCGATGTTTAGGGTAATGACAGCGTCGAATCGCTTGCGAACTGCGATCATTCGCCTACACACTCTTGGCCACGCCCCTGCTCGCATTGCTGAAACGCTTCGCCTGCCTCGCATGACAGTGTATCGAGCGATCAAACGATTCGAGGAGCTTGGCACATCTTTGGACCGTCCAAGGCGAGGTCGTCCTCGCACTGCTCGCACGACACAACTCATCGAAACCGTTCGGAGTCGGATCAACCGAAATGCACGACGAAGCATCAGACAGATGGCGCAGCAGCTCCCGATGAGCCGAACTTCATTGGGACGAATAGTCACGGAGGAGCTGGGACTCAGGTCGTATCGTACACGGAAGGCCGCTTTTCTGTCGGCTCGCAACAAGTCGGAAAGAGTCAAAAGATGTCGCGACCTTCTTCGTCGTACGCAACAAGGCGAACATTTCAATATGGTGTTCTCTGACGAAAAGCTGTTCACCGTGGAAGAAGTCCACAACTCCCAAAACGTCAGAGTGCTTGCGAAGGACGCAGAGCAAGCCGATAGCAAGGGTAGAACGGTCCAACGCAGTGCACATCCAACTCAAGTCATGGTCTGGGCGGGGATCTGCGCAACAGGAAAAACACCGCTTGTTTTCGTCGAGAAAGGCGTCAAGATCGACACGGAATACTATCTGAAACATGTTCTGCAAGACGTGCTCCATCCATGGTCTCAATCGCATTTCAATCAGAGGACATGGACCTTTCAACAAGACTCAGCACCAGCCCACAAAGCTAAAAAGGTTCAAACGTGGTGCAAGGAAAATTTTCCCGGCTTCATCACAACAGCAGAATGGCCGGCCTCATCACCCGACCTGAACCCGCTCGATTATTCCGTTTGGGCCTACTTGGAGTCCAAGGTCAACTCTCGCTCCCACCCAAATATTGATTCCCTGAAGAATGCCCTTCAGGCAGAATGGGACAACATCGGAGTCGAATACCTTCGTACAGTGGTGGAGGCGTTCCCAAAGAGACTTCGAGCTGTAGTTCGGGCAAAAGGAGATCGTTTGAGCTGAACTTTTGCGTGAATGTTGACATTTATGTTGTTGATAAAATATGTTAATTTGAGATGATTTTCTCTGTTTTGAAAAAAGGTATAACAATTCCAATTTGTAACACTATTTATGGACCACCCTGTACATCATTTATCTAATTACATTATTTCTCTTTCTCTCTCGGGGTTTATTTTTATTTTTATTTTTATTTTTTATTTTTTTTTAAATTATTATTTTTTATTTTTTTTCCCCTTTTTTTTTTTTTTTTTGAGAGAAAGGAATCACTGGTATAAGAACTTAACAACAGACGTCGGGCTATTCCACAAATCTATACTTCTTAAAAGTGTGTGGTCACAGCGACACGAGAATAAATGACTAGTTGTATGTGGCTCTTCTAAACATTTTGGGCAAAGAGGTGATAGGGCAGCTCCTATTCTGTGTAGGTAGCTGTTAAGGGAACTTGCATAGCCACTACGTAGTTGCGATAATGTTATTTGTTGTTCCCTGGGAAGTTGATTCGTTGATTTATGGATTCTGGGAGGTTTCTTACCTAGAACTGGGTTAGGGGAGCAAGATCTAATGAAATTTCTAACAGTTTCAGTATGTATTCTTTTAAGTGCGGCTTTCTGATCACTGTCTACTAGCATAATTTCTAAGTCCTTGGCATGTTTACGAATAGTTCTAGGTGGTTTGGGTTCCATGCATCGACGATGGGAGGGGTGGTTTGGGAGGAGTCTTGCTCTTGCAACGAATTGCTTGGTAAGCATCGTGTTGTGCTCCTTTATGGGTAACATTTCGCTTTCTAGAGCTAAGTGCTCTGTGCCGGCCATTGCTAAGATTCCTGTTGCTATCCGAATTGCTCTATTTTGGTTTGCCTGTAGTTTTTTCCAGTTCGTCTCGGCCAATTGAGGGGAGTAAATTGGTGCGGCGTAGTTGAGAACGGATCTGGTCATTGTTTTGTAGGTTGCAAGAAGGGTGTTTTTCTGTTGGCCCCATGTTCTTCCTCCGAGGGCACGTAGTATATTCAGTCTTTTGGCCGTTCTCTGTTTAAGGTATTCTGCATGTTGTCGGAAGGTGCCGAGTTGGTCTAAGACGACACCGAGTATTTTGGGTGTTTTAGTTGTCGGCAAAAGGGTTCCGTGGATTTCTACCTTGGGTTCTTTTTTACATTCGCCTGTATGGGTTGTGAAAAGAGTGACCGTAGTCTTTTCCTTGGATATGATCATTTTACGTTGTTCCAATTCTTTTACGAGTTTCGGTAGGAAGTGGTTGATCTGATCTTCACAGGTTTCAATACAGGGGCTTGAGGAGAGAATTGATATGTCGTCGGCGTAGGCTGTCATCTGCGTGTTTCCTGTGGGTTGCGGGAGGTTGTTTATGTAGAGATTGAATAAGAGGGGGCTGAGCACTGCTCCTTGTGGAACACCAGATCTGCATGTGAGACGTCGACTGCTTTTTCCTTGGAAATCTACCTTGATTGTACGGCCTCTTAGGTAGCTGGACATCCATCGGACGATGGCTCATGGCATATTCGTTTCAGTGAGTTTCTTGCAGAGAAGGGATATGTTCACTAAGTCATATGCTGCAGTGAGGTCAAGGGCGACCATGAGAGTGCGGTCCGGGGGTGGTTTCCGATTGAAGCCGTTTGTTATTTTCCCGGTTATTTCCAGGAGTGCGGTAGTAGTCGAGTGCTCTTTGCGGAATCCATGTTGCCAGTCAGCGATTTGAAAGCCTTCCGCCAGGAATGGTAATAAGACCCGTTCGAATGTTTTGGCTATAGGTGATAGTATTGATATTGGTCTATAGCCGTTCAGGTTGCTGGAGTCCTTTCCTGGTTTAGGTAACATTATCACTCTTGCATCTTTCCATCTGGACGGGATAATACCTGTTTGCAGCGTGTTATTGAAGAGGATGCAGAGGCATTTTCTGAAGTTTTCACCGGCCATTTTGAGTAGTAGAGGGCAGATGCCTTCACTGTCTGGGCATTTGGAACCTTTGGTTTTCTTGATTGCTTCTTCGATCTGTGCCAGGGAAATTTGGGGAGCGTCTGTCCGTTTGAGGCCTTTAATTAGTCGTGTTGTGCTTCTTGCTGATTTGTCGACCTCTTTAGGGGCTTGTTTAGCTAATTTTCTGGCAAAAGCGTTTGAGGCAGATGTTGGGCATAGACTTTTCCCGTCGTGGGTGATGGTCAAGTGCGTCGGTTTTATTGATTTGCCGTCGATAGCCTTTATCGTTTTCCAGAGTTTGTTGCCCGGTTCGTTGTGGCTAATTTCAGATATGTACTTTTCCCAAGCCTTCCTCTTTTCGAGGTTGATGCGGAAGGAGATTTCGGCCATTATTGAGGGGAGTGAGGGGTCCGTAGGATTGTCCCTCCTCATTTGGTCCCGTTCTGTAATCAGCTTCTTCACATCTTCGCTCAAGTGAGGCGTGTATTTTGGCACCTTTCCACGGGGAATGTTGTTCTTAGCCGCTTTGGTCAAGGTGGTGGTCAGGAATTTGTGCATCTGAACTGAGTGACCGGCGAATGGGAAATCCATGAGAATCTTGTTGATGTCCCTTTCGAAGCCTTCCCAATTCGCTTTGTTGTAATTTGTATAACAACGTGCGTTTGAGATGTTGGATGGCTGTGTTTCGACGTCAATCAGGCATGGGAGGTGGTCAGAGTTCATTCTGTTGATTGTTGACCAGTTGCAGTCGATGGCTATGTCGTTTGAGGCGAGAGTGATGTCTGGTGATGCTTTTTGTCTTGTGGGCATCTTTGAGTTGTTGAGACATACAAGATCGCTGTCGTCAATGAAGTCGCATAGTTCATCTCCTCTGCTATCCTCCGTACCTTCACTCCAAACTTTATTGTGTGCGTTGAAGTCTCCACCGACAATGAATGGTTTCTTCTGTGTTAGGAGTCGGTTGAAGTTCGGCGCGTATGTGTTGGGGCAGGACGATCGAGGTGGGATGTAAATGTTGCAGATTCTTATGGTTCCTTGGTCGGTTGGCACGTCCACGCTGAGTGTTTCGGCTGTCTGGTCCGTTGTTGGGGAGGTCACGTTAGCATAGCGAATATTCTCTTTGACTAGTATCGCAAGTCCGCCTCCAAAGTTGGAGCGGTCTTTTCTTATGATCGTGTAACCTACGATATTCGGAGATGGAATACTAGCATCCATTTTGGTTTCTTGGATGAGTGCTACGTGAATATTCAACTCATGTAAAAGGTCCTCTAGCTCGGTTAGTCGGGCTCTCAGTCCATTAGCGTTCCATTGGATTATCCTCAGGTTAGCTACCGTCTGGGAGGCAGTCTGCTGGATCGGGGCTCTCTCACAAATTCTACATCTCCATTGGGGGTTCCAATCATTAAGATTGTTAAGGTTGGAACAGCGGAAATGTACCCATTTCTTACATTTGCTACAATTAACACAATTCGAAGGCGCGTTAAGAGAGCATACAGAACAAGGCCATCTTGGGCCTGGGTTAGTCTCGATACCAGCGATTTGGAGGAGTATTCGGATCAGAGACGCTGGGTCTTTCTGATCCGTGTTAGAAAAAATGAGGTTTCGGGGGAAGCCGTCCTCGTTGTCCCTTGCGGGAGATTCCATTGGGAAGTTTTGTTTTGGAGGTCCATTGGGTCCGACGCCATGTAGCGTCGTCCACAGTCGCACCGCGTGTAGGTGACCTCCGTCGCGACTTTCCCATCTTCTTCATGTGGTTCGATCCAGTGCGTTTCTCGAACCCGCACTGCGGGTGAAAAATATGCGCAAATCTATGCGCTATCAAGAAAGCTAGTGATGAAATTGCTCTGATCGTCGGTATCCACTCTTTTACACAGAAGCTCTCGGGCTCTCTTAAGACCCGCCGTTCCTTCATCATTGTTCGTCTTGATGTACACGCTGTAACTGCGGTTGGGAAGAAACAGCTTAGTTTGATTCCCTCATGTTGTTGTTGTTGCCGGATGTAGCCGGCTTCGAAGAACGTCTGTGTACTTCGTTTCTTGTTCTTCTTTTTTTTTCTTATATCTTCAAGAACGCTGCGACATCCAGCGGCTTGGTCCAGAGGTCGATTGGAGACAGCGCGGTCGGGTGGCATGGGCAGTTGAAGAGATGCGCAACGTCGTGAGGTCCGGAAGAGCAATCGGGACACACGTCGGGGATGGATTCGTCAATGCGGTGGAGGTAGTTGTTGATGAATCTGCTGAATCCCGAGCGGAGCTGGCTGAGCGTGCATCTAGTCTTGCGGGGTAACTCCTTCTCTTCTTCCTGGATAAGGGGCGGAGGTCTGCCTCCCAGGATGACGGCACCCTTCAACGATTGGAGTTCGTTCGAGACCATCATCGAGTGTACGGTGTTTGCGACTGATTTCCCATTGTTCGGATCCTTTGACATCTGTTTCGCGGCTTCGACAGTCTTCTTGCAGCTCAACACGAGGTTGTTCTTCATTGCGCGAGGGGGCGCCGGGCAGTCGAGGAGGCCGTGGTGGATGTGTTCTGGGTCCAACGATCTCGCGAGGTACTGCGCGGCGAGCATGTTCAGATGGGATTTGGTGCGCATGACCTTTGATTCGCGATGAATATGGTCAGTGTCGGCCATTTGATGATTCCCTGTCACGACGCGGAGTCCGGAGTTCTGAGAACGTTGGATTTTGGCGTGAGCGGAGTCCGAGAGGAAGGTGGACCAGGCGGGTGCGACGTAGTTGCAGATCGCTTGCGAGATGGCTTTGAACGTGAGGCGGAGGGTTTCTTTTTGGTTGCCCCAGGTGCTTCCGGCTAAGGCTTTCAGTACGTTATTGCGCTGCGACATCCGTCTCGCGATGTCTTTGGCATGATGGCTGAATGTGAACATCGAGTCGTACGTGACGCCGAGTAGCTTGGCCTGGTTGACGGTGGGGACGGGTGATCCGCAGATTGATATGTCCAGAGTAGACTTGAATTCACGACTGAACGGGGTGAAAAGCATGAGCTGGCTCTTGGTCGGGGAAATGATGAGTGACCGTTCTTTGAGGAAGGTTTCAATTTTCGTGATGGCCCTGCGTAGATTTTCGGAGGCGACGTTGATGTCGGGATCTGACGCCCAGATCGTGATGTCATCAGCATACGAGATGACGTTCGTGTGGGCATCGTCTGTGGGAAGATCGCGGAGGTAAAGGTTGAAAAGCGTGGGCGAGAGGGCGCTGCCTTGTGGGACTCCGTTTCTGAAGAGTCTGGAACTTGATACCGAGTCGCGGAAGCTTGTGCGTCCTGTTCTTCCTCTAAGGTAAGAGGCGAGCCATTTTTTAATGTAGTTCGGCGCGGTTGTTGTCTCAATGAGGTCGATGAGCTTGACGATGTCGATACTTTCGAATGCCTTGGACATATCAATTGCCATGAGGACCGTTCGACTAGCGGGACGTTTCTGGTTAAAACCGTCTGCGATGCTCTTCGAGAGAGTTACGAGGGCCGAGGTTGTAGAGCGTCTTGCCGTGAAGCCATGTTGGTGGTCTGCAGGGGGAATGTGCCTCTGTAGGGAGCCGAGTAATAGCCGTTCAATCACTTTGGCGACGGGCGAGAGTAGAGATATCGGACGGTAGCTGGAGCCTTCGGATGCTGGTTTGCCTGCTTTCAGGAGGGGTAGTATGATCGACGGTTTCCATATCATGGGGATCCTGCCTGTGCGTAGGGAGCTGTTGATCAGGGAAGTCAGGGCGTTGATTCCTTTCGGACCTAAATGATGGAGAATTATAGGAGCGATGCCATCTGGACCAAGCGCGGTGGACTTCTTCGTGGATCTGATGGCGGCTGCTACGTCTGTGGTAGTGAAGTCCTCGAAGTCATCTGCGGACAGGCGGTGTATTTTCCTCATAGTCTTCCTGTTTTCCTTTGAAGTTGTATACTGGACTGGACAAGTGTAGGCTTTGTTGAAGCGGTTCGCGATATCGGAGGCGGTCGTGATCGTCTCATTTCTGAAGGATATGGCGCAGTTCGGCGGTGGTCTTCCTTTGTTGTTGAGGATTTTGATGGTCTTCCAGAGCTTGTTGACATCTTTCTTTGGATCGAAGGACTCCATCAGTGCGCGCCAGATATCCCGTTTGTTTTTGTCGGTAGCTCTCCTTATGTTCGTGTTGAGATCGTTCAAAAGGTCGCTTGTCGGATTCGATTCTCTGAGTGTGTCGCGATGATGCATCCATTCTCGTATCTCTGTCGTTAGGGCGACTTCTCTCTTTTTGATCCGGCCGCGTGGGATTGTTTTTGCTGCAGCTGATACGAGTATTCTTCGGAAGAGAGGTTCTTCTTGAACGGCTGGTAGATTGGGAAGAGGATTTTTGGACAGGCTTTCTTCGACGTGTTGCTGGAACGCTTCCCAGTCCGCTTTCCGGTAATTTGTGAAGGTTGCGTCTCTGTGAGTGTGGTTGAAATTGCTGCCTTCTAGTTCGATGATTATCGGAAGATGATCGGAGCTGCCTTCAGTGATAGTTTTCCATGACGCTTTTTGAAGGAGATCCTGAGAGCAGATGGAAATGTCTGGCGAGGAAGGGCGACCGTTTGAGGGAACTCGTGTGGGCATGTCGCGGTTGAGAGTGGCGTGTTCCGAGTCGTCAATAGCACTGGAGATGACGTTTCCTCTGTTGTCTGTCGAGTGAGAGTACCAGCTGGAGTCGTGGGCGTTAGGTCGCCTAGTATGATGGAATTCTCGCGGTTGCGTAGAAGGGGGGATAGATCCGGTAGGTAGCCTGTGTTTGCAGGAGGTCATCGGAGGAATGTAGACATTAGTGATGTCCAGAGAGAGGCCGTTGTTGTCCGAGATGCGAACAGTCAGTGATTCCAGGTGAGGATCTGTGGTAGACGGGATGACGGAGTAGATTAAAGAATGGGTGATGCCTGTGAGTAGGCCGCCACCTGTGTCGGTTCCGCGGTCTTTTCTAGCAATGGAGTATCCGGGGAATGAAGGAGTTTTAGCGCGATCCGTCAGCTTCGTTTCTTGTATTAGGAATATGTCGATCTTCAGGCGAGTTAGGAGGTCGAGGATCTCTGTTGTCTTGCCATTTATCTTATTACAATTGTATTGTAGCAGTCTCAGGTTCTTGTTGCCTTTGCGTTTGTTTCGAGCGATTGGAGCGAGAGCTGCGTCTGCAGATGGCGAGGGTGTGTCTTGGCGGGTCTGACATGGAGGGCATCGGTAGGTTGCAGGGACGTAGTCCTTGAGCGATGGAATACCGCTGCACTTCGCTTTGATGTGTGTCCATTCGGAGCAGAGAGAGCACTGGATTGCAGTTCGTGTTCGCTGTCTTTCGGCAAGTAGAGCAGAGCCAGGTGGTGGGAGGTCCTGGGTTGCGTTCGATGTCTCCGGCTTGTAGAAGTAGAGATTGAGGACAGACTGGCCGGGTCAGTCTGCCTCACATTGCAAAAAACGGAAGGATTGTGTGCTCCGGAGGGAGCGTGTCTTCGTGTCTTCGGAGCTGGGTCTGCTTCCGGAGAAGATTGGTGATGTCCTTTGCAGTCCTGAGACTGACGTGCTGCACCGCGAGTAGGCGGACATCGTTGTAGCACTTGATTCCCTCATGAAAGGGACTGGGTATAGATCACTTCTCAACAGAAGGTTTGATCCATGTGGACATGGATTGAGAGATCAGTGAGCCATGAAATATCAACTTTCCTGTCTTCCTAAAAGGGCTCTCCGATAAAAACATCCAATCAGTATGGGTCATCATTAGTCATTAGTCATCAGGGTGTGTTCATGTCTGATATTCGGAAAAGGCGAAGCTGACTTACAAAAGTGGAAATTAGCTGTGCTCTATACTAATTCAAAATTCTCCATTTTTTGTCTTTGGCGCTTTCTCTCACTTTATCTCTCTCTCTCTCTCTCTCTCTCTCCTCTCTCTCTCTCTCTCTCTCTCTCTCTCTCTCTCTCTCTCTCTCTCTCTCTCCCTCTCCTTTTCGTTGTCGTTTCTCCAGAGGTTCTTGCTCGAAGAGTTTGTGAGAAGAGTTAGGTGAGGGGTTTTTTTAAGACCGGAGATATTTCCTCCAATATTGATGAAGATGTAAAAGAAAATTAAACTTGCCCTGAAATTTGTTTTCGTGAAACCGATTCGATGACCGGGAAAGAACACTAGGATTTTCTTCTGGCGTATCGATACCTCAACCAGGTTTAGAAGGGGTATCGGCTGATGTTTTCTGGGATGGCATAACCTGGCCGGTCCGGCATCGTCCTATCTTTCCTCTTCATCTTTCAGATTTGAGAACCTGTTTTTTTTTTCCTCTGACATTTTGAGAACCTGTGTTTAAAAATATGAGGACCTGTTTTTTTTAGAACCGTTCTTTTCAGGCGTTTCGGTGTATTTCTCGTTGATAGCGGCCTGGACAATCGCTGCAACGGCCTCTTTCCTCCTAATGACGAGGAAAACAGTCAACAAAGAGACTAACGCGAATTATGGGCAAAAGGTAATTATGGGCAAAAGATATCTGAATATCTGACGTTCGAGTTCAATACCTCGTGGGAAGCCAAATTTTTGCAACCTTTAGTCAACTTTCATATGAGCATCGAAGTTAAATGGGTTCTTAATTCCAGTTCAACGTAATTAATCGAATGAATGTTGTGGATTCAATTTTTGAAGGTTGTTTCATAGGGCCTTTGAAGGTGCGTGAGATTGTCTGCTAGGTTAGCTTAATGGGAAAAAGCATCATTCGGAAAGCGAAGGTCACAGTTTCGGATCCCAACCAATCACTGGTTTTTTGCACGAGTTTGTACAAGCCAGGGGTTAAATGGAGCCGCCCAATTTGGGTTTACATGTATCCGCCGCTCAAAGTTTGGAGGAAAAAGAAGAGGGGATGAAGGAAAAGGGTAAGAAAAGAGAGGGAGTTTTTTGTCAATAAGGTGCGTACATGTATGCGCCGACGGGAGCGATCCGGTCACTATTTAACCCCTGGTACAAGCATGTTTGGTTCCTTCATTCACAAGTTTTTTTTTCTCCAAGAAAAAGTTTTGAAGGTAGTGGCGACAGAAAGCAGCCCTCTGAATGAAGAGATAGTTCCGAGTGGTGACATTGTTGATGACCTCAGGATATCCAGCGATCGAGACCCTCAGAAACCGGTTGGTTTAACAAAAAACTTCTTTTTTTCTTCCAAGTTACGTCAGATTCACAAGAGTAAGTGTAGATGACTTGAGTCTAACTATAAGTTAAGATG
>OZ057406.1:31451894-31471894 GCA_964056735.1 Allodiplogaster pararmata | reverse complement strand
CCCGCACTCTCGCAATTACGCACTCTCCCGGCTATTCAGCAGATTTATATAGTACGAACAAAACGATCAACCTATACACACCGGGTTTGCACGAATGCTATACTATTCTCTTTTCGCGACACCGAAAAAGAAAATAGTATAGCGTTCGTGCAAACCCGGTCTGTATAGGTTGCTCGTTTTGTTCATACTATATAAGTCTGCTCTTATTTTGCTGAATAGCCTTGTACTGATCATCAACCGATGACGAAATTCGAACCGTTCTAAACTTGCCTTGTACTGATCATCAACCGGTGACGATATTCGAACCGTTCTAAATTTGCCTTGTAATGATCATCAACCGGTGACGATATTCGAACCGTTCTAAATTTGCCTTGTAATGATCATCAACCGGTGACGATATTCGAACCGTTCTAAATTTGCCTTGTAATGATCATCAAGCGGTGACGATATTCGAACCGTTCTAAATTTGCCTTGTAATGATCATCAACCGGTGACGATATTCGAACCGTTCTAAACTTGCCTTGTAATGATCATCAACCGGTGACGATATTCGAACCGTTCTAAATTCGCCAACTCTTATGTCTTTGACACTCAGTGCTTTTGTTTCTTATTTATCTTGCTAAAGCAAAAATCTGTATATTAAATATGACACGTGTTTCTTTTTCAAATCCTCTGTGCAATTCACGGATAAACGAGTTTTTTTACCGCCATGTTTCAAAACTCGCCACAGACACCGAAACAATACGAATTGCCGAACTAAATTCCCAACACCGTCTTATATGATCATTTTAGAAAGAATAAAGATTCATTGATTGATGAGATCACCTAAACAATTTTTAAAAGTTCAACTTTTGCGGTGGTTATCGCAGCGACACGATGAGATCGTGATGTTTTATCATATTCTAGATCTTATCTTACACCTAAGTTAAGCTGGTCGCCAATTTCCTACCATTTTTGGTCTCACCACGAATTGCCGTGAAATGGCAATGAATAACGGTGTTTTTTCATGTTGCTATTTTTTGAACGGAGCATTCACATTTAAACAAGACCGAAATATAAGAAAACACCATAATCCATTCGCAGTTCACGGCAATTCGAGGTGAGACTAAAGAAGGTACAAAATTTGCGGCCCGCTTATCTTTTACCAGAATAGTCCTTTTTTTGAATTTTAACGCTCCATCAAACGTAAAACTAGAACTTTTCTTCAACTCATCGGTACTATGAGAGATCATATATGATCATTTTGAAATGAAAAAAATATTGGTTGATGAAATCACCTAAACATCTTTGAAAAGTTTAAATTTTGCGATGGTTATCACAGCGACAAGATCTCAACTCATTGATGCTTCCATCATATTCTATATTCTATCGCTTAAACGTAAAACTATTCACCCAGGTCCTCCTGCATTCGAATGACTTGGAAACCGAGGTCAGTGATATATTCGACTTTTTTAATCAGTGGAACATGTCTCTTTCCGCTTCTAAATGTAGTATTTTACACTTGGTCAAGCAAACGGGATTCTTAAAAATAATCTATCGACCAAATTCCTCTAACTGTCTCTGGTCAGGTTAAAGATTTATGCTTTTTTATTGCTCAAGATTTCCGCTTTAATATCCACAGATTTGTGAAAAAAAGCTTCTTCTATCTTCAACCTCATATTGAAAGCCTTCAAGACCAAATCATGCGGTATGCTCACGCTAGCTTCCAATGCTATATTTTTTAAAAAAATTCACCACCTTGTAGTGTGGAACCCATCCAGCCCTTTTTTCTTCTCTGACGAGTCCTTGCTGTTTTTCAATATTATCTATCTTTCCTGTCGATGTTGTTCTTCCCATAGAATCAGTGAATTGAAATAGAGTTGATAGAGAGGTTATAAAAAAATTCAACAGTGCTATATCCTATGAGTCATTTAAGTGTCATTTAAGAGTCATTTAGGAGTCATTTAGTTTTAAGTAGCAGTCAATTACGTAGAATTCAAATCAATTCGATACCCTTCATTTATTCTATGCCAAAACTATCATTAACAGAAAACATCAAAAATATTTGAAAAAGCAATAACTCCTCGAAACAGAATTGAACCAACTCTCGTTAAAATGGATGGATTTTAATGTGTTTTTTAATAACTTAGAAAAAAATTATTCACCAACTTGCAGTAAAAGTATAACATCTATAGTATAACAAGTGAAATTATAACAACAGTATAACAACTCAGCCTATTACAGACGGACAAAAAATGATACACTGTCATACGCGATTTTGACGGTTTTCGATGAAAAAAGTCATTGAACTATAAATTTAGCTGAGTGATCTCGTTCAAAAATGGTTTTGTGAAGTCTTCAAAACGAACATGCGATGATAAATTCCGATTTTCCCATTAAATGGAAACACTTGTAGAAAACTCAGAAGCTCAGCATAAATATCGGAACACAGTGCATAATAATCTATTTATAAATATGTAATTGAAATAGCTGAACATTTCAAATAGAATTATCATATGAATGGAACAAAAATCTTTCTTATTAAGTCTTCGCTAGCATACATATCTAAAAAACTGCATAAAAACTTGATGACCATAAAAAAACAGAGCCTTCTCTACCTCAACTTATAAAAACTTTGAGAAGTTAGGAATCAAATCAAAAATAAAAGTCGAAAACGCGGCTGATTTTTTGATGTTTTTAGTTCAAAGAATTTAATTCAACGTAATGTGCAGAATAGTGCTTCAAACTTTTGATGTTTGAAAAGTAGCCTATAAATTTGTACTCCGAACTGAAAAACGAAAATAAAAACAAGGTTTTGACACTAAAATTCGAGACAAAAATCTAGAACTGTATTCCAAGCCAACTATTTTCTTTTTATGTTGCTGACAAAACCTAAAAAGAAAAAAAATACTTATGTCAAATGTCAAATGCAGATAATCACGGTCAGTTATGAAAAAAAAAACTGATTCTAAGACCTACTTTTCGCAATTTCTCCTTATATTTTTATTTCGAGATTTATAAATTTATAAATTTAGAAATTTTAAAATTTAGAAAAACAAGAAAAAGATTTAGAAAAAATCGGTTTGGGACAAAGAGAAAGGGTGTACCGCTTTCTGCATGTGAGTAGTCGACAGTGCTGCGAATAGACAACGACATTTTCGCCGCAGAATATGACGTGCCGAGTTTTTTTTATTCAGGTCCTGCAACAATATCCCTGATTCTCATCTTGATGTCCTTTTTTGGGAGGGAATTTTCATGGAAACGAATCTACAGCTTTTTTAAGCACGAAAGCATCATTACCAACGGTTCTCGGTTCACAAAAAAGTCGTTAAAAATCTAAATCATTTTTTATACATTTGTTATTTTTTTAATTCGTATGTTTTTATTTGTAATTTAACATTTGTAACATTTTTATGTATAGCAAATAGTCATACTTAAGATAACATGCAGAATATTAGCATGTTAAATACCCATGGCAAATTTTTTAAATTAAGGCTACATGATTATAAAATAAAAACCATTGTTTATAAACTTTTTTTGTTATATTACTCGCGGGAAAACCATGAACTTTCTGTGAGACCGATGAGACTCAAATAATTTCTAACTGTCAATCAGCCTTGTTGACATAGTGGCCAAGCAAGTTTAGACTTCGCCGATAGGCAAGTTTTGAAGAGTTTTAGCGAATTTAACCGATGTGGTCGTCGTTTACACCACATACCCTTGATGTAATTTCTCCCTTTATTTGGGTTCAGTCCTTCATGATCGAAACCCTCCTTAAACCAATAATTGACGTATATATTTTTTTCATTTTGGCAGCTTTGGTGTTGATGCAAATACCTTGACTGTTTGGTGTCCTCCTGCTTCGACCACAATCCCAATTTTCATAAATGGTTTTCGCGTATAGCTATTGACTGTTACCTATGTCACTGCTAGTCTACGAAGTGAAGACGTCAGAGCAATATTAAATTTGTCTTGACTCTTAGCATGAGCGAACTTGTCCCCATTACAGAATTTTCGGTAACAATATGAACCGATGCACTCACATAAACTACGTTGTACGTACACACCGAATTGTTAACTTAAGACCAATGACTCGGAAGTGTGCTATATATCGTGTAGTTCTTCAACAGCATCGCAAAGCAAGGCCGAATCCTGCAGAACCGGCGTGAATCCACGACTGTTACAGTAATCAAATGGAAAGGCGATGCCAGAGTATGCAGCAACTATCAATACGCCTTCTCAATTACACTATGAAACTATGAAAATATTTGAAAGGATATGAAGATATTTGAGAAGATACAGGATTCACGCATACGAGGTATCGTCACTATATAGCTCGGCAATGCGGTTTCTTAAACGGAAAAGGTACAACAGATGCAATTTTTGCACTCCGGTAACTCGTCGAGAAGCACACAGAGAGAAGATCACCACTCCACCTTACCTACCTCGATATGGAAAAAGCGTTCGACAGGGTACCACATGATCTTATTACATATGCACTGCACGATCATCTGGTTCCTGAAGAGTACATTCGATAACGATGTACGATGATTCGAAGAGTACTGTCAGAACTCCGGTCGGCATCACAGAAACATTCGCAGTAAACTTAAGAGTGCACCAAGCGAGTGCTCTGTCTCCCCTTCTCTTCATTTTGGTTATGGACACCGTCACGCGTCCTCTACTGACTTCGGCTCCGTCAATAATCGCATACGCTATCGACATTCTCCTTACTGCTCCTACACGTGCCGAATCTAGAAACGCACCCAAGAATGGAATGACGCTCTTAGTAGGCCTGGCTTACGCTTCCACATCAAGAAGACCGAGTACCAGGAAATCGGAGTGCAAACGACTGGGACTATTCGCATGAAGACCATCGAATTCGAGTACTTTGGTTCTGTCATTTACTCGGACACGTCAACGAATACAGCGGCACGCCGAAGAGTAGATGCATCTTGGACGAAATGGGGAGAAGTTACAGGTGTCCTCTTTGATAGGAATATCACAGCTGACATACGAGGAAAGATGTATAACGCTGCAGTCCGTTCCGTGCTTCTCTATTCGACGGAGACCTGACCTACAAAGTGCGCAACCGAGAACATTCTTCACACAAATCAGATGAAAATGTTATGCTGGAAACTAGGACCGACTCTCCTAGATTGTGTGCGTAATACGATTGTGAGAGGAAGACTCGGCGTGGCTCCTATACAACACAATATGCGAGAAGGCAGAGTTAGATGTTATTGACGCTTTATGCGAAGATACGCGACCGACATCTCGAGACACTCTCTTGACATGGAATTACCAGGCAAACGCCCGCGAGGCTGACCGAAGACAAGATATACGCTCAACGTGCACTCAACTAAGACCTGCGCCTTGCAAGACTCCACTCGAAAGACGCAACGGACAGATGTTTCTCGCTCGAGAGCTAGAAGCCGTTCAGCGTACCCTTCTTCGACATCGGCCGGCACGGGACAACGCTAAGAAGAAGACTCTGAGGTGTGCTCAATATGAAATTAACTATTTTTAGCATGAAATTCGAAGAGTCAAAAACAAGTGAATATTATTCAAAAGTTGCATCAGAAGAAGCTGACTACTGAATCAAGAATAATAAACAACTCGTTGGAACGGAAAACGCAGTGTTTAAGATTTTTTTATGTTTTGGTAGGTTTCTGGCATTTATTTCTTGAGTCCTGCAAAAGCCGTCTTGAGTCTTGAGTCCTGAAGCCAGATAAGATTTGTTCTTTTGAATTCCAAAAAAACGTGCTTCCAAACACTTCACATGTTCTCGATGTTCTTCAGAAAGAATCAACTTCTCACATGTTCTCAGTGTTCATAAACTCAGTTCATTTAGGAGAACAAAAGCAAAAAAACCAGAGAAGAAACCCAAAGGGGGCGGAAAAAGGAATGAAGAAGTGAACGAGACAACAAATGAATAAACTGTTGGACAACTACTATTGCTCTGACTAGGAAATAGCATAGCTGGAAGATATGCAAGAAAAGTTTGACAATGAAAGTTCTGGCGTTAAGTGTAGGGTATTCTTTCGACGCGATTAAAGGACAAAAAGTAGGGTATTCTCTCGACGCGATTAAGGGACAAAAAGTAGGGTATTCTCTCGACGCGATTAAGGAACAAAAGTAGGGTATTCTCTCGACGCGATTAAGGAACAAAAGTAGGGTATTCTCTCGACGCGATTAAGGGACAAAAAGTAGGGTATTCTCTCAACGCGATTAAGGGACAAAAAGTAGGGTATTCTCTCGACGCGATTAAGGGACAAAAGTAGGGTATTCTCTCGACGCGATTAAGGAACAAAAGTAGGGTATTCTCTCGACGCGATTAAGGGACAAAAGTAGGGTATTCTCTCGACGCGATTAAGGAACAAAAGTAGGGTATTCTCTCGACGCGATTAAGGAACAAAAGTAGGGTATTCTCTCGACGCGATTAAGGAACAAAAGTAGGGTATTCTCTCGAAGCGATTAAGGGTCAAAAAGATTTGATCCTCTCTCACACCGATAAGAAAAAACAGGAGGATTCGATTTTCTCTCAATCCAGTAAAGAAAAGAAAAGAATTGTATGTTTCTTCGAATTAATAAAAGAAGAAATTGAGTATTATCTAAACCGGAAGTGAAGAGAAAAGTATTGAGTCTTTTCTTGACCCGATGACTCAAAAATGCTAGGTACCGAAGAGCTCCGAGATGTCTTGGGAGGGTTTGAAACCCGAAAGACGTTATGCAAGCAGCATCTCACGATTTATGTATGTATCTGGAAGAGATGATGGGGGCGGAAAAAGGGCATTTCCTGAATCGTTTTTGAATGGGGTCACAAAAGATGAGATGAGAAGCTTCTTTTCTAGTAAGAAGAAGATGGGAATGTAATAGAAAAACAGAAGAAACTAAATTGAAAAATATATAGCGAGGTAGAGAGAAAAGAGTGAAGGAAGAAGAGAGGAAAAATTGAGGTAAATTTAGCCAGGAAGGAAAGAGACACAGAGGAAGAGAGAGAGAGAGATAGAGAGAGAGAGAAGAGAGAGAGAGAGAGAGAGAGAGAGAGAGAGAGAGAGAGAGAGAGAGAGAGAGGAAGGAATCACATTTCTGAGATAGATTAAGATGAAGATGAGAAAAGCAGAGAAAAGAGAGGAGAGAGAGAGAAGAGATAGAGGAGAGAGAAGAGGAACAGAGAGTTTAAGAAACATAGAGACGTATTAGAAAAAGAGAGAGAGTAAGAAAGAAATGAAAGAGATAGAGAGAACAAGGGTCAGACATAGGTAAGTGAGAACGAGAGAGCGTGTAGTGTAGAATGACAAGGACAAAAGGGAGATATAGGTAAAGGCAGAATGATAAACGTGTGAAACGAGAGAAAAAAGAAAAGAGAGAGAAAAAAGAAAAAAAGAGAGAGAAAAAAGAGAGAAAAAAAAAGAGAGAGAAAGAACATGATGAATGAATGAATGACTCAAACTGAAGTATTAAATTTGGTAAATTTAGTTAAACTAGGTACATCATGTATTGGCTTTTAAAAGGTTCCTCTATACATATTATGTACTACCAGTTCGGAATGAATCCTATTACTTTTTCAGCAATAGAACTCTTTCTCTCTCTATTGCTCTGCTTCGCCTTTTTATTCCTTTCTATCTATTATCTCTTTATTCATCTTATTTCTTTGCAATTGTAATGACTACCTTCCTAGATAAGCTGCTTAGACAAATAACTAAAAAAGTCCTGAATGAAAGAAATCCATCGAACGGGCAAAAATGGCACTAGGTCGGGACCGAACCTCCGCCACCGAACCGGGGCTTGTACACACAGAGAAAAATTGATCAGTTTTGATACATTTTCTGAACAATATAAAGGGGACGATGTGGTTAGTGCCCTTTATATTGTTCAGTCTGTAGTAAAACTCGCCCCACCTAGCGCTAATTCGCGAACTGCGGAACTGTCTCTCTTAAGCTTTAACGTTATCCTCCCTCACTCTTCCCACTCTATCCATATCCTTCGAGTATGTATTTATTATTTATTCATTTATTTATTTATTCATTCATTTGTTTATTTATTATCTTCTTTTTCACCTCTGTTCTTATCAACCGTTTAGTTGTTTATTTATAACTTCTTCTTACCAGTATCGTCCTTATAATGTTTTTTTTAATTCTAAAAATAAACCTCTATCGTTGCTAATTTTAGCTAAGAATTCTCATATTTTTCTCCAAAATATCTGCAAATTAATTCTCTCCTCATCACACATTGTGCGTAATTGTATTTAATTATCTTTTTTTTATAATGCCGTTTTTTTCTCTTATTTTTTTCTCTTTCTAATTTTCTCATAATGTTTCTTTCTTTATCTTTTCCCCTACTTACTACCTTATTTGACCTATATTGACTTATATTTGACCTATACTGACATATATTTGACCTATACTGAAATATATTTGACCTATACTGACATATATTTGACCTATACTGACATATATTTGACCTATACTGACATATACTCTTGTCCTTTGGTTATGCGTTGTTCCATGAATTTCTTTTGAGTGAGTAAAGTAAAAAAGAAACCTCTCTAGTGAGATTTCGATTAAAAAACATCCTCATAGCTTTCAGACTTGAGAAAAAATCTTCTATTTGCGTAGGAAAAAAGAAGGGAAATCCATGTAGTTGAAGAAGCAATTTCCATTAATTCACATCACGAATACATAGAAAATGCGTTACTTCTGCCTGAAAACATTCGAAATCTTCGAACATAGGCGTAACTTTTATTATAAAAAGCGGTAAATGTGCTCTGGAACCGCTTTGATTATGCAAACTGTTTTGAAAATGTTGCTTTTGACACACTGAAAAAGTTGACATATTGATATATGACCCAATGATAAAGTTCAGGTTCATCGCTATGATGTTTATAAAAAAACTATGTTCGAAAAATGGAAAGAAGGAAAAAACTAGAGGGAGAAATAAGAACTGGGCGTCACGCTGTCAGTTTTTTTGACAGTTGTATGATGTGTCAATTGCTTTATAAGGTTCGTAGATGAAAGAAGGGCCTTCGGAATTCATCTGCGATTTCACCCGTTGAGAGAGGCTCTCAGAGCTGGAGAGCAATCTCATAGCTTGGAAAACAAATCTTCAAAGGCATATGAGCCTTTCATATAACACTATCGCTCGGAATAGCAATGTGTCCCCGTGGTGTAATGGTAACACGCGCTCCCGGTTTGAGTCGAGATGGTCTGGGTTCGATCCCCCGGACTAGCTTTTTTCTGTGCGATAGTTCAGTCATTTGTCATAGCTTGGAAACATTATTTTGGCTTGGATTTTTGATGCTGTCTCACAACCCTGTGAGCAGTCGGATTCATTCCTCTAAGAAAGTTTGAGATAAGGAGCACGAAAAAGCTTAAGTCTTGGTAGAAGAATTAATAAAATTTTTTATTATAGATTTATTTGCTGACGTTCTCGAAAGTATGATATAAAGTATTTATTCATCATCAATGGCTCTTCTCAACTTGTTTCAGTCCTCATTTACCTCCTATCCTTCCGATGTTAGTGACGGTGAGAACAAACTGTCCTGTGGTGAATAAAGCAATTCGATTCGATTTGTTCTCATAGCTCAACAAAAGGCTCGGAGAAAAAAGGATTTTCAAATGCGTGAATATCTGTGATGATGCACACATAGTGATGTAATTAATCCACAGTCCAGTAAACAAGTGTTACCTTTATGTTGTACATATACAGGCGAAGCAAATGAATTTTTACACTTGTTTCCCCACCATTTCTGCTGTATAAATGAAAGCAAGTCACGGAAAGTTGATCACATCTATTCATTCATTAGAAGATCATTTTATTTACTCAAAAAATCAGCGGTCGGTTGCTCACATCTTTTCATTATTCTAGGCCTCCGAAAAGTGATTCGAAAATCGATGTGTTTGAACTAGACGCAGAAACAAACAACATTTTATTCATCAATATCATACATACAAAGCTTGCAACTCATTATCTACTAATCAATCCAGCGATGTTGCCGTGTGGATCTGGAAAGCTCCGATAGCTCTTTGAGATCTTGCGGTGTGCGCAGTACAATGTTTAGAACCTGAAATTTGTTCTTCCTTAAGAAAAGCAGAGCATCATTTTGTAATATGTGAAATCAGAAGATCTATGTAAAATTTTTTCGAAATAGCTAATTCAAAAAGTCTCAATGAGTCTAATTTCACAATAGGCAAGTTGATCTCTTTTCTTGATTATAGCTTAGAGAATCCAATTTTTTTGAAAAATTTCCTTCCGTTTTTTTTCGATGTTCTATCTTCTTCTCTTATCTTTAGAGTTCTCTGTTTTTTCTCTCTACTTTATTACTCTGTTCCTCTCCGTTTCTTTTCTATTTCGTTTTTTTTCTTTTTTTAGGCTCACATCAAATAGTTACATAGCTTCAGTGATCCGATTCCTTCATCTCATGTGGTCCCTGACTGGTACGAATACGGCCCTCCCTATGCCACGCACAAACTTAAGAAGCATGAATAGCCATGCATATAAATGATGAATAGTCATACTTTCCTTGAAAAAAGTAAGTGTTTCCCGGAAATGGCTCACCGGTACGGATACGGCCCGCCCACTCCCATTGGGAAGGCAGCTGGTCGCACGACGGGTGAGTAGGCTGGTCGAAAGCCAGGACCATAGGCGGGTGCAGGCGCGAAGGGGGCAGGGCCCGGCCCGAGGGGCGGTGCGAAGGCGCCTCCGAAGGCAGGAACAGCCTTGAAATGAGTAACTCGTTGACTTAAATTGTTTTAAGTACTCGAATTGAATGAGGTTGATACTGAGTCATTTTTTTAATACTGTCTGTTTTTTTGTGTGCTTTACTGCATCCGGCTCCAGCCTTTAAGAACCTCAGCTTAAATCTGGGATTTTGTCTTAGGCTATGTAGAAGCTAACGCGCTCGCGCTTACGGCCGGAGAGATGGCTGGGTCGATTCCGCCCGTAATTTAGCTTATTTCCCTGTTCGACCATTTTCATGAAATTTCAACATCAGCTACTTTTTTTGAGTTTGGTTCCCTTAGAGGTTTTTTTCTCGTTATTTTAGATAAATCTGATTAAGATAGGAGAAAATGATTTTCTCGTTCTTCCTTCAGATCTCAGTTTAGATCATTTCATTCTTATAGAAAAATTTACATTTATGTTTAGCCTTCGGACTTAGACCTCACTAGATTTAGTAATGGGCTTTTCGTGTCTAATGTGCTAACTCTATACTGTACTTTTCCAGAATTAGGTTATTGTAATTAAGACAAGACTGACTTGAGGCAGTACAGGAGCCGAAGCTGGGGCTGCACCCAAGGCTGCAACGGGAGTCTGAGCAGCAGCGAACAGGGATTGGAAGAAGGGAGAGTAGGACTGCGCTGGCCACTGAAAGGTCACTTAATCAGATTTTATTTAAGAATAAGAGAGCATCAGGACCATGTGGATCCAAACAACTCAAAGGGACCATAAGGACTCAAAGGGATCATTAGGATCCGAAGGGACCATGAGAGCATGGGGACCATGAGGACCAAAGGGGACCATGAGGACCACACGGTTAAGAAGAAACAGCCAAGTTCGATGCCCTATGTTTTTCTTGATTTTCAGTTGTTTGCTGACTATTTCAACGAATTTAATTTCGTAAGCTGTCATTGAATATCAAACACTTTGAAACCTCAGGATGAAAAACTAAGAAAATTTGCTTGCATATAATTACAACCCGGCAATAATTGATATGTAGTGATAAGCCAACAACAAATCATACAGACACTGACTTGCCTGCGTAACAAAACTAATATCTGAATACACACATGTAGATTGAGGCAATAACAGAAAGCAGTTACGGTCTTATTATTTTCGAGATGGTTAACTTTACAACTTATTTGGTATAACTCACGGCGGCGTATTGTGCGTAGGAACCGGCGACGAAAACGGATAAGAAGATCAAGGAACTGAATTTAGGAAGTGTTTTTTAAACCATGATTATTGCTTTTTGTTGATAATTTCATATGATGTAACGTTTATGATTATTGGACAAATCATATATAAATTTATTTTTAAGCTTTCGTGTTTCCGAAAAATGTAATCTACTGAGAAGTTGTTTACAATGTAATTTAAAGAGTATTTTAGAAGTAATTTAGTACAAACCCGTTTCTGAGATTGTCTTTATTTTCTACGGAGTTAAGACTTCGTTTAAAAAATGTTCATCTTTTAATACGAATGAGAGCTATTGCTAGCAAAGTTAGACAGTTAAAGTCTTTGTCGTGCCAGTGAAGAGATGCGGTGTGGTTTCGTGCAAAGAGTTCGGACGTTTCGCTTTATTTAAAGCATCATCAGCGATATGCAATTACCCTAAAGCAGAACGAAGCGATATGCAATTACCCTAAAGGGATGATGCTGATGATGCTTTAAATAAAGCGAAACGTCCGAACTCTTTGCACGAAACCACACCGCATCTCTTCACTGGCACGACAAAGACTTTAACTGTCTAATTAACCTCCACGATGCGCGTCACTCAGTACTCAAAATTCAAAATACGCTAGCAAAGTTTTATTACTTACAATTTTATTCTTACCCGAAGAAACCGAAGGCAAAAAAGATTTAAAAGTAACTTCATAGAAGTAGATGACGGGATGGGATTTTTCTCCAATACAACACAGGGGCTCGCTCTCTTCCTTCCTCCATCCTCTTTTATACTCGGTCAAGAAAGATGAAGCAGTGCCAGAGGCGGGTACTGTTTCTCAATTCAACTACTTTTTCACTACTTCTTCCTTTACGTCCTCGCTCATCACCTAAGCTTTCTCTCTTTGCATACATTTCTCTCGGATACTCTCGGCACACACACTATTCCTCTTTATTTTTGTATCTTTCTTTCTCTCTGTTTCTCTCTCTCTTTTTTTTATCTGTCTCTCTATCTTTCTTTTTTATCTTTCTCTCTCTCTCCTCTTCAATCTGTCTCTCTCTCTCTCTCTCCTTCTGTGTAATTTTGTCTCTCTTTCTCTGTGTAACTTTGCTTCTCTCTTTTTATCTGTGTCTTCCGTGCTCTATCCCGAATGTCTTCCGTGCTCTATTCTTTCTCTTCAACTTCCATGAGCTCTCGAGTCTCTCGACTATTTGGCAACTGCGTGACCGGTCTGACACCTACACCAAAGAGATCGTGAGACACTCCGAAAGAAGGTGAGGCACTCCGAAACTTCACTCGTCAAAGAAGTAAGCAGGGAGAGGCAATGAAATGAAAGAAATCACATGGACACTCCCATATAGCATTTTTCTGAGACGGTAAACTAGAGAAGCATTGTTGGCAAAAAGCCTCGCCAAGCTTAATTCTTTTGCTATTTGTGGGTACGATGCAGGTACCAAGGCTCTCTTATATGTATACTGTGGGAACTCTATATAATTACTGTAGCTCTGCTACCTGCTAGGATGGTACGATTGAGGTTAATTTTGGTTACTTTTAAGATAGATTAATAGATTTTATTCCTTGCAAATAGATCATGAATATTTACAAAGGAGGACTGTCGCATGTGCGAGTTCAGTTATACCACATAAAAAGGTGTTTTCTCTGACGAGCAGGAGTTGATTTGATGCGGGAACTTGGGAGCCGACATGAGTTCTTAAGAAATTAGAGCAGAAGGAGCAAAAGGACGAGGAGTCGAAAACTTGAGTAGAGTCATGATGTGGAGAGAAGGGGACTGATGGTTTCACGGAGAAATGAAAAAGAGAGGGGAGCAGATGCGACCAACTCGAGGGCAGAGAAAGAGAAATACCTCTTTTTTAAAACTTTACTGACTGTAAAGAGTTTAGAAACAAAAGTTCTTTCTTTCTTATATGCAATGCTTTGGATGTTCTCTCATTAAGTCGATTATATTGAACCTAGAAATTACCTAGACAATTAGCTAGACAATTAGCAAGCAATTAGCAAGACACCGTTCCGTCCGAACCATTCGAACTTTTCATTATGGTCGCTTTAGTATATTGAATCTATTTTATGTTAAGAGAAATATTGGAATGATTTATTCTATTTGGTCTTCCTAAACTGAACATGGCTGAAAAAAAAGCAGCTTGTCTTTACTTTGAAGGTAATTTCTGTGAGGCATTAAAATATATAGGCTACATATAAAAAAGCTTTTACAAAATTGATTTGTACCAAAAAACTTTTTTTATAGAAAAAAACATATATGATCGGCAAACTAATAGTTATTTTAGCCGTCAAAGACGTAAGATCGCTTCTTAACTTCGAGATAAAAAAACCGTCTTTGATCACAAAAAATCTCCATGCTCACACATCATAAAGAAACGAAGGATAACAGAAAACCGCGCAGTCAAAAAAGCTTCCGAAATGTAACAGATGTTTAGTGAAAAGTAAAGGGAGCAGACGGAGAAGTTATAAGACGAAAAAAGGAAAACGAGAGAGAGGAGAGCTAAAGAGAAAGAGAAAGAGAAAGAGTGAGAGAGAAAGAGAGAGAGAGGAAGAGAGAGAAAGAGAAAGAGTAAGAGAGACCGAAAACATTGTGAGATAGAGAAAGACCGAGAGAAATTTTGAAATATATAGGGAAAAGAAAAAGAGATAAGGAAGATGAAAAGAACATAAGAGGAAGTATGCGCTATGTTTAGAACTAAAAAAGAGCTTGCTGTCAGTGAATGAATCGATAAAAAAGAGAAGTGGGAATCGACTTCTCGTATTCAGATTAGCAGTTTTTTTAACGATTCAGTCTAGTCAGTAAGTGAGAAGAACGGAAAAGTCATGCAAGTGTGGCAGTAAATATATTCTTTGTCACCTTCACCATAATAACCTGTTTCAGTTCAAGTTCAGGATCGCTTCAATTCAATGTCAAAGACATGGAGCGTCCAAATTCAACATCTCCAGGTGTTGGAAGTTCAAGAGTGTGAGATGTTGACATGGCTTGTGCCATACGGCTCGAAGGTGTCCATTTCCTGTGGGTGTCGGAATCTATGTATGTTGTCGATCAGGCAAAGTCAGGCGAAAATTGCCGACCGCTCTATACATTGTGAACAAGAAATAAGAGAATATGTAAAAGCTCTCAAATCAGAAATTAGTGCAAGAGGTATTGAATATCTAGCTAAAGATGGGTATTTCATAATAATGCCTAGTTGCATTTCACCCAGGATTTAACTTTTTGTTCGGAAAAAAATTTTCTTGTGAAGAAGCTTGTCCCTTTACGAAAATTCAATAACTGCAGAACGTATTTCAAAAAGAACTGTTTTCTCCGCTAAACCTCGAAAGGTCAACTCTTGATTTCTCATCCTATGTGACAAAAAACTGACCTTTCAATCATTTGGTTCAATCATGGTTCAATCATTTGTCATCTCAACCAGGCGTCACTGCCTTTAAACTGTGTAACTTAGAACTTGAAGAAAAAACTTACCCTTGTTCCTAACAGAAATAAAATATATCCATTGAATCAGCATTGTCCAAATGACTTCCATAGGCTTTCTCACATCATTTTATACTATAACTTCATTGGAGATTCTTTTCAACGTTGACAAATCGTTTCAGCAACACTCTAATATATCGATTATTATAGAAAAATGGTAAAAGAAGTGATAAATTTAATTTAAAATTATGATATCACTGCTGAGACTGTAATGTAGCAGAAGTCTGTTTCGCCCCAACTCAGACAGACCTCTGTTATGTCGATTACTAGCGCAATCGGAAATCTAGAGACCTTTGCGCGAACCTTGCACGAACCGCGAACGTCGAACCCGAATCCGCGAACCGCGCGAAAACCTTGCTCGAGAGCTTTTTTCGATGGATTCTCAGATAACTCAGTACTTTAAAGCCTGAAATGCCTATACTGATGTCTTTCACATAGCTGCATCTCAGTGCCTGGAGTACATAGTTCGTGATAACAGTTCGTGATAAGTACATAGTTCATGATAACCTGTAACTGAGAACCTGAAATATTGCTTGCATCACTCGTACAAACTGAAAATTTTATTTTCGTTTTATCGTTTTTTTGGGTTTTTTTTAGTGTATTAAATAGATGATTGAATGATCAACTCTATGTCATTTTAATGTTACTATAACGGCCAAAAGCTATTCAACAGAATGGTATCGAACCCGGGCACCTTTTTTTTTTCTTGACCAGAAGTGCGAGTGCGCTGTGATAAAGTATTCATATTTGACCAGAAGTGCGAGTGCGCTGTGATAAAGTATTCATATTCCATTCAAACAGGTTTTCATTGTTTTGCCACTGAGAACAGTGCCACTGAGAAATAGTTTTTGAATTGTCATCTTTGAGTTCACGAATCCCTCCACAATGCTCTGGCAAAACTGAACCAAATTTTCTCTTAGTTAAACTGACTTCATCAATCAGAAATAAGCTCTTGAAATCATAAAAGAAACTAAAGCCTGGTTTTCATTTTTCGATTATCACCACATGAACGTGGTGGCAGAGAAAAAAATGCTTACCAACTTTTGAATAAAACAAATTTCAAGAGGAAAAAGAAAAGCCGTCTCATTTCTTGGGCCGTATGCACGTAGATGATGAAGATTTGGTTGTAATTGATGAAGAAAACAGTGTTATCCTAGAACACTCAACACTATTTTCTTTATCTTTTCCTACCAAAAATGGTACGTGCATACGGCTCCTTATGTCTATGAGGTAAATAATTTCGCCCTTGTACCAATTGAGTAGCAGTGTGAATCAGAGTAGCCTGTGAGAAAAACCGACTCAACAACTACACATTATACTGAGAAAGTAAACATGCTGCCCTGGTCTTAACATCAACCAAGCCACTTAGCGATCACTTAGGTTTTTTGGAATCCACTTTCAACCCAATTGCAATCATATCTCTCGCTATTCACACTCTCTGAGTTTCTTCTTTGTTAGTATATCTCCCTCTATCTCTCTGAAATGTCTTTTCAAGCGTCTTTGCGGACAACTGTTTGCGTATTTGTAGATCACAAACAGAAATCCCCATCATGCTGTCTGTATCTGAGACGCTGGGAAGAATGTGATAGTGCAGAGTTGAGACGATAGGGTTTGAGGCACACAAAGGCCCAACAAGACGTGAGAAACCGTCTGTTGCCTCCATGCTACACAATCTGAATAGAGTTGAAGCAAAAGATGACAACAGAAGCAAAGATACAAAGAATTGAGATCCGAAGGGGGAGGGGGGAGTTGAAAGGTTAAAGTGTGAGAAAGGATAAGGGACGAGAAGAAACGGAAAGACAAAAAAAGAGGAAGATTATAGAGATACAGGAAAAGATAAATACAGAAAAAAAGGAGAAAGAGATATGATGTATAGATAGATACACGAAAAGAGAGATAAGTAAAAAGAAGAGAATGATGGCAGAAAATTAACTTTTTCCGAAAGTAAAAGAAAAAAGAGAATTAAATGAAAAATTACAATAGCCAGCCTGAAGCGCGACGCAGATCGGTTAAATTCGGTGCCGAAAAGCATAGGAGAAAAGAAGAAACAAGAGAGCGAGAGAGATAGAGAGAAATAGAGAGATATGGAAAGATAGAGAGAGGTAGAGAGAGAGAAAGAGAGCGAGAGTGAGGGAGCGAGAGAGAGAAAGAGAGGAGAGATATAGAGAGTGAGGGAGAAAAAAGTTATCAGAGAGTGAAAGATGAACATTGAAACAGAGAAGAAGGGTATTATTTCCACAAAAAAGAGGACCAGAAGCCTCCCCAGGGCAAACTTACTCATTGTCTCTCGCTTGTTTGAGTGCTTTTGGGTTCTTCTCTCGATCGCAATAGGTGTAACTCATGGGGAAGGCAGGTATAAGAAGGCCGCCATTGTCGAGAATCTTCAGCTTCTCGTCTCTTCTAGGCAGTCACACAAGATGAAGTTCGCAGTTGTGGCTATTCTCTGGTTAGTGGTTTTTTTGTTGAATAATCAACCTTATTTTCTATAAAGTTGTTCCATTGTTGATCAAGAATTTATTCCTAAATAATTTTTGTGTTTTCGACTAAAAAAACTTCTTTTTTTTAAAACGGAAATGCAGATTAAAATTAAGAGTCGGTCGGTTCAAGTGTAATTTATTGAGTTGTTCATTTTATAATAAATATTAACAACCGTTTCAAAATTTTATGATAATGAGAGGTCAATCGGTTCTGATTTCAATTTCTAGTACTCCCCAATAAGAATTTTGGATATTGTGAAAGTGTAAATCAGCTGTTGACTGCTCTTAAAATACTGCGTTCCTCATTTCAACTTTTATTTCCAGAAACGGTATCAATTCTGGTGTAAAGTACTGTCCTATGTAGGCACCGCCGTGTTATTATCCGTCAAATTCAAGTAGACGGTAGAACCCGTTTAGTCAAGAACTTCAAGCTTTTGAACATTGTGATAAGAGGCATTGAGCTCAAATGGGGTCATTGCCAGTATATGATCTTCCTGGCGCTCATTCTCACCTCGTGGCAGGGTTCGTACTTAACAAGGGGTATGGACGGACCTATCCTGTTAAAACCATTTGCTTCTAGTGTGTGTAGAAACAGTAGAAAACTCAAATTCGTGCAAGCGCTACCCAAATTTCTCAAATCCTTTGGTTTGGGTGTTTATTTCCAGAGTCGGAGGCCAATTTGAGAACCTTTGCACAATAGTCGCACGCTTTCCATTATGCCACACTCTGCAAGTGAATACTTCAAAAACTCACCCTCTATCATTCTTCAGCCTTTCTCTTCTCGTGGTTGCCCATGGACAAGCATTCGCAGCAGCTGGCCCTTTCTTCGGCCGCTACTTCTCTCCCGCCGGTAAAGCGCTGCTCGTTCCCGGTGTTGCCCCGGTTGCCCCCGCCCTAGCTGGACCAGTTCCCGGTCCAGGGCCGGCGTTTGCTGGTCCCGCGTACGGACCAGCATACGGACCAGCATACGGTCCTGGTCCCGCATATGGTCCTGCCTACGGCCCCGCCTATGCACCCGCACCTGTAGCAGCTCCCTTCCCCGGCTACGCTCCGTTTGCTTCTGCAGCCTTTTTCATTGGCTCAAACAAGTCCAAGAAGAACTGAGAGTGGTGAGAGAGTACAATATACATGTATGTATATATTTGTACCCTATATCTTTGTCTATCGATGCTCAAATACGTGTACGGATCCGCAGAATAAACTCATTGAACATACAGTAACGCATGCTGCACTAAAAACCTACAGAACATTCATGGATCAAAAACAATGAATAAAGAAAAAATAAATTTGTTGCATTTGAACGAGAATTTCTTATTATATTTTTTACTGAACTTCTAATTTAAAAAAAAACTTCCTCTCGGTTTTCGTTAAAAAAATGTTCAGGTTTTAGAACCGTTATCGCTTCTCAGGAAATCGCTTCAGAAAATCGCCCAAAAAAGCATTCCACCAAAAAGCTTGCTCTCTTGGAGAAAAAAACTGAAGTTTTTAGTTGATGTGATATTTTAAGACTTCATTATTACATACATAACCGATTCTGAAGCTGAGAACTTACAGATTCAGTCACACATCGCCCTTACCCCCGGAACGGCTGCTATGTAAACGCAGTAAATCAACCATTCATCATTCTTCACTTGTCCCTTTTTCCCGGATGGCCGACTGTCAATAGCCCTTGTGCTTCGTTCTCATCTTCCCTTACCGCTTCCAGGCTCTTCAACCCGTAGCTCATCAAACTTCTGCTAAACTAATACTTTCCTAATATCCCATCAAGCTCTAAATTGCGTGATAATAAAAACTTGAAAAAAACTTGAAAAAGTTCTGAAGAAAGAAAACGCGTAATTCAGAAGCTTTCCGAATGTTATGAGGAAATGTCGCTATGCGGAAGCATTTTTGAAGTTGGCCTTTCTCTCTTTTTTTCTCAACCGTCACTTGCACTCTCTTCTGCTCTGCGGTTTAAAACACGCTATCTCAATGTTGTTCTCTATCATACTCGATCTCCTACGCTCTCGAACTTGCCTTGACTCTCTCTTTCTCTCTCTCTCTCTCTCTCTCTCTCTCTCTCTCTCTCTCTCTCTCTCCTCCTCCCCTCTCTCTCCCCCCTTTCTCTTCTTTCTTTCTCTACCTTCCTCCATTATATTTTTGGTATTTCTTCCTCTCTCGCCCTACTTACTGTGTT